>JAUCBN010000044.1:7120000-7745000 GCA_035048815.1 Abelmoschus esculentus
ATTGCACCAATAGAGCCAGATTCAGATCCATTATCACCCAAGCAACCGATCATCTTTTGGTGCATGGCATGCTCAGTGGAGTAGTTCCTTGAAACCCAGAGCTTCATGCCCGGTGCACCATCATCTGCCATTGCTGGGGCCTGGAGATTGCAGTCTGTGACATGGGTTCCTTTACCTTCCTCTCCTAGTAACATTTCTTGGTTCCTATATCCAGAGTAATATTGGTACTGTTGGGCCTCAAACTGCTGTTGGTGGTGCAGCTGCCTGGAGGACTGCTGCAGGTGGTCTAAACAACTCTGGTTGTTGTGTTCTTGACCCAGATTTTGATGGTAATACATGCTGTCCAAACTTAGAGCCATAGTTCCTCTGTCTCCGCTTTTATAGTGATGGGTCCCCATGGTTGCACCCCCAAAGAAATCCTCCAGTTTTGGAGTTGAAGTAGGAACCATTGCTTCACACCAAAAGTCAAAAAACAAAAAAGGCCGGAGAAGTTTAAGAAAAATACAAAAAACAAAACTCAAAAACACTAGTAATAATAAACAAGCATTATTGAGCCTAATTACCTTGTGGTTGTTGTGACCTGCCAAGAGCTTCCATCAAACAAAGAGACCCATCAGATTTGAGTGGCATGACAGGGAAGTGAGAATACAAGCCACTGTTTTCTCCTTCAACTCCATAATAAAGTCCATAATTAATTAGATGAGATGGAGAATGGAAAAGGCTTGATGGAACTGCTGTGGTAACCCCAGCACCAGCAACTGAAGCTGAACCAGACTGCGTATAGTGATGTGCTTCTTGATTGCTAACCTCCATTTTCATGTTCGGAGAGAGAGAAAAACCTAACCAGTTTGTGTTGTTAATGTTATTATCATCATTACTCATGGACTTCATTTTCTTACTATGCTGCTGCTGCTTTCAAACCCAGCAATGATTCTAGTAAAGTTGGAGAGGTGAGAGTTGTTAGTCTAGTGCAAGGGCAACTCAATCATTGGGAATCATAAAAACAACCATTTCCTTTGCTTCACTCCATTTTTTAAAAGAAAAAAGAGAAGAGCCAAAGAAATAAAGAAAACTGAGGATTTTTGTTCTGTAGCTGCAGAAGTAAATGGACCAAATCTAACAACTCATCTTAAACAAATCCAAAGCTCCTGCTACTGAATCTATTCTATATGCATGAAACTCTGTCTCTCTCTCACTGAAAACATTTCTAAAGAGGAACAAAGCAAGTTCCTTTAAACTAAACAAATAGGAAAGAAAGAAACAAAGTGTTAAAACAAGCTAATGCTGGGCATCCTTCCTGCATTCCTTTGGGATCTGTGTATGAGAAAGACCTCTTCTTTATCTTTACCCTACGCTCCTTTCATTGCCCCTTTTGTATTCCTCTTTTCCTTTTATAAACACAAAAACGCATTTAAAAATATTCAAAGTTGCATTTTTTTCAAGAAATAAGAAGTATATTTGCCATCTCTGTCCTGAAACTACTGGCAGCCAAAAGACAAGATGCTGGTCGCTGTAGTTCTACTTACGACCGAGGGAAGCCTGATTCCTGTTGGATACCCGTCCCCTACTCCACAGTTCGCACCCCCTAAATGTCCATCGGTTTTAAACAAAATATCAAAACCAAAATACGTGTAACTTTAGGGAATTTAATTCTTTTTTATAGCAGCCGACAATATTTATTATTTTTTGACATATGTTTATGATAAACTACTAAAAGTTACACCATGAGAGCTGAAGCAATCAACCTAACCATTTTCATGTTCAGAGAGAGAGAAAAACCTATTAGGCCGGAGTTGAAGTTAAGCAAAATGCAAGTGCAGCACAGTAATAGAGCATGGTGGGTAAAAATTAAAGGAAGAAACCATTGACAGTGGTGGCTTTAATTGATGAAGCAATATCACTGCCTGAAAAAGAAGACAAACCTGTCTGGTCTCTGCTCACCTATCACAATCATGTTTGATTTTATACTTTTTATATTATATTAATAATATTAATCAAATTTATTCGATCGACATTTGAAAATATTTAAAAAGAAAAAAAGAAAAATTAACCCCAAGTTGTCTCTGCCTTGCCTGCATCTTTCTCCTTTTTGGGTAGTTTTAAATATCAACCTTATGTGCCATATCAAAGCTTTATCACAATGAATTAATGCATGTACTTTTTGTTGTACAGTTCATGAGAATAAATAAAACAGATAATACCCACAAAATATAATAATATGAAAAGGATGGTAATAAAAAAAAGGTGCATTAACTTTGCTTTATGATAAAAAGAAAATTGACTAAAGAGAAGTGTGGCCCAATGGGATTTATTTTTGCAAATCAATGTCCAATTCCAGGTCCAGCTATCAGAATGAAAATTAAAATTTCAGAACTATTGATGTTGCCAGATACAGTAGAAGATGATCTTTTATTTTTTGCTTTAACTTTTGCTTTTATATAATTATAAAACAGAATAAAACAAAAAAGTGAGAGGTGGTTGGGTCAGTGTGATAAATTAAAATTCAACTACACCCATCCTTTCATTTAGTTGGTTTATTTATTTAGAAAATTATCGGAAAATTGATATTAAAATTAAAATAGAGATATTTTTAAAATAATGTAAAAAATTATATTTTTTAATAGTGAATTTTAAAAATTAGTTTTTAAAATATTATACTTTAATAATAATTTATAGTCGGACTTATTAGAATCTGATTATGAACAATGATTAAGTTAAAAAATAGAAATATTGTTCAAAGTCGAATCCTCTTGCCACTGATCTAAAAAATAAATCATTATTCAAAGTCGGGTTATAATAAGTCCGACTTTGACTGTTTAAAGTGCAATATTTTGAGAAATAATTTTCAAAGTTCACTATTTTAAAAAATAATTTTTGCATTATTTTTAAGGAATTTTCAAATAATTTTTTCCATTATTTTTAAAGAATTTTAAAAAATAATTTTTTGCATTATTTTTAAGGAATTTTAAAAAATAATGTTTTGCATTATTTTTAAGGAATTTTTTTGTATATGTTTCATATATTAAATCATTCAATTATAAATGTTGAATGTAAAAGGATTTTATAGATCCTAGTTGGATCTTGCAAGGAATTTCATATTCATAAAAAATGTTTTGAGTTTGAATTCGAGTGTTATAAATAAAAATAATAAATTTAACCATCAAAGAAAAGTCTGATCCAAAATCTATTTCAGATTTAATTAAAATTTCAAAAAATACTGCACATTGAACATGTCATAAAATATATATTAATATTAGAAAATTTGAGATAGCAAAACTAGTGTCAAAAGTTGATATTCTGCTAATGATGAGTAAAGGGACCCTTACAAGTGTTGGAAAAATGGTATGGTACATGGACATTTGAGCTTAAATTTGAGTGGGTTCCATTAGTAAAATTAATTGGGACTATGTGTATTATTAATCTACAACAAGAGTAGATTAAATTTGTATATTTACATGCTCAAAATGTTTAATGGGCGAATGAGAAATTGTTGCTCAATGTAACACCCATGATGTTGGAAAAATAAAATGAAAAGTAGAATATCCCACGTTTGTTGGGAACTTAGATTTGAAAAGCTTTATATACAAAAGCTCTTCATATTATTAGTTGACTTTCATAAAAGTCAAAAGATGGGCCGTGGGCCTTGGGGCCTTTGGTCTTGATTTCTAAAATGACAAATATTATAGAATTAAACCACCTTTTATGGAGTTGTAACTCTTCAGGAATTGTTAATTACAGATTAATTCTGTAATTAAACATGTCCCCTGCTTGAACACTATAAAAGGACACCCTTTGTTCATATTTCAAAACACTGAAAAAAAAATAAAACCCCCACAAATATCCTATAGCCAGATAGTGTTCTGCTTCTGTAAAGTTCGTTGTTGCAGTAAGGTAGCGTTGCTCTCCTTATTGTATTCTACCGTTGTATCCTGGGAGACAGACGTTCCATAGTAACTCCAGCACCGGGAGGGGACGAATCTGTTTTAAGGACACTGTGATAGCACAGGCCTCGGTTAAAGTTTCAGATTTTTTTTTCCTTTACGTTTCTAATTTATATGTTTTATTTCTATTTCGTTCACAGAATTGTGCTTAACAAATTAATAACTTGCTTTGTTTTGTGATAACAACAAGAACATACTTTTATATCGGATTGTCTGAATAAAAGCCTTTTAAGACTGGGAAAATATTTGCTTAGTCAAGTTTGGTTACTTAAAACACTTTTTCTTTTTTAAAAAAAATCTATCAAGAGAGAACTTACCCGTTGGGATTAATCATCTTAATTTTAGATAGTAAAAGTGAGAGAGGTTAAACTACATTACATCATCTAAATATAAAAACTAAATTCATTATTTTATATATATTAAAGGCAACTTCGAACTTGCAGCAATTATTGTTCTTTGTATCATTCGATTATTAGCAATTATTTCGGGGTTCGGAGTTGGAATTAAAGGGAATTAAGGATATCTTACATATATTGTTGAATTTGTTGTACAATAATTGTAATTATTGAATTTGACCACCTTATGAACATTTATTATTTACTTACAGATTCTCATGTGCCTACACAAATTATTGTTGTAGGCACCAAAAACATAGTTTTATGGTGTTGCCAGGTGCCTGTGTCAGGACTATGTTTCATAGCAAGTCCATTCATTCTGAGATACAAGAAAGAAATTGGATTTAGTTGAAATGAAATTCCATATGGAAAATCAATACCATGTAATATAAATTTATGAATGTGTTAAAATAGATACTGAAACTTAAATCATAAAAGTATGATCCTAAAATTTATTTTATTTTGCATGGTGAAGTAATATACTTTTGCATGCAAAAATTGCACGAGTCAATAGGCAAATTTCATGGAGACAGAATTTCCAGAGAGAATGATTTGTTTGAAAACAGAGTGGGGGTACCCCTCCACTCGCACATCTTTTTTGTATGGTAGCAATTAGCAATGATGATGAAAGTCCACCAAAACAAAGCACTGGAGACTAGGGAGACCAATAAGTGTTTACAGTGCATGGGAATGGGAATGGGAATGGGAATGGCAATGGAAAAGCTTTGGGCTGCTTAAATCAACAGATTTTTCTTTGCTTTTGGTGGGGAAGATGATGGTGACAGGAGAAGGGCTGATGCAGGGATGAACTGAGGGGATGATGGGGATATTCATCCCCTAAAAATTTTAAATTTATATCATTTTAAAAAATTTAAAATTTTATTCGTATTTTATATTGAATTTTTTGTCTCCCAAAATTTTATAAATCCATCCCTTAATCTAAAATCATCCATCCAGGATTATGGTTTTGGCTTTGTTCTGCTTTCTTAGGCTGCGTTTAGCATTGCGTTCTAAATCAGCTTTTGGGTCAAAAGCTGGTTTAAAATACAGAAACAATGTTAAACAGTTAACTTTTAGAGAAAAAAAATTGTGTTTGAAAAATGTTTTTCAACCCAAACGTAAAAACTAAAATTTTTAGTTTTTGTAGTTAGAAAAGTGTTTTTAGGAATTAGATTATAATTTTAACCTTCATTTACTATATTTTATTATAATTTAATTTTTACAAACACATAATTATATTTAATGTAAATTATTTTTTAGTTTAAAAATTATATAGTTATGTCAAATTTCTAAAAAAAACATTTTTGAAAAAGTTGTTTTCTCAAAAGCACTTTTGAAAAGTACTTTTCAAAAATAATTTATGTATTCATTTATTAATATTTTTATATTTTATCATAATTTAAGTTAATATTATAATACGAAAAAATTTGATTATCATTTAAATATATATTTTTTAACTTATAACATCATGTCTAAAATAGTCATTTACTTTCTCAAAAAGAACTTTTTGACAAAATACTAAACACATATATCTCAAACCAAAAATTCTAAAAAAACTTTTTCACTATACTTTTTCACCACATTTTTCTACCGCACTTTTCAAAACCAATGCTAAATTAACTCTTATTCTTTTCATTCTTTGCTTCAACTAAGTTTTTCATTAACCTTTTATTTTAGGGTAAAGTATAAAAATGATCACTAAATTATTTCAAAAATACCAAATGATCACCAAAATTTCAAAAATTACATAATAGACATTGAATTTTAATTTTTATTACAAAATGATCATTGAACTATTAATTATAATTAAGTGACGTTACAATTATGTAAATTTAAATAATAACACATTTAATTATTCATATTTACGTATTCAATCTATTTATCCTAATTTAACTACTATCGATTGTTAAATTGATTGAATGTATAAATATTAAGGATTAAATATATTTTATATAAATTATATAACTGTTATATTATGCAGTTAACAATAGTTGATGGTTCGATGACCATTTTATAATAAAAACTATGATTTAATATTCATGAAAGTTTGTTGATCATTTTACCCTTTATTTTTTATGGTTGCAAACTTATTAACTCTTGTGTTTAGGGGGGAAAAACATGATTAGCTCTTTATTTTTTTTCTTTGACCAATTTCCCTCTCTGATTGGGACAGATGTGTCATCTCTTGTGTTTATTGTTTAACAACCCTATCTTGACACTTCATTAGCTGTACCGCAACTAGTTTCATCTAACCATCAAAGGAGTTCATATCAGTTATATTAGGGCTAGGGGTGTAAACGAGCCGAGTCGAGTTCGAGTAGTGCTAAGCTCGGCTCGACTCGTTAAGAACTCGAGTCGAGTTCGAGCTTTTTTCGAGCCTAATCGAGCCAAGTATTGATTGATCTTTGATCGTGTTAGACTCGAGTAACTCTTATTTCTTAGTCTCATTTAAAGCCTAATGAAGAAAAAACTTTAATACACAAGTTATATAAACTCAAGCTTGTTAATTTTAGGTTTTAATATGTTAATTTAGGGTTTAAGACTTATGTTTAAGATTAGATTTTAGGGTTTTAAGTTTAGAAATTTAGATTTTAAATTATAAAAAATTTTAAAAAAATAATATATTTATGTTTTCGAGTAGCTCGTGAGCTTTTCGAGTCGAGTACCATGTAACTCGGCTCGGCTCGTCAAGAACTCGAGCTGAGTTCGAGCTCGAGTCGAGTCCAATCGAGTCGAGTTTTGACTGAGCTTTGACCGAGTCGAGCTCGAGTAGCTCGCGATCTGTCTCGTCTCATTTACAGCCCTAATTAGGGCTATAAATGAGACGCGATATATTATGAATTATTCAAATTTGATTTAATAAATATTTGGTTATGGTTTAATTTGATTAGATTCGATTCGAACTCGGGTTCGAACTAGACTTGAGTTATGAACGAACCAAACCGAACTACTTGATGCCTAACTTAAAACACTAAAATCTAAACCTAAACCTAAGTCTTAAATCTTAAATTAACACACTGAACCCTAAAATTAACATGTTTATATTTACACAACTTGATTATCAAAGTTTTTTCTTCACTTTAAATGAAACGTGATAAATGAGAGTTACTTGAGTATAACAAGATCAAAGATCGGTTAACATTTAACTCGATTAGGCTCGAATGAAACTTAAACTCGACTAGAGTTCTTAACAAGCCGAGTCAAGCTTAGATGTTTCCAATCTCGATTAAAATTACTCAAACTCGAACACGACTCGAAATCTTAATAAATCAACCCAAATTTAACATTACTTGAACTCGAAGACTCGTATACATCCTCTAAGTTGTATTATACCACATCAAAATATAAGTTTAAGCATGAGTCTTAAGTGTCGTAATTAGTTTTTATTTGACTTGACTTGACATGTAAAGTCTAATTCATAAAAATATAATCTAGAATTGTCTTTTATATGCTCTCATAGGTTTGAGATGTACCTCGACAGTCTTATAGGTATGTTATTATCGTTATTATACCATTATTTATTGTTATTGTACAATTATTTCAGAAAACTCTCATAATAAGTTGTGTAAGTTTTAAAAAAATTTACGACCGTAACTCCCGCAACGACCATAATAACAACCGTTATATCTGCAATCGCAATAAATACGATGCCATCGAAAACAATTTTTAAATCCTTGGATAGTTGTATAGTTATAAGTTATACGTAGAGTTACTCCATCATTCTAGTATGGTGTGAGATCCAACCTTTGAAACCACGTCTAAAAGTTAGGATCTAAAAAGTTGATCTGCATTTAAAACCTGACTGAATCTTGTTCGAGTCAGAACTTGGTTGATCTGGGGATGTAATAATCCAAACCCGATCTGTATTCGACTGTTCTTGATCCAAACCCGAGTTGGACCTGTTATTGTATTAACCGAACTCGAACTGTACCTAACCGAGAATGACTCGAACTCGATTTCAACCTATTACTGTGGACTCGAAACTCGACCTGCAACAGACTAAAATGAACCCAAACCCGACTCTAACCTGGCAGATAACCAATATTACTCGATTGAATCGGCCCGAAACTTGATTTTATCCGACATGTTTTGAACCTAACCTGATAATTGACCCGATTGAACCCGATATGTTACTAATCTGAACTCATATTAACAAGACTTAATATTTATATGACATATAATTAAATGTATCAATAATTTAATGAATTTAAAATATTGATAAATATAATTAGGTTTAAAGAAATAGAATTAGACGTGAAAATTAATTTAGGGATTAATATTTAAATTTAGTATTACACATTTAATTAAATTAGTTTATTTATTATTTTATTTAGTTTTAATTTATTTAATTATAATTTAAAATTAATATTTAATTAAATTAAATTAACTTAGCATTAATTAAGCTAAATTAAAAAATAAAAACATAAATTATAATCATAATTAAAATAATTTTAAAATAAAATATATATTTTTATTAAATTAATCTAAATTATGACTCAACTAAATTAAATTAAAACAATTGATAAAAAGAGAAAGAAAAAACAATTGATAAAAAAGTGAAAAGACAAAATTTTGGATGAAAATAAGCTACTCATTTTTTAAGTTTGAGATTAATTTACTTTTAGTGTAAAAATTTTGGAGGGATATAAGTTACCCAAAATTTTGAAGAGAATTAGAAATAAGATTTGCTTATTATATAAAAAAAGGAAAAAAAACAAAATTTTAGAGGGAATTAATATATATAATAAATTTTGGAGGATTATTATTATTATTACAACATATAATCAAATAATAAAATTTGATTAAATATAATCAATTAAAAATAGAAAAAATGGATATTAGATTTAGATATTCATTTGACACTATTCTAAGTCGGGTAAAAAATTTCGCATATTTTTATATAGGTCGTGGCTAAAAAATTGAATCTTGTGCCGCTCTACACCTTATTTTATAATTATTTTAATTTGGTTATGATCACTCGAAAATTAGATTTTAAATTTTATTTTCTATTTGATCTAATTTAATTAAAATCAGATTAAATATTTTAAAATTGTTTCAATTTGATCATAGGAAATTAGTTTAGTAATCAATGAATTGGTCTTAGAGAACTAGTTTAATGATTTGGGCTTAAGGGATTAGTGTTGGGCTTAAAGAATTAATAATATACATAGATTAATTCATAAACAAATTATTTACTGTAATCACTAATTTTATCCAGGGTCTAAACCCGAGTTTATTTTTCATTCGAATATTGAACTTGTAATTATTAATCAAAAAATACAAAAAATACTATATGTATTATATTCCTTTAATTTTGTAAATATATACAAAATGCTATATTTGTTATTTTGTTTATAAAAAAAATTCAAAAATATATTTATTTTTAATTTTTATTTTCGGTAAATTTGTTTTTATTATTTAAAATTTTATTCCTTTTTTCATTTGTCGCTTTATTACTTTGTAATTACTTTACTATTATTTTATTATCATTTTTTTATTTGGTTTTCGTTATTAGTAGTACTTATTATTTATTTTGTTATTACTATTACCATTATTAATAATTATTATTATAATATATAATAGTAAAAAATAAATACTATGTTATTAAAACCCAAAACAATTCAAATAATAACCCAAACAATAATAACAAATATTTTATAACAGTCCATTACATATCACAGCCCCAAAAAATAATAATAACAAGGCCCGTTCTAATTAATTACTAAGCCCGGATTAAGTTACAAAGCCTAAATGAATTAATTAAAAAAGAAGCAGCCTATTTAAC
Source organism: Abelmoschus esculentus (assembly GCA_035048815.1). Taxonomy (NCBI): domain Eukaryota; kingdom Viridiplantae; phylum Streptophyta; class Magnoliopsida; order Malvales; family Malvaceae; genus Abelmoschus; species Abelmoschus esculentus. Next base: position 7,130,122 of record JAUCBN010000044.1, read on the forward strand.
CCATTAGCAAATAACCGGATGAAACCCTAATCTCCCATCTATCTTATGCGCAGCCCAATCTGGGCCGTTGGATCTAATCTTGATCCAACGGCTCAGATCAAAGGAAGAGAGCCGGTTGGAATCTCCCACGTGCCCACGCGTCGGCTGATGGGATTCTCCACGCGCGCGCGTGTTGCACGCTTCAGACTCTTCGAATGCCCAATCTACTCTTCGTTTTCTCCGGTCGCCGACGCCGGTGGTTCCCTCCTCTCCTCCGAATGCCACATGCACAAAAAAACAAATGAAAATCATCAGAATCGTACAGAGGCTACAACAACAATGTCCATAGAGCCAAAAATGAAGGATTCCAATATTTCCAACAGAGATTTCAGAGGATGTTCAACCATATCAGACATTTCCAGAGGCATTTCGACAATGTCAGATCCATAACGCAAATAACAGAAATATCAGAGGCGAATAAAAACAAGAATCATCAGCAACCTAGAGGAATTTTAATCTTTTCTTCATTTCATGTAAATGGCTATTTAATCCGAACCAAAACCCATGTAAAGGGATCTCTCCCACCATTGAATCAGTACAAACAAGTTTTCAGATGTAACAAGAAACTCTTCTTCTTTTCAGTTTTACATACGAGTTAAAAACAAAAAAAGGGATTCATACCTCTGTTTTAAGAAAAATCCATCGGTCTTCTTCTGTTCTCTCACCGTCGGCGATAAGCCTCGCGGCCTCCGGGCTGTTGTTGGTGAGCCGGACTTGAGAGAAGAAGGGGCCCTCCTTGTTCGCGTTGCTTCGATTCGAAGGAGGAAGATCGTTCTTTCCCTCTTTCCTTTCGTCGGATTTTCATAAACAAAAGGGGTTGTTCTGGGTTTTGAAGCGTTTTTGATTTCGACGAAAGGAAAGAAGGAAAGAACGATCTTCCTCCTTCGAATCGAAAGGAAAGCGTTTTTGTTCTGGAAATTATGGTTCTTCTGGGTTTGGAGGATGAATGTTCTTGATTTTCATCCTCCTATAAAGAAGAACCGAGAGAATTTGAGAGCTCTCTCTTCTGTTTTGATAAAATGAGTAAAGGAGGGCATTTTTTAGATCTTAATTGAATTTTATACTCAGTCCTCTTTTACAAAAGGGTTTAATTGTTTTTTAAAACCCTCCACCCCATCTAAACATTCCCGCGGTCCTTCGCACTTGGCTTCGTTTTACAATTTCATCACGAATTAGATTGTAATCGTCATTTTAAAGAGGGTTTATTCAGTTTGGTCTCTCCGTGTTATATATCTTATTTTTAAGCCATTCCCTATCTCAAAATAACAGTTTTAGGGCCTAAATATTCTTTAATCATCTTATTTTGGTCACTGTTCTTAATGATCTTTATTTTGTTTTAATTTAACCCCGAAAATTTATTCTTATTTCATTTTAATACCATTTCCAGAACCTAAATATGTTCATTTATGTTGATTGTTTATTTATTTACATTTATGTTTGCATTTTTACTTAGGTTGCATCATTCATTTATATATATATATGTGTGTGTTTTTTCATGCTCCCTTTTTATGTCATGCTTTTTTTTTTTTTAATTTGTGCTTTTCATTTATGCACTCTGTATTATTATACATGTGCTTAATTTGGTCTATATTTTGGTACATATATTTACTTTACTTTTATTTTCGTTATGTTTTTATGTATTTGTTCATTTAGATATTTATTTGTACATACATTTTTTTATTATGTTTTTACTTGTACATGTATGTTGTATCATGCCATGTATTTTTGTCATGCTTTCTAGATTATTATTCATGTGTATTTATTTATCTTAACCATGCATGTTTCTTATTTATATACTTCATTTTATTGTACATTTATTTATATATTTTACTCATATCTTTATTTTGCTTAATTTCACACCTCACCATTTAATGAACCTAATTAAACACGTCTTTATTCGTTCGTAACGAGCCCGACACCAAACATAGTGGTGGCGTTGTATGCGTTTACTTTCAGATAAAGACACAGTAAAAATAAAAGTTGAATTCGAAATTTTAAACAAATCACAATTTAAATGCCACTTTAAACCGAAAAATCCAAAATTAATTAATCGGTAATTTAATAAAGGTGTCAATTTTTGGGCGATTTTAAACGATAATCCCGTTTTTAATCGTAACTGACTCTCGGACCCTACTTTATTTAAATCTCTGGTTTTTACGGTGTCCGGTCTACTAAAGTGACCGGTGGCGACTCCAACCTTTTTAAAATCATTTTTCAATTTTTTTAAAATACCAATTTTTAAAATTCTTTTTCAACCATTCTTTTCAAATTAATTTTTCAACCCAAAACCTAGATTTCTCAATTCCCCTTTTCAATTAAAACCCTAAATTTCCTAAAATTTTAGTTTTGAGACATTTCTAATTTTATTCAACTTTCAAGATATATTCTTTAATTTTTATCTTTTCAAATTAGCGACCGTTTACACTTAAGAGAAAAGGGGTCGGTACAGTTGTCGACTCCGCTAGGGACGTTTTTTTTAAACTAACGAGTTAAGCTTTGCTTTTAAATTCCACTTAATTAATTTTGGAAGTTGTAAAATAAAGTGACAATTAAATTATTATTTGTTTATTAAATCGAGGTTACTTTAACCCATTTATACCCATTCTTTTAAGTGGGGGGAAAACACTAAGTGCTTTCATAAGGATATTGTTCCTTCATATGATCCTAGTAAGTACCTTCGGGGCTCGACTACCCTATGCTTTCGTAAGGATATTGTTCCTTCGTAGGGGCATAGCGAACGGGTTGTAACCCCCTTAGCCCGGCCTGGACGGAACCGGCACTAACGGGTCACACGGGGAATATCGAACTAAACCCGTTAAGGTCCAATTCGATAAACAACCCTGAAAACCGATATGTTTTTTTTCTTCTTAACAAGATGCATAATTAAGTTCCTATGTGTGTCGAGGTCATGCGTAATGAAAATGGAAACATTCGATTCACAATTGATCATTCAATTCTCACACCGGTATATAAGGACCAAAACGTAAATAAATTCTTAATTTCAACAATAAACCAGTAATGCGATCTACCATAGTTCAATTAAACATGCATAGCATACTCATAACAAAGTTCAGATCAAACGGTCCATTATTGCATCGTCAATTTCATGTTTCATACAATAGGGACCTAATTGTAAAGCTCACAATATCATAGGGACTAAATCTATCATTAATTTACCAATGCGAATTCAAGTTAACATCATGCTTCCTGGTGATAGTACAACACCCAATAACATTCATTGCATCTATATTCGATCATGGAAAGACATCCGACCCTAAACGTATTTTTTTCCACACTTAAAATGTCATTTTTGGGTCTCGGTATCGATACCTAGGGTCTCGGTATCGATACCCTATCGTGGAGATAGCCTCCTTGCACTTCGAAGGCCATTGGTATCGATACCCCCATAGGTGGTATCGATACTCTAGCGTCCAGTGGAGTAATTGCATCGAACCATGATTCGAACCACCCCAGATTAAGCCTTAGGGTATCGATACTGGTATCGATACCCCCTGTGCACTCTGACAAGTTTGAACATTCTAAGTTAATTCCACCCATTCAAACATAACCATTAATCACCCTTAACTATATGCATAATTTCCTAAGCATAAAGAACGATTTAAAGCATACATTTATCACATCAAAGACCCCAAACAATCTATAGGCATGCTTCCTAAAATATGATTTAAAAATCAACAATGTTCATTCATGTACATGTCTCAATAATCCAAACAACACCATGGTCCATCAATCAACAATCCAAAACATTATAGGTCTTATTACAACATTAACCAAAGCAAAAATCACACACTTCACATGGGTTTGATTTACACATTGCCAAGCCCAAATTATTTGCCAAAACATACCAAAAATTGAGACCTCTTCCCCTTGGTTCCCTTGCTCCGAACGTAACCTCGAATATCACTATTTCTCTGCAAGTATGAAAAGAAAGAGCTTAAGCACAACATGCTTAGTGAGGAAGCTCTAACAAGATCAAAATCATTTATAAAGTCATACTTGCATTCTTCTTGCATATTTGAAATATGTAAAACCAAAATATGCTTATCAACAATGTCAAAACATTTCATGTATCATGCACAAATAAATCATTCCATTTCATATACGCATATTGGCTTTCTAGTGATCACTTAATATGAACTTATAGTTCACCGAATACACGGATTCCATTTTCCATAATAGGAGACACTTGGTCTCAACATGCATCGGTCGGACACATAGTCACCCTTGTATACATGTTACCCCCACTACGCACGGTTGAACACAAAGTCAACCTTGTTTACGCATGGGTCAACTATATGCACGGTCGGACACAAAGTCACCCTTGTTTACATATAGGCAAGCTCTACACGCACGGTCGGACACAAAGTCACCCTTGTTTACGTGTAGGCAAACTCTACACGCACGGTCAGACACAAAGTCACCATTGTTTACGTGTAGGCATCATCATTATTCTCATTATTTTTATAGTGCACTCAATCCTAATGACATGTCATTTGTATTCGAATCTAAGGTTAGTGTCACTAAGACAATATCAATTCCAATCATGCATGTTAACTTGTTGCTCATAATGCACTCATTAAATGTTCATCATGTGAACTAAAATCATGCTCAACGGCTTTATCGACATAGGGAAAAATAACCTCATCATAATCCAAATTCTTTTTCATGCTTACATAAGCCACGAATACCTTAATAAACCATGCATTTTCAGCAATTAACACATGCATGCATCATTTCCAAAATCAAATATATGCAATTCCAAAATCATATCAAAACATTGTTCACATATATGCCATCACCGAAAAAGCCAAAACTTGAGATAATGATCAACATCATTTAAACCACTTACTCTTGAACTATGGAAAGTTTTCAAACTATTCCATAGCCCCCCCAAACAGAATCGAACCAATGCGATTCACTTTAAATCCAAAACCACTCACCGACGAGCGAAACGAGCCCTCGCCGATGCTCCGATGGCAACGCCAACGCACCATCCACTTATGCACCTTCTTGCACTACCCCTACAACATTAAAAGTAGAGCAAATTCACATCACAACATGCTCAAAACAGCAACCACATTTAACCCTCACAAAACTATCGAAAACCTTGCCGAAAAGACCGTAAACTAAGCCGAAACGCATCCGAAACATCATCAGCCCAAAACCTAATGAATCTAACATCTAATCCATTTCAATTATGAACCAAAAACACTTCCAAACCATCCTTACACCTCCAGCAACATTAGAACACCTAAAATAGCCCCTAAAACAATCGAAAACCACCTTAAGACACTACCGATTACATTATTCCGGGATTAAATTAATGTGTCATCAATTCAACACTTAATTAATCATTTAATTGACATAATATCATAATTAAATCAACCTAATTACAACATTAATTGGGATCTAAAAAGATTTCACAAAAACCTCCATAAAATCCATAGATCTAGAACTAAAAACACAAAATTATGTTTCCATTGTTGATTAGCAAGCTAATACTTGAGAATTTCAATAAAGAACCTTAGAAAAAGATTAGAAATCAACAAAGTTACCTTAAAGATTTGCTCCACCAAAAAGATGAGAAATCCTCCCTTGATTTCTTGAAAATGGATGTTGATTTTGCAAAATTGATGAGTAGGTTTTGTAGAGAATGAAAGGATGAATAAAATGAAGTAAATCTTGTTGAAAAATGTTGAAGAAATCAACAAGAAATTGAAGAAATTTGGAGAAGAAGATGGAGAGAAAATGAGAGAAAATCTTGAGAGAAAAGATGAGAAAATGGGAAGTTACAAAAGAAAATGGAATTATCATTTAAATAAAACAATTTAAAAACAATTTTGGTTGATAAATCATTAATTAAAAATAAATTGGGTTTATGGCCCTCTAAGGATTCTAAGTATGGCTTACTTTCCAATTTAGTCACTAAAAATCCTTATTGCCGAAAATTACTAATTAAATCCCCTAAACTTTCCCAAAATTACAATCTAGTCACTAGCACAAAATTAAGCCTAGTTAAAAATCAAATTAAAGTTCAAATAATATTCCTTTAACTTTAAAACACCATTTTAATATTTTTAGAACCATTTCACAAAATTATTACTTATCCGATTAAAATACTATTATTTTAATTTTTCCCAGAATAACGAACCCTAGGAATCCGATTCGACCCGGATCGAATTTCCCCAACTAACACTCAAACTACTAACCCCAAAACCGGGATGTTACAACTCTCCCCCTCTTAAGAAAATTTCGTCCTCGAAATTCTTACCTGAAACAAACAAGTGAGGAAACTGCTCCTTCATACTTTTCCTTGTCTCCCAAGTTGCCACTTCAACACCTCGGTGTCTCCACAGCACTTTAACCAAATCTATGGTCTTCCCCGAAGAACCTTTGTATCCACATCTAAAATCTTGGCCGGTTCTTCCTCATAACCCATATTCGCTCTTAACTCAATCTCCTCAACCGGAACAACATGAGAGGGATCTGATCTATACCTACGAAGCATCGATACATGAAAAACATCATGCATCCTACTCAACTCCTCCGGCAACCTCAACCGATAAGCAACAGGACCAACACACTCCAACACCTCATACGGCCTAATGAAACAAGGACTCAACTTACCTTACGTCCAAACCTCATCACTTTCTTCCACGGCGAAACTTTTAGAAACACTTTGTCCCCGACATCATACTCTATCTCTCTACGCTTCAAATCGGCATAAGACTTTTGTCTATCTGAAGCCTCCTTGAGCTTATCACAAATAAGATTAACCTTCTCATCCGTATCTTTCAACACTTTTGGTAAAGAAACATACTTTTGTCCAACTTCCTTCCAACACAAAGGTGTACGACACCTACGCCCATATAAAGCCTCAAACGGTGCCATCTGTATACTTGCCTGATAACTATTACTGTAAGCAAACTCCACCAAAGGCAACTGCTTCTACCAAGAACCTTGAAACTCAATGATGCAACATCTCAACATAACCTCCAAAGTTGTACTAAAGCTAAGCCTCGTACCCAAAGCAACTTGCAAACCTCTCCAAAACATAGAAGTAAAACGCGGATCTCTATCCGATATGATCGACTTAGGCACACCATGCAACTTCACCACTTCAGAAACATACAACCCCGCTAACTTATCCATAGAATACGTCGTATGCACGGCAAGAAAATGTGCACACTTAGTAAACCTATCAACAATCACCCATATAAAATCCTTTTTGGACGACGCTAATGGCAACCCTGTCACAAAACCATAGTCACTCTCTGCCACTTCCATTCCGGCACTTGAACCGGTTGCAACAACCCTGTAGGAAACTGATGTTCAGCTTTCACCCGCTGACACACCACACACCATGACACAAACTCCGTCACCTCCTTCTTCAAACCAACCCAAAAATATACACTTTTGAGATTCCTGTATATCCTCACACTACCCAGATGCATAGCAAACGGACTAGTATGAGCTCCTACCAAGATAACTTGTCTCAGCTTAACACCATCTGGCACCACAATCTAACCTTTAAAACACAAAACCTCATCATCATCAAAATGATATTCGGTCGGTCTACCTTCAACGACATCTTCCACAAAAGGTACCAAAGCCTCATCCTCCAACTGTTTCATCTTTATCATCTCTACGAAAACAGGCTTTACCTACTACTCCGTCACAAAACCATTTTCCTTTGAAATATTCCACTTAGCAAACATAACCCTCAACTCCACCGCTGTCTTACGGCTCAAAGCATCAGTTACCACATTAGCTTTTCCCGGATGATACTCACTAGACAATCAAACATTTACCCTCTTCGGACACACAACAAATTCGTCCCTCATACTGAAGCAACAACACACAAACCACCACACTACTTCAGCTTTCACAGAAAACATAACTCAAAAGAGAACTCTCTTTCTTTTTTTTTCTTTCTTCTTTTTTTTCTTTTTTTGATCGATAATCAACTCTTAGCAACCACAACAGTTTCCATACCACCACCGTCGAACTAACCCTCTTTTCAACATCCTCAAACATACAAGGTAACCATATAAACCTTCCATCAACCTACGGTCCACACAATGATGCTCAACCAACAAGCCTCATACCGGCTTAACATAAAACAGTTAAACATGGTCTCAAACAAACTCCATCGATGGCAACACCTTCATTAAGAGATATAGTCCCAGTATACCATCCTTCCATCTATGGATTACAAAACCCAATACTCAAACGGAAACCAATGTTGTTCCCAAGACCTCGAATCTAAACATGCTATGACATACCACATATCCAAATCAACCAATGGAACTTAGGACTCCAAAATAACCGTACTCAAATAAACGATCATTCCAGCCACACACCTAGAAAACTCCATCTCACCCTCAAAATTTTACTACCAAACTCCAAACTCATGATGATTCTTCCTAACTTATCAGTAGGACAAACAACCACCCATAAATCAACCATATCCAAAACAAGCCCACTCAAAAACACCTGCACCTAACTTCTATTACAACACCGTACCACCAAACGCATAGAAAAGATTACCACATGTCCTTATCAAGACACCACTCCAACTCGGCAACCTTTGAAACAACCATGTGTCTCAGATAACCTAAAAGGTTCTTGACACAAAAACTTAACCTTTCCAAACACATCCTCAACTATACCCTTACCAAACATCTGATCACTTCTTACCTCCGATCAACTTAACTAAGTCAGAGCCCCACTCACAGCTCCACTATTTACCAGGACTCCCACATAGATTTAACCCAAACAACTTTTCTTGTAACTCCATAACAATCCTGGTCCATCCCACAAAACAAACACCCTTCACAGACATCCCTACACAAGCCAAGCCATCCACGATAGCTAACATTGAACAAACATGCAACACCAGGAACCTACCACCCTTTGTGTTGACACCCAACATCGTACTCATCTCAAAGTTAGTACCTCCAATTCAAGTTTAAGCCACCACAACACACAAAACAACACAACTCAAACTTCGAGGTCCACGTGTCGCTAACTACCTCGACACCCAACACAAAACTCTTTCCCAACCTCAACTCACTGATAAAATCAACTCTTACCCCACCTATACCATAACAAAATCCAAACTTGTCGAACTCTTCCTTCCACTCACCCCAACACCTCTTATTTTATAACCTTACCAAGGTTGTAACCACACTGTTGAATCATCCACTAACATGAACCCACTGGACATAACTCTCACTACACTTTCAATAAAAGCAAGCCCAAAGGACCAAGTAACGGATATAGGTTATAAACTGTCCAACGGTCCTCGTCACACAACTCAAACACCATTACAGTCTAACTTTAGCCGAGGTAAACCCAACTTAACTCCTTATACACACAATATGTGCACTTTCCACCTTTACAGCACAACTAAAACCTCGCAAGGTCACACTAAAATCATGATTCAAACCCATGATACCACAACTCCCATACTAATATGTATGTTATTGTATTATTTCATCAAGACTTGACCCAATACTCCTCAAGGCAAAACACCCGATCGGTCACAACCCTTAACCTAACCACACGTTAGACCATACAACAGAGGACTCCATGTATTTTTTTTCCACTAACCATGACGATAAACATATCCCTTTTGTTTTAAAACAAATCTACACTCTTTAAGAAAACAAAACACCAAACCGTCTTACATCACACAACATGCCACAACCTTCTCACAACCCTCAAACTCTAACTGGAGAGAATTTGCAAAACTCAGCCTCCCATTTCTTAATGACCAACTCAAAACTAACCATAACTCAGGGTATCCCCCTCGGTTTCAAATATTCACAACTCTGAGCCCAAAAGACCCATTCCTCATCCAAGACTATTCCCTATCCAAAAGGGTAACTTGCCCACAATACAACAAGCTCAAGACCAAAAGGAAGCCTTTTCAACAACTTTTTTTTAACAAACCTACACCTAAAAAGAACCAACCCAGCACCACTTCCATCTTCAAAGGAGATACTCGCAAGTGTGAACAAATGTATGTATGATTCCCTATATACCCTCATCAATGCCTGTGCAAGTGCATGTAAATGCAATTTCTAATGTCATGCTCGAGAATGCATGCATGCCCTACAATATCTATAGATATTTACATATATGTGCTCTTACACTATGCATGATTATTTGTTCACACTCACAAATAACATCCTTGATTCCAACAATTTCAACTACTAACTTGCTAACTATTTCCAAGTCAGGTTAGCAGCAGCCACTCCTCTTCAGCAGACTGAAATACACCCGTCAAAGCCTGAACGCACAGTGCAAACTCAATTTCTAAACTGACCTCTCCGTATAACCGGACGCAGCAACTACGAGTGAAGGGGAAGGAAAATCGCTCTTCCCTAGCAGTCGTTTCACCCTCAAACTGACCATCAGTGATTATACTAGCACTAGCTCAAGTCTCACGTCTCAGAGGCATATTCCAAAACTTTAAACACAAATTTAAACGTATAATCAAAATATAATATCAAAACATATTAGACTTACATTCGGGCAAGATCCAAGGGAAACTTGAAGCATTTGAAAATGTATTGGCATTGGCAATGTGTAACCGTTATCCCTTTTTAACCATCATCATTCAATGTACAACCATAATGCATAGATGTTCAACACATCAACAACATATCACATTCAATCATACACTTAGTAAACCTCTACACACTTTAGCAAACCTAACCACACACTTTAGCAAACCTGGCTCTTTTACCACCAAATGTAACCTCCTTAGCCCGGCCTGGACGGAACCGGCACTAACGCATCACACGGGGAATATCGAACTAAACCCGTTAAGGTCCAATTCGATAAACAACCCTAAAAACCGATATGTTTTTTTCTTCTTCTTAACTAGATGCATAATTAAGTTCCTATGTGTGTCGAGGTCATGCGTAACGAAAATGGAAACATTCGATTCACAATTGATCATTCAATTCTCACACCGGTATATAAGGACCAAAACGCAAATAAATTCTTAATTTCAACAATAAACCAGTAATGCGATCTACCATAGTTCAATTAAACATGCATAGCATACTCATAACAAAGTTCAGATCAAACGGTCCATTATTGCATCGTCAATTTCATGTTTCATACAATAGGGACCTAATTGTAAAGCTCACAATATCATAGGGACTAAATCTATCATTAATTTACCAATGCGAATTCAAGTTAACATCATGCTTCCTGGTGATAGTACAACACCCAATAACATTCATTGCATCTATATTCGATCATGGAAAGACATCCGATCCTAAACGTATTTTTTTCCACACTTAAAATGTCATTTTTGGGTCTCGGTATCGATACCTAGGGTCTCGGTATCGATACCCTATCGTGGAGATAGCCTCCTTGCACTTCGAAGGCCATTGGTATCGATACCCCCATAGGTGGTATCGATACTCTAGTGTCCAGTGGAGTAATTGCATCGAACCATGATTCGAACCACCCCAGATTAAGCCTTAGGGTATCGATACTGGTATCGATACCCCCTGTGCACTCTGACAAGTTTGAACATTCTAAGTTAATTCCACCCATTCAAACATAACCATTAATCACCCTTAACTATATGCATAATTTCCTAAGCATAAAGAACGATTTAAAGCATACATTTATCACATCAAAGACCCCAAACAATCTATAGGCATGCTTCCTAAAATATGATTTAAAAATCAACAATGTTCATTCATGTACATGTCTCAATAATCCAAACAACACCATGGTCCATCAATCAACAATCCAAAACATTATAGGTCTTATTACAACATTAACCAAAGCAAAAATCACACACTTCACATGGGTTTGATTTACATATTGCCAAGCCCAAATTATTTGCCAAAACATACCAAAAATTGAGACAACTCTTCCCCTTGGTTCCTTTGCTCCGAACGTAGCCTTGAATATCACTATTTCTCTGCAAGTATGAAAAGAAAGAGCTTAAGCACAACATGCTTAGTGTGGAAGCTCTAACAAGATCAAAATCATTTATAAAGTCATACTTGCATTCTTCTTGCATATTTGAAATATGTAAAACCAAAACATGCTTATCAACAATGTCAAAACATTTCATGTGTCATGCACAAATAAATCATTCCATTTCATATATGCATATTGGCTTTCTAGTGAACACTTAATATGAACTTATAGTTCACCGAATAAACGGATTCCATTTTCCATAATAGGAGACACTTGGTCTCAACATGCATCGGTCGGACACATAGTCACCCTTGTATACATGTTACCCCCACTACGCACGGTTGGACACAAAGTCAACCTTGTTTACGCATGGGTCAACTATATGCACGGTCGGACACAAAGTCACCCTTGTTTACATATAGGCAAGCTCTACACGCACGGTCGGACACAAAGTCACCCTTGTTTACGTGTAGGCAAACTCTACACGCACGGTCAGACACAAAGTCACCATTGTTTACGTGTAGGCATCATCATTATTCTCATTATTTTTATAGTGCACTCAATCCTAATGACATGTCATTTGTATTCGAATCTAAGGTTAGTGTCACTAAGACAATATCAATTCCAATCATGCATGTTAACTTGTTGCTCATAATGCACTCATTAAATATTCATCATGTGAACTAAAATCATGCTCAACGGCTTTATCGACATAGGGAAAAATAACCTCATCATAATCCAAATTCTTTTTCATGCTTACATAAGCCACGAATACCTTAATAAACCATGCATTTTCAGCAATTAACACATGCATGCATCATTTCCAAAATCAAATATATGCAATTCCAAAATCATATCAAAACATTGTTCACATATATGCCATCACCGAAAAAGCCAAAACTTGAGATAATGATCAACATCATTTAAACCACTTACTCTTGAACTATGGAAAGTTTTCAAACTATTCCATAGCCCCCCAAAACAGAATCGAACCAATGCGATTCACTTTAAATCCAAAACCACTCACCGACGAGCGAAACGAGCCCTCGCCGATGCTCCGATGGCAACGCCAACGCACCATCCACTTATGCACCTTCTTGCACTACCCCTACAACATTAAAAGTAGAGCAAATTCACATCACAACATGCTCAAAACAGCAACCACATTTAACCCTCACAAAACTATCGAAAACCTTGCCGAAAAGACCGTAAACTAAGCCGAAACGCATCCGAAACATCATCAGCCCAAAACCTAATGAATCTAACATCTAATCCATTTCAATTATGAACCAAAAACACTTCCAAACCATCCTTACACCTCCAGCAACATTAGAACACCTAAAATAGCCCCTAAAACAATCGAAAACCACCTTAAGACACTACCGATTACATTATTCCGGGATTAAATTAATGTGCCATCAATTCAACACTTAATTAATCATTTAATTGACATAATATCATAATTAAATCAACCTAATTACAGCATTAATTGGGATCTAAAAAGATTTCACAAAAACCTCCATAAAATCCATAGATCTAGAATTAAAAACACAAAATTAAGTTTCCATTGTTGATTAGCAAGCCAATACTTGGGAATTTCAATAAAGAACCTTAGAAAAAGATTAGAAATCAGCAAAGTTACCTTAAAGATTTGCTCCACCAAAAAGATGAGAAATCCTCCCTTGATTTCTTGAGAATGGATGTTGATTTTGCAAAATTGATGAGTAGGTTTTGTAGAGAATAAAAGGATGAATAAAATGAAGTAAATCTTGTTGAAAAATGATGAAGAAATCAGCAAGAAATTGAAGAAATTTGAAGAAGAAGATGGAGAGAAAATGATAGAAAATCTTGAGAGAAAAGATGAGAAAATGGGAAGTTACAAAAGAAAATGGAATTATCATTTAAATAAAACAATTTAAAAACAATTTTGTTGGATAAATCATTAATTAAAAATAAATTGGGTTTATGGCCTTCTAAGGATTCTAAGTATGGCTTACTTTCCAATTTAGTCACTAAAAATCCTTATTGCCAAAAATTACTAATTAAATCCCCAAAACTTTCCAAAAATTACAATCTAGTCACTAACACAAAATTAAGCCCAATTAAAAATCAAATTAAAGTTCAAATAATATTCCTTTAACTTTAAAACACCATTTTAATATTTTTAGAACCATTTCACAAAATTATTACTTATCCGATTAAAATACTATTATTTTAATTTTTCTCGGAATAACGAACCCTAGGAATCCGATTCGACCTGGATCGAATTTCCCCAACTAACACTCAAACTACTAACCCCAAAACCGGGATGTTACTTTAAATTCCACTTAATTAATTTTGGAAGTTGTAAAATAAAGTGACAATTAAATTATTATTTGTTTATTAAATCGAGGTTACTTTAACCCATTTATACCCATTCTTTTAAGTGGGGAGAAAAACACTAAGTGCTTTCATAAGGATATTGTTCCTTCATATGATCCTAGTAAGTACCTTCGGGGCTCGACTACCCTATGCTTTCGTAAGGATATTGTTCCTTCGTAGGGGCATAGCGAACGGGTCCTCCTAAATTGAACTCGATCGAGATGAGCCTATAATGGGTGACGATCGGGGGCTTTGCTACTCTTAGAAGAGGACAACAAGGACAATTTGGGTACGTCGTTAGAACCAAAACTGCATTTAGAAAATCTAGTCAACCTACCCGATTCGAGCCATGCGATTAACCTAGGTTCTTTAGACAAGACAGGGTTGCTTTGCCTTCCTTTTTTCTTGCTCATTTATTTTTGCTTACACATTTTGCATCAACATTTCATGAAGGTGTTGATCTAAGTGGTTTGTCCAATTAGAGGTTTTCATTCTAGTTGGAATAGAAGAATAAGAGAAAAAGGGAAAAATAAGAAAATTAGAAAAAAAGAAAGATAAATTTGAGAGATGAATAAAAGAAAAAAAAAGAAGAATTAAAAATGGAAAGAAAAAAATAAAGAAAAAAATAGAAATTGAGAGATTAAAAAAGAAAATAAGAGAAATAGAAAGAAAAAGACAACAATAAGAAAAAAATAATAAAACTAGAAAAAAGAAAAAAGTTGAGACAAAAAGAAATTTGAGAAGAGAAAAAGAAAAGAAAAGGAAAAAATAGAAATGAAAAAAAAAGAGATTAGAATAAAGAGAAAAGGGAAAGAGAAAAATGAAAAGAAAAATCGAGAGAATAGAAAAAAAAGAGAAAGAAGAGAAAATAAATAGAAAAAAATAAAAGAAGAAAGAAAAGAGAAAAAATGAAAATAAGAAAAGGGGGCATTAAGATCTCTTAAGCAATGAAAGTTGCTCAAATGACGATTACTAGCGTGATCAATACCTTTAATTGCATTCATGCATACATCTCATGCATCTCATAGCATATATCATGCATTAATTAATTAAACAATAAGGTTAATTATGGGATCTCATGTCCTTAATCAGAGGTTTCGTACTTGCACTCTACCAACACCATGAAGGGCTAATGGAAGAATACTTTGCCAAATTAGAAGCCGATCTTAAGGGGCAATTAGAGCGTACCCAAAAAGAATTAGCAGATTCTATGATCAAGTCTCAACAAGATATGATGAAAGAAATTGCTCACTTTATGGGACTTAAGAAAGTGGAAGACCAACAAAAAAAATGTTCAGTTGAAGACCCCTCATTTTCTCTCATTTTTGTTGCCAACACTTCAAAACCTCCACAAGGAGTAGTAACATCATCTCTTCAAGCCGGTGCCTCTATCCAAGCCCCACCAGGTGTCACTTTCACTAATATATAATATGTTGGGGATGACATTCCAGATTTCGATGATCTAGAAAAATTAAAGGTTGAATTTTCAAAGCAGTTAGAGGAAGCCATGAATGAGTTTGAAGAGAAGCTCCAGATAAAAGAGGATGAAGAAGAATGGTATGGGTTGAATTCTAGTGAGCTTAGTCTCGTTTCAGGTTTAGAGATCCTATATAAGTTCAAGACTCCAGAATTTGAGAAGTTTGACGGGACTACTTGCCCTATCGCACATATAACTATGTTTTGCCGAAAAATGGTAGGCTTTACCAGCAATGAGAAGTTGTTAATTCACTCCTTCCAAGATAGCCTGGTGGGATCTGCTACAAGGTGGTACAATAAGTTGACCCTTGCTCAAATTACGTCATGGAATGATCTAGCTAAAGCCTTCATAGACCAGTACAAGCACATAACCAGTATAAGTTGACCCTTGTTAATTCATTCCTATTGTTTATAGAACAAATGATGTATATTTATTGTTACAAAATAATTGAAGTGGTCTTTCTATTCAATCTATAATTAGCAGCTCATGTGACAGAGTCTTTTACATCAATATTCTAGTAGAATCGAAGTCTATAAACTTGATGATCTCTAACTTACCAGAACTTCAATATGTGAGCATGCAATTTTTGTTCTCTAAAGACATTTCATAACTCTATTGGCTGTTATCCAACGATCCATATTAGATTTACTTAAATATCTGTCTAACATTCTAATAATGTATGTAATATCCAAATACATATGTAACACCCCAAAATTTCCCCCAAATTAAAACTTTAAATCCCTAATCTGAAACCCTAGGAATTGGGGATTTTCAGGGACCAAATTGTGATTTCTAAAAGTTTGAAGGTCTTCTATAAAGTTCTAAAGAAGTTCTGACCCTTAAAGGGTAATTTCACCTTTTTGTTTAACAGTTACTTTTTCCTTCCCGTTACAAATCTAGTTTTAATTTTTTCTTTCCTTATTATTCTCTTAATTTTGCATGTTTAATCTCCTTATCTTTTGAACCAATAATCAAGTTTGTGATCATCTTTTTAATTCTAAATCGAGATTTGTTCTTCCCTTTGGTCTCTGTTCTTCCCATTTGTTCAAACCAAGATTTGAACCATCATTTAAGTCTCTGTTAGGTAAGACTTCGATCTTCTCCTCTCCGTGTTTATAACTTTATTATGGTACTGTTGTTGGATTAATTTCTGTTACGTTGTGCTTTGGTGAATCGATTCTAAACGGTTGGGAAGTTGCTCTTGTTGTTCTTATGAATTCAAAGTCTCGGGTTGAGAGGGTGGTGGTGATTTCGTTTGACTTTGAATTGGTTTAAGAGAGTGTTGATTCGGTTTTGGTTGTTTAAAGAGGTTCTGAATCATGTTTGAACCGATTAGAAGAAAAATGAGTCAAATCTGGGGGTTTCTGGGTTTCTGGGAATTTCTGGAATTTCCATATTTTCCCGAAAAATTTGGAAAACCCATATTTTCATGGAAAATCCATAAATCGGTCTGAACCGCCCGACCAACCGACCAAACCATCCGAATTGACCGGCCCGACCCAAGCCCGAGACTCAACCCGTGAACCGACCCATAACCTGTTGACGTCATGCTGACATCATCTACTGATGTCATGCTGACATCATCCGCTAACATCAACGTTGACCTGTTGACGTCAACATTGACCAATGCTAACATCAACGTTGACTTTTTCGACCTGGGCCCACTTTATGTTTTTTGACGTCTTGAGTTCAATGGCATAGTCCGTTTTTCGAAATTCGAACCTAAGTGTCATTTTTAGGGCCTTTAAGTTCGAATGTCTGTTTGGAAGTTATCTGTATCGGATTCTGAAATAGTTTCTATTTGGTTTAGGTGACGTGGATTCCGACCCCGAGCAGTTACTCCCTCCTCCTCTTGGACAACCTCTTGTTCAATAGTCATCGGGACACGCTCATGAGTATTCGATTTACTTATTTGTAGTGTAATATAGGTTTAGTGGCATAGTAGTGTATCTAATATTCTGTTACTCGTAGGTTCTACACTTATACATTCTAGTGGTAGAGCCGAGTCTAGTAGACGTCAGCATCGACGTTGGGCAGTTTGTTCAGGTGTGTTCTCTTCTGTTAATTCTGTTATTCTGTGTGTGCAGTTTCTATTAAATTCTGTATGATCATGCATCATTCTGTAATTACATTTCTGATTCTGAAATTACCATGCATGCCTCCTGTTAGATTATAAGGCACACATTCTGATTCTGTTATTGTTCATAACATTGCATTTGGTTGGATTTTCTGTACGGGGAAGATTAATGACATGTTCACTTCTGTTCAATGGCTCCACCTGAGGGTCGAGATACCATTTCTGATCAGTGGCTCCACCTACGGGTCGAGTTTCAACTTTTGTTGGTGTGATGGTGTTAGAGTGGTTCAGGGGGAACCTACTCTTTTGATGGTGTTCGATATTGGGTGCATTTCATGCATTCACTATATCATCTGCATTATTCTGTTCTGTGATTCCGTTTATCTGCACACTAGAGACACACTAGGCTCCCTAGCTTACACCCTCTCAGTTTTCTATTTCAGATAATCATTCATAGTCTTCTACGGTACTTGGAGGATCCTGATTTCAGATTTATTGCGTATGTTTTACAGTATTCAAACTAAAAACATTATTTCAGATATTTGATTATTCTGTATTGTGTTTTGGATTTTTACTCGGATTTTCTAGACTAGTAATGTTTATTAAATTATGGTTTGAACTTTATTTAAATAAATGTTTAATTCTGCAATATTTTTAATTATTAATTATTTAATAATTTATCTGAATTTTTGAAATTTATTTCACATAAACCTAACTTAAGCTACAAGTTTCAATTACGTAAACCCTAACTTTTAATCTAAGAAATTAGGTTACTTTTAAGGGTTACAACATACATACTTAAGCATAAATTAGATTTTCAATAGCTTATGGAATCTTTTGTATTTTATAAATTTCAAGGTTACTTTTAGGGCACTGAATTTTTTTTGTCTTCTTTAGTAATATGAGTGTCACTTGGTTTACTCCTACTAAACTTTTAATACATACAATTTTCAACCAAATTTATCTCAAAACCGAATGAGATAATCAATATAAAATTTATAATTTTATTAATGAGAGTTAAACTTAAGCTCATAGATGGATTTCTTTAATTTACATATCATTAATTTTGTATCATTAGACACAAATCAATGATTGTACCAAATAATTAATTTATTCAATGTTGTCATTGAAAAACACAAGCTTAACATCCATCATATGTAGCTCAAGATTAAAAGCAACAAGTGTCAAGATTATTTTGAAAGAGCCTTTCAATAAAACTTGAGAGAAAGTCTCCACAAAATCAATATCTTATTTTAGAGTATATCCTTTAGATACAAGGCATGCCTTATACTTGTCCACATTATCATTTACATTCCTCTTGGTTTTAAATATTAATTTACAACCAATTGGTTTGTACCTTAGGTAATGAGACAAGTTTTTAAACTTTATTGCCTTGTATAAAATTATTCTCTTTTTTAATGACATCTATCCACTTTTGAGAGTTAAAACTTTTATGGTTTGATAAAAATAATTGATCAGGTTATTTTCTATCATTCCTTTATTATACTTATTTTCTTGATGAAATACTAAGTAATAATCCTTAATAGTATTTCTCTTTTCTCTCATGAATATCTTTAAAGACACTTTTTGAGGTTGTTGAGTTTGTTCTTCTAAAAAAATAATTACCTTATATTGAATGAGAGTAGTTCAACATTGCTTTGCTGATGTACTTGATTCACTTTTGATTAATAATAGGTGTGAAAACCTAAACATCGTCAAAAGTGATAGTAGGAATTAAATTTATATTCAATTCCTCCTTAACAACAATGTATCTAACCTTATTCTCCCTCCAAACTCAACATCCTAAAAAATAATTATAAACCTCTCATTAAAATAATCTTAATTGTGGGATCATAAACTTTATAGCCCATTGATCACTCAAAATAACCTAGGTAGTTGCTTACTTTTGAAGTTTAATTTCTTCAAATGTATCTTAGCTTATACAAAAGAATCAACACTTTGTAACTTATTGTTATTCCTTTTGAGTAGGACCCTTAGCAACTTCATTGTAATATATATTTTTTGTTGTCATTATTCTTAGAGACACTAACTAAATGAGCACTAACTGAATAAGTATTTTTACAATTATAATGCTTTAACTTTTTTTCCTCTTTAACACAATGAGAAATAATCTCATTTGAAGTTTATTTCTCCTTTAATAATTGTAACTAATCTTGAATTAGTTAAACTGTATAGGAAGCTATACTAAAATTATAAGAACAAACAATCGTTACAAAGTTTGATCTTATGTGCCTTAAGTTTTGAAGCAATATAATATACTACATCACATTTTCTTGATCCTTATACTTCAATAGACATCAAGTAAACAAAAAGTGATGTCATATTAATCTTAAAAAAATAGTATTTTTTTCTCAATTTTATCAAGAGTACCCTTAGTATGAATAATTTCTTTAGATTTGTGCTCCTAAAAGTTTCTAAAATATTATACTTTATGATCATTAGACTTATGCAACTTGAACAAACTCACCTTTCAAAATCCTATTTATGAATGCTTACCGCTGTGAGAGGTGTAAGTTGTTATTCACTTAGTGCAAGTTCTATGTTCATACCACCAAATACTATATATAAGTGTCTTTTCTATTCCTTGAAATTAATTTCACTAAACATGAGTGTAAAATGTATTCAACAAATATTATGACAACAAAGATAAATTACATAAATATAGAACAAAAATAATTAAATAAACAAGCTCACATAAATATCCATAAGTAAACAATAAATTCAAAATAATGGCTAGTTCCCCTCAAGATACCAAGCACAACATTAACATCAAGTCTTTGGACAGTAATATTAACTGTAAACGGTACTCTTGTTGTAGCAATCAAACATTGACAATAAACTATGTCAAACAATAGATTAATCTTTAAACTAACGTATTGTTCACATAAAATACCATATAATTGTCACACATTTACCGCCACAGTTGTCGTTGTAATTCGGCCAAATATTAATTTTCCTTTGGGCCAATTAATAAACGCATGAATTACAAAGACTCAAAATTATCTTAATATTTTAAATAAGCTAATCTACACAAAAGCAATCACTTTGGTGACATTATGTTTTAATTAATCTATTAAAATATTAAATATCCGAAGCCAAAATATGAATTTAATTGTTTTAAAATATTTTTCTTAATTTTATCTTTCACTCAAAGTAAAAGATAACCAAAATAATAATAAATTTGAATAAAGGTAACCTTATCACAAGACATCGGACACTCATTAATATTTTATCTTTGGACAAAATATTAACTTATAAATGATATCTTGGTGCAGTAATCAAACATTGATAATAAGAATATGTCAAAAAAAATCTTCCTTTGGGCAGATTTATTGTTCACATATAAAACTGAATAATTATCACATGTTTATTATCACAATTGCATATGTAACATTTCTAATTATTAATCTTCCTTTGGGTCGATTAATATTAAGCATAAACTGAATTACATTTGCAAAACCTTCTATATTTTAAAATAAAATAATTTCCACGATAGAGGTCATTTTAGTGACTTAATGTTTAATTAATTTACCTTAAAATAAATGACATAAATATACCAATATTCAAATTTAATATTTATAACAGTCAAAGATAAATTTTTCTGATAACACTTAAGATTCCAAAATAACCTAAAAAAGGTTATTTAAATGGGCTATCAGAATTTAAAGAATCAAAATCTTTCACTGTTCTCCAAAAAATTCCTTAAATATTTATTTACCATAACTAAAGTCGATCAAAATATTTAATCTTTAACTAAAAGTCAAAAACAGAAGCATCATACAAATAATTAATTCATATAATGATTACTTGAAACTTTAATATAATCATAATAATTTAATATTCAAAAAATAAAATTTTGATCAAACCGAATTGAATATATCAATACCAAATATATATTCTATAATACATAATAACATATGATCAAAACTAAATACTGAAAATATTAATTAAGTAACTACATAAGTAGTATACTTTAGAAGTAACATGCCGAAAGATCATTAAACCAGATATAATGCTTCAATAGCTAACTTGATTATAAAATTTTTGAATCATGATAAATTTATCACGACAAAGCCCAAATAATTTTTTTCTTTATTATTAACGATCAAAACTAAAAATTTGATCTAACCGAATTTAATATATATTTATTTCTAAAGTTTTAACTTAATACCCAATGATCAAAACTAAAATTTTGATCCAAAAGAATTAAATATACATTTTAAATAAAATATATATTTTCTAAATTAATAAAAGTGTGTATTAAAAATAAATTTTAATTGTTATTAACCGAAATTCATTAATTATGGAAAAAATAATAATTAATCCATTGAAATTAAGAACATAAAATTAACATAAAAAATGTATGTGATAATTACCAGAATAATCAATGGAATTAAAAATTATTTAATCCCGCACTAACATTAAAAGGAAAAAACAAAATTCAAAAAGATCGATACGAATATTCCCGATTGAGAAAAAAAATATATATCGATTTCTCACGAAATATAAGAATTATCGAGAAAAGAATATGTGAAATACCAAACCTTAATATTTATGTAAAAAAAAAAAATCAAATCACCATAAACATATAAATCCGAGATTTTAAATCGAAAATAACCAATAAAGAATTTAAAACCCCCAAAAAAACTTAAATCTCAATGATTCAACATAATTCTGGCACTGATGCCACTTGTTAGAATTAAAATATATTCAATACGAATATAAACCCAAGATCTATACATGTCAAATCATCAAGAATGATAAAATAAATAAACTGAATGCGGAAACGTACCTGAATTAATCTCGATAAAGTTTTTCCAGAGGGTTTGATCTTCCAAGAAGTTAGGTTACCTCTTGCCACACAACTCTCAGACGGGAAAAAGAGAAATGCAAGTTAACCTAATTCTTGGGACCATAACCCCTTTATATAGTTGATTTAATAACCAAGTATTAAGTATTTATAACTCCGCCCCTCATCAAATTATAAATACACCTTATGGTATCTACAATTTTAATTCTATGACAATTTAATACCTATAACACATGTAACATAATTGGTCACTTAATTATGTGTTAAACTTTATAATAGCAATATACATTACACATATGTGCCCACTATTATTGAATTTTAATCCAACAGAGAGGTGTTAAAGGTGAGATCTTTGAGAGTTTGTTTGAGAATCTCGTTTTAGAGGAAGAGGGATGGTTTTTAGGCTCAAGGTGATCTATTAAAAAAAGGTAAGAATTTGTGTGTTAGGTGAAGTGAAGGTTTAAGAGAGGTTTTGGGTTGAGTTCGAGTTTTGGTTTTTGGGAGCTTAAATCTCAGTTCTTTTAGTGTTTGAAGCTCCAAAAATCATCTCTATGGTGTTCCTAATCTATTTTTCATCTTTATCTTGTAGAGAAAGAGGTTGGAGAGTCTTCCAAAGACTTGGGGAAGGAGAAAACTTGAGGTAGAGGAAGAAGAACGAGTTTGTTGTTGTTTTTGCTTAAGGTTGGTACACTTGCAACTCTTAATCATCATGCATATAATGTTTTAAGCTTATTATCATGTTTGTTGATTGGTTTGGTATGTTTGTTTAAGCTTAAGATGGTCTTTAATGATGGATCATGAAATTGTTGATGAACTTTTGTTATTAATGTCTAAACACGTTTAGTAAGGTCCCCTTACAGTCTAGGATCAATTTGATATTAAATGGATAGAATTTGGATAAAGTTCTAAGTGTCACTACAACAAAACTGACTTTTAGCGATATTTTTTGAGAAAACGCAGCAAAATTTGTACCTTTAGTGGCATTTGTCTAAAAAAACCGCTAAATAAAGATCTTTTGCGGCGTTTTACAAAAAATGCCACTAAAAATTACGTTCACTAATAATGTTAACCACTAAGCTAAGTGCTCATTTCTATCATAATTTATCATTATTTTTTTTTTTGAATAATTTTCTAATAGGCGTTTTAATTTGAATTTAATAAACCTTCTGACCTTTCACCTACACCTTTTCCAGTTTTTTCCTTTTCTTTCTCGAAACTTTTCCCTGACCATTTTTATTGTTCCGGTTCATGCACCACCATCGCGTCGTGGTACACACTGATGTCGTCGGTCACACAATAAGGCGCAAAGAGGCGGAGTAACCGATTCGTCGCTCTCACATTTACTGCAAGACAACTACGGTGGTTTAGAATTTTAGCGGAGTAAAAGAAAGAGAGGAAAGAAGAAGGTAACCATGGTGAAACTCACGGCCAATTTAATAAGGAAGTGTCCTCAATTCTTCAATCCCCTCAACGAGCGAGAATTGGATCTTCGAGTTACGGTATCTCTTCTCTTTCTCTCCAACCATAACCCTAATAATAACGTTCTTATACTTTAATTTCTTTAGAATTTAATCTCATTTCCTTTTCTCCCTTCCAGGTAACAAAATTTTTGTAATTGAAAACCTGGGTGCTACCGAGGTGTGTATCACTTTGTTTGTGGCCATTTCTAGCGCATTCATAGCTTTAATCTACTTTTTTATTTTTTTTGTATTTGTTGATTTTGACAGGACCAATTTGATACCATAGATTTATCTTATAATGAGATAGTTAAGCTGGACAACTTCCATTATCTTAAGCGCTTTGGTACCTTACTCATAAACAACAACCGAGTTACGCCTATCAATCCATGTATCTGCCCTTCTCATACAGACAGGTATAAGGACAGTAGTTGCTCATAAAGAACTCAGATCCAAGAAGTTGAATAAAGCTGTAACATTGTTTAAGGTTATATTCTAAATCATATTAGTTACGCAAATTAGGTTTTGAGTTGGATTATCTTATTCTATAGTCATATAGAATTGCTTCGTTCAAATAATCCATCTTATTTGATAGGTTTTGGGTTTTTTTGTTTTAACTATATCCATCAACTAATCTTTTGTATTGTTGTCTTAAAATAATGCTATAGAAATAACATCATTAACCAACTGATTTATGTTTTGTTAGTAAGATTATGATTTATGGGATTGCACTTCATTTCTTTTATTTATTGCTTTCTATTTTCCTTTGATTTTAATGTAGGATGCAAGGGAAACAAGTGCACTAAAAGAAGCAAAGGATAAGCTTGAAAGAACGTGAAGGTAAAGAAATGCTAAAACATGGAACAAGATAGTTCTACTAGAAGTTTGGTTGTGGTCTAATCAACAACGTATCTTGAAACATATTTAGTGTCAGCATTCTTGAATTGCATTTGTTGTTAAGTGTTCTGAATCTACTGATATTATATTTGTGGCCTTTGCCTTTTTTAAGTGTTCTGGAATCGAGAAACATTCTTGAATTGCATTAGCATGTGGCCTTTGCCTTTTTTAATGTTTTTTCTTTGTGGGAAGAGACTTATGAGGTTCACATTTCCCTTATCCTGCAGAGGTCTTGCCGAAATTGCATACGCTGGTTCAATCTCTGCATGTTAATCAATTTTTTTATCAGAAAATCCATTGTAAATTTTTACTTATTATTTTTTTATATGGAGAATCAAGGATGTGTAGGAAGAAGCGAGGTCACCACCCCAAATCTATGGTAAGTGTATTATGTCGTTGTTGATTAATGGTCTTTTGTGCACTGCTTTTAACCTTACATGTATATTTCGATTTCTTTGTAGGGAGATAGAGTTAGAGTCTTCATGTACCCATACAAAATTTAAGGTAATATTGATTTCCAGGTTTATGATCTTTCTTAGTGACTTGTGTACGATAAATGTAATTGATTGCTTGTTTTACCAATTTAAGACCCCAACATTAACGTTTAACCCTCTGTAGATTTTCAAGTTTTGTTTATGTTAAACAATTAATATAAACATGAAAAGACAACCAGAATTGTCATTAATCATGGAACCTTGTTGAAATGTGTATTACATTACATAGATGCAAATTAGAAGAAAAAAAAGTTAATTTCATATATCTCGGTACTTGCCCCTGCAATTTTAAGCATATGTCTATCAATTTTAAGTATTTCTTGTAAGGTTTGATGTTAGATTTGATTTTGTGGAACTCCCATTAATGTAACAGTGACATGTGGAAGTCTGAAGTCTGTGAATTGCAATTATCTTGGATTTTGCATTGCACTAACATGTGTAAATTGGCATTGTTATTTGTTGTATTATAGATTTTAATTGTTTGGAAAAACTCTTATAAAGGGGAGTATGGAGGCCTTGTGTAAACAAGTCTTATGAAGGTATGGATGTCTTGTTTGTTTGAAGCATTTGTTATATTCTTTCCTGCCAATGAACACACAATGCTATTCTCTTAGTGCATGTTCTGGATGCTCGTGTTCGTAATTCTTAAAAATTAGTTTATAATGTGCCTTATCATGTGACCTCTATGTTTGCAGGATATAGCATCAAAGGTTACGGGTTTTCATATCTTATGTATTTTTGGCATAGTGAAGAACAATGTCAAAATGATTTGATGGATTATAAGTTTTATTTTTTTTTTTAATTTTTTACAAAATGTTGTTACTAGCGGCTTGACAATGTCTTTTGGGCATAGTGAAGAACAATGTTACATGAGTTGATGGATTACAAGTAATATTTTTATTTTATATATTTTTTTATAAAATATTGTTACTAGCGGCGTTTGTCAAGATAAACGCCACTAAAGAATAGTTTTATTGCGGCACTTGTCAAGAAAAACGCCACTAAAAGTATAACTTTCTTGCGGCATTTTTATTTTCAAACCCCACTAAAGATAAGTTCTATAGTGGCGTTTGTATTTCCAAACGTTGCTAAAGAACATTTTATTTGTGGCGTTTGTATTTTCAAACCCACTAAAGATGAGTTCTATAGTGGCGTTTGTATTTTCAAACGCGGTGTTGAGTTGATCAATCAATGAAATTGGTCAAGAGGGGGTGAATTGGCTATTTAAAAATTGATGGAAGATTTTTTCGGTAAAATGATGAAAATTTGAGACACACGAATTATAGTAGTTCAAGCTTCGAAACAAGCTCTACATCCACTACCTTAGCTCACACTAAGGATTTTGAAACCAATTCACTAAATGAATTCAACCTTTTTCTAGGTTCAAGGGTTAACCTTTACAAACAAGCCGATTTTCTACCCGAAATTGACTTAGACCTCACAAATGATTGCAAATGAAAGAAAGGAAAATTTGGATATCTCTCAAAGACAAATATTGCCCCAAATACAGATTCACTCTCCCCAAACTCAATTAAAAAGGATTAAAAATGAAATATAAGAGTTGGGAGTCAAGATATGCAATAGAGAGCTTTGGAGTTGGATTTGTGTGCTTGGATGTTGCTTGAGGTTCAATAGTTAATGCTGCTCAAAATGTTTCAATTTATACCTTCTCATTGATTTCTAAACGTTGGGGTTGTTGGAGATGTAAATATAGACGTTGGAGCCTTCTCTTTCCATTGTAAATGCACTCTGATAGAATTGGTATCGAAATACGGGCTACCTGTTTTAAAACAGACCACAAATAGAAAGAGACGTTGTGCATTCAATAAAGGGCGTATCGAAATGGGTATCAATACCTAAAGTAAACTGTGGAGTTTGGTACCGATACGGGTATCGAAACGGAGTAACCACCATTTAAAGCTTTAACTGCCACCAACGCTCAATTCATTTAATATTTAAAAGAACTGTTGGGGATTTTAGGGGTATCGATACATGCATCGAAACAGTAAGCCTTAATTTTAAATATTTTTAAATTAATTGAAAACTCAAGGCATGGTTCGATACTGGGTTCGAAACATTTGTTGGCAGTGAGGTCTCGGTATCGAAACGTTTATCGATACTTGTTCTTAGTCTCAAGAACAAGCTTTCAAAAACAATGGGCGGTATCGATACCTGTTCTAGTGGTATTGATACGCTCATACAAAATCACTTAGAAAAATTATTTCAAAGTTCTTGGTTTGACTTGAAACTTAATTTTGACTTGGTAACTTAAAAAATTTATTACAAAATAAGTCCTTTAACATATTTGTTATATCAAAATCAATATTAGTTTTACAATCTCCCCCTTTTTGATATAACAAAACCAACATAAATT
The DNA here is from genome assembly GCA_035048815.1 of Abelmoschus esculentus. Lineage (NCBI taxonomy): Eukaryota > Viridiplantae > Streptophyta > Magnoliopsida > Malvales > Malvaceae > Abelmoschus > Abelmoschus esculentus. The sequence goes on from JAUCBN010000044.1 coordinate 7,158,108, forward strand.
CTTAACTTTGAAAAGTTTGAAAAACTTTTAAAACTCCCCCTAAATAGTTGCATAGCTTTAAAAAATGGTATTCTCCCCCTTAGGAAAAACTTAAAAAAATATGACATATTTCTTCTCTCTTTTTTGTTATATCAAAATCAATATTAGAACAATAAGGAATAATATAATTTAAGCACAAGATCAAGCATTTATAAAATATCAAATAAAGCATAGCATTAAAATTAATCCAAATCCAACATAAATATTCTAAGCATAATAACCAAATACCATAGGTGCATAAAGTTCTAACATGAATGAAAAATGCGACATAATGCTTAGAAAAACATAACTAGTTCCTAAAAAGCCATAGCAAAGACAAAGCAAACTAGCTAAGCTAAAGATCACTCATCTCCGTCACCATTGCCTTCACCATCCTCATCATCTTCCTCATCATCCTCATCATCTTTAGTTGAGGTAGCTTGAATTTGCCGGAGAGCTTCGAGCGAGACACGCATCGAAAGATTTTGATTCTCCAAACTCGTCAACCTCGTCTCCATAGCATGGAAACAAGAGTCGAAGTGAGAGTTGAGAGCATCAAAACGAGTATCCAAGCTATCAAAGCGAGCATCCAAACTAGAAAACCGAGTATCCAAGCTATTAAACCTTGAAGTAAGAAAGTCCATCAACTCGGTGTTTGGAGCAACTTTTTGAATAGGCTCCGGATCAACTGGAGGAGGAGGAGCACCATGAACCCATTCACCATTTACATATTGAAAATGGGAACGATTAAGAGATGTTTCACCGATAGGTTCTTTGACGGACTCCACTTTGTCATAAGAGCAATCAATTCCAAAATTCATAAAAATAGAGCTAAGGACACATGCATAAGGAAGAGATTTGACCAAGGGAGTGGCACGGTGCTTGATATGCCAAACAATATCGAAGAAAACAATTTAGGCAATATTTAGACGATCGGATTGGCAAAAAAATTTAAGCCAAAAACTATCAACTTGACGTATCCAAGAATACTTACCATTTGATGGACGAATCCACCAAGAGATGATAAGATGCAAGAAGCGATCATGTACATCAAGTCCGATAACCGATCCGGTGAAAGTGCCAAGAGAATCCTCATCTTCAATATCCTCATCCTCAAGACCGAAAACATCAACAAAGGTGTCGACATCAATTCTAAAAGTAAGACCCATGAGGTAGGATTCTATGGCGACTACTTTGCTTCTATCCTTAGAAAGAATGCAAGTGGCATTAGCATAGAAAAGGAGAACAAGATTGAGATAAAACTTGCCGGTAGAGGTGAGGAAAATCAAGAACTTCCAATCTTGTAAAAGACGGAGGTAGTGGAATTAAAACTGGATGGAGTTCTTGAATTGCACATCCACACAATGTTCCTTCTTAAGCGGGAGGTGGCGAAATTGTTGAAAATTTTCCACACGAACATGACCATCCAAGCTCCGTTCGACAACCAAATGAACGTTGGCTTTATGAGCACGAGAGGATGACGAACTACCGCCCTCGGTGCATGGACGTTTCTTTGGTGCCATGATCTAAGAATTAAAACAATTTAAGATTAGGCACAGAAAACATGTATGCTCTATTAACCTAATTCAATCCTATTAATCAATAATTCAAGGGTTTTGAAATTTTGAAAAATTACTTGAAAAACTAGTGAAAAACAATATGATAAAATTAATTTATATTCGAATGAAAATTTTTTGATTTTGAAAAGATTTTTGTAGGATTATGAAAACCCATACAATAAGCATTAATAAAACAGTCAAAATCTAAATTTTAACATTCTAAAATCAAACAAAAATAGTTTTTTCGAAAAATTACCTTGAATTAGGATTGGAATGAATTTGTGGTTTTTGTAGCACCAAACTTTGATATGAACTTGCCTTTGATGTGTGGATGAAACACCCCAAAGAAAATCGTTGATATGTGGTAAAAAGTGATGAATTTGAGAGGAATTTATAGATAATACCGTCTAGGGTTAGAGAGAAAGAGTTTGGGTATGTTTTAATTTGGTAAAAAATTAGGTTTAGGGTGTTTTAAAGAATCTTCCGCCGCGCGTTTCAGAACAGGTATCGAAACAGACTGTTTCGATGCTGGTATCGAAACCTTGGTATCGATACCGGGTTCGATACCAGTTCTATTCAAAAACTTTCCAGATGAACAAGTATCGAAACAGGTTCCAACTGTATCAATACCACTTAGCTGAGCTTTGCATTTTAGGCTTCTAAAGTACTAGAAATGAGTCTCTAAAGTCCCTAGAAGCATGCATATGATGTTATGACATGATTAAAATGCATGAACAAGTTCATACTCCCCCTAGGAACATGCATAGAAACAACTAGATGCAAAACAACATAGGCATGATTTAAACCAAGTTTCAAGCATAATTTTGCACATAATAACACATAGGATATCAATAAAAGTTAGTTAGGCCTAACTCTCTCCTAAGGGCCCAAAAACGCACTTTGTCTAAAGGTTTGGTAAAAATGTCCGCTAATTGATTTAAGGTGTCAACAAACTCTAGAACAACATCATTTTTAGACACATGATCTCTAATAAAGTGATGTATAATTTCTATGTGTTTGGTTCTAGAATGTTGAATGGGGTTCTTAGTAAGACATATGACACTAGTATTATCACATTTTAGAGGTATAGTTTCAACATTAATGCCATAATCTAAGAGTTGTTGCTTCATCCAAAGGACTTGATCACAACAACTCCCTAAGGATATGTACTCCGCTTCGGTGGTAGATAAAGCTACACACTATTTTGTTTCTTAGAGAACCAAGATATGAGCACACTAACTAGGAATTGACATATTCCGGAAGTACTTTTCCTATCTATCTTACAAACTTCATAATCCGCATCCGAATAAGCATGAAGATTAAAGGAAGAGTCTTTAGGTTACCAAAGACCTAAACAAGCTGTGTCTCTAAGGTACCTAAAAATTCTCTTAATGGCTACTAAGTGTGATTCTCTAGGACTAGCTTGGAACCTAGCACACAAGCATACACTAAACATAATATCTGGTCTACTTGCGGTAAGGTAAAGCAAAGAGCCTATAATGGATCTATACAATTTAGAATCAACACACTTACCTCCTTCATCCTTGTCAAGCTTAGTTGATGAGCTCATAGGAGTGGCTTGAGGTTTCACATTCTCCAAGCCAAACTTCTTGAGCATGTCTTTGACATACTTTGATTGATTGATGAAGGTGCCATCTTTCCTTTGCTTGATTTGGAGTCCCAAAAAGAATGAGAGCTCCCCTATCATGCTCATCTCGAATTCACCTTGCATTAACTTAGAAAACTCTTGACAATAACATTCATTAGTAGATCCAAAAATAATATCATCAACATAAATTTGAACTACTAAGATGTCATTTTTAAACCTTTTTATAAAAAGTGTAGTATCCACCTTTCCTTTTTCAAAACCTTTTTCAATTAAAAAATTTGAAAGCCTTTCATACTAAGCTCTAGGAGCTTGTTTCAAACCATATAAATTTTTTGTTAGTTTAAACACATGGTTTGGAAATTTTGGATCCTCAAAACCCGGTGGTTGTTCAACATACACTTCTTCATTTATAAAACCATTTAAAAAAGCACTTTTGACATCCATTTGAAAAATCTTGAAATCATGATAACATGCAAATGCTAGTAACATCCTAATAGCTTTCATTCTAGCTACGGGTGCATAAGTGATAAGTGTTCAACACACTATCACTTTTTACTCCTTTTATGGGCATTAAGTACCAAATATACACCCACTCGGACCAATGCATGCACCCAATGTGATATATTTAGAAGTTATACTCATATAGATAATATTTACAGAAAAAGGCACGTTTTAATGCATTTTCATATCTGTGCAGGAGAACCAATGCCACGGTAGAAAAAAGGCCGAGGCAGCAGCAGAAAGACAGGAAGCAAAAGAATAGGCGATGGAAAGACAAAAATCCAAGGAACGTGTCTGGACTTGAAGCCCATGAATCGGAGCTGGCTAGCACAAGGAAAAGCCCAAAGGAAGACCACGCGGGAAAGCCCCTTAGCCGAATATAAACTTGGAAATATATTATTATTATGTACTTGACTTGTTCCCTACTCCAAGTTGTATTCTACTTAGGAAAGGTTTGTCCTAGGTCTAGCCTATATAAGGACCTAGCCACCCAATGTATTAGAACAACGAAATACCTAGGGAGAGAGCCGACTTCTACTCTTGTTTTTTTCCTCTCCATCATGTTCTAAACCTTCTTAGGGATTATGTGAAGGTTGTAGAGTATTTGTGAGAGAAGATTGTACTTTGTCTTTCATTCAATGCAATAAAGATTATCAATGTTTGCTTATCCTTTGTTATTCCTTGTTTCACAATTGAGCTCGGGAGAGGATATTGTGATCATCCATTTATCTAAGCTCGGGAGAGTTAGATTCACGAAAGGGGTAAGTACGGTGTTTCGATCGCGAAACACTAACTCGGCCTAGGGATAGGTTAAGAGTTTCAGCGGCTAAAAGAAGTGTGAGATTGGTTGGTGAGTATAATTGGTTCACGCCGGGAGGTATCATCAAGGACTAGTCATCAACAACACTCTGACTTAGGGATAAGCGGAGTCATCCAAGGACACTTTACCGAACTTTGGTAAAGTCTGCCCACGAGCAAGGGATTGCCGCGGTAGATAGTGTTATCGCTGCCCAAGCAGTAAAACTGCAGTGCTGCCGAGGCAGTGATATACGATTGCATTGGACGGAGACAAGTCAATCAATTCCACAATACGACGCAACTGGATCCTAGCCCATCTCTCTCTACTATTTCAATCCCTTACTTTTATTTTAGTTATTTTAGTTTAGATAAATCAAATCAACTTATTTGTGTTTTTATCTTTCTACAGAACAAGGAGATGAAGAAAGCATATTAAGTATACTGGTCCCTGAGGAGACGATAACTCGATAATATACTTATCACTTATTACTTGCGATGTGTCCACTTGCACTGAACGCGCACTTTTGACACGCGACAAGTTTTTGGCACCGTTGCCGGGGACTGACAACTAAATTTTGTTTTCTTTATTTTTTTGTTTCTTTTTATTTTTACTAACATATTTTCTTTTTCTTTAAAAATTATAGGTGTGTTTCAAGTGAAGGATTTTCAAGATGCAAGGAGAAAGAAAGAAATCTATTCGGGAGTTGATGTTGGAAGATATGAATCGAGCAAATCAAGAATTTCCTAGATTAAACGATGATTATCTATGCCAACCAAGAGCAACCCATCAAGTTCATGCCTGGGCAAATTTTTGTTTTAATTGTGGAGATGATCATTTGATTAACAATTGCCCGTATAGTACTGGAACATATGGCTACTTAGAGGACCATAGATGGAACCAACAACAAAATCTTTCATGGTATGATCAAAACGCTCAAAATTTTTACCATGACAATTTTGTTAATGTTACAGATAAGCCATGGTAATATAATTCTTCTCAAGAGTATCCAAATTCATTGGAGGAAACATTGAAAGCATCAATGGCTAGAATTGAAGAATTTATGACAGAACAATCAAGGCTATTGGATGCACATATAGCTAGATTGGATACACCCTTGAAGGATTCAGAAGATCAATTGCAGAAATCCATATATGCCATGGATGAGTATCCTGAAATAATTGCCGCGGCAGTAGAGAAGCCTGAACAGGGCAATGTCACGATACCACTCAACGAGGCCGATGAGAGTAATGCTCTAGAAAATTCTAAGGAGTCTGATTCCCAGGATGTTACGGCAGCAATGATGCTGAAAAAGGAAGTTGAGGATTACTCTCACTCACAGCTGCCGGGGCAGTTACACGACGACATGCTTGATCAAGAAGATGGCAATGCCGTGATAATGGAATATGAGATGGTAACGAATAAACCTTTTGAATTCTTTAAAAACTCATCTCTTCCATTGCAGGTATCTTTCGAGGAATCAACGTTACAAGATTTGAAGTCATCACAAATAGGATATGATTATTTGGAAGATGATATTTTATCTGTGACAATTCCATCTAATATTAGTTCCAAGCCAAAGTCTCTACTGATAGAGATTACTAAGAAGCATAAGAAACAATATGGGTTGATTCTTGAAGACTTCAAGAAAGATGATTCTTCACTTGACTTACACCGAATTTTGGCAAAAGATTGCCACGACAATTGGCTATCACAGCAATTGCCACAACAACGAAGGCTATATCCAACTATGATGGAAGTTAACAACAAGGAGGTAATTAAGTGGTTGGATATTGATATAATTTTTTCTAACAAATTATTTTTGCTTTCAAAAACAATATCAAGTTGGAGGATAGACATGGATTACAAGAGAACACAAACGGAAGACACCTCCACCATGATAGCACAAATGGGAGTATCTGTATCTGCATTAACTCATATCTTTTTGAGTAGAATTGTCACTCGATGGAGGGTACAGATGGACTATAAGAAATATCAGAAACGACCCTCCATAAGTTTTCTTTATATCCTTATTTTATATTAATTTTCTCTTTTATTTTATTTGGTATTTTCATGAATTCTCTTTATGGTATTTAGGAATACTTATCTTATCATTATTTGAATATTTCTTTATTGATGTTTATCTTTTTAGGTTAGGTTAATAAAATGCAAGAATAAAGGAGAAGAAGTTCACAGCAGGAACTCTGCCGAGGCAATAAAATAGTGTCAGGGCCTCAGCAGTCCCAACGGGCAGAACAGTGTAACGCTAGTCTGCCGAGAGTCCTGCCGCGGCAGAAAAAGGAAACGGTAGAAAAGGAAACGGTTACAACGGCTAGTGGTCTCAACGGTCACAAGGCCGAGGCCTATATAAGAAACCCCTTCCTCTTGAACTATTCACTCTTACTTTTCTTGCTTTCTTTAGTATTCATAACAATCTCTCTCTCAATTACTCTCTGCCTTCTACAATCTCCAGATTCTCTTCAAGAAAAAACTCCAAGAACTTACATCTTTCCATCTTGATGGCTTCATACAAAAGATTCGCCCCAGCCAACGTTGAGGATCAATTCAACCGATCTTTCATCGCTAGGCGACTTTGGGAAGAGCAAGGTTTCCAACATGCAGACGAAGAAAACTACGGCATTGAACTCTACCTCTACGACAGAATTAAGTACCAGAATTGGGAAATTTTTTGTTCGCAACCTGCCCAGGCGAACGCCACGATCATGCGGGAGTTCTACGCTCATGGGCCCAACAAAGACTCCCTGTTCGTTCACTGCCGCGGTAGGCCGGTCCAGCTCGATGCCGAGACGATCAACAACTTCTACGGCCTCACCCCAGACAGTGATATCCATGCCGAATTCTTGGAAGATATCACTGCCGAGGACTATGAACTCATCAAAGACGACCTTTGTTACGGGAACACTCCATGGGAAACCGGTACCCATCGAGGATCTGTAACAAGACAAAGCTTGAAGCCGGAGGCCAAGATGTGGAACACCTTCGTCAAAAGACGCCTCATCCCAACATCACACAATAGCATAGTGGATCGCAAGAGATTGGTGCTTATCCAATCCATCATCAACAAGAGGACCATCAACGTTGGAGAAATCATCCTACGGGAAATTCACGAGTGCGGTAAGAAAGATAGAGGACCATTGTATTTCCCTTGCTTGATTACGGGTTTATGTATTTCGACAGGTGTACCCATTGAAGAAACGGATGAATACACGCCCCCAAGACGAGGATGAACCAGGGATTTCTGCCACAAAGTCATGCAGATCACTCAAGCCGAACCTGTCCAGGCAACGCATCAGCAGTTCACTGCTGATACTGCTGCCGGGGCCCAGTACATGGCAGACATGCCTGGTACTGCTCACACCTCTACCGCAGCAGACCCATACCAAGAAATCTTGCAGCGAATGGCCGCAATGGATCTTCGACAACAACGATACATGGAGTATCAACGAGACTTCAATGGCACTCTAGCCCAGATGATGCTGCACGCCTTCTCGGACCAAGGCGTACAATTCTCGGAGTTCCCAAGCAACAAGTTCGTCACCGCCGCACCCTACACCGAGACTACACCAGCCCCGGGAGTACCACGACCATTCTTCCATCCGGACCCTCAGCCCCAATACCAGGCTGCCGGCCCATCTAGGGCGGCAGATTCTGCCGCGGCCTCATCTGTCAGCCGAAGGCCATCTAAGCGGAGGGCCGTCTTCAGCACTCCACCCAGATCGCCAATTATCATGGGTAGTCTATCTGCCGAGATAGATGCATATGTGCACCAAAGTTCAACTGCCGCCGGCCCAAGCACACACCACACCGGAGGAGCTACTACGATAGGAGGAGGAACGAACGTGATGATAACCGAAGAGATGGCGGATGTTGAAGAAGGAGAAGAAGTAGAAGCCCCGATGCAAAGGACCCCACCCACTCGAGTCCAGCTGCCGAGGCAAGCAAAGGCGCAACCATCGCCCTCCCCACGGACAAAGCATTTGGCATCAAGGCCACGGAGGAAAATTGTTACAAGCAGCTCCTCGGAGTCACTTTAAATTTTCTTTGTCCATTAAATCAATATTAATTGCTTTTACTGTTTTTACTTGCTGCGCATAATTCATATTCTGTTTTGCCGTTTATTCCTTCGAAATATAAAGCATTGAGGACAATGCTTGGTTTGAGTTTGGGGGTGCAGATTCACTGCTAAGGCAGCAATCTACTGTCGCGGCCTTGCCAAAAAGGGAGTATTCCAGTATTTTTTTTTATTTATAAATTTTTATGCTCCCCGCCTTACTTGAATTAACTGTCTACAGTCTTGCACTGCTCATCATCAGTATTGCCTTAGTTTATTCTTTAAGGCTATAGAAATCTTTCTCCTTACCATGTTTAGGTTCTGTTAAGAGGGCTTAACCTTAGGATGATGCTTAAGGATGAAAACTTAGAAGCTTACTATAGGTAGAACTTTAAACCTTAAACACTTTTGGGACTTGTTGGATTATAGTAATTCTTTTAATGAACTTAGGTGATAAAGACTTAGATTTTTGGAAAGTAACTAGAGGTGCCTACCACCGGCTCACTTCCCTTTCTTCAAGCTTTACATCTCCTAAAGCTTCTATTGGAGGATCTTGTGTTTCCAAATTGGTTGGAACCCCATCCACCTTTGATGCTTGTCCCTCATCAATGGTTTCAATGATTCTTACATCATCATCATCACAAGAATCCTTCCTAGGAAGGAGGTTATCACCGAAAACCACATGTATTAACTCTTCTACAACTAAGGTTCTTTTGTTAAAAACTCTATAAGCCTTTGAAAGTTGAGAATATCCAAGAAAAATGGCTTCATCACTTTTTGCATCAAATTTACCTAAATTATCTTTTCCTTTGTTTAAAACAAAACACTTGCACCCAAAAAGGTGAAAATATCTAATGTTAGACTTTTTGGATTTTAAAATCTCATAAGGAGTTTTCTTTAAAATTGACATAATCATTACACGATTTATAATATAACAAGAAGTGTTTGCGTCTTCCGCCCAAAAATACTTAGGTAAATTGTTTTCACAAAGCATGGTCCTAGCCATTTTTTCTAAAGTTTTATTTTTCTTCTCAACTACCCCATTTTGTTGAGGAGTGCGAGGAGCCGAAAAATTATGGCTAATCCCATTTTCATTACAAAAATAAACCTAAATTTTGAAATTCGGTTCCATGATCACTTCTAATATGAGAAATTCTTTGATCAAGATCATTTTGAGAAATATTTGAAAATGTGATGAATTTTTCTAAGGCTTCATCTTTTGTACTTAAAAATAGAACCCAAGTTGAAACATCATTAATGGACTTAAAATAAACTTTCTTTTGTTTACCTTTAGTACATGCATCACAAATCTTATCTAAAGAGAACTTGAGCTTAGGTAAACCTCTAACTAGATTTTGGGAAGCTAATTTCTCTAAAACACTTATGCTAACATGTCCTAGTTTCCTATGCCATAACCATGCATCATTTTCATCACTAGGTACCAAGCATGCATGAGATAGATTTATGTCATCTAGATGCACCATATAGATATTTCCTATGCGATGACCTATGAGCATTGTTTTATTAGATTCTATTGTCTATTATTTTGGAACCACTTTTATCAAAAGAAATATAGAACCCTTTATCACATAATTGACTAATGCTCAACAAATTATGCTTTAGACCATTAACAAGTAAGACATTTTCAATAAGAATAGAGGAGTGATTACCAATAGAGCCAATACCCTCAATTTGGCCTTTAGAGTTGTCACCAAAAGTCACTACTCCACCACTTTTGAGCTCTAACTCTTTAAATCGTACCTTGTCTTCGGTCATATGCGTTGAGCATCCACTATCAAGGTACCACATGTTTTGACTTGAAGCTTTGGCCTTGAATCAATGCTCAACCTACAAACAAAGATTTAGTTTTTGATTTTTGGTACCCAAATCATTTTGGGTCCATGAGAGTTAGTTCCTAAAAGCTTGGTTCCCTTAGGAATCCAAGATGCAATGCCACTATATTTTCTTCATCGGATGATGACTCCTCATCACTCCAAGTGGCAACATGTGCTTTTTGTTTCTTTTTCTTCTCAAACCCTTTCCTTTTGAATTATGGGCAATCAGTCCTAATGTGACCAGGTTTCTTGCACTCATAGCAAATGATTTGGTCTTTCTCATCTTCTTTGCACTTTTCTTTGAATTCCTACTTTCTTTGAATCTCCTATTCTGGTTTGCCCTCATGAGCCTAGTGAATCTTTTGGCTACCATATCCAATTCTTCTAGCTCTTCTTCTTCACTTTTATCCACCTCTTCTTGGAAAGATGAAGCTTTAAGTGTAATCCCTTGCTTTTTCTTTTCAACTTCTCTTTTCTCTAGCTTAACATCTTCCTTCTTTCTCTCTTCTTTTCTTCTTTTCTTCATGATCTCATGGGTGAGAAGAGATCCCACAAGAGCATCGAGTTTGAGAGTCTTGAGGTCCTTGGCTTCAATAATGGTCGTTCTCTTGCTATCCCAAGACTCGGGAAGAGAGTAGATGAGCTTCCTCACGAGTTTCTCCTCTGGTATGAATTCACCAAAGCCTTTGAGACCATTTACTATAACTGAGAACCGATCAAACATTTTGGTGATGTCTTCATCCGGCTCCATCTTGAAATTTTCATAGTTAAGATTGAGAAGACCAATCTTAGTCTCCTTGACATCGTTGGTGCCCTCATATGTAGTCTCCAAAGAGTCGCATACTTCTTTGGCACTTGTGCAAGATGACATCTTGGCGTATATGTCGGTACCAAGAGCATAAAAGAGAATGTGTAGAGCTTTGTCGTTTGTAGACATCCTTCTTCGCTCTTCATTGGTCATCTCGTTTCTCTTCTTCGGTACTTGTCTATCTCCTTCTAGCTTCATTGGAATTGAGGGACCATCTTCTATTATATCCCAAAGGACATAATCATTGGAGTTGATGAACAACCTCATTCGATTCTTCCAATAAGGGTAGTTGTCACCATTGAAGAAGGGTGGCTTTGTGATGGAGTGAGACTCGTTCCAACTTTCGGAAGTAGAGACCATTGGATTTGACTTGAGATGATGATCAACACTACTTGGATCTTCTTTGGTAGATGTGAATCCCTTCAAAGATCTAGCTTTGATACCAATTGTTGAGTTGATCAATCAATGGAATTGGCAAAGAGGGGGGTGAATTGGCTATTTAAAAATTGATGGAAGATTTTTTCGGTAAAATGATGAAAATTTGAGACACGAATTATAGTGGTTCAAGCTTCGGAACAAGCTCTACATCCACTAACTTAGCTCCCACTAAGGATTTTGAAACCAATTCACTAAATGAATTCAACCTTTTTCTAGGTTCAAGGGATAACCTTTACAAACAAGCCGATTTCCTACCCGAAATTGACTTAGACCTCACAAAGCATTACAAATAAAACAAAGGCAAATTTGGATATCTCTCAAAGACAAATAGTGCCCCAAATACAGATTCACTCTCCCCAAACTCAATTACGAAGGATTAAAAATGAAATATAAGAGTTGGGAGTCAAGATATGCAATAGAGAGCTTTAGAGTTTGATTTGTGTGCTTGAATGTTGCTTGAGGTTCAATAGTTATTAATGTTGTTCAAAATGCTTCAATTTATACCTTCTCATTGATTTCTAACCATTGGGGTTGTTGGAGATGTAAATATAGACGTTGGAGCCTTCTCTTTCCATCATAAATGCACTCTGATAGAACTAGTATCAAAACACGGGCTACCTATTTTAAAACAAACTACAAATAGAAAGAGACATTGTGCATTCAGTAAAGGGCGTATCGAAATGGGTGTCGATACCTGAAGTAAACTGTGAAGTTTGGTATCGATACGGGTATCGAAACGGAGTAACCACCATTTAAAGCTTTAATTGCCACCAAAGGTCAACTCATTTAATGTTTAAAAGAACCGTTGGGGATTTTTGGGGTATCGATACAGGTATCGAAACAGTAAGCCTTAATTTTAAATATTTTTAAATTAATTGAAAACTCAAGGCATGGTTCGATACTGAGTTTGAAACATTTGTTGGCAGTGAGGTCCCAGTATCGATACTTGTTCTTAGTCTCAAGAACAAGCTTTCAAAAACAAAGGGCGGTATCGATACCTGTTCTAGTGGTATCGATACGCTCATATAAAATCAGTTAGAAAAATTATTTCAAAGTTCTTGGTTTGACTTGGTAACTTAATTTTGACTTGGTAACTTAAAAATTTATTACAAAATAAGTCCTTTAACATAATTGTTATATCAAAATCAATATTAGTTTTACACGCCGCTAAAGAACAACTTTTTGCGGCATTTGAATTTTCAAACGCCGCTAAAGATCTTGGTCTCTTGCGGTGTTTTTTAGAAATAAACGCCGCAAACAATCGGAGCTGGTTTTAGAAGCATTTCTTGCGGTGCTACTTTAAGCGCCGGGAATGTTTTTAGCGGCGCTAAAAAACGCCGCTATAGAACTAAAAAAACGCCTCTAAAGATCCATTTTGGTGTAGTGTGTTGAAAATGCAAAACTGCACTTTTCGTGCAGGGGTATCGAAATGCTCTGGTCGCATTTCGATACCGAGTCGTCCACTAACCTTCCCGATTCGATACAAGTATCGAAGCGGATAGGTTCTCTTTTGTTGACTTTGAGGTTGGTCAAAGTGTTTCGATACCCCCTTTGGGAGGGTATCGATACAGGTCGTTTCGATACCCCTTGGTGAGGGTATCGATGCCTGGTGTTTCGATACTCCAAGTAGGGGTATAAATATACCAGGGAAAATTAGCCAAAGTTCTTCTGGAAAAAGTGGTAAAGTCTCATAATGCTATCCTAAAAGTTCTTAAGAGTTTTTAAAACTTTAAAATGAATATTAAACCGAGAGATAAACTCCTAAACTCGTTAAAGAGATAATTGGATAAAAATTGGAGTTTAGTGGTATAAATTGGTATGTGGAACCATTAAGGGTTCGGTGTGACATATTTGAGTCATGTGGCTTACTAGGAACCTTGCTTAGTGTTGATGGGTTACCTAGAGCATATATTATATGATTATGAGGTAATTTGGTGGTAACCTTGCTTAGTGCTGATGGGTTACTAGAGTAAATATTATATGAAAGGTAAAACTGATAACCTTGCTTAGTGCTGATGGGTCCCCCTACTTCTATACTACTACGAGATGATATGGATACCATTATATATATATATGTGTGTGTATATATATATATATATATATATATATATATATATATATATATATATGAGATATAAATACAATTTAAGAACTTGAGATGTGTGGTCTTCTCTTGTTATGCATATGCCACGTGCCGATAATATGCCATCATGATATCATGTGTTTAGGCGGTTATGGTAGCGTCATCTTACTCATGCCATGTCATCATTCATTTTTCTTATGCTTATTTTATGCTATGCTTGATGTGGACGGTTGGTCGAGTACCCACTGAGCTTTAGTAGTTCAGCGTTCGAAATGTGTTTTCGTGCGTAGGTTAAAGAAAGTTGTTCGGAAGAGCATCGTCGTGGTGGGTTCAGCATCGACATCTGTTGTAAGAGTACTGTTACTAGGCATATTGTCCATTTGTACTTGTAGGACCCTATATGTGTAATTTTTAACTCTGTTTTATTTATTTGTCGAATGCTTTTAAACGAGTTGTAATATTTTGGATCTTCGCTACTTTAACTTAATCGGATTTATGTTTTTAAATGGATTTGGATTTTATTATCTTATGATAAAAATGGATTCGGACTCATCTTTTTGGACTTTTGGAAAGAAATTTTGAAATACAGGTTTTGGGTCGGAGGCCCGATGTGGCACTGTGTAGAGGGTATTACATTATTAGATGCTCATTTTCTTCTTAATATTTATTATTAAGAGTTTATTCTTAAAATTCATTTTCTAAAAATATTTTTTATTAGTGTCTATTATATTTTTTAATACTTATTATTAAAATTCTACTTTTAAAAATTCATTTTTTTAAATATTTATTACTATGAATTTATTCTTAAAATTTATTTTTTAATATTTATTATTAATAATCTGCTATTAAAACTCATTTTTTTCGTACATATTGTTAAAAGTCTAATTTTCTGCTTCGACCGAACCTCCAGAGTCTAAGAATCTGCCATTTTTTTCATTTTTTATGCTATTATTCTATTTTTAACAGACAATTCATACTTCTCTTTGTCAAAAAAAAAAATACACTTCAGACTATTATTCTTACTACTTGAAGTTTAGTAATAATTTATATTAAATCCTAACATTCAGATTTTTTAATGGACTCTCCGGTTAAGATATGATTCGGCTGATTTATCATCTAGATTTCCTTAAACCATCTTGTTTTGGTTGAAAGCATAGGATGCAGACTTGTCATAATGAGTCATGAGACCAAAATACCAACCTGATTTGGTCTCTGAAATCCTTAAAAACTGTCCACTCATAGTTTGATCTCACTGCACCAGATTAATGTGATAGTATTCCAACAAGCAAAGTGTTGGTTATCTCATGGACCACTGCCTTAACACAACAGAACCTGCGCCGGGAGGAAAAAATTGTTAAACCGTTCATAGTCGTAGCTGCCCCATGTGTTGATATCCCATGCGTTAATTCGAGTGATTGATTGTAGAATCAATATTTTGATATAATAATTTTAAAATAGTTTTGGACTAAATTTAAAATATTTCAAAAATGGTTTTATGTCCAAACAACTTGAAAATATATTTAAGAGGTTTTTAAGAAAGTTTGAAGGTGTTTTAAATGATTTAAAGAAATCAAAAAAGTGTTTTTAACCCAGGCGTTTCGATACACCTGATAGATGTTTCGATACGCTATGCTTTTCAAATGAAAAATTACACAGTCGTTTCGATACGAGATTTGAACGTTCCAATACGTTTTGTCACTATGATTTTTGTTTTCGATACAGCAAACACTTGTTTCGATACGCCAGTATCGAAACTTATTTTAGGTGTTTCGATACACATCCAACGGTCTTTTGAAAACCCCAACAATTTTATAAAAAAAAAAACAACGGCTAGGAGTAGTATTGAAACAGGTTGTTTCGATACCATGAGCTAAGGGTTTTGATACGCCTTGTAGGCATTTTGATATCGGTTCTTAAATGCAGGTTCAACGGTTATTTCCCAAAATGGGATGATAAAAGAAAGTTTCAAGCATAAAGAGAAGACTAATGCTTACATTGTAACAATATTATGATTCAAGAAATGTCTTAGAGCTTAATTCTCATATTTTGTGTAGACAAAACTTGTGAGCTTAATGTATATGTATGCTCAAGTGTCTTAGGATTGGGTGAGAGCTTAGTTGTAAACAATTAGCATTATTAGAAGGATTACAAGTTTTCTTAGAATTCTCTTTGTGAGTAAATTCCCAAAGTTCGGTTGTGAACTTTGGATGCTTGATTCGGGTTGTGAATCAAGGTTATAAGGTTATCCCTTTGTTCCTTAAAATGTTGAGTTCTTAGTGAATTGTGGAAATCCTTAGTGGGAAGTTAAGATATTGAATGTAGGACTTGAGTTAGAAGTCCGAACCACTCTAAATCATTGTGTTTATTGTATATCTTTATTTGCTTCCATAAATCACCCAAATTAGTTCTCTATCACTTGGCAAGGTTAAATTGGTTGTTCATCGATCTACATCAATTCTAACAATTGGTATCAGAAAGAGGTTCAATCGAGAAGGATTAACATCCTATTGAAAAGATTTGGTTAGCTCAACCAATTACCAACCAATCGATGATCCATGACTCATTCCATTGACAAGCCACCATTTTTTGACGAGTCCACTTATCCCCATTGAAAGATAAAGATTATGTACTTCATCAAAGCTAAAGATTAAAAGTTATGAGATTTAGTTGAAGATGTCCCTTTCGTACCTCAAGGAACTAAGGCGAAATGGAGCGTGGAAAATCACAAGAAGATGATGCTTAATTGAAAAGATTTGCACATACTCTTTTATGCATTCCATCCAAACATCTATGAGAATATGTCTTCTTGTTAGAGTGCAAAGGAATTTTGGGACAATCTAAAAGTCACATACGAGGTACAAATGAAGTAAAAGAGACCAAGATAAGACTCCTCAACCAAGAGTATGAGAACTTCAAGATGAATTCGGAAGAAGACATTGCAAAGATATTCGATCAATTCTCCATCGTCATCAATGGACTAAAAGGCTATGGAGAGATTATTCTGAAGGAGAAGCTTGTTCGAAAGTTCATCTATTCCATTCCCGAGTCATGGGACTCAAAGAAGATAGCCGTTGATAAGCGCTTAATTCACTATCACTTTTTACACCTTTCATGGACAATAATCACCTAATCTATACCTACTAGGACTAAAGTACTGTCGTGGCAGCAACTGAAGGAAAAGTACTGATATTATAGGCGACTTGAAGATAAAAATACGGTGGATGTTTCTGGACAAACAACGCAAGGATTGGAGCTGGGAAACAAACAGAAAGCCCAAGTCAAAGGCCATGCGAAAAAGATTCCTTGTGGGAATAAACTTGGAAATAAAACAATTATTTTATTCACTTGAATTGTGTTTTACTCCAAGTTGTATTCCTACTTAGGAAAGGTTTGCCCTAGGTCAAGCCTATATAAACAATAGCCGACCAAGGAGAAATAATACAAGCGTACAAGAGAGAAATTAGTTTAGAGTTTTCTTTGTTTCATTATGTTCTAAATTCCTTTAGACTTAGGTGAAGGTTGTTTAGTATGTGAAGGTTGTTTAGTATTTGTGAGAAGAGATTGAAATTTGTCTTTTGTTTCAATGCAATAAAATATCAAGATTTGCTTATTCTTTGTTATTCATTGATCTTGCATTCAAGCTCGGGAGAGAAGTTTATAAGAGATTTATTTTTCTAATATCGGAAGAGTTAGGCTCACGAAAGGGATAAGCATGGTATTTTTCTAGCTGGAAAATACTAACTCGGCCTAGGGATAGGTTAGAGTTTCAGCGGCTAAAAGAAGTATGAGATTGGTTGGTGAGTATAATTGATTTACGCCGGGAGGTATCATCAAGGACTGGTCATCAACAGTACTTCGACTTAGGGATAAGCGGAGTCACCAAAAGACACTTTGTCGAATATTGGTAAGTCTACCCAAGAGCAAGGGATTGTCGTGGCAGACAACATCATCACTGTCGAGGCAGTAAAACTGTAGTGCTGCCGAAGTAGTGTTATGTGATTGCATTGGACAGAGACGAGTCAATTGAATCCACAATACAACACAACTAGATCCTAGCCATCTTCTCATTCTGATTTCTTTCTCTTCATTTAGTTTGTTTTATTATTCAAGTTATTTAGTTTACACGAACTCAATTCACTTGTGTTTTTATTTTAATCCTTCTACAGAGCAAGAAGACGCAAGAAAGCATATTAAGTATACCAATCCCTGTGGAGACGATATCCGATAATACTTATCACTTTATTACTTGAGACGTGTACACTTGCACCAATTGCGCATTCTTTTTACACGCAATAGCCGTCGTCGAAGCCAAGGATCTGAAGACCCTCAAGCTTGATGAACTTATGGGGTCACTCCTCACACATCAAATCATGATGAAAGGAAGAGAAGAGGATAAGAAGAAGGAAAATATTAGATCAATGAGGAAAAAGAAGATCAAGAGTTTGGTGTAAATGTTAACAACATTTCTCTCAAGTCCTCCAAGTGCATCCACTTTGAAGATTCAAGTGAGGAGGATAGCAAAGAAGATGAAGAGCTCACTCAACTCTTCATAGACTTCGATCGATTCGTAATGAACAAAATGAATAAATCTTCAAAGCATGAATCAAAGAAAAAGATAAAGAATTATCACAAGTCAATCATAAAGGGATCATCTTCGAAGAAGCAAGCATATGAGGCTACATGGAGTGGTGGGAACTCCACCAAACATAAAGAAGCCAATATATGCTTGATGACCCTCAATGAAGGGGAGGTAACTTCTAAATCATTTATTTCTAATTCATATTCGTTTGATGAGTTACAAGAAGCCTATGACAAATTAGCTTTTGAGTTCAAGACTTTATTTTATAAAAACAAAAAGATGATTTCAAAGCTTAAAATAGAAAATGGTTTGCTTTCAAAAACCAATTTTGAAATTGAAGCAAGTTTAAAAGAATTTGAACTTAAAGTTTTTGATTTTTAAAACTTGCTTTAAAAGATAGAAAAAGATCATCAAATTGCTTTATATGATCTTAAGAAGGAAAAAGATTTGATTTCTAAAGAACTTGAGAGGAAAAATAATTTGGGAAAATCAAACTTTTATGTAAGAAAATCTAGTGCCCCTAGATTTATTGATGGAAAATGTTTTTGAAGTGTTTGGGTCCCAAAAGGACTAATTACTTTAACTAAAAAGGATGAAATTGAAAAATGAATTCCTAAGTGGTCAAAAATTTGTGCTTATAATGTTAAAAGATCCAAAGCAATTTGGATACCGAAAATTTCTTGATTGTCTTGTTTAGTTGTGATGGAGGATTGAGCAACCAATTGTAAGATTAAGAGGAAGCTTCATACACACAAGAATGACACTTGAAGAAGGAAGGCCTCACATCCTCCCTTGAGTTCAAGTGTGGTAAAATTTCTAGTTGAATTAGTTTTCATTTGCTTATTTCTCTTTCATTTCAACTAGGATTATCATATATGTTGGACTAACACTTAGTGAAGCCTTGAATAAGAGGGAGCATTTTGTTTTATAAACTAACTTTTGATTTCAATTTTTGAACAATTGGCATTTTTAAAACTCTTCTATATTATGAACTTTAAAGATTCTCAAAGTTTGTTTTTGAACCATTTTTTATATAACAAAAAGGGGGGAAATGTTGTGAAAAATTGATTTTCAAATGGTTTAATGAGTAAGAGAGCTTAAATGTTTTTAAATCCTTAATTCTCTTATTCAAGTTTTATTTCACAAAGGGGGAGTAATCTCAAAAACAATTTTTTAAGTTAGTTTTATTATATCAAAAAAGGGGAGATTGTATAATTAATATTTTGATATAATAATTGAAAAATGGTTTTGGAAAAAATTGAAAATATTTAAAAAATAGTCTTATGTCCAAACAACTTAAAAATATACTTAAGAGTTTTTTGAGAAAGTTTGAATATGTTTTAAATGATTTAAAGAAACGAAAGATTTTTTTTAACCAGACGTTTCGATACACCTGATAGGTGTTTAGATACCGCTATGCTTTTCAAAGCAAAATTACACAGTTGCTTGGACCATTTCGATACGTTTTGCCACTTTGATTTTTGGTTTCGATACCGCAAACACCCGTTTCGATACGTTAGTATCGAAACCTGTTTTAGGTGTTTCGATACACCTCCAATGGTCTTTTGAAAGCCCCAACGATTTTATAAAAAAAACAACGGCTAGGAGCAATATCTAAACAGTCTTTAGCTGTTTCTATACCATGAGCTAAGGGTTTCGATACGCCTTGTAGGCATTTTGGTATCGGTTCTTAATTGAAAATATTTCAACAGCTATTTCCCAAAGAAGCAGTATCGAAACGACTTCCACGCGTTTTGATACCACATGCACCAGAAGCAGAAATAGGCCTTGAAACAAGCTTCAAACGGCTCCAAATCAATCCCAACGGTCACCAACGGCTAGAAACTCATTTGAGATGATAAAAGGAAGTCTCAAGCATCAAAAATAAGACTAATGCTTTCATTGTAACAACATTATGATTCAAGAAATATCTTAGAGTTTAATTCTCATCTTTTGGGTAGACAAAACTTGTGAGCTTAATGTATATGTATTCTTGAGTGTCTTAGGATTGAGTGAGAGTTTAGTTGCAAACAATTAGCCTTATTATAAGGATTACAAGTTTGCTTAGAATTATCTTTGTGAGTATATTCCCAAAGTTCGGCTGTGAACTTTGGATGCTTAATACGGGTTGTGAGTCAAGGTTGTAAGGTTATCCCTTTGTTCCTCAAAAGGTTGAATTCTTAGTGAATTGTGGAAATCCTTAGTGGGAAGCTAAGGTATTGGATGTAGGACTTGGGTTAGAAGTTTGAACCTCTCTAAATCATTGTGAACTTTGGATGCTTGATACGGGTTGTGAATCAAGGTTGTAAGGTTATCCCTTTGTTCCTCAAAAGGTTGAATTCTTAGTGAATTGTGGAAATCCTTAGTGGGAAGTTAAGATATTGGATGTAGGACTTGGGTTAAAAGTTTGAACCTCTCTAAATCATTGTCTTTATTGTATATCTTTATTTGCTTCCCTAAATCACCCAATTAGGAGTTTTCTTTCACTTGGCAAGGTTAAATTGGTTGTTCATGGAGCTAAATTAAGTCTAACATTGATGATATCCGTTTCGAATGTAAGGAAATACTTGTTTAGGTAACAAATGAGACGATGCACATTACTAGTTATTCGAGTCCGATTCGATTAATATTTGATTGGATTCTACTCAAACTCGAACTATGTAGAGCTTTTAGCGAATTGAACCAAACTATTCAATAACCGACTCAAAAACTCGTGTGCTAATCGAAAATATACTAAATTAAATTAAAATATGTGTTGTTGTTGCTGCTATTAATGAGACAAGACATATCGATATTTATTCAAGTTCAACTTAATCAATACTTGATAACGAGTCAAATCAAACTTAGTTCGATTCGATTCATTTATGACCCATACTCGTTCATTATCGATCTTGGAAGTCTAAATTGGTATAAACAGATCTACTTTACATGGTTGAGGAAATTCAATATCAATCTTTCAAATAAAAAGAAAAGCTAATAGAGCATATTCGGTTTTGCCAATAAAGAAGAAAAAAAGCAATAAAGTATTGTTTGGTCTGAAAACACAAATGAACTTTAGAAACAGGAGGACATAACTCTATTTGACAAAACATGTTGTTTTTCTTTAATTTCACCAGAGCCGCAAAAGCAAACAAAATGTTGGTAATTAAGGAGCTTTGACATCGAAAAATTTAGTGATGGGAAGGCATAAATTTAAAGGGGAATTAAAGAGCACTTTGATCACAAAGCAAGACATAAATTTAAAGGCATAACAAGGGGAAAAAAGGGGCAAGAGAAAGGCAGGTTGGTCTGGTCGGCAAATTTGTATAAATAGTTTTTAGAGAATTATCTGAAATTCTATCCAAATAAAAATTATATAGAAAAATATATCTTATTCAATTTATGTAAGGCAATTCATATTTAATCAGATGTGATTTTAAAACTCACGTTAAATCAGATACAAGTTTTATCTGATATGATGTATTTTATTTGTTGGTCAAATTTTAACATTTTCAAAAAGAAATTCGCGATTAGTAGGACACGAGTATGACTAAAAATTAAATTTTAAAAGCGTGAATTTATCGTATCCATTATAACTTATTAAAGTGAAACTCACAATTGGTGTAACGTCAGATTTAGGATAATATTTTTACATTTTAAATTATTTTTAATTAATTTCATTAAAAATTTAAAATTATATTACTCAAAATTAAATAAAGAATAATATATTTATAAATATTTTTAAAAATATTTTTAATTTAAACAAAGGATAATAAATATTTTCTAATTTATTAAAAAGTTAATTTAAATAAGAATAATATATATTATTAATATTTTTAAATATTATAATATATTATAATTAAAATAAAGGATAATAAATGATTTGTTCAAAATTACACAGAACTCATATTTTGTCATAGAACTCACATTTACGAGAAGAAAGTTTCATTCAGTGCTCACTCTTAAACTGGTGCGAGTAGCACTATAAATAGATCCATTCCCCCTTTTTTCCAAATCACCTCTTAATTATATATCAATTATAATACATAAATATAAAAATAAATATAATTTGTATAATTTTATATGAAATTATAAATATTCTTTTATAATGATACGCAATTATAATTTATGGAAGTTATTTTTTCCCCTCCACTTTTTCTCTCCAATCAGTAGCATATCTTTTTATTTATAGAAAGACTTACATATTTATAGACGTGATAGACAATTATGCTCAAATTAGGGTTTATATGCTCTATTCAAATCTAAGTTTTTTTTTTTTTTTAAGATATACATATTTGTTTAACATTCATATTTTTATGGTAAACATTTTTGTTTTATTTATTTTATTTAAAGTTATTATATTTTATTTTTATTATGTTTAACTTCGATTATTTTTTTTGTTTGAGTACGTTAGTTTAATTTCAAAAATATTTATGTTATGTTTGTGGTACATTTTATTTTCTCTAAAAATTTAATTAATTTTTTATTTATTAAATTTTATTTTAGATATATTATTAGGTTATTTAATTTTTTATTCTCGATAGGATTAGCTACTTGGTTGTTTTAAAGTATTTAATTTTGCTTTTTCTTCTTCCATCTTGTTCTTATTTGATTAAAATTTTCAAATAATTCATATCTTTTTCTTATTATATCCAAGTTTATTGATTTAGTTCAAAAAATTTATATGTTTGTACATAATACATTGTTTACATTGTGGGTTTGTACATAATACATTGTTTCCATTGTGAGTAATTATTAACTAATTTTATATTTTATACTATCATGATTTGGTTATTACACAATTTGACTTAACAAGTCTTTGAAATTTTATGAAGCAAACTAAAAAATTATACTTATAGGCATGTGCTAACACAAAAGGGTAAACACTCAGTGCAAGAACTTCAACAGGTATCCGATGCCTTAAATCATATCCAAGAACATGAACCTTAAAAAATTGTTGATATTCCAAATCAAACAAACGAAGAAATTGATCCAGATAGAACCATTAAACATTCAGGTAATATGTTTTGAAAATGAGCTTAGCAAATTAAAATTTATGTTTTTTTTTTATTATAAAATTAATATTTTAATTTATTTAGAGCCAATTAATATATCATATAAAAGGGTACGAGGACCAAGTCGAGGCAAGAGACTCGAAAATCTAATTAAAGGTAAGAATATGTTGTTATTAGAGATACCAGTGGGCAAGGGTCGACCAATTGATGCAGTTTAATCGGTTAAATTATCTTCTAAAATCGAAATTATATCTCGACAAATTATCTCAATACCAACAAAATAGAAAAATATGAAGGATGATGCTAAATTTTATGCCCTTGAGAGGCTTAACGCGAGTTTAATCCCTTTATTATTTTTAAATTTTTATTATTTATGTTCTTAATTTATATAATTATATATTATTTTATGTTTTAGTCAAAGTTTGAGATGAAACTAGAAGATGTTTATGTGAAAAGTTTTGTTATGCAAATCATGTTAAAATTATCAAGAAACCATGGACACAAGGTTTATTTGCACTTTAAAACATTTTCAAATGTTAATGTTGCACGCTAAAACAAGCCGACAAGATATAACTTGACACAATAAAATTGGAGCAACAATGTGATTTGTTTAGCGATCCTAAATATCAGGTATGATTTTAAAATTTTTATTTCTTTGATTGATATAATACATTTTTTATGTAATAAAGTATAAATTAGATTTATATTTATTGATAATTAAAGAGGAGATGCGAAACAAATGCAAGAGTTAGAAGAAGTGTCAAGTTAACACCTAACCAAGGTTCACAGGCTTTTTTCGTAAACATATATGCTATGGTAAGTTATAATTTTTTTTGGATTTATTAAAAAAATATTTTTTTAAAATTTTAAACTAATTATTTATTTTAAAACCATTTAACGCAAATGATCAAGAATCAAATAGGATTGATTTCTTCAAGGCAACTCATTATTCAAATAATAAAGGATGGACAAATTTTGAGGCAAAAACAACCTATGTAAAAATTTGTAAAATAAGTTAAAATAAAATTTCTAGTATAATAATTATTTTATTTATGTATGAATGCTTTGAATTTTAGGAGAAGATGATAGAGTTAAAATCAAATCTAGTAGAAGAAGGAGCAAAACCTAAGATTATTGATGATAATGGATGAGGTGCTAGGTACGAGGTCATGATACGTTTCGGGACTTGGTTATGGGCCCAAGACTAGAAAAATAAGTTCAATTGCAGATAGAATCGACTTTGAAAAAATTTTGAAGCATAAAGAAGATGAACTTAATGCTTATGAGTCAAATTTTAAAGTGATTGAAACCCAAATAGATTCTATTAGATCTGTTTTGTTAACCGTCGAAATTTAAGTGTCATCACTTCAATTTTTAGGTAAATAGTATAATTAATCAAATAAATTTGATTATATAATTTTAATTATAATAATTAATATGTTAATTATTTTTATAGATTCAAACAATACATCAAATTCGTTATCGAAAGGATCGCAACCAACTCAAAATTTGAATTGAGATTCTCACATTTATTCCAAAATTTATCTTATGGTTATATTATTTTTATTACTTTTAAATATTTACGTTTTTATATTATTAATAATATAACTATTTTATTTTTAGTGAATGATATATTTTATTTTTATTACTTTGCAATAAATAAATTATATTCATTTTGCATTCATATTAATATAAATATTTTTTATGGTTTCTAAATTTTTTTAACAAAATATAAATTATAAGGTTTCATTTTTAGCATTTGTTTATTATAATAAACAAATATGTAATGACTCTATTTTAGTATATAAATTGATAATATATATTTTCATTAATTATGTGACAATTTATTTTGTCATTATATTGATGACGATTATATAAGATGACGTTATTCATAATACTATTAAGTAACATATTATATGTGCGTATAATGCTTGAATCTCACACTCTGTATTTATAGGAGACATGGGAGCAGTTCAGTTAATTTAAAATTTCTTTTGAATTTTAAATGTATAACCGATTAGATTTAATAAATATGAGAGATTTGATTTGATATTATCTGTTATTAAATCTAATTTTGAATAGATATTATCTGAGATTTTAAATGGATATTATCTGATATTATTCGAGATTTGATTGGATATAATCTGTTATTTAAATCAGATTTTATCCGATTCTTGGACAAATTTTCTCCTGCTTACAACCTATAAATAAGAAGCTTTTCTCTCATTTTTAATCATCCGATTCAGAATTCGTTCTGCTTCTTTAAGAGAAATTGAGAGCATTCTTTAAAAGCTTCTGTTAGCTTTTGTTCGACTCCGGTTCAGACGACCACTACCGTCATAGTCCACTCCAAACTTTGGGTGTACACTATTTAACCTTCGGGGGACAACCGCCTAAAGTAGAGAGTACACACATCGTGGAGAATTGTTTCTAAGGCAGTGGCCTCCATACCACGACACGGTCCAATTATCTTTTAGTTTGTTCATTTTATCTTTCTTGTCAGTGCTAACGTCTTGTTTTGCAGTCTACATAACAAAGAATTTAGAAACAATTCTACTGCAAAAATGATATTATCATCAAGTTGATTTTGGGTTTGTTCAAGCTTGACGCACTCGACAGGTTAACTATCGAAGGTGGCGATGAAGTTGAAAATTAAAAACCAAAATCTTAAAGATATAGATCTTTTACTATCAGTGATTATTTATTTATTTATTATTACTGTTAGTGAATTATTTTTGTGACTAACCATATATAATTTTTATTTGAATTTTGTAAATTTAAAATATATGTGAAATATCGGTCACGATGAATTTTGGGGTCATGATGCAAGGATTGAAGCTACATGCATGATCAAAATAGACAAGGTCTACATGAATTGTGTTTCTACTTATAAGGTTAGATTATTTAATTCATGATTTATAATACATGAATTTATATTAAGCCTTTACATAGTCTTTAAGCTTAGAGAGTATCTTTTAGACTAGGTTGTAAAAGAAGGTTAGATGACCTATTTTGAGTAGAAAATTCATCTTGAGTATGCTTAATATTTTTTTTTTGTGTGAAATATAACTTTTAAAAGACCTAAATGAAGAGAGAAATATTCATAAGAGATTAATTGGAAAGTAGTGAGATAGTTTAAAAAAATGCATGTCTAGGATTGGTTCTTTGAAAGACTTGGTATTT
This sequence comes from Abelmoschus esculentus, assembly GCA_035048815.1. Lineage (NCBI taxonomy): Eukaryota > Viridiplantae > Streptophyta > Magnoliopsida > Malvales > Malvaceae > Abelmoschus > Abelmoschus esculentus. The sequence continues at coordinate 7,184,583 of JAUCBN010000044.1, forward strand.
AAGTGTGCTTTCTGCACCACCTCTCTTTTTGGACCTACCTGGTGCATTACTATGCTCATTATTCCTATTTATAAAATACTATGACTAAATAAATATTCTATACTTAGTGCAAAAGTTAGAATAATAATCTTAATAATCTCTAAGATATCTTTCTTTCAGTTCTAGTAGATGAATATTTCTAGTGGTCTTTTAAAGACAATGATCTTGTATAAAATAAATAGAAAATGATAGACATTAATGTTACTAAAAGATGTTAGTAGCTATTAAATCTCTTTGAGCGCTTTTCTTTAGAGTATTAAGACGGAAGAAAAGATTTGTCTATCTTAGGAGTGTGTAGAAATCTCCATGAAAATTCTTTTTATGAAAAAGATAAAAAGTGTTATGTCTGATAGAGGTGGTGAGTTTAGATCTAAATTTCTTAAAAAGGTATATGAGATGAATGACATAATTCATATAACTTTTACCCCTTGTTTTCCTCAACAAAATGACATACCCGAGAGAAAAAACAGAACTTCATAATAGATGATGAATTCATTGTTGATAAGTTTTGGGTTATATGATAACATATTGGGGGAAGTCATTCTATCGGTAAATCTTAAGCCGATTACCTCATAAGAAATTAGACTCAACCCTAAACGAACTGTGAAAAGGTCATGCACCTAACTTGCAATACATAAAAGTGTGGGGGTGTCTGGCTAAAGTGGATTTGCTTGACTTTAATAAGTCCACCATCGGTCCTAAAATCGTTGATGTAGTATTTATTAAGTATGCTACGAAGAGTGTCGCATAAGATGCTCTAGAGTTTGAGTTAGAGCCTAGAAGAAGTAAGAAGAAAAAGTTAAAGAACCTTTTTTGGACCATCTTTTGTTAATTCCTTTATTTTTGAAATAAATGATTTAGACAACTTATCAGATCATATAGCTCAAGTTTTCTTGTTGGATGAGGATCCTAAAACTTATGAAGAAGCTATAAGATCTATTGATGTTAGTTTTTGGAGAAGCGTTGTTAATGATGAAATAAAGTCAATAATGTTTAAATCATACTCGAGAATTGGTAGACTTGCCTAGAGGATTTAAACCTATCAGCAACAAATGAGTTTTTTGGGAAGAAACTCATGCCAGATGAGTCAATCCAGAGATATAAGGCTAGGTTAGTAGTCATAGGATTCACTGCAAAATGTAAAAGAGTTTTGACAGTTGGGATGTCATCTCTTCTTGGATCCTTTTTGACTCTAGCACTTCATCTCGTTAAAAATAAAGGAAGTTGTTTTTCCCAGGTTGAATATGTTAAAATTATTGGAAGCTAATATTCTTAATGAACTATACTTGGCCCGATATTGCCTATATTATGAGTCGATTGACTAGATATATTAATAATCCAAATGGTGAATATTGAACGACTCTTAGATGCTTACTAAAGTACCTTAAGGGTACTATGGATTGGAAACTCAATTTTGTTGGCTATCCTGTGTTTTTTGGAAGGATGTTGTGACGCCAACTAGGTTTCTGACAGTGATGAAGTAAGATTTACGAATGGATATGTTTTTACTTTAGGCGGAGTCGCAAACTCGTGAAAGTATGCAAAGCAGACTTGTATTGCACGCTCCACCATAGAGTAGAGTTTATACCTCTAGACTTAACAGGGCAAGAAACCGAGTGGTTAAGAAATATTTTAGCAGAGATATCTTTGTGGGAAAAACTGACTCCTCCGATATATTTATTGTGCGATTCGTAATTTACAATACATGTGGCTCTAAATCTAGCATACAATGGTAAGAAGAGACACATTCGCATAAGGTACGAATATGTGAGGCACTTAATAAAGAACAAAGTACTCGCATTAGTGTAACATCCCGAATTTGGGTCTAGAAGTTTTGGTGCTGTTTAGGGAGGTTCCATTCGGGTCGAATCGGATTTCTTAGGTTCATTAATTTCGTGTAATTAAAATATTAATATTTTAATCGGGTGAATAGTAAATTTCTAGAAAAAATCTAAAAATGTTAAAATAATGTTTTAAGGCTAATTGAATGTTAATTGAGTATTAATTTGGTTTGATTAAGCTTAATTACTATTTTAGTGACTAAAATGTAAATTTTAAAGAGTTATGGCAAAATTGTAATTTTGCCGGAAATTTGGGTTTTTGTGACTAAATTGAAAAGTAAGCCAAAGCATAGAATCCTTAGAGGGACATTAACCCCAATTTTTTTAATTAGAGATCTTCCATCAAAATTGGTTTTAATTGACGGTTAATCACATTTTCCTTTTAACTCCATTTTCTCATCATTTTTTTTCTCTCAAATTTTCTCTCCATGATTTCTCAAATCACTTGTTGAATTCTTCTCCATTTTTTCTCAATATTTATATTCTTTTATTCAACATTTCTTCCTCTTCAAAACCTATCCATTTGTTTTACAAAATCATCAATTAAGGAAAATCAAGAGAAGAATTCACGTCAAATTTTGGTGGATGCATCTCAAAGGTAATATTTTGTTTTCTCTTCAATTCTAAGGTCCTTTATTTGATATTCCCAAGAATTTGACTTGCTAATCATTAATCCTAACTTGATTGTGTGTTTTAATTCAAGATTTTTGAGTTTTTATGAAAATTTCAAGAAATATGTTAGATCTTGTTCAAGGCTGTAATTAGGATGTTTTTCTATGGAACTATACTTATTAAGATGTTTGAATGAGTTTTTTAATGATTTAACATAGTTTTAATCCCGGAATAATTGAATCGGTGTTGTTAGAAGTGATTTTCGGATGGTTTATGGGTTGTTTTAGGTGTTCTGCTTTTTCTGGAGGTATAAGGGAGGTTTGAAGGTGTTTTTAGTTCATAATTGAGGAGGTTTAGGTGTTAGATTCGATATATTAGGAGCTGGTGTAGCTTCGGATGTTTTTCGGCTTAATTTTCGGTCTTTTCGGCCTAGTTTTCGGTAGTTTTGTTGAGGTTCAATGTTGTTGTTGTGTTGAGCATGTTTTGATGTGTATCTGTTTTGATGATGTAGAGGAAGTGTAAGAAGTCTCTTGAGTGGCTAGTGCGTTGGCGTTGCCATTGGAGCATCGGCGAAAGCATGTTTTTCTTGTCGGTGAGTGAATTTGGGTTTAAAAGCGATTCACAACGTTTGGTTCTGTTTTGGGAATTATGGAATAGTGTAAAAAGCTTTCCATAGTTCAAGACTACGTGATTTCTATGGTTTTGAAGTATTTCCCAAAGTTTTGACTATTTTGTAATGGCCTTGTGGAAGATGTTTTCATAGAGATTTTGTGAATGCATAAATTGGATTTTGAAATGATGCATGCATTGTTAGTTGTTGTAAATGCAAAGTTTAGAATGGTATTCATGGCTTTTGAAAGCATGAGAATGATTTGGAACAAATTGTGGTTATTTGCCTTACCTTTGATTAAGCCGTTAAGCATGATTTTGGTTCACTTGATGAACATATTTTGAATGCATTATGAACAACAAGTTAACATGCACGATTGAAATGATATTGGCTTAGTGACACTAACTATAGTTACGAATACAAATGAAATTTCATTAGGATAGAGTGCACTATAATGATTATGAAAATATTGATGTTGCCTACACGTAAACAAGGGTGACCTTGTGTCCGACCGTGCGTGTAGAGCTTGCCTATATGTAAACAAGGGTGACTTTGTGTCCGACCGTGCATATAGATGATCCTACGTAGAAAAGGGTGACTTTGTGTCCGACCGTGCATAGTGGGATAACATGTATACAAGGGTGACTATGTGTCCAACCGATGTATGTTGAGACTAAGTGTCTCTAATTATGGAATAAAGAATCCGTGTATCAGGTGAGCTTAAGGTTCACAACAAGTTGTCACTTGAACGTTAATATGCATGATTTATAAATTGATTTGAGTAAGAACATAAGCATGGTTTGTTTATGCATACTTTGATTTAGCACAAAATATACAAGATATGATCTTAAATGGTTTTAAATGCTGCATAGATGAACTTGTTTTTAAGAGCTACCCCACTAAGCATGTTTTGTTTAAGCTCTCTTTTTATCATTGCAGAGAAATAAAGGCTTTCCGGAAAACATTTGGAGCAAGTGGTTCTAGGGGAGAAACCTTACTCATTTTTGGTATGATTTGACAAAATAAATAAGACATGACAATGTGTAAACTTTGTCTTTAGAAAGGTTGTTTTGAATTAGCAAGAAGAGTTGTAAAAATATCCTATGAACATGATTCCTTGTTGTTGGATTGTTTGGTATGATATTGTGTTTTGCTTGTGGTATGTTTACTTTTGTATGGTTTTGACTATTGCGAAAAAGTTAGGAAGCATGCCTATAGGAGTTGTGGGGTCTATGATGGTTTCAATTGGTTGTATAATTTGCTCTTAATGTTTAGGAATTATGCATATAGTTGATGGTGGTCAATGTTTGTATCTTGTATAGGTTAAATCTTCTTAAAAGGACTGATATTATGTTGCTAGGCACAAAGTTTCGAAACCTTAGGGAAGGTTTCGAAACCTTTATCAAATAGTTTTGAAACCTCCAGGTAGGTTTCGAAACCTTGTAGGCTAGTTGGATATTGGAACCTTACTTGATTGAAAGTTTCGAAACTTTCATGGAAATGTTTCGAAACCTTTTCCATAAAGTTTTGAAACCTTCAATGAATGTTTTGAAACGTTTGATTGGTTATTAGTTGATAGTTGTTGGAATTGCATTTTAGTCCCGGATATCTTTCTATGTTCAATTATGGTAGCTACGAATGTTATTTTGAGTTGAAATTTCACCTTGATGCATAAATTTGACTTAATTTCAAGTTGGCTAACTTAAATTGGACGTAGTCACTAGAAATTAAAAGTTTTACATTTTGGTCCCTAGTTAGTGAAGCAAGTAATTGATGATGTTAGAATGCTCCGTTTGGTCTGAAATTTACATGAGTGTTCTTTGCATGTTTAATTGAAATTTCATGGAATGAATTTCTACCTTGGCAATAGAATTTAAAATATTCACGTTTTAGTCCTTAAGTTGCTCATGTGTTAATCGAGTGTTCAATTATGGTTGAATCGCTTCCGTTCTTGTCTTGCTTGAAATCGAAACACATAGGAACATAATTATGCATTTACATAAGAAATAAAAATAATTATAACGTTTTTAGGGTTGTTTATCGTATTAGGCTTTCGCGGGTTTGGTTTGATATTCCCCGTGTAATCAATTAGAGTCGGTTCTGTCTAAGCCGGGCTAAGGGGGTTACATTTGGTGGTATCAGAGCGCGGTTTATTGTGTGTGGTTGGATATGTTTTGTTGATAATTATGTTCGGTGATTGTTTTCTAAGTGATGTTCATTCAAAAGAGTTAAAGGTTACACATTGCCAATGTCAATATATATTTTTTAAATGCTTTACAAGTTTCCCTTGGATCTTGCCCGAATGTAAGTCTAATATGTTTTGATAATATGTTTTAAATTTCACGTTTGAAGTTTTTGAGTATGCTCCTGAGTTGGTTCCCACCGATAGGAAACGGTGTGATAGGTTCCGATATGGATTGGATCCTGAAATTAAGACATATCTTTTGGCTACCGAGTACACTGAGTTTTATGTGCTGGTGAATAGAGCCAGGGATGTTGAGGAGTCCCTGAGGGAGGCTAGGAAATCTTCCGATGTTGGTAAGAGGCCTACTGAGGCTAATGCTCAAGATAAGCAGGGTAAGAGGTTTTGTGATAATCGGTATAGAGCTGATCGACTCCGAGGTGAATTTGGACGTGGTGGTCGTGCTCAGCAGCTTGGTAGACGTGGTGGTGATGTCCCATTTTATAACCTGTGCTCTAGGCGCCATCCAGGAAAGTGTTGGTGGGCCACTGGTGCTTGTATGGGTTGTGGATCGAAGGATCACATAAGACGTGATTGCCCGAGGTTTACTAGTGAGTCTGGTGATCGTGCTGAGGCTGTTGTGATGCCTGGTAGAGGACGTGGACGAGGTAGAGGTCCTTTCTAGAGGCAAGGACATGGGCATAGAGTTTATGTGCAACGTGGGACTCGTAATGCTACGGATGTGGTTGCAGGTACCTTTTTTTTGCAAAATGTACCGTTGTTTTCTTTGGTAGATTCAGGATCTACGAATTTTTATGTTTTGAGTAAGCATGCGCATTTTGGATGTCCCGGTTGAGGTTTTAGATGTAGGTTTGGTAGTTACCAGTTCTTTGGGTGAAACAGTCACGGTTAGGAGGTTGTATAAAAGGTGTCCGTTGGAGGTACAAGGGCATGTCTTTGAGGTTGACTTGATGGAGTTGTCTTTCCATGGTTTTGATCTTATCTTGGGTGTTGATTGGTTGACGGAGCACCGAGCGATGGTGGACTTTGAAAAGAAGAGGTTTACTTTGAGGTTGTTGGATGGTAGTGAAGTTGCGGTGAAGAGTGAATATACCGGATTTTTGTCCAATGTGGTTTCGGCTTTGCAAGCGGAAAAGATGTTACAACATGGTGGTGTAGCGTATCTAGCTTATGTGATGAATCTGAGAATAGTAGATGTTCAGGTGCAAGACATTCGAGCAGTGCGCGATTTTTCGGAAGTGTTTCCTAAGGAGTTGCCAAGATTACCTCCCGATCGTGAAGTGGAGTTTAGTATCGAGACTTATGCTGGCACTAACCCGGTGTCTATTGCCTCTTATCGCATGGCACATAAGGAGTTGAAGGAACTGAAGATGCAGTTGTAAGAGTTGCTTGATCGCGGGTTCATACGACCGAGCGTATCACCGTGGGGTGCGCCGGTGTTGTTTGTGAAAAAGAAGGATGGCACTATGAGAATGTGCAATGATTACCGGCAATTGGTTAAGTTGACCGTGAAGAATAAGTATCCTTTGCCGAGGATTGACGATCTGTTTGATCAATTTCGAGGAGCAAGTGTGTTCTCGAAGATTGATTTAAGATTGGGGTATTACCAGTTGAAAGTAAAGGAAGCGGATGTGTTGAAAACGGCTTTTCGGACAAGGTATGGTCACTATGAGTTTTTGGTGATGCCGTTTGGGTTGACGAATGCCCCTGCTGCTTTTATGGACATGATGAATCGAGTGTTTCATGAATACTTGGACCAGTTTGTGGTAGTATTCATAGATGATATCCTTGTGTATTCGCGTACTGAGGAAGATCATGATCGACATTTGCGGATTGTGTTGCAAGTGTTGAAAGAGAATCAGTTGTTTGCTAAGCTAAGCAAGTGTGGGTTTTGGTTAAAGGAAGTGGTGTTTCTTGGTCATGTGGTGTCGGAAAAGGGTATTAGTGTTGATCCAAAACAGATAGAAGTTGTTATGGGTTGGAAGCAACCAAAATCAGTGTCAGAGGTTCGGAGTTTTCTAGGTTTGGCTCGATATTATCGTAGGTTTGTTGAAGGGTTTTCGAGCATTGCTGCTCCTATGACCAAGCTTTTGCAAAAGAAGGTTCCTTTTGAATGGAAAGAAAGTCAACAAAAGAGCTTTGAGAAGTTAAAAGAGGTGTTGACTAGTGCTCCAATGTTAGTTCAGCCCGAGTCGAGTAAAGACTTTGTGGTTTATAGTGATGCATCTTATGTTGGTCTCGAGTGTGTGTTGATGCAAGATGGAAAGTTTTGGCTTATGTATCTAGACAATTAAGAGTGCATGAAAAGAATTATCCAACGCATGATTTGGAGCTTGCGGCGGTAGTTTTTGCTTTGAAGGTTTAGAGACACTACTTGTATGGTGAGAAGTGTACTATATACACAAACCACAAGAGTTTAAAATATCTCATGTCACAAAAGGAGCTAAACCTTAGGCAACGAAGATGGATGGAGTTGTTTAAGGATTATGATTTGTCTATTGAATATCATCCGGGAAAAGTTAATGTGGTGGCGGATGCTTTGAGCCGTAAGACAGCGGTGAAGTTGAGGGCTATGTTAGCTAAGTTGAGTATTTCAAAGGAAGATGGTTTAGTGGCGGAGTTGCAGGTAAAACCTGTGTTGGTTGAGATGATAAAAGCGAAGCAGTTGGAGGATGAAGCTTGATAAGTACTTAATTCATTATCACTTTTTACACCTTTCATGGAAAATAATCACCTAATCTACACCTACTTGGACTTAGGTGCCGTAAGATTTTAGGACAAGTACTGAAATGCAGACTTTACAGCACCTTTTATTGAATTGCATGAATATCCACTGTCGCGGCAGTAAGTGTGGCCGAAACAGAATCTGAGGCCGCGGCAGCAGCTGAAGGACAAGTACTGATATTATAGGCGATTTGAAGAGAAAAATGAGGTGGATGTTTCTGGACAAACAACACAAGGATCGGAGCTGGGAAGCAAGCAGAAAGCCCAAGTCAAAACCACGCGGAAACGAATCCTTGTGAGAATAAACTGATCATGTTCTAACAGATAACACTGCCCCAGCAGAGCACTCGGTAGTACCTGAACAACCAACCGAGACAGCAACAGACACAGTGGTTCCAGGTATTAAATTCCAAACTAAAGAAACCCTAGATGAGATGAGACCACCACCACCTTTCCCACAAAGGTTGAAAAAACAAAAACAGGACCATCAATTTAAGAAAATTCTTGATATTTTAAAGCAAGTCCACATCAACTTACCATTCGTAGAGGCAATTGAACAAATGCCTAATTATGCTAAATTCTTGAAAGATATTGTGTCTAAGAGAAAGAGACTAGGTGAGTTCGAAACAGTGGCTGCTACCGAAGGATGCATGACAATGCTACACAATCGCATGTCACCAAAATTGAAGGATCCTGGATGCTTTACCATACCTTTGCGATAGGTAATAACTATGAAGGAAAGGCCTTATGTGACCTTGGAGCAAGTATAAATTTGATGTCAAAATCTGTCTTCCAAAAGCTTGGAATAGGAAGGGCAAAACCTACAACAGTAATGCTCCAATTGGCGGATAGATAATATGTGCAACCTGAAGGAAAGATCGAGGACATATTGATAAGGGTGGATAAATTTATTTTTCCAGCTGACTTTCTTGTTCTTGATTGTGAAGCAGATGACAATGCACCGATCATCTTGGGCCGACCTTTCCTAGCCACTGGATGCACTCTTATAGATGTGGAAAAAGGAGAATTGACAATGAGAGTTAACGACCAACAAGTCAAACTCAATGTTTTCCAGATGCTGAAAAGACATGACGATCCAGAGGAATGCCAGGTAATTCACACCACAAATGCAGACAACGCAACCCCCTGTCTCAGCAACCACTGCCTTGGCAGTAGTCTCGGCAATATGTCACAGAGCTGCCTCAACAGTACAGTTGATGACTGTTACAGCAGAGTCTTGGACAATATGCCCAAAGATGATGAAGTTGAAACACAAGAGATTGAGGAGATTAGCTGGACAGCACACCTTCCAGGTAAGTATTTCGAACCTTTAGATCACACAGAACAGGAACAAAGCTTGATAGAGATGTCGCGGCAGCACAAGAAGACAATTGGGTGGTCAATTGATGATTTGAAGAGAATAAGCCCAACCGGTTGCATGCCTAAAATCCTTTTAGAGGAAGATCAAAAACCCACTATTGAGGCCTAGAGGAGACTTAACCATGTCATTGTCGTAGACCCAGAAGACCAGGCAAAAACCACCTAAACCTTCCCGTATGGTATATATCCGGATGAACAAAATGAATGTAAGAAGATTGAGGTTAAAACTGAATTTAACTTCAACACAAAGACGGAATGCCTGAACAAGACCTACCAAAGCAACCACTGCCGAGGTAGCACTCTCCTGGACCAAAAATACACCAGAAAGAAACCACCTGACGAGGAGACAGCAATTGAGACATCAGCTTCTCTTCCATCAAAAAAAGGGAAGATGGTTGCTACCAGAGATGTATCATATTACACTCCTACAGTAACCTAAATTTATATCTCCTTATTTACTTTTATGCTTTAGGAATCAATTTTTAGTTTTTCAATTTAGGAATTAGATTTTAAAATTCCTGTAATTTAGTTTTCAGAGTAATTTTATTATTTACACAGTTTTTATTCTTTATAGTTATTTAGGAAAGAAACTCAAGAAGGAGAAGAAGTAGATACTCCAATGCAACGAACACCACCTACAAGAGTCCAACCGCCCCGACAAGCCAAAACTCAACCATCACCATCCCCAAAAATAAAACAGTCAGTAGCAAGGCCACGAAAGTTGATAGTCACTAGCAGCTCTTCGGAGTCCCTCTAATTTTTTAAAATCTTTATGCTGATTTTCTATATTTACTTGTTCTGTTTCATATTTTGTTTCCTGATGTGTGCCATGATAATAAGCATTGAGGACAATGCTTGGTTCGAGTTTAGGGGTGTAGATCTACTGCCGAGGCAATTCACTGTCGCGGCCTTACCATGAAAGGAAGTATTTAAGCTATTTTTAAATTTTTTTTATGTCCACCACCTTACTTGAATTATTACCTATACTTTTGCACTGCTCTACTTCAATATTGCTTTAGTTTATTCTGTTGAGGTTATAGAAATCTTTCTCCTTACCATGGTTAGGTCCTGCTTAGAAGGCTTAACTTTAGGATGCTTAAGGAAGAAACTTAGAAGCTTGCTATTAGATTGATTTTAAGATCACTTTTGGGACTTGTGTGATTTTAGGAATTCTTTTAATGGACTTAGGTGATAAAGACTTGGATTTATGGAATGATAACTAGAGGTGCCCGAAATTGGCTCTAGTTTATGCTTAAAAAAACGCACAAAAACGCTTGAGGTGCCTGAAATTGGCTCAAGTGTTGATACTATAGGAAATCATAAATTCCAAAGTCTATTTGTCTTGAACTTAGAGTTTGTTTAAGAAAGCCTTTAATCAAACTTGTCCACAAAACCGCACACACTTACAAAATCTTATAGTTTGTTTCCGAGTAAAGTTCTTGAGTAACCAAAAGGTTAAGGCTTAAGAATAGGCATAGTTATAGTGGGGAGAATAGATGAAAAATTAAGACCAAAAGAGAATAAGATTTGGCAAATTGATGGTTTGCACTGCTTGAGGACAAGCAAAAGTTTGAGTTTGGGGGTGTGATAAGTACTTAATTCATTATCACTTTTTACACCTTTCATGGAAAATAATCACCTAATCTACACCTACTTGGACTAAAGCATGTACTTAATGTGAGATATTTAGATATTCTTCTTTTGTAACGTATGAAGATAATATTCATAGATAATGTAGACTTTACTGCATCTTTTATTGAATTGTAGGAATATCCACTGCCGCGGCAGTAAGTGTGGCCGAAGCAGAACCTGAGGCCGCGACAGCAGCTGAAGGACAAGTACTGATATTATAGGCGATTTGAAGAGAAAAATGAGGTGGACGTTTCTGGACAAACAACACAAGGATCGGAGCTGGGAAGCAAGCAGAAAGCCCAAGTCAAAACCACGCGGAAACGAATCCTTGTGAGAATAAACTTAGAAATAAAACAAATATTTTATTTATGTACTTGACTTATGTTTTACTCCAAGTTGTATTCCTACTTAGGAAAGGTTTGCCCTAGATCAAGTCTATATAAACCATAGCCGACCAAGGAGAAAGATACAAAACGCTAGAGAGAAATTAGTTTAGAGTTTTCTTTGTTTCATTATGTTCTAAATTCTTTTAGGCTTAGGTGAAGGTTGTTAGTATTTGTGAGAAGATATTGAACTTTGTTTTCTTGTTTCAATGCAATAAAATATTAAGATTTGCTTATTCTTTGCTATTCATCGATCTTGCATTCAAGCTCGTTAGAGAAGTTTGTGAGATATTTATTTGTCTAATATCGGGAGAGTTAGGCTCACGAAAGGGATAAGCACAGTATTTTTCTAGCTGGAAAATACTAACTCGGCCTAGGGATAGGTTAAAGTTTCAGCGGCTAAAAGAAGTGTAGGATTGGTTGGTGAGTATAATTGATTCACGCCGAGAGGTATCATCAAGGACTGATCATCAATAGTACTTCGAGTTAGGGATAAGCGGAGTCATCAAAGGACATTTTGCCAAATCTTGGTAAAGTCTACCCAAGAGCAAGGGATTGCCACGGCGGACAACATCATCACTGTCGAGGCAGTAAAACTGCAGTGCTGCCGAGGCAGTGTTGTGTGATTGCATTGGACAGAGACGGGTCAATTGAATCCACAATACAACACAACTGGATCTTGGCCATCTTCTCATTCTGATTACTTTCTCTTTATTTAGTTTGTTTTATTATTCAAGTTATTTAGTTTACTCAAACTTAATTCACTTGTGTTTTTATTTTTAATCCTTCTACAGAGCAAGAAGACGCAAGAAAGCATATTAAGTATATCAATCCCTGTGGAGACGATATCCGATAATACTTATCACTTTATTACTTGAGACGTGTACACTTGCACCAATTGCGCATTCTTTTTACACGCAACAAAGCTTTGGTACCTCTTGTAGAGGACATTACTGAAGGTAGACCGACCGAGTATCATTTTGATGATGATGAGGTTCTTTGTTTTAGAGGTCGGATAGTGGTGCCGGATGATGTCGAGTTGAGACAGGCTATCTTGATAGAGACTCATGCTAGTCCGTTTGTTGTGCATCTGGGTAGTGTGAAGATGTATAAGAATCTCAAAAGTGTGTACTTTTGGGTTGGTTTGAAGAAGGATGTGACGGAGTTTGTGGCGCGATGTATGGTGTGTCAGCGAGTGAAAGCTGAACATCAATTTTCTGCGGGTTTGTTGCAACTGGTTCAGGTTCCGGAATAGAAATGGGAGAGAGTGACTATGGATTGTGACAGGGTTGTCGTTAACGCCGTCCAAAAAGGATTCTATATGGGTGATTGTTGACAAGTTTACGAAGTGTAAGCATTTTCTTGTTGTGCATACGACGTATTCAATGGATAAGCTAGCAGAGTTGTATGTTTCTGAAGTAGTGAAGTTGCATGGTATGCCGAAGTCGGTTATGTCGGATAGAGATTCGCGTTTTACTTCTAAGTTTTGGAAGAGTTTGCAAGTAGCTTTGGGTACGAGGCTTAATTTTAGTACAGCTTATCATCCTCAGACGGATGGTCAGTCTGAACGTGTTATTCAGACTTTAGAGGATATGTTGAGGTGTTGCATCATTGAGTTTCAAGGTACATGGGAGAAACAGTTGCCTTTGGTGGAGTTTGCTTACAATAATAGTTTTCAGGCAAGTATACAGATGACACCTTTTGAGGCTTTATATGGACGTAGGTGTCGTACACCTTTGTGTTGGAAGGAGGTTGGACAGAAGTATGTTTCTTTACCGCAAGTGTTAAAAGACACATATGAGAAGGTTAAGCTTATATGTGCTAAGCTTAAGGAAGCTTCGGATAGGCAGAAGTCTTATGCCGATATGAAGCGTAGAGAGGTAGAGTCTGTTGTCGGGGATAAAGTGTTTTTGAAAGTTTCGCCATGGAAGAAAGTGATGAGGTTTGGACGTAAGGTTAAGTTGAGTCCTCATTTCATTGGGCCGTACGAAGTGTTAGGGCGTGTTGTTCCTGTTGCTTTTCGTTTGAGGTTTCCAGAGGAGCTGGATAGGATGCATGATGTTTTTCATGTGTCGGTGCTTCTTAAGTATAGGTCAGATCTTTCGCACGTTGTTTCAGTTGAGGAGATTGAGTTAAGGGCCGATATGACTTATGAAGAAGAATTGGTGAGGATCTTAGATGTAGATACAAAATTTCTTCGAGGAAAGACCATAGATTTGGTAAAAGTGCTTTGGAGACACCGAGGTGTTGAAGAAGTTACTTGGGAGACAAGAGAAAGTAAGAAAGAGCAGTTTCCTCACTTGTTTGCTTCAGGTAAATTTCAAGGACGAAATTTCTTAAGAGGGGGAGAGTTGTAACATCCCGAATTTGGGTCTAGAAGTTTTGGTGTTGTTTAGGGAGGTTCGATTCGTGTCGAATCGGATTTCTTAGGTTCATTAATTCCAGGTAATTAAAATATTAATATTTTAATAGAGTGAATAGTAAATTTCTAGAAAAATTCTAAAAATGTTAAAATAATGTTTTAAGGCTAATTGAATGTTAATTGAGTCTTAATTTGGTTTGATTAAGCTTAATTACTATTTTTTGACTAAAATGTAAATTTTGAAGAGTTAGTGGCAAAATTGTAATTTTACCGAGAATTTGGGTTTTTGTGACTAAATTGAAAAGTAAGCCAAAGCTTAGAATCCTTATAGGGCCATTAACCCAAAATGTTTTAATTAGAGATCTTTCATCAAAATTTGTTTTAATTGACTGTTAATCACATTTTCCTTTTAACTACATTTTCTCATATTTTTCTCTCAAATTTTCTCTCCAAGATTTCTCAAATCACTTGTTGAATTCTTCTCCATTTTTTCTCAAGATTTATCTCCTTTTATTCAGCATTTCTTTCTCTTCAAAACCTATCCATTTGTTTTAAAAAATCATCAATTAAGGAAAATCAAGAGAAGAATTCATGTCAAATTTTGGTGGATGCATCTCAAAGGTAATCTTTTGTTTCCTCTTCAATTCTAAGGTTCTTTATTTGATATTCCCAAGAATTTGGCTTTCTAATCATTAATCCTAACTTGATTGTGTGTTCTAATTCATGATTTTTGAGTTTTTATGAAAATTTCAAAAAATATGTTAGATCTTGTTCAAGGCTGTAATTAGGATGTTTTTCTATGGAATTATACTTTTTAAGATATTTGAATGAGTTTTGAAATGATTTAACATAGTTTTAATCCCGGAATAATTGAATCGGTGTTGTTAGAAGTGGTTTTTGGATTGTTTATGGTCTGTTTTAGGTGTTCTTCTTTTGCTGGAGGTATAAGGGAGGTTTGAAGGTATTTTTAGTTCGTAATTGAGGAGGTTTAGGTGTTAGATTCGATAGATTAGGGGCTGGTGTAGCTTCGAATGTTTTTCAGCTTAGTTTTTGGTCTTTTCGGCCTAGTTTTCGGTAGTTTTGTGGAGGTTGAATGTTACTGTTGTGTTGAGCATGTTTTGATGTGTATCTGTTTTGATGATGTAGAGGAAGTGCAAGAAGTCTCTTGAGTGGTTGGTGTGTTGGCGTTGCCATTGGAGCATCGGCGAAAGCATGTTTTGCTTGTCGCTGACTGAATTTGGTTTTAAAAGCGATTCACAACGTTTGGTTCTGTTTTAGGAATTATGGAATAGTGTAAAAAGCTTTCCATAGTTCAAGAGTACGTGATTTTTATGGTTTTGAAGTATTTCCCTAAGGTTTGACTATTTTATAATGGCCTTGTGGAAGATGTTTTCATAGAGATTTTGTGAATGCATAAATTGGATTTTGAAATGATGCATGCACTGTTAGTTGTTGTAAATGCGAAGTTTAGAATGGTATTCATGGCTTTTGAAAGCATGAGAATGATTTGGAACAAATTGTGGTTATTTGCCTTACCTTTGATTAAGCCGTTGAGCATGATTTTGGTTCACTTGATGAACATATTTTGAATGCATTATGAACAACAAGTTAACATGCACGATTGAAATGATATTGGCTTAGTGATACTAACTATAGTTACGAATACAAATGAAACTTTATTAGGATAGAGTGCACTATAATGATTATGAAAATATTGATGTTGCCTACACGTAAACAAGGGTGACCTTGTGTCCGACCGTGCGTGTAGAGCTTGCCTATATGTAAACAAGGGTGACTTTGTGTCCGACCGTGCATATAGATGACCCTACGTAGAAAAGGGTGACTTTGTGTCCGACCGTGCGTAGTGGGATAACATGTATACAAGGGTGACTATGTGTCCAACCGATGTATGTTGAGACTAAATGTCTCTAATTATGGAATAAAGAATCCGTGTATCCGGTGAGCTTAAGGTTCACAACAAGTTGTCACTTGAACGTCAATATGCATGATTTATGAATTGATTTGAGTAAGAACATAAGCATGGTTTGTTTATGCATACTTTGATTTAGCACAAAATATACAAGATATGATCTTAAATGGTTTTAAATGCTGCATAGATGAACTTGTTTTTAAGAGCTACCTCACTAAGCATGTTTTGTTTAAGCTCTCTTTTTATCATTGCAGAGAAATAAAGGCTTTCCGGAAAACATTTGGAGCAAGTGTTTCTAGGGGAGAAACCTTACTCATTTTTGGTATGATTTGGCAAAATAAATAAGACTTGGCAATGTGTAAACTTTGTCTTTAGAGAGGTTGTTTTGAATTAGCAAGAAGAGTTGTAAAAATGACCTATGAACATGATTCATTGTTGTTGGATTGATTGGTATGATATTGTGTTTTGCTTGTGGTATGTTTACTTTTGTATGGTTTTGACTATTGTGAAAAAGTTAGGAAACATGCCTATAGGAGTTGTGGGGTCTATGATGGTTTCAATTGGTTGTATAATTTGCTCTTAATGTTTAGGAATTATGCATATAGTTGATGGTGGTCAATGGTTGTATATTGTATGGGTTAAATCTTCTTAAAAGGACTGATATTATGTTGCTAGGCACAAAGTTTCGAAACCTTAGGGAAGGTTTCGAAACCTTTATCAAATAGTTTTGAAACCTTCAGGTAGGTTTCGAAACCTTGCGGGCTAGTTGGATATTGGAACCTTACTTGAATGAAAGTTTTGAAACTTTCATGGAAAAGTTTTGAAACCATTTCCATAAAGTTTTGAAACCTTCAATGAATGTTTTGAAACCTTTGATTGGTTATTAGTTGATAGTTGTTGGAATTGCATTTTAGTCCCGGATATCCTTCTATGTTCAATTATGGTAGCTACGAATGTTATTTTGAGTTGAAATTTCACCTTAATGCATAAAGTTGACTTAATTTCAAGTTGGCTAACTTAAATTGGACGTAGTCCCTAGAAATTAAAAGTTTTACATTTTGGTCCCTAGTTAGTGAAGCATGTAATTGATGATGTTAGAATGCTCCGTTTGGTCTGAAATTTATCATAAGTGTTCTTTTCATGTTTAATTGAACTTTGATGAAATGAATTTCTACCTTGGAAATAGAATTTAAAATATTCACGTTTTAGTCCTTAAGTTGCTCATGTGTTAATCGAGTGCTCAATTGTGGTCGAATCGCTTCCGTTCTAGTCTTGCTTGAAATCGGAACACATAGGAACATAATTATGCATTTAGATAAGACAAAAAGAATAATTATAATGTTTTCAGGGTTGTTTATCGGATTAGGCCTTCGCGGGTTTGGTTCAATATTCCCCGTGTAATCCATTAGATTCGGTTCTATCTAGGCCGGGCTAAGGGGGTTACACTTAGAGTATGTTAAGTCGGAGATGAATTTGGTTGATCCTCCTACCAAAGGATTGAGTAGGAAACAAATTCTAGATTCGTCGAGGGGATGGGTCTTAAGCCCATTGGTTGAGTGATTCATGGTGGATAACCAACTTAGTTCTCTAAGTTCAATATGGTCAAACAAAACCATGAAACGACTCATAGTGTACATGTCCATCTACCCAATCCCTATGACGTTTCATGTACATGCCCAGGTTGAGCTTAATGCTCTTAATAAATTCATAGGCCAAGTTTGGGTGGTCTTAGTATGAAAGACTTGATGGATTTACCAATTTTGGTTGAATAACTACTCTTAATAAGTTTTTAGACCTATTATGAAAGACTAATTAAACTTACCACTCGTAAGGATGAATTTATTTTAACTCTTAATAAATTCTATCCAAAGAGGTTGGATTGTTCTATTGAGAAGAATATTATTGAATTTACCGAATAAAGAGGTTGAGTTTTTTTTCTTAATGATTTCTTAGTCTAGAGTTTGAGTGATTCATTAAATATGAACTTGAAGAAAATCACCTTATTTCTTGTGAGGTTGAGCTTTAAACAAAGATCTTAATTATTTCATAGCCTAATTCTGGGTGGTTTATGTTGAGATAAATTTGATGAAATAACATATGTAAGTGAGAAGAGTTAGTCGCCTTCTATGAAAAACGATGGGCTGTTTTTCTAGTACACTTACTAAAATCACGAGGTAAGATGGCTAAATTATACTTCATTTATATACATATATCTTCACATCGCAGACTTTGGTGGATGAAGGGATTATTTATGTGTTATGAGTTCACCCCGATCTTAGAAAGTTCAAGACTAGTTTCACTTATTTAAGAGGAGGATTACTCATCATCACTACGTACTAGCTCAAGTTTGTTCACTATGTACTTAAGTAACTAATCTCGCTAATGGTCGTCTTGTCTTGGTCGAACTTTGTGATTTTTTTATGAGGATTCCTTCGCGTTAATGGGGGATTGTGGGTATAATGCTTGAATCCCACACTCTGTATTTATAGGAGACATGGGAGTAGTTCGGTTAATTTAAAATTCTATTTGAATTTTAAATGTATAACCGATTAGATTTAATAAATATCAGAGATTTGATTTGATATTATCTGTTATTAAATCTAATTTTGAATAGATATTATCTGATATTTATCCGAGATTTTAAATGGATATTATCTGATATTATTTGAGATTTGATTGGATATAATCTGTTATTTAAATCAGATTTTATCCGATTCTCGAACAGATTTGCCCCTGCTTTCAACCTATAAATAAGAAGTTTTTCTCTCATTTTTAATCACCCCATTCAGAATTCGTTCTACTTCTTTGAGAGATATTGAGAGCATTCTTTAAAAGCTTCTGTTAGCTTTTGTTCGACTCCGATTCAGATGACCACTACCGTTATAGTCCACTCCAAACTTTGGGTGTACACTGTTTGGAGCGATCGTGCTAACCTTCGGGGAACAACCGCCTAAAGTAGCGAGTACACACATCGGGGCGAATTGTTTCTAAGATAGTGACCTCCATACCACGACACGGTCCAATTATCTTTCAGTCCATTCATTTTATCTTTCCTGTCAGTACAAATGTCTTGTTTTGCAGTCTACTTAACCAACATTATATTATTAAAAATGTGACGATCTCTCTCTCGTTATGTGTAGGTTGATTTTAATGTACTATTTGTGATGATTTAAATTATTAATAATAAAATTTTGTATACTTCAATAACGTAAATAATTATCATTAATTATAAATCAAAATGTAATATTATATTTTATTTTCATGCAAATTATTATTAGGTGAAAATTATGTTATTAAATGCGTGATAGTATTTTTGTGTCACCAAGAATTAGAAATTAAAGTATTATCCGTGACGTTGAGATTTATCAATAACGATTTCTTATATAATTTGATGACGTTATTAGTTGTCATTGAATATAAATTATAAGGTGACATTTGATATTATCATCATTCATACTATTATTAAGTGACAATATACTATTTCAATAATAATGTGACGTCTTTCTTTCGTCATTTATACAATAAAATTATTATATTTTTGGTGACAATATGAATTATCAATGACCAAATTTTATACCATTGAGTGATATAATTTAGTGTCACTAAATAAAAAAAAATATAAGGTGATATTTTACATTGGTGTCACGATAAACTCTACAATACGTGGCGAAAAAAATATACATTGTCACATTTAACATTTAGTGACGCACCTAGCGTGATGAATGCCGTGACACACCTAGCGTGATGAGCTCTACAATAATTTAAAAGATTTATCCACTAATGAATAATCTACTTCAACATTTGAAGATTGTATTCAATATTGAATTATGAAGATTCAAAGATCTTATGTGATATTTTTATGAGGGGAAGTAAATACGCGTTACACTCTTTTTCCCTTAACGGAGGTTTTATCCTACTAGTTTTTTTTTTTGTAAGGTTTTTAATGAGGCAACATTTTACGCAAATCAAAGATGTGTGTACTTTTTTCCTTCACTAAGAATTTTTTTCCCACAGGTTTTTATCTTAATAAGGTTTTAATGAGACATATTATCTTTATGGATATCCAAGGGGAATTGTTATGAATATTTTTATTTATGGTAGATATCAATATATTAAATAATATTTTAATGTACTATGTTTTTAGAGTTGAATTTCCATTAGAATTAGGACTTTTATCTTATGCCTATAAATATAGACTTTTGGAGAAAGCATTATATACCCTACTTTGAGAATATAATACAAGTCTCTCTCTATTTTTTTGTCTCTCATTTTTGTTCATCTATTTTGTTTTTGTTCTTTACTTTATTCACAATATTTTGAATGATTTTGGGATGCAACAAAATTATGATAAGATTACGATACGATACCAATTAAAATATTACAAGATATAAAATTTAAAATGTTATTTACAACTTAAGATTTTATGCTTTTTGATAATATTTTAGAATGATAACAAGTATAGAAATTTGGCTTTGAAATATCGATACTTGCCACCTTTAATAACATTTTAAATTTACGTTAAGTATAAAAAATTGTCTCTAACTATTGATACTTATTATGAGATCATTAACCTAAAATTTTATCTTTAAAAATGAGTTTTTTAAACGCACTTTGTAAAACACGAATAGTTCATACGTGATCAAATTGGGTTATTTTTCTAAAAATAGAGATAAAGTTATTTTTATAATTAATTATTTTATAAAATATATTTTGGGTGATTCTAGAATGCATGAGGATTACGATAAGATTAAAGTGTGATATTAATTAAAATATTATAAGATATAAAATTTAAAATATTAATTATAAAATAAAATAATATATTTTTTATAACATTTTAGGTTAATAATTAATATAAAAATTTAGTTTTGGAGTACCGATACTTGTTACTTCTTATAACATTTTTAGATTATGTTAAATATAAAATTTATCTCTAAATATTAATATTTATTATGAGATTATTAACCTAAAATATTATAAAAATTATATTTTAAGTCGATAAATAACATTTTAAATTTAAAAAATTTTAATCGTATAGATCCTACTGTCATCTTAATGTACGTTAAACCTTAATATTCTGGGATTTAGGTTATTTATAGAATACTTAACTAGTATCCATTAATAATAATCTAAAGTTTAAATATTATAGTTTTATTATTTTTCACTTCCTCCAATTTCTCGCGATTACAATATTATTAATTTGTAAAGTTTCTTTTTTTTGCTTTTTTAGTGGAGTTTTTTTCGCCGATAACGGGAGAAATTATATCATGGGTCAGTCTCACCACGTCATCCATGGGACCGACCAATAAAAATTATCCACCTCATTATTTTTTAATTTTTCAAGTGAAAAATCACTTAGAAAAAAATATGACATAGAAAGATAGGTAGGTTTTATTGGTCGGTCTCATGGACACGTGGTGGAATTGACCCATGATATAAATTTTTCCGATAACGGCCTTTAACGTTTTACTAATTTTGTAGATAAATAAAATATTCATTTATAAGTTTTTTTTTTATTTTATCAGTTTTATATTTTATCTTTTTTTTTTTGTATTTTTTTGTCTATTTTTATGGTACTTCATTCATTTGTTTTTATGATAGTTTTAATTTATTTTTATAACAATATTATCTGTTTTTTTAACAATTTAGTGTTCATATAACGAATATCAATTGTACATTATTAACAATGAAGATTGATGGTATGTGAAACTTTTAATTACCTTACGTAGTTTTGTCGATTTGTCACGACGAAGTGACAAAAGAATTTGTTTTTTTTAGAGCACTCTGATTAAAGTAGTAGATTTATTAAATTTTTACCAAAAAATTATTAGAATTTTTATAAGTGATAGAATTTGTACTTTAATATCTTTTATATCTTTAAATTTTGATTGTTAGATCTTATAAGTGATATGATTTTTTTTTATGATCTTTTCATTTTAATATCAATCCAGTAAAAGAATACTTATTAGTATGTTTTTATTGTTTATGTGGCGTTAAAAGCCTGCAACTACCTAAATTGTAGAGGGCAACGTAGGCCTGCCAAGGAGAGGAGACCCTCGTGATGTCGTTATGATCCATAGGGAAAACCCTGCAGGTGTATACAAGAAAAGCAACGCAAAGCAGCTGCTCTGTGGTTCAAGAAGTTGATAAAGCACTGATCATCAAAATACCCACATTCCTAGGACACATATACGACTGAAACAGAGTGAAAACAGAGAAAGTTATTGTGGAGAAGGAAGACAAAAGAATGAATTGAATGGAGCAGACAGATGGATTGAGAGGGGTTGAAACTAGGGATGAAATGTTTGAGTCGGTTAAAATTTTTTGAGT
Source organism: Abelmoschus esculentus (assembly GCA_035048815.1). Taxonomy (NCBI): domain Eukaryota; kingdom Viridiplantae; phylum Streptophyta; class Magnoliopsida; order Malvales; family Malvaceae; genus Abelmoschus; species Abelmoschus esculentus. The sequence continues at coordinate 7,206,626 of JAUCBN010000044.1, forward strand.
TATTTAAGTTGACGATAATTTAATCTCGATTTGATTTTTTTATATTCGAGTTGAATCAGTTTTTTGAGTTCATATAAAAGTTTGATTATAATTATTTATCTTGTTATAATACGATTTGATTTTAATTTAAACGAATTTTTCTAATCATATAAGATTTATATATATTTATATTTTTATATGTGATAATTTTTTATTATTTTTATATATCAATATATATATCATAAAAAAATTAGAGACTTATTTTGAACTTAAAAATAAATCCTTTAATTACTAAAAATTTTGAGTTATTCAAAATTTCATTTTACAACTCAAATTTTCTTTAAAATTTTTAAGTCAAATCGAGATAGTCGATTTTTTGAATCGAGTTGAGTTTTGTTCACTCTTAAATGAAAGAGATGTTATTGTTTAAAAAATAAAATTTATATATGATTCAACATTTTTTTGATTTTTTTCATTTTATATTAAAAGAATTCTCTAAAGTTTTGTAAGTTTACATTCTTAAAATTTTAATAGATTATCTCGTTTAACATAAAATATTGCATTTTTCCCTTTAAAAACACACGTCTGTCTGGTGAGGGTGGTTGGTGGGTTACTCATTCAAACTCCTGTCTGCTCCTATGTCCCGGAATTATGGATTTATTTGTTGTGTTCCGCTTTTACTTCGTCCTCGCAAAAAGCACAAGGGAATGTGGGAAAGTAAAGTGTATGCAATTTTTTCTAAAAAGGCAATGTGTCATGTGAGACAAATTGACTTGGAGATTAGGATGAATTGAAAATGGTACTTATTGTGCAACAACTGGTACAGAGGTCATAAATCCAGTAACAAATGAAGACATAAGTATTAGACACAAATTACAGACCTTAGAATACGGGAATAGATAAAAGCAACTTTATTGGAATCCAATTAATTAAAGATGTTTATTATTTGATATCTGATTCTTTCGAGTATTTTTTTTATTCATATCCCGACCCATTTAAATAACATGATCACTACCCTCTATTCTAAACTTTTGAGCCCAATGTCTCCTTTTATTTTAACTTTGGATCTGGGCTTCAAAGCCCAGTGTTACCTAACGACGGACGAAATATGTCCTATGGAAACAAAAAACTCAAACTCCAAATGCCACGACCAGAGTTTCTTCTACTTTGGTTTGTTACAGTAAGGATGATGAGGCTGATAATACATTTCACGGAGGGGGTGGTTATACCAAGGGAATGGCTTGCCACCGAACAAATTATACCAATTTGGTAGTGGTTTGAAGTTAATTTTTTTTATTGTTCGCGCATAACGCATAAAAAATGACATTCAAAAAACAATTTTATTATGTTGTAGCAAGTTTTTTGTTTTTTTTTTTAAAATAGAAAATGCATATTTACTTTAAAAATGTAAAACACTAAATCCTAAGAAAAAAATTAAATATTCATCGAATTCTCTCTTTTTTAAGAGAATTTTTAATATTTATTAAGATAAATTACTTTACTGACCACTGAAATATATGGATGTATTTATTTTGATTACTTAACTATTGAACTCATCAATCAGGCCACTAAACTTATTAAATTAACCTATTTTAATCATCATCGTTAAATTTCTAATAGAAGTGTGACGTAACTATTAATGAAAAATTTAAAAATTATATATTTAACCTCTATAAATAAGGATAGAAACTTTTATTTTCTTAATAGAGAAAGAGATAGGTACATGAGAAGTATAAAATAGCAAAAAAAAAAATTAGAATATAGTCAATTTTATCTCTTAAATAATATATGTAATCATTTGTATCGTTTAAATATTAAAGTATATTAAGCAGTTATAAAAGAAAAATTAATCGACTATAAAATAAGTGAGAGTGAAACAATTTAAAAATTATATAATAAGAAAGAGTTTTATCCTTGTTTGAAAATTTAGATTAAAATTAACATATAAAATATAGTTAGACTAGTAGAATATCAATTCGAAGATATATCTTTTAAATTTTATTTATTTTTTCTGATCTATAATTTTTTTAATTTAAATTTAAAAAATAAGATAATAATTTTATAAGAAAAAGAATCCGTGAATGAGTTAAATTTTTTTGAAAGTAAAAAATTAGTTATAATTATCAAAATAATCTTTGTTTACTTCGTTAAAAAATTAAAAAAAAAAGTTTTGGGTATTTTAGGTTTTAGAAAAAAAGGGACAAAAATTTGGTTAATTCCGAATTAAAATTCCAGTTTAAAGAAAAACATTAAAATTTTAGTTTTATGGGTTTTAAAAATACTAATAAAAAAGTATACATGAAAAAAGTTAAGATTTTATGTAAGATTTTGATATTTAAAATGAAAAAATTAAAATATTTATTATTATGTTCGATTGAAAATACTAAATTAGATAATTTTTAATTAATAAATTAGTATATCAAAATAGCATATCGAACTGTTAGCTAAAGAAATATATAAGTTCATTTTAAATCATAGAAGAATCCGAAAATGTAACGAAACTAATGTATGAGAATAATAAAGAGATAAATCAAAATAAATTATTTTCTCCCATCCGAAGTCTAACAATAAAATAACTAAAACATTAATCGAAGAAACGACATAAAATTTAAGGATGAGTCTACAACGGGCGTCGAACACCGCTGAACATCGTTAATGTTGAACACCGCTGAACATTATTAAATTAATTTATAAAGAATAAAAATCTAAAGGACTAATCATATAATTATTAATAATATGTTGAGTTTATCACACTTTTATTAATTTACATACTGAGTCCTTGAGATTTTAAATTTTTATTAATTAATTTAATGGTGTTCAACAATGTTCAACATTAGTAGTGTTCAGCAGTGTTCGACGCCCGTTGTAGAATTTTCCTAAAATTTAATAGAAAAAGAAAAAAAAACTATTTTCTCTCATATGATATCTAACAATAAAATGTTATTTTTTTTTATCTCATTCAATATATTCAGTATTGAATTTTTAGAGTTAATTTTTTTAATTTTAATTCACTATAATTTAAAATTTATTATTGATAAAATATGAAAAAAAAAAATTATGGTATCAAAATTTTACCCGATACTTATTGTATTAAGAAAAGGAATATACTTTAATATACATGTATAAAAAAATTATACAATTCTTTTATAAAATTTAAAACCTAAATCTTAAACTTTAGCATTTTAAACCTAAACCTTAAGTCTTGAATTCTAAATACTAATCATAAATTTTAAATTTTATACCCTACACAATAAATCTTTATATCTTAATCTTAAATCTTAAACTTAAATTTTAAAAATTTATATAAACTATGTGTTAGTATTTTTGACAGGAAAGATTAGGAGTGCTTATCGAGCGAGTCGATCGCGAGTTAAGCATTGCTCGACTCATGTTCATTAAAAAATTTTATTGTTCGACTCGACTTGTTGCTCGTTAAGCTCATTAAAATTGTGCTCGACTCGTGCTCATTAAAATATTTTATTGCTCAATTTGACTCGTTACTCGTTAAGCTCACTAAAAAACTTACCTTATTTTTAACTAAAAGTAAAATTTAATAATACTATATAAGACTTAACATTAACATAAATTAACAAATTTAACAAAAAAATATCAAAAGAGTGTATAAAACACTTTCAAATTCTAAATTTGAAAGTAACAATCCATAAATACACCAAACTAGTATAGTAAAATTAAAGTAACAATTCATAAATTAATAATTATTATTTAATTTTATTTTTTGAATGAAATAATTTTAAAGTAATTACTAAAAATATTTTTTTAAAAATTAACGAGTTGTTCGTGAAATTATTGAATCGAGCTAGACTTTACTCAATTCAACTTGTTAAGGTATCGACTCAAACCAATCTGAATCGAGTATTTATCGAATTTTGACCGAATCTAGTTTAAACAACTCACGAGTTGCTCAACTTGTTAAACACCCTTGAAAAGATATAATATTTATATATTTTTTTGGGCAAGATTTAATTAACAATTGTTACCATTCTTTGTTTACCTTTCTTTAAACACAAACATCTTTCCGTGATACAACCAAAGACGAAAATATATACTATAATTTATAGTTTATAAACATGGATTTTTTAATATTAAATCACCATTAAAGATATAAATGAATCCTACTTTTTGACTCAAATTAAAACAAATTGGAAACGGTAGCTGAATCAAATTCCAGTGCTATTTTCAAACCCTACTTTTAACTCAAATTAAAACAATTTTTTTTTCACAGAAAACAACAAAGAATACAAAAAAGGGAAGTGCCCGTTCTGCAACCGACCCTGCTTTGTTAGGATTGCCTACTCCAATTGCAACAGTTTAACTCCAGGGATTCGAATCTAACATTTTGATTCTTTTTAACGTTTAACTGAATAATCACTTTAATTTATATATTTTAAAGTAATTTTATAGATGAAAATTAGTAAAATAGAAGATAATAAACAAATTAAAATGATTTTTAAAATAATATTTCAATAAAAAAATATTTATATTTTATATAATTTTATGAAATTATTTTTTTAAATGATATAATTTTTTCAAGTCAACAAATCAATATTAGTGATATATTTTGTAACGACACGTATTTCGGATTTGAGTGTGGGGTTAACCCGGAGCGTTGGGCTCCGATGTTTGGGCCTCGTATGGGCTTTGGATTTGAATGTTGGGTTGTTAATTGGTTTTGGGCTTAAGTGTTGTTGGGCTTAGAGGGTTTTTATGAAGGGTTTTATGGTAATTTCAAAATGGAGGACAAAGAGGGGTTTGGGGTTAATGTTTCTCTGCAGAAAGTGAAAGGAGTGAAGTCATCAACACCCTCTTCTCTCTCTTCTTCAGCAGCTCATTCTTAAAGGAAAAGCTTAAAGTCGAAATCATTGTAGTGTTAGCTTGGGAATCTCGTTTTGTGGCTTGAGGGTAAGTTGTTGAGCCTTGGAAGATCTACAAGTCAAGCAAAAAATGGTTTGTTTTGGTGAAGATTGGTGTTAAAGTGCTTGAAGGAGCAAGAACTAGAGAAAGGTGTTAAGGGGATCTTTCTCTGTTTTTTTGGTGTTTTTAGCTTCTAAAAACATCTCTAACATTGTTTAATTGTTGATTTTAAGTGTTATTGTAGAGAAAGAAGTTGGAGAGTCCTCAAGAAGGCTTTGCAAAAAGAAGACTTAAAGGAATTGATTTATGAGTTTGCATCTCATTTTGCTTAAGGTTGATACCCCTCTAACTCTCAATGCATCACACATCCCATGAAATTAGCTTGCATTACATGTTTGATTCATGTTTGGTAGCTAAGAGGGCTTTTAATAATGATTTCTTGAGTTGTTGAATTGTTATAATTTGAATAGAAACACATCGATTAATATTCCATTAATGTGTGCAAATGGTTTGATAATCAATGAAAGTGATTTGGGGAGTGTTCTTAGCAAATTTTAGTTCCAGACCTGCATCTTTGTGCAGGTGTATTGATACGGACTTAGAGCATATCGATACCCTAGAGAGAAAATAAGGGCTTAGATAGCAAGCATATCGGTACGCCAACCTCGCATATCAATACCCCTTGGTTTATTTAAGTTCTAAAAATGTTTTTCGGTACTGGTACGCAAGGGCATATCGATACCACTATTGCATTGGTTTAAGACTAGATAGACGTATCGATACGTCATATCGGCATATCAATATTGGTTCAAATCTATACAGATACGGGGTTGGGCCGTATCGATATGAGTAGGAATTTTTTGACTCAAATAAAGAAGCATCATATCGATACGCACAAGAGGTATATAGATACCAGGGTGCGTATCGATACCCCATATAGGCGTATCGGTACTCGCTGGATAGTCTATCTAAAAATTAGTGTTTTAGTTGGGGGGCTCTATAGTTTGTAATAATGGGTTCGAAGGGTCTCTTATAGTGCCAAAAAAAATACTAAAACCAAAAAATTGATAAATTAACCTCATATATGAATGATTGGACTAAAAGAGTTGGTAAGCCTTAATTGTTTAATAGAATGAGAGAAATCTTAGGAATCTTTGATGATGTATTGGTTTATGCCTTGTATGCTTGGTCTTTGGTTTAAATATGGAATAGAGTAATATGGAAATCCTCGATGGATCGTTTTGTGTGGTTTGAGCTTTGTTTGGTAGGATCCAAATACTCAAGAATAGTGTTACAACACAATAAAAGTCATCCAATGTGAGATTCTGGGTGATGTATGAAAAATTATTTCGAATGGAGGATCCCGATGCTGTGTGGATGCGGACCTCAATCCTTGAGTTTAGGATCCCGATGTTGTTTGGATACGGACCTCACTTAGAGTGTAGGATCTTGATACTGTATGGATGCATGTCTCACTCATAGTGGAGGATCTTGAGGCTGTGTGGACGCGGGCGTCACTCAGGGTGTAAGATCCCGACGTTGTGTGGACACGGGCCTCACTACTTTGTGTTTTTGGATTGATATGCATATGTTGTGTGCAATAATATACATTCATGATGTCATGTGTTTAGGCGATTATGGTAATGCCATCATATCATGCATGATAATACATGTGTTGTATTGCTTTATTCATGATATGGCGGTGTTGATCGAGTGGCGGTATACCTACTGAGCTTCAGTAGTTCAATATTTCGAAATTTGTTTTCGTGCGTAGCTTAGGTGAATTCGTGAACCAGAGGAACAAATGCTTAATGTATTTGGGTCAAATGCTTTTAATTGTCTGTAATAATTTTGGAGCTCCAATTGTTTTAAATTACTTGAATTTATATATTTGAAATGAATTTGAATTAAATGGACTTGTTATGGTTTTGGTTTTAAGCTTATTATTTGAGCTTTAAAAATAAAAAAATAAAAAATTATCGGTATAAGTTTTAAGCCGAAAAGTCAATATGACAACGAGTAGAAAATGCAAGATGCTGGTTGATAAATCCAATTCTGTGTGTATAAATTTATTTTTTAACATACTCACCAGAAATATGTTTCAAAATAAAACATAGATGATTTTTAACATTTACTGAAACACATTTTTAATGAAATTTGTGGAGGGTGGAATTTCGGGCTGCTGGATTATGTGGACTTTGATATATTAATTGTTTATTTGCATTGAGCTTGCATTTGGAAAACTATATTACTACTTTTTTAACATAACTTATTAGTATGAATAAATAAGGTAAAATTTCTAACTATTATTTAAATTTTTTTATCTATAAATAAATAAATACAAACATAAAATTTTATTTATGTGTCATCTTTTAACGAATAAATAAAAAAAAGAAATTTTTTAAATGATATTTTCTTTTCCAAAAAATATATAGATTTTTAACACAAATATCGATAAGAGTGTGTATGCTCATTTATTTAATTTTAATAAATAAATAAACACATGAATATAATTTTTTTTTTGTTTCTGTTCATTCTTTAAAAATATAATTTATTTATGTTCATTCGTTAAAATAATAAACGAACACAAATAAACATAAACAAACACAAACAAATATAAATAACATATAATGTGATTTATATAATATTCTAAGTTAATTCATTTATTTAATTAATTAACTGATTTTAAATCAAATTAATCGATAATTAAAATTAAAATTAAAAAAAACTCTTAATCAATAACTAAACCCTAAAATTATTTAACAGATCAACAAATTTTATTTTGGTTAGCAAAAATCCTATGTCCCTTCTCTGTGTCTCCTTTCATGCCTTTTTTTTGTTTTTATTAAAAAAATTGCCATAAACCATAAAGTGATGACATGAATGGAGGCATATAAAAGAGCAGATGATTTGAACCCGTTATATAGGTTAGTTCGATTTAATCGAATAATGGACATCCTTAACTGATAAGAAATTTTTTTTCACTACTCATTAAATAAGATTTATTTGAACTCAATTTGATCTAATATTCACTCTGAATAAATTTAAACAAACGATGGTTCCTGAATATAAATAAAGGAAAGCTCTTTATTAATATTATTTATTTAATAAAAAAAATTAATAAACTTCTCGCTAAACAATTCAAGAATAATTTAATATTACAAAACTGCAAATCAAAAGATCAAATTTAAAATTTAATATTATAAAAAACTTGGAACTTAAAATAAATAGGGAATCTGTTAATAAAATGAAAATAAAAAAAAGAGAGAAAGGGTGGAGAGCTCAGATTCTATGGGTGTAATAACGAGTCTGTCATGCCCAATTTGAGCAAAAAGATCAGAACGAGGAATTATTTGTATAATCATCGACATCTCCTTGAAACCCTCGGATGCAGAAAACTTCCAAATCAATTACAATAAAACAAAGATCAGACACGCACAAAGGTTGTCATTAGAGTGGTGTTTGGTCTTTAAGTTAAAAATAAGAAATAGAAAAATCAATTCGGATACGAGAATCGTGAAGGAAATATGTAACAACAACAAAAACAAATAGAAGCAAAGAAGCAGAACAAGAGTGATAGGGTGGTGAAGGGAAGAGTTGATTTGCTTTTATATTCGTGAAACCCTAAATCTAAGTGTTTTTAGGGTTTTTGGCAAATGACGACGCTGTCCATCTTTAAGGCCCAATATCTTTTCCTTAGCCCAAAGAGTTGTTAACAAATTTGATAATTTCATCAATCTCATTAGTAAAGGTCAAAAAGTTCAAATTCAAAACTCATGATTAGGGAGGTAAAAAATTAATCCGACTTAAAAACTCGACTAAAACCTGTTCGAATTAAAATTTGATTTGACTTGGGGATGTTATGACTCGAACCTGATCTGTATTCGACTATTGTTGACCTGAACCCGAGTTGGACCTATTACTGTAGTAACTGAACCCGAATTGTATCCGGCCGAGAATGACTCGAACCCGATTTCAACTGGTTACTATGGACCCGAAACCCGACATGCATCCGACTAAAATGAACCCGAACTCGAGTCTGACATGGTAGATAATCGTTATTACCCTACTGAATCAACCCGAGACCTGATTTTATCCGACCTATTTCAAACTCAACCTGATGAATGACCCTTGTTTTTGAACCCGACCTGTTACTGATTTGAACTCATATTAACAAGACTTGATATTTATATGACATATAATTAAATATATTTATAATTTGATAAATTTAAAATATTAATAAATATAATTAGGTTTAAAAAATAAAATTAGACATAAAAATTAATTTATGGATTAATATTTAAATTTAGTATTAATATTTAATTAAATTAGTCTATTTACTATTTTATTTAGTTTTAATATATTTAATTTTAATTATAATTTTAAATTAATATTTCATTAAAAATTAATATGTAATTAAATTAAATTAACTTATTGAACTTAAGATTAATTAATCTAAATTAAAATATAAAAACATAAATTAAAAATATAATTAAAAGAATTTTAAAATCAAATGTAGATTTTTATTAAATTAATTTAAATTATAAATCAATTAAATTAAACTAAAATATTTGATAAAAAATAAAAAAAACAATTGATAAAAAAAGAGTGAAATGACAAAATTTTGGAGGGAAATATATTTTTTTAAGTTTGAGATTAATTTACTTTTAGTGTAAAAATTTTGGAGGGATATAAGTTACCCAAAATTTTTGAGGGAATTAAAAATAAGTTTTAATTATTATATAAAAAAAGGAAAAACAAAATTTTTGTAGGGAATTAACATATATAATAAATTTTGGATTATTATTATTATTACATATAATCAAATAATAAATTTTGATTAAATATAATCAATTAAGTTTTAAATTTTATTTTTTATTCGATTTGATCCTAATTTAATTAAAATCAGATTATATATTTTAAAATTATTTAAATTTGATCATAGAAAATTAATTTAGTGATTGGAGAATTGATCTTAGAGAACTAGTTTAGTGATTTGAGCTTAAAAGAATTAATAATATACATACATTAATTAAATAATATATATACAATAATTCATGAAAAAATTAATTACATATATTAGTATACTTTTAAGTATATATATATATATATAAGTATATATATATATATATATATATATAAAAGTATATTATATATTACATATAATACAGTAATACATAAAGTATATATATAAATATATTATATATGTATTAAACTATATTATATACATATTATATATTAATTTATATTATATACATATATATATCTAATATATATTAATGTATATTATATATATATACATCTAATATATTATATAGACTATAGTATATATTAATTTATACACATCCATCCATACATATATATATAAGTATACATACAATATATATTATATACATACTTATATATTATATACATATATTAATGTATACTATATAGTATATAAGTGTAACACCCGACCCGGATGTCACATTGGGCCTCCGGCCCAAAACCTATATTCCAAATTTCCTTTCAAGGGCCCAACAAATAAATCAAATTTAAGTCCAAATACAATTCATAAATCCATTAAATTAAAACGAAAGCCCAAAATAAGTTAAAGAAACCGGAGCTCCAACATATTACAAACCATTTAAAACATTCGACCCAAATTAAAATAAACAGAGTTACATTACATAGGGTTCGACATAGTACAAACCCACTAAATCTAATACATGTACTCTGACAACACGGTCGATGCTGAAATCCGAACCTTGATGGTGCTCCCTGAACCGGCTTCACCTAACCTACGCACGAAAACATATTTCGAACGTTGAGCCACGAAAGCTCAGTGGGTACGCCGAACTCGGCCAACATTATGCATATCATAAGCAGTAAAACATATCATATAGAATATCGTGCATGATATGATGATCTAGCATGCTGCCTACCACATGGCATAAACAATGTATACTATCGTACACAACATATACATGTCACATCACAAATAACACACAAGAGTGAGGCCCGCGTACACACAGCATCGGGATCCTACACTCAGGATTGAGGCCGCCCTCAAATCCTATGCCCGGAATGTTACATCGGACATCTTCGAACAAGGCCACCCAACGTTCGGAAAGGGGTGGAGGCCGCCCAACCAACCCCATGCTCGGAATGTTACATCGAACATCTTCGAGTGAGGCCGCCCAACACTCGGAATAAAAGTCTTCAGAACATCATCCGGCATGTTACATCGGATGGCCTTGAACGTGTTGCAACACTTATGGATATCCAGATTTCCATCAAACAAGGACTCAAAACACATAAATGATCCACCTAAGATCCTCGCAACAAAACACATCGAGACTTATCGTACTTTAGTCATTTAGGGGTTAAATACGTAAATCTTGAGTTAACCATTCATTTCATTAATTATAAGATTCATTGTGACCTTTAGTCCCATTATCGAACCTCTAACAATACTTATCTTGTCAATTTCTCGCAGGGGTATCGATACCCTTATATGGGGTATCGAGCCACCTGCCTCGATACCTACCCAAAGAAGGCACCGAACCACGGGTATCGATACCTGTATCAATACCCTTTGACCATTCCCAAAGTCAACAAAAGGGAACCCAGCAGCATCGATACCGGCATCGATGCCATTATGCCACTAGAGGTCCTGGTATCGAACCATGGTTTGATACACTTGGCCACTTAGCCCATTCCTCTAATGGGTATCGATACCGGTAGCTCGTGTATCGATACCCCTTGCACGAAATGCAGGTCTACACTTAGAAATTTCTAGGATTCATTCTCAAACTCGATCCAATCAATCCTAAAATGTTCCTACATATTATTAGGAGTATTTAGGATAGTTTAGCATCATTTTCAAGCCATTAAACACATAAATCTTAATTTTACCATTTAAGACCTCTTCAAGCAAACCAAGCCAAAACAAGCATACATACATGGATTCTATATGCTATGTGTTCTACCATAAAATGCATAAAGATTAGAAAAGTTGGGAGTACCAACCTCTTGCAGGCAACAACAAAAACGATCCTCTTCTTCCTCTTCAAGCTTTCCCTCTTCCCAAGCTTGTTGATGGCTCACAAGCCTCTTTCTCTACAAAAGAAAGATTAAGAACGGATTAGAAACTTCTTGGGATGTTTCTTGATCCTAAAACACTAAGAAAACTCAGATTACAAGCCCTCAACACTGAAACTCGGATTGCACCCTAAACCCCCACCTAAACCTTCTTCCGCACCAAAACAACACTTTCTTACCGCTTTATATAGATCTCTAGTAGCCCTAAAACTTACTCTTCAGCACAAAAACAAGATTCCACCATTAAAGCATCAAAAACCTTACCTTTGATGATTGTTGTAAAGACAAAGGATGAAGAAAGAATGAGGTTGTAAAGGATGATCTCATACCCTCTGCAAAAGCAGAAAATAATGTCCCTCAACCCCTCTTTTCTCATTCTTTAGTCATTTACCAAAAAGTCCTCAACAAAACCTCTTAAGCCCAACAACCAACAAGCCCAACAAAAACCAACACAAACTCGGGGACCAAAACCAAAGCCCAATACCACGGTTTAACTCGACCCTCGGATCCGAATCCGGGTCGTTACAACTCTCCCCTCCTTATAGAAAATTTCGTCCTCGAAATTTACCTGTCAGGAAGAGATGAGGATACTGAGCTCTCATGTCCTTCTCCGCTTCCCACGTTGCTTCTTCTACTCCGTGGTTTCTCCACAAAACCTTTACCAAAGGTATGCACTTGTTCCGAAGCTCCTTAACTCCTCTATCCAAGATTCCTATAGGTCTCTCTTCGTAAGTCAAATCTGCATTGACTTCTATTTCCTCAAGCTGAACCACATGCGACGGATCGGAACGGTATCGTCTCAACATGGACACGTGGAACACATCGTGTATACGTGCCAACTCCGGAGGCAAAGCTAGCCGATACGCTACCGGTCCAACCCTCTGAAGAACTTCATAAGGCCCTATGTACCTTGGACTTAACTTCCCTTTACGACCAAACCGGATGATCCCTTTTCACGGAGATACCTTGAGAAACACTTTCTCACCAAGCTCATACTCGATGTGCTTGCGCTTCTTATCCGCATAAGCCTTCTGTCTATCAAAAGCTGCTTGCAACCTCTCTTTGATTATCTGAACTTTTTCTTCGGTCTCCTTAACAAGCTCTGAACCCACTATCTTTCTCTCATTGAGCTTTGTCCAACACAAAGGTGTCGTACACCTACGCCCGTACAAGGCCTCAAAAGGAGCCATCTTGATGCTTGACTGATAATTGTTGTTGTAAGCAAACTCTACCAACGGTAACTGCTCCTCCCAACTGCGAGCAAACTCCACAGCACAACACCGAAGCATGTCCTCCAAGATCTGGATAACTCTCTCAGACTGTCCATCAGTCTGAGGATGAAAAGTTGTACTGAAGTGCAACTTGGTATCTAAAGCCTCATGGATAGACCTCCACAACCTCGCCGTGAACCTCGGATCCCTATCCGATATGATCGATGAAGGTACTCCATGCAACCTCACGATCTCCTTGATGTACAATTGAGCCAACTTTTCTAAACTGTAGTCCATCCTTACCGGTAAGAAGTGAGCCGACTTGGTCAACCGGTCAACTATAACCCATATAGCATCATGCTTCCTCAACGTCATCGGTAGCCCTGTGACAAAGTCCATGGTCACTCGATCCCACTTCCACTGTGGAATCTGGATAGGCTGAAGCAAACCTGAAGGAACCTGATGTTCCGCCTTCACCTACTGACACGCTAGACACCTGGTCACAAAATCTGACACGTCTCTTTTCATGCACGGCCACCAAAAGAAAGGACGAAGATCTTGATATATCTTGTTACTACCCGGATGAACAGAAAACGGACTACGGTGAGCTTCCCTCAAGATACGATCCCTCAGATCCTCTAAAGCTGGTACGCACAACCGACCTTGAAAGTACAAGAACCCACAATCTCGTACCTCAAAGTCTGACAACTCACCTCTCTGAACAGCCTCTAACTGAGCAACCAACTCCTCGTCTAACACCTTTGCTCTCGTTATCTCCTGAACAAGCGTGGGCTCCACACGCAATTCTGCCAACAAACCCCCATCATCTGTCATCCTCAACCGAGCAAACAAAGCTCTCAAGTCCGACATGGACTTCCGACTCAAAGCATCGGCGACCACGTTCGCCTTACCGGGATGATACTCTATGACACAGTCATAGTCCTTCAACAACTCTATCCACCGACGTTGTCTCAGATTCAATTCTTTTTGGGTAAGCAGATACTTTAAACTCTTGTGGTCGGTGTAGATGTAGCATTTCTCCCCGTAAAGATAATGCCTCCATATCTTCAAAGCGAAGATAACCGCCGCAAGCTCAAGATCATGTGTAGGATAGTTCCTCTCATGGGGTTTCAACTGCCTTGAGGCGTAAGCAACCACCTTACCCTCTTGCATAAGCACACAACCTAACCCATTCAAGGAAGCATCACTAAACACCACATAATCTTTCCCCGGTTCCGGTTGCGTCAAGACCGGAGCCTCTGTCAGATAAGCCTTAAGCTGCTCGAAACTTTGTTGTCTCTTTTCATTCCACACAAAAGGAACACCTTTCTGGAGCAACTTGGTCAAAGGTGCCGCTATGATCGAAAAACCCTTAACGAACCTCCTATAGTATCTGGCAAGCCCAAGAAAACTACGGGCTTCCAATACATTCCTTGGTGGTTTCCACTCCACCACAGCTTGGATTTTCTGGGGATCTACTCGGATTCCATCCGCTGCAACTATGTGGCCCAGAAACGCCACATCTGACAACCAGAACTCACACTTACTGAACTTGGCGTACAGACGCCTATCCCTCAAAACCTGAAGAACAACCCTTAAGTGGTAGTCATGCTCCTCCTCCGAGCGTGAATACACCAAGATGTCATCGATGAACACCACCACAAACTGATCTAGGTACGGCTGAAAGATCCGGTTCATCAAGTCCAAATACAATTCATAAATCCATTAAATTAAAACGAAAGCCCAAAATAAGTTAAAGAAACCGGAGCTCCAACATATTATAAACCATTTAAAACATTCGACCCAAATTAAAATAAACATAGTTACATTACATAAGGTTCGACATAGTACAAGCCCACTAAATCTAATACATGTACTTTGACAACACGGTCGATGCTGAAATCTGAACCTTGATGGTGCTCCCCGAACCAGCTTCACCTAACCTACGCACGAAAACATATTTCGAACGCTGAGCCACGAAAGCTCAGTGGGTACGCCGAACTCGGCCAACATTATGCATATCATAAGCAGTAAAACATATCATATAGAATATCGTGCATGATATGATGATCTAGCATGCTGCCTACCACATGGCATAAACAATGTATACTATCGCACACAGCATATACATGTCACATCACAAATAACACACAAGAGTGAGGCCCGCGTCCACACAGCATCGGGATCCTACACTCAGGATTGAGGCCGCCCTCAAATCCTATGCCCGGAATGTTACATCGGACATCTTCGAACGAGGCCACCCAACGTTTGGAAAGGGGTGGAGGCCGCCCAACCAACCCCATGCTCGGAATGTTACATCGAACATCTTCGAGTGAGGCCGCCCAACACTCGGAATAAAAGTCTTCAGAACATCATCCGGCATGTTACATCCGATGACCTTCAACGTCTTGCAACACTTATGGATATCTGGATTTCCATCAAACAAGGACACAAAACACATAAATGATCCACCTAAGATCCTCGCAACAAAACACATCGAGACTTATCGTACTTTAGTCATTTAGGGGTTAAATACGTAAATCTTGAGTTAACTATTCATTTCATTAATTATAAGATTCATTGTGACCTTTAATCCCATTATCGAACCTCTAACAATACTTATCTTGTCAATTTCTCGCAGGGGTATCGATACTCTTATATGGGGTATCGAACCATCTGCCTCGATACCTACCCAAAGAAGGCACCGAACCACGGGTATCGATACCTGTATCGATACCCTTTGACCATTCCCAAAGTCAACAAAAGGGAACCCAACAGCATCGATGCCATTATGCCACTGGAGGTCCCGGTATCGAACCATGGTTTGATACACTTGGCCACCTAGCCCATTCCTCTCATGGGTATCGATACCGGTAGCTCGTGTATCGATACCCCTTGCACGAAATGCAGGTCTGCACTTAGAAATTTCTAGGATTCATTCTCAAACTCGATCCAATCAATCCTAAAATGTTCCTACACATTATTAGGAGTATTTAGGATAGTTTAGCATCATTTTCAAGCCATTTAACACATAAATCCGAATTTTACCATTTAAGACCTCTTCAAGCAAGCCAAGTCAAAACAAGCATACATACATGGATTCTATATGCTATGTGTTCTACCATGAAATGCATAAAGATTAGAAAAGTTAGGAGTACCAACCTCTTGCAAGCAACAACAAAAACGACCCTCTTCTTCCTCTTCAAGCTTTCCCTCTTCCCAAGCTTGTTGATGGCTCACAAGCCTCTTTCTCTACAAGAGAAAGATTAAGAACGGATTAGAAACTTTTTGGAATGTTTCTTGATCCTAAAACACTAAGAAAACTCAGATTACAAGCCCTCAACACTGAAACTCGGATTGCACCCTAAACCCCCACCTAAACCTTCTTCCGCACCAAAACAACACTTTCTTATCGCTTTATATAGATCTCTAGTAGCCCTAAAACTTACTCTTCAGCACAAAAACGAGATTCCACCATTAAAGCATCAAAAACCTTACCTTTGATGATTGTTGTAAAGACAAAGGATGAAGAAAGAATGAGGTTGTAAGGGATGATCTGATACCCTCTGCAAAAGCAGAAAATAATGTCCCTCAACCCCTCTTTTCTCATTCTTTAACCATTTACCAAAAAGTCCTCAGCAAAACCTCTTAAGCCCAACAACCAACAAGCCCAACAAAACCCAACACAAACTCGGGGACCAAAACCAAAGCCCAACACCACGGTTTAACCCGACCCTCGGATCCGAATCCAGGTCGTTACAATAAGTATACATATACATATATTCTTATTTATTATATACATATACATACATATATTCTTATACATTTCATATTTCCATATAAAGTATACATTTCATGTTTTCATATATATAGAATATATTCTATATATAGAATATATTCTATATATAGTATAAATTTTGAATTTTTATTTTTGAAATGTATTAATCTATATTGTATATGTATAACTTATAATGTATTAAAATATATTAAAATTAAAATTTTCACCGAATTTTACTATTATTAATTTATAATTTTTACAATTTAGTCCTTACAACTTTATTTTTATTTAAAATTGACTACTATTTATTTTTCTAATTTAGTTTAGTGTTTTTAATAAGATGATAATTTATTTTATTAAAGTTTATCCTTTTTAATTTAAAACTTTATTCTTTCTAGTCCAATATTTATTCTTTTTTAATTTTTAATTTTTGTAATTTAGTCCACTTTTTAAGATATGAATCATTTTATGATATTTTTTTTTAGTCTAGTGTGTAATATTTATTTTTAAGTGGATTCATGCTAGTTAAAGACGTTAGATAATAAATAATTAATTCGAAATGAATGATCAACCATTCAACTCAAAGTTTATCGTTTATTTACTTAATTACTTATTTGTACCAAACTCAAACTTAATAATTTCAATTAATATGAATTTAAAATCCGAATTAATTTGACCTGAAATAAAACCGACTTGAAATGAACTCGACTTGAAATGAACCAGACTTGAAATGAACCTGTAGAATATCTGATTTGGACCTGAACCGTTTGAACCCGACCTGAAATGAACCCGACCTGAAATAGACCCGACCTGAAATGGACCCGACCTAAAATGGACTCGACCTGAAATGGACCCGCACCCGACTCGAATTGATTTAAAACGTCAAATCAACCTGAAATGACCTGTATCCAATTTTACCCGACCTGACAATACCTGACCTGAAACCCATCCGAGTAATTGTTTTTACATCCCTACTCATGATGCTTCATTTAAAAAATTTGGGTTTAATTTGCTTTATCTATAATATATATTATTAAAAAAAATTAAAAATATATACGAATAAATATTGCTTTGTAATCACTTTATGACTATTTAGAAAAATCAAATTCTTAAGTCAAAGATTATAATATGTTTAAATGTGTTTGATTTAACTCCTGATAAAATGTTGCAATAATATTTAGAATAGATACAACTAAAAAAATATATGTAAAATTATAATTATTTGAAATTACAAAATCAACCATTTAGAATAGATTGAAAAAATTATTACCCTTGGTAATTATCTTTTTTACGAACTAAACATACATAAAATGTCTTAGGTAATTTTACATTTCAGTAATCTTATTTTCATAAGTAATCTTATATTTCATGAATCAAACACCTCTTAAAAAGCTAAAAGTTCGAATTGAAAAGTCATGACGCTTAAACTATAAAATCTCGGTTTGAATCATTTTATCTGTAATAGGTATATATTATTAAGGAATAAAAAATATATAAAAATTGAATTATTACCTTGTAATCACTTATAACTATTAAAAAAACAAATTCTCTATAAAATGTAACAACAATAACAACAATCAAATTTTAAAAAAAAATTTAATTGAACTATAATATGATACAACTAACAAAATAATATTTAAAATCGTTTAAAAATTCTAATTATTTGAATTTACGAAATCAAACGATTAGAATATTTTTTTCATGCATAGTACTTTGAACTTTCAAACACTCTAATGATTAATTATTTTTTTTAGTTAAGTTCAATTAAATATTTTTTAATTTGATTGATTACAGTGTATTCACTATTGTTTCTCCAAGTTTGGTTATCGAATAGTATTAAATACTTCTATTATTATTTAATCAGAAACCCATTTATAAGCTATTAAAGATGCAACAATCGAATAAAAAAACGAGAATAGTGATAAAATTGTTAAAAGAGAAAATTTAAACTTTTTTTTTGTTGGCTTGTCAACAATCAAATTCAGTTCTTAACAGAAAATCTAATTTCTCTTTAATTGTTTTTAGTTAACTAAAATGAAAATGATCCACTTAACCTACCCAAAAATCTAACCACCGGAAGGGATTGCCAACTCAGTGCTGTTAAATTAACAAACAAAGCTCTTCACGAGTCATTTTCTATATTTTCTGACCATTTTATTGACTCCCATATCTTCTTTCTTTGAATTCATTTGAAAGCAAATTGTTGCTTCAGTTTCACGTTTGATTTGAATCCTTAAGAGACTATTATATATATATATATATATAAGCAACGCCAGCAACAGATTCATTGAGCAGTGTTGGTTGTCGGAGGAAAATGAGTCATGAAAATGTTCATGCACAAGGAAATGTACCTTTTTCTTGGGAGGATAAGCCAGGGGTTTCCAAGGTTACTCATTATGTTCATCACGACTTCTCCATTGATGTCGGGTCCTATGCCCTTACTGGAGGTGACTCGTCCAAGATTTTGGTTCCTCCTCCGCCTTTGCTCTTGAAACAGTCGTCCCTGAAGAGGAGCGCATCGGTGAAAGGGTTGAGGTGGTGTGCGCAAGAAAAGGACCCTTTTCTTGCTGCATATAAGGAGTGCACCAAAGGCGTGGGAAAAGGCAACGGTGTGTCCAATTCCAAATTATCAAGTAAGAAAAATATTAGTTTTTGGTTGAAGGAATCCTGTGATGTTAGAGGTGATGATAAGTTGATGAGATTTTCCAATCTCCCACCTCTTCCCAAAGATGGAATTCGTCGTCAACGAGGATTTGTTTATCCACTCAGACTATTGTTGAAATAGATCATTGTTTCACAACAACATGAAGTAGATAGAGGCATTGCATTAGGAATAATTTACAACTTATAATTTGTTTTTTAACATTCATATCGTTGAAATTGCAATAAAAAATGGTGTTGATTTCATAACAGGGAGTTTCTGGATCATGTATCAAACAAGCATGCACCTTATCAAGGTCAAATATGCTTTTTAGAAGTTTTTTTGTCAAGTATGTCTTATTTCAACTTTTGATTTGTAATGATTTTTTTTTACATTATAACAAATTATTTTAAAATTTATGTTTATAATTAATTTTTTTAACAAAAGTAGGCCAAATTTTATTAAAATTTAAATAGAAAAATTATTTATAGGAAATAAAATTGTAGTAGAAAAACAAAACATAATATATTTAAATTGAAAAAAATTGAAAACAAACCATCAAAACATTTGCAGTGGACCACAAAACAATGATAAAGATGAAAACACTATATAAATAAAAGCAAAAAGCTAGATTTCTTGTCTCTATCCACCTACATACTTCATGTTTGAAGTAGGAGTGGTGAGCAAAATCAACAATCTCAGAAGATACTATTAAAATTAAGTTAGTAGAAATTACATGTATTAGTTAGTTAAGAATTTGTTACTATTGGTCAACTGTCAATCTGATAATATTGTTGGATACAATTTCAAACTCTCTTAACATTCCTATTCTTTTAATAATTCCATATCCAGAAATTGTAGGTCAAAGGACTAAATTGAACTATTTTTGGAGATGGTGGGTTGGTTTGTAAATTTGAGGACCTTTTTGAATTTTTTTAAATTTTAGGTCTATTCCGAAAATTATTAAAAAAGGGATCAACTTTGTAATTTACCCATTTTTCTTAAGGTAAATTTTATATTCTTTGTTTCACGTGAAATCAGTTTGGCAAAACTGATTTCTTTTGCAGACACATGCTTACTCTTCTTTCTCTCTCTGACTTCACGCATCTTCCCTCTCCCTTACCTTTTCCTTTTTCCGTTTCAGATTTTGTAAGGGTCTGACCGAGGTCACCTTTTCGACCATCCTTTCCATCGTTGTTCTGCTCGGGAAACCAAAGGTAAGTGGTTTGGTTCTTCTTCCCATGTTTTGTTGTCTGTTTTGCACTCCATCGTTACCATCTTGATCGTTTTTATCTCGATATCAAGTCCACCTTAATCGGTTTCCTTCTCCGTTTATCGACCAGATTTGAGGGAAAACTATTTTAGTTTTATCGTTTCTATCTTGTGTTGCAGTTTGTGTGAGTGGCGAGGAATCGTTCGAATCCTTATGTTATTATACTTCATCGTTTATTGACTGTGAGTTTTTGGTGGGTTAATATGTTGGGTTTAAGTTTTGTGTAAACCCAAATATTGTTGATTCAATATCCGGAAAGCTAATCGATTTTGGAGTATGGATTTTAAAATGAACCGATCCAATTCATTTAAACCGAACCACTGACTCGATTTTAACTAAGTTTGACTTTGACTTGCTTTGACCAGTTTGACCTTGGGTCTTTTGACCTTTGACCAATCAAGTCAAAGTTGACTTTTACTAGTTGACTTTGACTAGAGTTGACTTCGACTTTGATCAAAAGTTGACCTTTTTGAACAAACATCCTTGCTACTTTTTCCGATGTTCTGAGTCCGAATCCGCTATCACTTTTTACAAATTCGAACTTGACAGCTTGTTTTAATGTTTTTCATCTGAATGGTTCTTAGAGTGTGAAATGGTATTTTTGAAGAATTTAATTTAGAATATTCTTCTGTTCAAGCATCATCTGTAACGCCCCAAAATTGAGACTAGAATTTAGTGGGCTGATTTAACCGGTTAAGCCCAATTCATGATTAAAATTCTTAAAAA
This sequence comes from Abelmoschus esculentus, assembly GCA_035048815.1. Taxonomy (NCBI): domain Eukaryota; kingdom Viridiplantae; phylum Streptophyta; class Magnoliopsida; order Malvales; family Malvaceae; genus Abelmoschus; species Abelmoschus esculentus. The sequence goes on from JAUCBN010000044.1 coordinate 7,228,189, forward strand.
TTGATTTTTAAGTGAAATAAATTATGTAAAAATATCCTAAAATCATTATTTAATATATATTTGAATTTGATCAACTCAATTTTGAAAATTGAACCTTGAAACCGTAAGATTTTGAAATTAGTGACTATTTTGTAAAAATTGAAAATTTGAAGATAATTTTATAAATCAAGCCAAAACTTTGAATCTTTAAGGGGCTTCAATCCAATTATAATCCTAGTTAGTCCAGGCTTTCCAATTTTTAATTAATTAAATCTAAAAATTAGATTTTAACTCAAATAACAAGCTTTACTTGATTTTAAACTCTAAAACCCTATTTAAACACTATAAACCTAACCTATTTTTATTATTTTCGTTTTCCCTCATTGTAGGAAACTAAAAAACAACTTTTAAGGTAAAAACCTTTTAGTTTTCATCTAATTTTATTTTAAATAATTATTATCTCTTTAAAATTCTAGTTTTCTCAAAGTTTTCATGCTTTAAAACCCGGAAAGAAATTGGATCAGTTTTGGAGGTGATATTTCATCAAACCTCTAGAAATTTGAAGTTATTTACTGAAATTCCCAAGTTCTTGGCTTGGTAAAAACGTTCTTAATACTTTGTTTTTGAAAAATTGGTTTTGGGGTCAAAAATCATAATTTTTGTTCAAGGGTTTTTACTCACTTTTTTTGGATCCTAAAAGGATGGTTTGTAAAGTTTTTGGATGTTTATAAAGTGTTTTTAAAATCTCTAATCTCGTACTAAAGGTTTAGGAGAAGTTTGGTTGGTTTGGGAAAGTTTTCGGTTAAGGTTTTAATAGGTTTGTGGGATGTTCGACTAAGGGTTTCTTGTGTGCAATTAGAAGAACTAAAACCTTAGTTTTATATGCTTGAAATAGGGCAAGAATTAGGTGATCTCGTTTGAAGGAGTTTTGGATCAAACCGGTGACTTGTCGGACAAGTTTTGGTTATCGGTGAGTGGGTTTGAGAGTGATCTGCTTCAACAGTGTTTTAACTTTGTTTTCAAAGTGCTGGGAGTGTAGGGAAGGTTTGATAAACCTCCCTATACTCCAAAGTAAGTTTTTCGGTTGCTCTCGTAAATCGGTTTTCCTAAAATATGATTGTTTTACTATGTTTTTGACATACTCGTATTTTATTGGTACATAAGTGATTATATATGTGTTAGAATGCTCTCGTTACAATTTTAAGAGGGTTTCAAATACTTACATGCTTTGGTTTTTGAAATATGCTAAAAAGAGATTTTTATCGACTTTGCGAGTAAGCGTGAGAAAGTGGAATACTAATGTTTTACTGTAACATCCCGGTTTTGGGGTTAGTAGCTTGAGTGTTAGTTGGAGAAATTCGATTCGTGTCGAATCGGATTCCTAGGGTTCGTTATTTCGAGAAAAATTGAAATAAGAATATTTTAATCGGATAAGTAATAATTTTATGAAATGGTTTTAAAAATATTAAAATGGTGTTTTAAAGATAAAGGAATATTACTTGAGCCTTAATTTGATTTTTAATTAGGCTTAATTTTGTACTAGTGACTAAATTGTAATTTTTGGAAAAGTTTAGGGATTTAATTGGTGATTTTCGGAAATTAAGATTTTTGGTGACTAAATTGGAAAGTAAGCCATACTTAAAATCCTTAGAGGGCCATTAACCCAATTTATTTTTAATTAAAGATTATCCACCAAAATATGTTTTAATTAATTTTAATAAAGAGCTTATTTTCATTTTCTTTTGTAACTTCCCATTTTCTCATCTTTTCTCTCAAAATTTTCTCTCCGTTTTCTCTCCATCTTCTTCTCCAAATTTCTTCAATTACTTGCTGATTTCTTCATCATTTTCTACAAGATTTATTTCATTTTACTCATCCTTTCATTCTCTACAAAACCTACCCATCAATTTTTGCAAAATCAACATCATTTTCAAGGAAATCAAGGAAGGATTTCTCATCTTTTTGGTGGAGCAAATCTCTAAGGTAAATTCTGATTTCTAATCTTTTTCTAAGGTTCTTTATTGAAGTTCCCAAGTATTGGCTTGCTATTTAACAAGGGATATTTAATTTTGTGTTTCTAATTCAAGATTTATGAGTTTTGTGAAGGTTTTTGTGAAATCTTTTGAGATCTCAATTGATGCTGGATTTAGGATGAATTAATTATGATATTAGGCCAATTAAATGATTGATTGAGTCTTGTAATGATTTAATATCAAATTAATCCCGGAATAATGCAATCGGTGGTGTTTTAAGGTGGTTTTCGGTTGTTTTAGGGGTTGTTTTAGGTGTTCTTATGTTCCTGGAGGTATAAGGATGGTTTGGAAGTGTTTTTGGTTCATAATTGAGGTGGATTAGATGTTAGATTCATAAGGTTAAGGACGAATGTTGTTTCGGATAAGTTTTGGCTTAGTTTTCGGTATTTTCGGCAAGGTTTTCGATAGTTTTGTGAAGGTTTAATGTGGCTGCTGTTTTAGGCATGTTATGATGTGAATATGCTCTGTTTTTAATGTTGTAGAGGAAGTGCAAGAAGGTCCATAAGTGGCTGGTGCGTTGGTGTTGCCGTCGGAGCGTCGGCGAGGGCTCGTTTCGCTTGTCGGTGAGTGATTTCGGGTTTAAAGTGTTTCGCAACAGTTCGGTTCTGTTTTGGGGGCTATGGAATAGTGTGAAAACTTTCCATAGTTCAAGAGTAAGTAAAGTAAATGATTTTGATGCATTATTGTGAGTTTCGGCTATTTTCGGTATCAACATTTATGATGATGATTTAGAGAGATTTTTGGAAATGCATAAGTATGATTTTGAAATCATGCATGCATGTGTTAATTGCTGGAAATGCGTGGTTTATAAAGACATCCATGGTTTATGAAAACATGAAAAATGAATTGGAATATGATATGGTTATTTGCCTTACATATGATGGTGCATTGGGCATGACTTTTGGTTCATTTGTTGAACACATTATGGATGCATTGTGAGCAGCAAATTAGCATGCATACTTGAACTTGATATTGGCTTAGTGACACTGACTTTAGATTCGAATAAAAATGACATGTCATTAGGATTGAGTGCACTATAAATATTATGGAAATAAAGGAAAAATATCTACACGTAACAAGGGTGACTTTGTGTCCAACCGTGCGTGGTAGAGCCGCCTACACGTAACAAGGGTGACTATGTGTCCAACCGTACGTGGTAGAGCTAATAATGGTGACTTCGTGTCATATCAATGGTGACTTCGTGTCATGTCAATGGTGACTTTGTGTCATGACGGGACTAAAGGTCTCTAATCAATGGATCCGTGTATTTGGTGAACTTAAGGTTCACATTAAGTGATCACTAGAAAGCCAATATACATACATGGAATAATTTGGAACATTGTGCATTATTTGTGAAATAAATTGATAATGCCATGCATACTCAAGGAAAGGTTTTTGGTATTATGAACATGAACATGATTTGTTAAGCATGCTTGGTTTTAGAAAAAGCATTACAAGTTATGGTTTTAAATATGATTTTAATTTGATGCATTGATGATCTTGTTTAGAGCTTCCTCACTAAGCATGTTTTGCTTAAGCTCTCTTTTCATCTTTGCAGAAAAATAGAGACATTTGGGGCTGCATTTGGAGCAAGAGGACCAAGGGGAAAAGACCTCACCTTTTTGGTATGATTTGACAAATAAATAGGGGCTCGGCAATGTGTAAACCTATCCCTTATGAGAGTGTGTTTTGCTTTGGTTAATGACTTGTAATAAGATCTTCTTTTGCTTTGGTTGTTGGTGGAAGGATTGTGGTAATGTTTTGGATTGTTTGAAATATGATCATGCACGTATGTTCCTTATTTTTAATCATAACATAGGGTGCATGCCTATAGATAATTTTGGGGTCTTAGATGTTGGTAAATGTGTGCTTAAAATTGTCCTTTATGCTTAGGGAGCATGTATATAGTTAAGGGTGATCAATGGATGTGTTTAGATGGGGTTTGACCAACCAAAATTGCCTAATTAGTGATTCTGGACAGGGGGTATCGAAACACCCTCTAGTGGTATCGATACCCCAAGGCAATTTGGGGCGGCATCGAACCATGGTTCAATGCCATTACCTCACTGGACACCAAGGTATCGATACCACCCAAAGAGGTATCGATACCCTTGGCTTTCGAAGGCTTAATTAGCCACAACCATGTCATGGTATCGATACCATGCTTGATGGTATCGATACTCATGACCAAAAAGGAAGAATTATAAGTGTTGGAAGTTTGTGTTAAGTCGAATAAACTCTCGCAATCGAATATGGATGCTATGAATAACATTTTGAGTTGTAACATCACCTTGATGCATGATGTTCACTTAAATTCGTATTGGTAAATTAATGTTGGTTTAGTCCCTATGATTTGTGAGCTTTACAATTAGGTCCCCAATCATTGAAACATGAAATTGATGATGGTATAATGATCCGATTGATCTGAATTTTATTGTGCGTGTTATGTACATGTTTAATTGAACCTTGGTAGATTGAAGTTCCAGTTTATTATAGGAATTAAAGTTATTTGCATTTTGTTCTTATGTTTTATATGCGAGTTGAATGATCAATTGTGAATCGAATATTTCCATTGTCGTGATGCATGACTTCGACACACATAGGAACTTAATTATGCATCTAGTTTTAGAAAAAAACATATCGGTTTTCAGGGTTGTTTATCGAATCGAACCTTCGCGGGTTTGGTTCGATATTATCCGTGTAACCTGTTAGTGTCGGTTTTGTCTAGGCCGGGCTAAGGGGGTTATATTTGGTGGTATCAGAGCCAGGTTTGCTAAAGTGTGTGGCCAGGTTTGTTAAAGTGTGTGATTGAACTTGTTACGTTGTTAACTTGTTGAATATTTAAGCATGATGGTGGTACTTTGAGTGATGATGGTTAAAAAGGGATAACGGTTACACATTGCCAATACCAATACATTTTCAAATGCTTCAGGTTCCCCTTGGATCTTGCCCGAATGTAAGTCTAATATGTTTTGATATTATGTTTTGATTATACGTTTAAATTTGTGTTTAAAGTTTTGCAATATGCCTCTGAGACGTTAGACTTGAGCTAGTGCTAGTATAATCACTGATGGTTAGTTTGAGGGTGAAACGACTGCTAGGGAAGAGCGATTTCCCTTCCCCTTCACTCGTAGTTGTACGTCCGGTTATACGGGGAGGTCAGTTTAGAAACTAAGTTTGCACCGTGCATTCAGGCTTTGATAGGTGTATTTCAATCTGCTGAAGATGAGTGGCTGCTGCTAACTTGACTTGGAAATAGTTAGCAAGTTAGTAGTTGAAATTGTTGGAATCAAGGATGTTATTTGTGAGTGTGAACAAATAACCATGCATAGTGTAAGAGCACATATATGTAAATATCTATAGATATTGTAGGGCATGCATGCATTCTCGAGCATGACATTAGAAATTGCATTTACATGCACTTGCACAGGCATTGATGAGGGCATATAGGAAATCATACATACATTTGTTCACACTTGCGAGTATCTCCTTTGAGGATAGAAGTGGTGCTGGGTTAGTTCTTTTTGGGTGTAGGTTTGTTAAAAAAAATTATTGAAAAGGCTTTCTTTTGGTCATGAGCTTGTTGTGTTGTGGGCAAGTTACCCTTTTGGATAGGGAATAGTCTTGGATGAGGAATGGGTCTTTTGGGCTCAGAGTTGTGAATATTTGAAACCGAGGGGGATACCCTGAGTTATGGTTAGTTTTGAGTTGTTCATTAAGAAATGTAAGGCTGAGTTTTGCAAATTCTCTCTAGTTAGAGTTTGGAGGTTGTGAGAAGGTTGTGGCATGTTGTGTTATGTAAGACGATTTGGTGTTTTGTTTTCTTAAAGAGTGTGGATTTGTTTTAAAAGAAAAGGGAGATGTTTATCGTCGTGGTTAGTGGAAAAACTACATGGAGTCCTCTGTTGTATGGTCTAACGTGTGGTTAGGTTAAGGATTGTGACCGACCGGGTGTTTTGACTTGAGGAGTATTGGGTCAAGTCTTGATGAAAGAATGCAATAACATATATATTAGTATGGGAGTTGTGGTATCATGGGTTTGAATCATGGTTTTGTTGTAACCTTGCGAGATTTTAGTTGTGCCGTAAAGGTGGAAAGTGCACATATTGTGTGTATAAGGAGTTAAGTTGGGTTTACCTCATCTAAAGTTAGATTGTGATGGTGTTTGAGTTGTGTGACGGGGACCGCTGGACAGTTATAACCTATATTCGTTGCTTGGTCTTTTGGGCTTTCTTTTATTGAAAGTGTAGTGAGAGTTATGTCCAGTGGGTTCATGTTGGTGGATGATTCATCAATGTGGTTACAACCTTGGTAAGGTTATAAAATAAGAGGTGTTGGGGTGAGTGGAAGGAAGAGTTCGACAAGTTTGGATTTTGTTGTGGTATAGGTGGGATAAGAGTTGACTTTATCAATGAGTTGAGGTTGGGAAAGAGTTTTGAGTTGGGTGTTGAGGTAGTTAGTGACACGCGGACCTCGAAGTTTGAGGTGTGTTGTCGTGTTTGTGGTGGTGGCTTAAGCTTGAGTTGGAGGTACTAACTTTGAGATGAGTACGATGTTAGGTGTCGGCACGAAGGTGGTAGGTTCCTGGTGTTGCATGTTTTGTTCAATGTTAGCTATTAGGGATGGCTTGGCTTGTGTAAGGATGTCTGTGAAGGGTGTTTGCTTTGTGGGATGAACCAGGGTTGTTGTGGAGTTACGAGAAAAGTTGTTTGGTTAAATCTATGTGAGAGTCCTGGTAAAATAATGGAGCTATGAGTGGGGCTCTGACTTAGTTAAGTTGATCGGAGATAAGACGTGGTCAGATGTTTGGTAAGGGTCTAGTTGAGGGTGTGTTTGGCAAGGTTAAGTTTTTGTGTCAAGAACCTTTTAGGTTATCTGAGCCGCATGGTTGTTTCGAAGGTTGCCGAGTTGGAGTGGTGTTTTGATAAGGGCATGTGGTAATCTTTTCTATGCGTTTGGTGGTACGGTGTTGTAATAGAAGTTAGGAGCAGGTTTTTTTGAGTGGGTTTGTTTTGGATATGGTTGAGTTATGGGTGGTTGTTTGTCCTACTGGTAAGTTGGGAAGAATCATCATGAGTTTGGTAGTAAAATTTTGAGGGTGAGATGAAGTTTTCTAGGTGTGTGGCTGGAACAATCGTTTATTTGAGTACGGTTCTCTTGGAGTCCTAAGTTCCATTGGTTGGGATGGATATGTGGTATGTCCTAGCATGTTTAGATTCGAGGTTTTCGAAACAACATTGGCTTCCATTTGAGTATTGGGTTTTGTCATCCATAGGTGGAAGGATGGTATACTGGGACTATGTCTTTTAGTGAAGGTGTTGCCATCGATGGAGTTTGCTTGAGACCATGTTTAACGGTTTTATGTTAAGTCAGTATGAGGCTTATTGGTTGAGCATCGTTGTGTGGACCGTCGGTTGATGGAAGGTTTATATGGTTACCTTGTATGAGTGAGGATGTTAAAAAGAGGGTTGGTTCGACGGTGGTGGTATGAGAAACTGTTGTGGTTGCTAAGAGTTGTTTATCAGTCTAAAAAAAAGAGTTCTCTTTTGAGTTATGCTTTCTGTGAAAGTTGAAGTAGTGTGGTGGTTTGTGCGTTGTTGCTTCAGTGTGAGGGACGAATTTTTTGTTGTCCGAAGAGGGTAAATGTTTAATAGTCTATTGAGTATCATCCGGGGAAAGCTAATATGGTAACTGATGCTTTGAGCTGTAAGAAAGCGGTGGAGTTGAGGGCTATGTTTGCTAAGTGGAATATTTCAAAGGAAAATGGTTTTGTGAAGGAGTCGTAGGTAAAACCTGTTTTGGTAGAGATGATAAAGGTGAAACAGTTGAAGGTTGAGGCTTTGGTGTCTTTTGTGGAAGATGTCGCTGAAGGTAGACCGGCCGAATATCATTTTGATGGTGATGAGGTTTTGTGTTTTAAAGGTCGGATTGTGGTGCCAGATGGTGTTGAGCTGAGACAAGCTATCTTGGTAGAAGCTCATACTAGTCTGTTTGCTATGCATCCGGGTAGTGTGAAGATATACAGGAATCTCAAAAGTGTATATTTTTGGGTTGGTTGAAGGAGGATGTCGCGTGTCAAAAGTGCGCGTTTAGTGCAAGTGGACACATCGCAAGTAATAAGTGATAAGTATTTATCGGATTATCGTCTCCACAGGGAATGATATAGTCAATATGTCTTCTTTGTCTTCTTATTTTGTAGAAAGAAATAAAGTAAAACACAAGTGATTGAGTTTGGATTAACTAACGTAAAATAACTAAGTAAAAGTAAAGAGAATTGAATATTAGAGAGAGATAGGTCAGGATCCAGTTGCTTTGTATTGTGGATTTGATCGACTTGTCTCTGTCCAATGCAATCGTATATCACTGCCTCGGCAGCACTGCAGATTACTGCCTTGGCAGCGACGATATTGTCCGCCGCAGCAATCCCTTGCTCGTGGGTAGACTTTACCAAAGTTCGGCAAAGTGTCCTTGAATGACTCCGCTTATCCCTAAATCGAAGTACTGTTGATGACTAGTCCTTGATGATACCTCCCGGCGTGAACCAATTATACTCACCAACCAATCTCACACTTCTTTTAGCCGCTGAAACTCTTAACCTATCCCTAGGCCGAGTTAGTATTTCGCGATTGAAACACCGTACTTACCCCTTTCGTGAATCTAACTCTTCCGAGTCTAGATAAATGGATTACTCACAAACTTCCCTCCCGGGCTTGAATGCAAGAACAAGGAATAACAAAGGATAAGCAAACCTTGATAATTTTATTGCATTGAAACAAAGACAAAGTACAATCTCCTCTCACAAATACTAACAACCTTCACCTAAACCCTAAGAAAGTTTAGAACATAGTTGAGAGAAAAGAATATAAGAATCGTCTCTCTCTCTCTAGGTATTGATTGCTAATACATTGGACGGCTAGGTCTTTATATAGGCTTGACCTAGGGCAAACCTTTCCTAAGTAGAATACAACTTGGAGTAGGGAACAAGTCATGTACATAATTAAAATATTTTCAAGTTTAATTCAACTAATGGGCTTTCCCGCGTGGCCTTGTCTTGGGCTTTTCCTCATGCTAGCCAGTTACGATCCATGTGCTTTATGTCCAGACACGTCCCTTGGATTTTTCTCTTTCAATCGCCTACAGTCTTGCTTCCTGGCTCTCAGCTGCTGCCTCGGCATCAGGTCCTGCCTCGGCCACGTTGTTGCCGCGGCATTGGTTCTCCTACACAAATATAAAAATGCAGTAAAACTTTGCCTTTTCTGTAAATATTATCTTTATAAGCTCAACTTCTAATTATATCACATTAAGTACATGCATTGGTCCGAGTGGGTGTAAATTCGGTTATTATTGCCCATAAAAGGTGTAAAAAGTGATAATGGGTTGAGTACTTATCACACCCCCAAACTTGAACTATTGCTTGTCCTCAAGCAATGCAAACCATCAATTTGCCGAACTCTACTATCTCTTGGTCTTATGTTTCCATCTATTCTCCCCACCATAACTATGCCTATTCTTTAGACTTAACCTTTTAGTTACCCAATGGTTTACCTAGAAACAAACTATAAGAATTGTGAGTATGTGCGTTTTTGTGGACAAGTTTGATTTAAAGGCTTTCTTAGATAAACTCTAAGTTCAAGACAAGTAGAATTGAGTTAAGTGTTCTCTTATTTTCTAAACAACCAATTCTTGAGCCAATTTCGGGCACCTCAAGGATTGTGTTTTTCCCTTCACTAAATTCCTTCTTTCTTTTTGATATTCCTCAAAGCATACTAGAGCCAATTTTGGGCACCTCTAGCATGAATAAGAGTACTTCCTAGAGCCGGTGATAGGCACCTCTAGTTACTTTCCCAAGAATCTAAGTCTTTATCACATAAGTTCATTAAAAGAATTCCTATAATCCAACAAGTCCCAAAAGTGTTTAAAAAAATCATCTTATAGTAAGCTTCTAAGTTTTCATCCTTAAGTATCCTAAGGTTAAACCTTCTTAACATGACCTAATCATGGTAAGGAGAAAGATTTCTATAGCCTTAAAGAATAAACTAAGGCAATACTGATGATAAGCAGTGCAAAAGTGTAGGCAGTTAATTCAAGTAAGGCGGGGAGCATGAAAATTAAAAATAATATCACTGGAATACTCCCTTTTTTTGGCAAGGCCTCGGCAGTAGATTGCTTCCTTGGTAGTGAATCCGCACCCCCAAACTCAAACCAAGCATTGTCCTCAATGCTTTATATTAGAAGATAATAGCGGTCAGCAATGATATGAAAGGAATAAGCAGCATAGAAAGCAAACATCAAATAATATTGAATTATATGAGAAAAATATTAAAGAGACTCCGAAGAGCTGCTTGTAACAAATTTTCTCCTTGGTCTTGCTGCCGATTGCTTTGTTCTTGGTGAGGGCGATGGTTGAGCTTTTGCTTGCCGGGGTGGTTGGACTCTTGTGGGTGGTGTCCGTTGCATCGGAGCTTCCACTTCTTCTCCTTCTTCTACGTCGGCCATATCCTCGGTGATCATTATGTCCGTTCCACCTTCCCTTGCTGTGGCTGCCCCGGTATGGTGTGTACTCGGTCCAGCGGTGGTTGAGCTTTGGTGCACATAGGCATCTATCTCAGCTGATAGACTGCCCATGATGATTGGGGATCATGGTGGAGTGCTGAAGACTGCCCTCCGTTTGGATGGTCTTCTGCTGGCAGATGATGCTGCGGCAGAATCTGCTGCCCTAGATTGGTTGGAAGCCTGTTATTGTGGTGGAGGGCCCGCGTGGAATAACGGCCTTAGTCCTCCCGAAGCTGGTGTAGTCTCGGTGTAAGGGGCGGCTGTGACAAACATATTGTTGGGAAATTCTTGAAATTGCGCCCCTTGGTCTGGAAAAGCATGGAGCATCATCTGGGCTAATGTGCCGTCGAAATCTCTTTGATACTCCATGTATCTTTGTTGCCTGAGGTCCATCGCTGCCATCCTTTGCAAAATCTCCTGGTACGGGTTTGCTGCGGCAGAGTTGTGGGCAGTGTCTAGCATGTCTGCCGTGTACTGGGCCCTGACAGCAGTATCAGCAGTGAACTGCTGGGGCGTTGCTTGGACAGGTTCCGCCTGTGTGATCTGCATAACTTTGTGACAAAAGTCTCTGGTCCATCCTCGCCTTTGGGGAGTGTATTCATCCGTATCTTCTATTGGTACACCTGCGGCAACACATAAACCAGTGATCAAACATGGGAAATATAATGGTCCTCTATCCTTCTTACCGAATTTGTGAATTTCACATAAGATGATCTCTCCGACATTTATGGTACTTTTGTTGATGATCGATTGGATAAGCACCAATCGCTTCCGGTCCACCGTGTTGTTGTGGGATGTGGGGATGAGGCGTCGCTTGACAAAGGTGTTCCACATTTTGGCCTCGGGATTTAGGCTTTGCCTTGTTACAAATACTCTATGGTTACCGGTTTCCCATGGAGTGTTCACGTAAAAAAGGTCATCTTTGATTAACTCGTAATCCTCGGCAGTGTTGTCCTCCATGAATTCAGCGTGAACATCACTGTTTGGAGTGAGGCCGTAGAAATCGTTGATGGTCTCAACATCTAACTGAATAGGCCTGCCGCGGCAGTGAACAAAGAGGGAGTCTTTGCTGGGCCCGTGCGCATAGAATTCCCGCACGATGGTCGCGTTCGCCTGGGCAGGTTGGAGACAAAAAATTTCTCAGTCTTGGTACTTGATTCTGTCAAAGAGATAATGCTCGATGCCGTAGTTTTCATCATCCGAATGTTGAAAACCTTGTTCTTCCCACAATTGTCGGGCAATGAAAGATCGGTTGAAGCGATCTTCAACATTGGCTAGGGCAAATCGCTTGTAAGTGGCCATCAAGATTGTGAGAGATTGATATCTTGGAGATTTTCTTGGAGTCTGGGAATTTCACGAAGAATTGTGAGTAGGCAGAGAGTATTGTGAGAGCAAGATTGTTAAGAATTCTAAAGCAAACAAGAAAGCAAGAGTGAATAGTTCAAGAGGAAGGGGTTTCTTATATAGGCCTCGGCCTTGTGACCGTTTGGATCCACTAGCCGTTTTGTAGCCGTTATTCTTTATTGCCGTTTCCTTTTCTGCCGCAGCAGGAATCTTGGCAGACTAGCCGTTACACTGTTCTGCCCGTTGAAACTATTGCGGCTCTGGCACTATTTTCTGCCTCAGCAGAGTTCCTGCTTTGAACTATTTCCCCTTTTATTCTTGCTTATTTTCCTAAAAATTAAACACGACAAAGAAAAATACTTAAAGCAAAAATAAATTAGTAAATAAAAATAAGCTAAACTAATCCTAATATAATAATAATAAGGAAAAAGGGAGGAGATCATGTTACTGGTGGAGTTCATGCAAATGCATCTCCCAAAATTATTGTCTCTTGTTGGCCAGAATTATCAATGAGTTGTTGTCCACTCCCTTTTGCTGTGTTTTCATCCACTTTAAGCTTGATCTTTTTACCAAATAATCTACCGAGCAGACTGCTGAGGCAGGATATTTTGGTGTCTACTGTGTGGATGACCTTGCACTCTTCTGGATCATCATATTTTTTAAGTTGTGGAATGCATTGAGTTTGACTTGTTGGTCATTAACCCTCATTGTCAACTCTCCTTTTTCCACGTCAATTAAAGTGCGTCCAGTTGCAAGGAAAGGTCTCCCCAAGATGATCCGTGCATTTTCATCTACTTTACAATCAAGGACAAGAAAATCAGTAGGAAAAATAAATTTATCAACTTTTACCAATATGTCCTCGATTTTGCCTTCGGGTTGCACATATGATCGATCCGCTAGTTGGAGCATAACTGTTGTAGGTTTCGCCCTTCCTATTCCAAGCTTTTGGAAGACAGACTTGGGCATTAGATTGATGCTTGCTCCAAGGTCGCATAGGGCCTTACCTTCATAGTTTTTACCTATCGCAGAAGGTATGATGAAGCAGCCAGAATCCTTCAATTTTGGTGGCATGCGATTGTGCAGCATTGCCATGCATCCCTCGGTAGCAGCCACTGTTTCGAACTCACCTATTCGTTTCCTCTTAGACACCATGTCTTTTAAGAACTTAGCATAATTAGGAATTTGTTCAATTGCCTCTACGAATGGTATGTTGATATGGACTTGCTTTAAAATGTCAAGGAATTTTTTGAATTGTTGGTCCTGTTTTTGCTTTTTCAACCTTTGTGGGAAAGGTGGTGGTGGTCTCATCTCATCCAGGGTTTCTTTAGTTTGGAATTTAATACCTGGCACCACTAAGGTTGTAGCTGTCTCGGCAGGCTGTTCAGGAGCTGCTGTGCTTTTTGCCGGGGCAGTGTCATCAAAATTAGTTTGCTCAGCTTCTTCTTTTGTTGGATCTGCTGATGGATTTTGACTTGCTGGGATCTTTTCTTTCAGCTGTAGACCACTCCTGGTAGTGATTGCTTTACACTGTTCATGGCCCATCCACCTTAGCAACTTCAGTATTGCTAGGTAGTCCTACTTGTGGTCTAGTGTTTAAGTTTTGAGCAAACTGCCCAACCTGGGTTTCTAGCGTTTTAATAACCGCTTCTTGATTTTGCAACCTCATCTCAGTTCTATTCATGAAAGCATTTGTCCTTTTGATGAAATTTCTGTTCTCTGCCATGTATGACTCTGTTTTCATCATAAAGGCTTTAAGAGTGTTTTCCAATGAACTTACTGATTGCTGCTGCATCTGCTGCTGCGGCATTGGCTGCTGGACCTGTTGCTGCGACAGATGTTGCATTGGTTGCTGGAATCCTGAAGGTTGGGTGGTTGGGTTTAAGGCATTGTTAGGGTTGCTCCATGACAGGTTCGGATGCCTCTTCCATGAGGGATTGTATGTGTTGGACATCATATTGGTTCGGTTGTAATTTCCAACATACATACCGGTTTCTTGATTCATACAATCTGAGGAACTGTGGTTACCTCCACATAAATAACAAAATGAATCAATTACCTTAACCTCACGGGTATTTTGTTGTAATTGCAAGTTTTGCACCATCTTTGTAAGAGAGGCCAATTGTGCTGCCACTGAATTTGAGGTATCTAACTCATTCACCGTGCCTTGGCGTCTTACTCCTCCTCGCCTGGATGTAGGAAATTGGAAATCGTTCTTTGCGAGTTTATTTAGTATTTCAATAGCTTCCTCAAGTGCTTTATCAAGGAGTGTCCCGTTTGCCGAGGCATCTAACATCATCCTTGTCGTGGCATTCGTGGCATTATAGAATATGGTCACTTGTGTCCATAGGGGAAATCCATGCAAAGGACACTTGTGCAGTAACTCCCTGTAGCGCTCCCATGCCTCGTACATAGGTTCGTCATCTTCCTGTCGAAAAGAAGTGATTTCATTACGAATTCTATCATATAAATTTGTGGGATTAAAACGAGTAATAAAATCACGGCATAGTTCACTACAAGATCCAATAGATCCTGCTGGAATACTATTTAACCAAGCTTTCGCCCTATCCCTCAGTGAATACGAGAATAGCTTCAATCGCAAGACATCTTCATGGACTCCTTGGATTTTTAAGGAATTGCATATCTCCATGAAGGATTTGAGGTGCTGCCTTGTATCTTCAGTTACAGACCCACCAAACTATCCAATAGTGTTAAGCATATTGAACATGACATGTTTCAGTTCAAAGTTGGCTGCTTCTATCTCCGGTGTAACGACTCCTGGGTTTAATCCATTTAAGTCCTCTTCTAGGAAGTCTCTGACAATGAGTTGCCGCGGCCCAAGTGGCGGCGGAAGACCTGCATTACCGGCAGGTAAGTTTTATCCTGCCGGGTGATCTACCATAGCTTCTTGGATTTGTCTCCTCAACCTTTGCCTTGTTCTTTCGATCTCTGGATCTAAATCGTACAAAGGGTTGGTTGGGTTGGCCCTGGTCATACACCAAGAAAAATCAAAGTAAAATAAAAATAAAAAAACAAGAAAATAAAGAAAACAAAATTTAATTGCCAGTTCCCGGCAATGACGCCAAAAACTTGTCACGTCTTGGCCTCTTTTGTATCTTGAGAGTCATCAGTTTGTGTGGAGTTTGTTGAGAAAGAAACTAAAAACTGCACTGGAAAACAATAATGGAGAAGTATGAAATAAAACGAGGAAGATGAAGTTCTAGGGACGTAAACCCGCCGTCACTTGCATTTGGGCAGCCAGCCACCTTAGCCGTTTCTTAGGTGGGACGGTGAGCTTGATTTCAGGGTCGTTTTATGTGCTCCATGACTTCTCCTTCTTGGATTTCCTTCCTACAAAAAGTAACTCAAACATAATTAAACTTATTTCCTAAAACAAATAACTCAAAAATAATTAAACTAATTTCCTAAGATAGTAGTGCAAGAAAAATAAAAAAGAAAGTTGGAATCGCCAATCCCCGGCAACGGCGCCAAAAACTTGTCGCGTGTCAAAAGTGCGCGTTTAGTGCAAGTGGACACATCGTAAGTAATAAGTGATAAGTATTTATCGGATTATCGTCTCCACAGGGACTGGTATAGTCAATATGTCTTCTTTGTCTTCTTGTTCTGTAGAAAGAAATAAAGTAAAACACAAGTGATTGAGTTTGGATTAACTAAACTAAAATAACTAAGTAAAAGTAAAGAGAATTGAATATTAGAGAGAGATAGGTTAGGATACAGTTGCGTTGTATTGTGGATTTGA
Organism: Abelmoschus esculentus; assembly: GCA_035048815.1. Taxonomy (NCBI): domain Eukaryota; kingdom Viridiplantae; phylum Streptophyta; class Magnoliopsida; order Malvales; family Malvaceae; genus Abelmoschus; species Abelmoschus esculentus. The sequence goes on from JAUCBN010000044.1 coordinate 7,243,855, forward strand.
TTGATTTGTCTCTGTCCAATGCAATTGTATATCATTGCCTCGGCAGCACTGCAGATTATTGCCTTGGCAGCGACGATACTGTCCGCCGCGACAATCCCTTGCTCGTGGGTAGACTTTACCAAAGTTCGGCAAAGTGTCCTTGAATGACTCCGCTTATCCCTAAGTCGAAGTACTGTTGATGACTAGTCCTTGATGATACCTCCCGGCGTGAACCAATTATACTCACCAACCAATCTCACACTTCTTTTAGCCGCTGAAACTCTTAACCTATCCCTAGGCCGAGTTAGTATTTCACGATTGAAACACCGTACTTACCCCTTTCGTGAATCTAACTCTCCCGAGTCTAGATAAATGGATTACTCACAAACTTCCCTCCCGGGCTTGAATGCAAGAACAAGGAATAACAAAGGATAAGCAAACCTTGATAATTTTATTGCATTGAAACAAAGACAAAGTACAATCTCCTCTCACAAATACTAACAACCTTCACCTAAACCCTAAGAAAGTTTAGAACATAGTTGAGAGAAAAGAATATAAGAATCGGCTCTCTCTCTCTAGGTATTGATTGCTAATACATTGGATGGCTAGGTCTTTATATAGGCTTGACCTAGGGCAAACCTTTCCTAAGTAAAATACAACTTGGAGTAGGGAACAAGTCATGTACATAATTAAAATATTTCCAAGTTTAATTCAACTAATGGGCTTTCCGCGTGGCCTTGTCTTGGGCTTTTCCTCATGCTAGCCAGCTCCGATCCATGTGCTTTATGTTCAGACACGTCCCTTGTATTTTTCTCTTCCAATGGCCTACAATCTTGCTTCCTGGCTCTCAACTGCTGCCTCGGCATCAGGTCCTGCCTGGGCCACGTTGCTGCCGCGGCATTGGTTCTCCTACACAGATATAAAAATGTAGTAAAACTTTGCCTTTTCTGTAAATATTATCTTTATAAGCTCAACTTCTAATTATATCACATTAAGTACATGCATTGGTCCGAGTGGGTGTAAATTCGGTGATTAATGCCCATAAAAGGTGTAAAAAGTGATAGTGGGTTAAGCACTTATCAGAGGATGTGACGGAGTTTGTGTCACGGTGTATGGTGTGTCAGCGGGTGAAAGCTGAACATCAGTTTCCTACAGGGTTGTTGCAACCGGTTCAAGTGCCGGAATGAAAGTGGGAGAGAGTTACTATGGTTTTTTTGACGGGGCTGCCATTAGCGTCGTCCAAAAAAGATTCTATATGGGTGATTGTTGATAGGTTTACGAAGTGTGCACATTTTCTTGCTGTGCATACGACGTATTCTATGGATAAGTTAGCAGGGTTGTATGTTTCTGAGGTGGTGAAGTTGCATGGTGTGTTTAAGTCGATCATATCGGATATAGATCCGCGCTTTACCTCTAAGTTTTGGAAGGGTTTGCAAGTTGCTTTGGGTACAAGGCTTAGCTTTAGTACGGCTTATCATTCGCAGACGGATGATCAGTCTGAATGTGTTATTCAGACTTTGTAGGATATGTTGAGATGTTGCATCATTGAGTTTCAAGGTTCATGGGAGAAACAGTTGCCTTGGATGGTGTTTTGCTTACAGTAATAGTTTCCAGGCAAGTATACAGATGGCACCGTTTGAGGCTTTATATGGGCGTAGGTGTCGTACACCTTTATGTTGGAAGGAAGTTAGACAGAAGTATGTTTCTTTACCAAAAGTGTTGAAAGATACGGATGAGAAGGTTAAGCTTATTTGTGCTAAGCTCAAGGAGGCTTCAGATAGACAAAAGTCTTATGTCGGTTTGAAGCGTAGAGAGGTGGAGTATGCTGTCGGGGATAAGGTGTTTTTAAAAGTTTCGCCATGGAAGAAAGTGATGAGATTTGGACGTAAGGGTAAGTTGAGTCCTCGTTTCGTTGGGCTGTATGAGGTGTTGGAGCATGTTGGTCCTGTTGTTTATCGGTTGAGGTTGCCAGAGGAGTTAAGTAGGATGCATTATGTTTTTCATGTATCGATGCTTCGTAAGTTGAGGAGATTGAGTTAAGAGCGGATACGAGTTATGAGGAAGAACTAGTGAAGATTTTAGATGTGGATACAAAGGTTCTTCGAGGGAAGACCATAGATTTGGTTAAAGTGCTTTGGAGACACCGAGGTGTTGAAGAGGCTACGTGGGAGACAAGGAAAAGTATGGAGGAGCAGTTTCCTCACTTGTTTGCTTCAGGTAAGAATTTCGAGGACAAAATTTTCTTAAGAGGGGGAGAGTTGTAACATCCCGGTTTTGAGGTTAGTAGCTTGAGTGTTAGTTGGGGAAATTCGATTCGGGTCGAATCGGATTCCTAGGGTTCGTTATTCCGGGAAAAATTGAAATAAGAATATTTTAATTAGATAAGTAATAATTTTATGAAATGGTTTAAAAATATTAAAATGGTTTTTTAAAGTTAAAGGAATATTACTTGAGCCTTAATTTGATTTTTAATTAGACTTAATTTTGTACTAGTGACTAAATTGTAATTTTTGGAAAAGTTTAGGGATTTAATTGTGATTTTCGGAAATTAAGATTTTTGGTGACTAAATTGGAAAGTAAGCCATACTTAGAATCCTTAGAGGGCCATTAACCCAATTTATTTTTAATTAAAGATTATCCACCAAAATATGTTTTAATTAATTTTAATAAAGAGCTTATTTTCATTTTCTTTTGTAACTTCCTATTTTCTCATCTTTTCTCTCAAAATTTTCTCTCTATTTTCTCTCCATCTTCTTGTCCAAATTTCTTCAATTACTTGTTGATTTCTTCATCATTTTCTACAAGATTTATTTCATTTTACTCATCCTTTCATTCTCTACAAAACCTACGCATCAATTTTTGCAAAATCAATATCATTTTGAAGGAAATCAAGGAAGGATTTCTCATCTTTTTGGTGGAGCAAATCTCTAAGGTAAATTCTGATTTCTAATCTTTTTCTAAGGTTCTTTATTGAAGTTCCCAAGTATTGGCTTGCTAGTTAACAATGGATATTTAATTTTGTGTTTCTAATTCAAGATTTATGAGTTTTGTGAAGGTTTTTGTGAAATCTTTTGAGATCTCAATTGATTCTGGATTTAGGATGATTTAATTATGATATTAGGTCAATTAAATGATTGATTGAGTCTTGTAATGATTTAATATCAAATTAATCCCGGAATAATGCAATCGGTGGTGTTTTAAGGTGGTTTTCGGTTGTTTTAGGGGTTGTTTTAGGTGTTCTTATGTTGCTGGAGGTATAAGGATGGTTTGGAAGTGTTTTTGGTTCATAATTGAGGTGGATTAGATGTTAGATTCATAAGGTTAAGGGCTGATGTTGTTTCGGATAAGTTTCGGCTTAGTTTTTGGTCTTTTCGGCAAGGTTTTCGATAGTTTTGTGAAGGTTTAATGTGTCTGCTGTTTTGGGCATGTTATGATGTGAATATGCTCTGTTTTTAATGTTGTAGAGGAAGTGCAAGAAGATCCATAAGTGGCTGGTGCGTTGGTGTTGCCGTCGGAGCGTCGGCGAGAGCTCATTTCGCTTGTTGGTGAGTGATTTCGGGTTTAAAGTGTTTCGCAACGGTTCAGTTCTATTTTGGGGGCTATGGAATAGTGTGAAAACTTTCCATAGTTCAAGAGTAAATAAAGTAAATGATTTTGATGTATTATTATGAGTTTCGGCTATTTTCGGTAACGACAGTTATGATGATGATTTAGAGAGATTTTTGGAAATGCATAAGTATGATTTTGAAATGATGCATACATGTGTTAATTGCTGGAAATGCGTGATTTATAAAGACATCCATGGTTTATGAAAACATGAAAAATGAAGTGGAATATGATATGGTTATTTGCCTTACATATGATGGTGCCATTGGGCATGACTTTTGGTTCATTTGTTGAACACATTATGGATGCATTATGAGCAGCAAATTAGCATGCATACTTGAACTTGATATTGGCTTAGTGACACTGACTTTAGATTCGAATACAAATGACATTGCATTAGGATTGAGTGCACTATAAATATTTTGGAAATAAAGGAAAAATGCCTACACGTAACAAGGGTGACTTTGTGTCCAACCGTGCGTGGTAGAGCCGTCTACACGTAACAAGGGTGACAATGTGTCCATCCGTACGTGGTAGAGCTAATAATGGTGACTTCGTGTCATGTCAATGGTGACTTCGTGTCATGTCAATGGTGACTTTGTGTCATGACGGGACTAAAGGTCACTAATCAATGGATCCGTATATTCGGTGAACTTAAGGTTCACATTAAGTGATCACTAGAAAGCCAATATACATACATGGAATAATTTGGAACATTGTGCATTATTTGTGAAATGAATTGATAATGCCATGCATACTCAAGGAAAGGTTTTTGGTATTATGAACATGAACATGATTTGTTAAGCATGCTTGGTTTTAGAAAAAGCATTACAAGTTATGGTTTTAAATATGGTTTTAATTTGATGCATTGATGATCTTGTTTAGAGCTTCCTCACTAAGCATGTTTTGCTTAAGCTCTCTTTTCATCTTTGCAAAAAAATAGAAACATTTGGGGCTGCATTTGGGGCAAGAGGACCAAGGGGAAAAGACCTCACCTTTTTGGTATGATTTGGCAAATAAATAGGGGCTCGGCAATATGTAAACCTATCCCTTATGAGACTGTGTTTTGCTTTGGTTAATGACTTGTAATAAGACCTTATTTTGCTTTGGTTGTTGGTGGAAGGATTGTGGTAATGTTTTGGATTGTTTGAAATATGATCATGCACGTATATTCCTTGTTTTTAATCCTAACATAGGGTGCATGCCTATGGATAATTTTGGGGTCTTAGATGTTGGTAAATGTGTGCTTAAAATTGTCCTTTATGCTTAGGGAGCATGTATGTAGTTAAGGGTGATCAATGTATGTGTTTAGATGGGGGTTTGAACCAACCAAAATTGCCTAATTAGTGATTCTGGACAGGGGGTATCGAAACACCCTCTAGTGGTATCGATACCCCAAGGCAATTTTGGGGCGGCATCGAACCATGGTTCGATGCCATTACCTCACTGGACACCAAGTTATCGATACCACCCAAGGAGGTATCGATACCCTTGGCTTTCGAAGGTTAATTAGCCACAACCATGCCATGGTATCGATACCATGCTTGATGGTATCGATACCCATGACCAAAAAGGAAGAATTATAAGTGTTGGAAGCTTGTGTTAGTTCGAATAAACTCCCGCAATCGAATATGGATGCTATGAATAACATTTTGAGTTGTAATATCACCTTGATGCATGATGTTCACTTAAATTCGTATTGGTAAATTAATGTTGGTTTTAGTCTCTATGATTTGTGAGCTTTACAATTAGGTCCCCAATCATTGAAACATGAAAGTGATGATGCTATAATGATCCAATTGATCTGAATTTTAATGTGCGTGTTCTGTACATGTTTAATTGAACCTTGGTAGATTGAAGATCCAGTTTATTATAGGAATTAAAGTTATTTGCGTTTTGTTCCTTATGTTTTATATGCGAGTTGAATGATCAATTGTGAATCGAATGTTTTCATTTTCGTGATGCATGACTTCGACACACATAGGAACTTAATTATGCATTTAGTTTAAAAGAAACATATCGGTTTTCAGGGTTGTTTATCGAATCGGACCTTCGCGGGTTTGGTTCGATATTACCCGTGTAACCCGTTAGTGCCGGTTCCGTCTAGGCCGGGCTAAGGTGGTTACATTTACCTACTGTTTTTTATATGAAAACTTAGCATTCATACTGTTTTGTGTTGGATATTGAGATGATGTTAGAGGGATAAGTCGATCGACCAATATGATGTAAGTGCACTGTTTATTTATGAAAATTCGTATACGAGTGTAAATTTCTTAGTGATTCATTAGAGTTATTGCTTGAATTGTGATATATGTGATGTATTGCATTTAAGAGTAACTTATCCTGGAAACTATGGTGGGAAACATGTTTGGAATTGATTCCATTCGTGTGCATGGGTTTGACTCGTGATTTGGTTATGATTTGTTTTGTTTGAGATCCTTGAATATGCTATCGAATCCATGAGTTTCAGAGTTTAAGTTATAAACAAGCTTAGCTGATTATTATGAGTCAATGGAGTACTTTGTTGATGTAACCCCCTTAGCCCAGCCTAGACAGAACCGGCTCTAATGAGTTACATGGGGAATATCGAACCAAAACCGCGAAGGTCCTATTCGATAAACAACCCTGAAAACCGATATAATTTTTTTCTTAACTATATACATAATTATAGTCCTATATGTGTTGAGTTCATGCAAAATAAGTATGGTAACATTCGGTTCACAGTTGAGCATTAAATGAGCACATAAGTAATTAAGGACTAAAACGTAAATAATTTAATTCGATCATCAAACTAGAAATTCATTCCATCAAATTTCAATTAAACATGCAAAGAACACTCATGATAAATTTCAGACCAAACGGAGCATACATGCCTCAATAAAATAGGGACCAAAATGTAAAACTTTTTACTTCTAGGGACTACATCCAATTTAAGTTAGCCAACTTGAAATTTAGTTAAATTTATACATCAAAGTGAAATTTCAACTCAAAATAACATTCGTAGCTACCATAATTAAACATAGGAAGATATCCGGGACTAAAATGCAATTTCAGCAACTATTAATTCATAGCAGCCAAAGGTTTCGAAACCTTCATTCAAGGTCTCAAAACTTTATGAAAAAGGTTTCGAAACTTTTCCTTAAAAGTTTCGAAACTTTCATTCCAGTAATGTTCTAGTATCCATCTATCCCGCAAGGTTTCGAAACCTACCAGGAAGTTTCGAAACTATTTGCTAAACGTTTCGAAACCTTCCCTAAGGTTTCGAAACTTTGTGCCCAGAATCATAATATCAGTCTTTTTAAGAAGATTTAACCAACAAGATACAACCATTGGCCACCATCAACTATATGCATAATTCCTAAGCATAATGAACAATTTAAAGCACCCAATTACCAACATCAAAGACCCAAAGTTACCTATAGGCATGCTTCCTATGTTATGATTAAAAGAAAGAAACATTCATGTGTGAACATGCTTCAAACAAACCAAAACAATACCACAATCCATCAAACAACAACCAAGGCAATATAAGGTCTCTTTACAAGTCTTTAACTAAGCAAAACACACGCTCTCCCATGGGATTGGTTTACACATTGCCAAGCCTTTTTTATTTGCCAAATCATACCAAAAATATGTAGACTTTCCCCTGGGTCCTCTTGCTCCAAATGCAGCCCCAATTGTCTCTAATTCTCTGCAAAGATGAAAGAGAGCTTAAGCACAACATGCTTAGTGAGGAAGCTCTAAACAAGATCATCAATGCAATATTAAAATTATTTAAAAGCCATGCTTGCACTCTTATGCTTGATCAAGTATACAAAACTAGTTTATGCTCATCATCATAAACAAATCATTTCATATGCAATGCACATTGATACCAAACAATTTCATGTATGCATATTGGCTTTCTAGTGATCACTTGTTGTGAACCATAAGTTCACCGAATACGCGGATCCATTATTTTAAAGACCCTTAGTCTCGTCATGACACTAAGTCACCCTTGACATGACACGAAGTCACCCTTGACATGACACAAAGTTACCCTCGTTAGCTCCACCACGTACGATTGGACACAAAGTCACCCTTGTTACGTGTGGGCGGCTCTACCACGCACGGTTAGACACGTAGTCACCCTCGCAACGTGTATGCATTTTTCTTTATTTCCATAATCTTTATATTGCACTCAATCCTAATGACATGTCATTTGTATTCGTATCTAAAGTTAGTTTCACTAAGCCAATATCAATTCCAATCATGCACGTTAACTTGCTTCTCATAATGCATTAATAATATGTTCATCATGTGAACCACAAATCATGCTCAACGGGTTACAAAATGTAGGGCAAATAACCTCATATTATTCCATTTCATTTTCATTCTTCCATAAACCATGAATGTCTTTATAAACCATACTTTTTCAGCAATTAACACATGCATGCATCATTTTAAAATTAAAGCTATGCATTTCCAAAACATCAATATAAACTTCATCCCTAAAACCAATGTATTTGTAACCAAAGCTCAAGGCAATTAATCAAACACATTAAGGTCACTTAATCTTGAACCATGGAAAATTTTCACACTATTCTATAGTCCCCAAAAAATAACCGAACGTTGAAGTTCACTTCTAACCAAAATTCACTCACCGACAAGCGAAACAAGCCCTCGCCGATGCTCCGACGGCAACGCCGATGCACCAGCCTCCTATGAACCTTCTTGCACTTCCTCTACAACATTAAAAACAGAGCATATGCACATCATAACATGCTCAAAACAACAGCCACATTAAACCTCCACAAAACTATCGAAAACCTAGCCGAAAGACCGAAAACTAAGCCAAAACGCATCCGAAATAACAACAACCCTTAACCTAATGAATCTAACATCTAATCTACCTCAATTATGAACTAAAAATACTTTCAAAATCCTTACTTGCAGCAAACAAGTGAGGAAACTGCTCCTCCATACTTTTCCTTGTCTCCCAAGTTGCCTCTTCAACACCTCGGTGTCTCCAAAGTACTTTAACCAAATCTATGGTCTTCCCCCGAAGAACCTTCGTATCCACATCCAAAATCCTCACCAGTTCTTCCTCATAACTCATATCCGCTCTTAACTCAATATCCTCAATTGGAACCACATGAGAGGGATCTGACCTATACTTACGAAGCATCGACACATGAAAAACATCATGCATCCTACTCAACTCCTCTGGCAACCTCAACCGATAAGCAACATGACCAACACGCTCCAACACCTCATACGGATCAATGAAACGAGGACTCAACTTACCCTTACGTCCAAACCTCATCACCTTCTTCCATGGCGAAACCTTTAGAAACACCTTATCTCCGACAGCATACTTCACCTCCCTACGCTTCAAATCGGCATAGGACTTTTGCCTATCTGAAGCCTCCTTGAGCTTAGTGATAAGTACTCAACTCACTATCACTTTTTACACCTTTTATGGGAATTAATCATCAAATCTACACCTACTTGGACCAATGCATATACTTAATGTGATATATTTAGAGGTTATGCTTATAAAGATGATATTTACAGAAAAGGCAAGTTTTACTGCATTTTTACATCTGTGCAGGAAGAAGTATTGTCGTGGCAGCAAACTGAGGCCGAGGCAGGACCTGATGCCGAGGAAGAAGAAGACAAGTGATGATATTGTGGGCAAGCTGAGGAGAAAAATGAGGAGAACGTTGCTGGACAAGAAGCCTAAGGATCGGAGCTGGATAGCACGAGGAAAGCCCAAGACAAAGCCATGCGGGAAAGCCTCCTATTTGGAATAAACTTGAAAATATTTTGTTTATGTACATTGCTTGTTCCCTACTCCAAGTTGTATTCTACTAAGGAAAGGTTTGCCCTAAACCAAGCCTATATAATCCCTAGCCGTCCAAGAGGAGGAAGAGGAGAGTTTTCGGTACAAAGAGCTTAGACCTAGCCGACTTCATCTTTTAGATTTTCTTTTCTTTACATTATGTTCTAATTTTCTCTAGGCTTAGGTGAAGGTTGTAGCGTATTAGTGTGAGGAGATTGAACCTTTTTTTCTTGTTTCAATGCAATAAAGTATCGAAGTTTGCTTATTCTTTGTCATTCTTTGTTCTTGCAATCAAGCTCGCGAGAGAAGTTTGTGAGTAATCCATTTATCTAATATCGAGAGAGTTAGATTCACGAAAGGAATAAGTACGTTGTTTCAATCGGGAAACACTAACTCGACCTAGAGATAGGTTAAGAGTTTCAGCGGCTAAAAGAAGTGTGAGATTGGTTGGTGATTATAATTGATTCACGCCGAGAGGTATCATCAAGGACTGGTCATCAACAGTACTTCGACTTAGAGATAAGCGGAGGCATTAAAGGACATTTTGCCGAACTTTGACAAAGTCTACCCAAGAGTAAGAGATAGCCGCGACAGACAAGCATCATCGTTGTCGAGGCAGTAAACTGCAGTACTGCCAAGGCATTGTTGTGCGATTGCATTGGATAGAAACAAGTAAATTGAATCCACTATACAACACAACTGGATCCTGGCCATTTTCTTTATCTGATTTTCTCTTTTTATTTAGTTCTCTTTATTTAGTTTCATCAAACCCCAATTTACTTGTGTCTTTATTTTATTTCTTTTTGTAGAGCAAGAAGACGAATAGGGCATATTAAGTAGAACAATCCCTGTGGAGACGATATCTGATATACTTATTACTTTATTACTTGCGACGTGTTCAATTGCACTAATTGCGCATAATTGATACGCATCAAGTTTTTGGCGCCGTTGCCAGGGATTGAAAACTAAATTTTGTTTTCTTTATTTTCTTGCTTTTTATTTTTTATTTCACTTCGTTTTTTCTTGGTGTATGAACACGACCAACCCAACCAACCCTTTTTACGAACTAGATCCAGAGATCGAACGTACATGGCAAAGGTTGAGGAGACAAATCCAAGGAGCTATGGCAGATCATCCGGTAGGACAAAACTTACCTGCCAGCAATGGAGGTCTTCCGCCACCACTAGGGCCGCGGCAGGTTACTGTTCGAGACTTCTTGGAAGAGGATTTGAATGGGTTAAATCCAAGAGTCGTTACACCAGAGATCGAAGCAGCCCACTTTGAGTTAAAACCTGTCATGTTCAATATGCTCAACACTATTGGACAGTTTGGCGGGTTTATGACTGTAGATGCCAGGCAACACCTCAAGTCATTCATGGAGATATGCAATTCATTCAAAATCCAAGGAGTCCATGAAGATGTCTTGAGATTGAAATTATTCCCCTATTCACTGAGGGATAGGGCAAAAACCTGGTTAAATAGCATTCCAGTAGGATCAATAGGATCTTGGAGTGAATTATATGAGATTTCATTACACGCTTTAATCCTACAGATCTATATGATCGAATCCGTAATGAAATCACTTCTTTTCGACAGGCAGATGTTGAACCTATGTACGAGGCATGGGAGCGCTACAGAGAGTTACTGCAAAAGTGTCCGTTGCATGGATTTCCCCTATGGACACAAGTGACCATGTTCTATAATGCCACGAATGCCACGATAAGGATGATGTTAGATGCCTCGGCAAATGGAACACTCCTTGATAAAGCACCTGAGGAAGCTATTGAGATACTAAACAAACTCGCAAAGAATGATTTTCAATTCCCTACATCTAGGCGAGGAGGCTTAAGACGCCAAGCCACGGTGAATGAGTTAGAAACATCAAATTCAGTGGCAGCACAATTGGCCTCTCGTACCAAGATGGTGCAGAACATGCAGCTACAGCAAAATACCCATGAGGTTAAGGCCATTGATTCTTTTTGCAATTTATGCGGAGGCAACCACAATTCTTCTGAATGTATGCAGACTCAAGAATCCAGCCTGTATGTTGGAAACTGTAACCGAAACAATATGATGTCGAACACATACAACCCCTCATGGAAGAGGCATCCAAAATTTTCATGGAGTAATCCTAACAATGCCTTAAATCCAACCACTCAACCCCCAGGATTCCAGCAACCAATGCAACATCTGCCGCCGCCGTAGGTCCAGCAGCCAATGCCGCAGCAGCAGATGCAGCAGCCTGTAAGTTCCTTGGAAAGTTCTCTGAAAGCATTCATGATGAAAACTGAATCATACATGGCAGAGAATAACAACTTCATCAAAAGAACAGATGCATTCATAAATAGAACTGAGATGAGGTTGCAGAACCAAGAGGCAGCAATTAAGGTACTGGAAACTCAGGTTGGGCAGTTTGCTCAGAACATAAACACTAGACCACAAGGAGGACTACCTAGCAATACTGAAGTTGCTAAGGTAATAGGCCATGAACAATGTAAGGCAATCACTACTAGGAGTGGTCTACAGCTGAAGGAAAAGATAGGAATTCCAGCAGACCAAGTCCTACCAACAGAACCAGAAAAAGAGGATTTGAATGCTGAACAAACTGATCATGTTCTTACAGATAACACTGCCCCAGCAGAGCACTCGACAGTACCTAAACAACCTGCCGAGACAACAACAGACACAGTGGTTTCAGGTATTAAATTCCAAACTAAAGAAACCCTGGATGAGATGAGACCACCACCACCTTTCCCACAAAGGTTGAAAAAACAAAAATAGGACCATCAATTTAAGAAATTTCTTGATATTTTAAAGCAAGTACACATCAACTTACCATTCGTAGAGGCAATTGATCAAATGCCTAATTATGGTAAATTCCTGAAAGATATTGTCTCTAAGAGAAAGAGACTAGGTGAGTTCGAAATAGTGGCTGCTACCGAAGGATGCATGGCAATGCTACACAATCGCATGCCACCAAAATTGAAGGATCCTGGATGCTTTACCATACCTTGTGCAATAGGTAATAACTATGAAGGAAAGGCCCTATGCGACCTTGGAGCAAGCATCAATCTAATGCCCAAATCTGTCTTTCAAAAGCTTGGAATAGGAAGGGCAAAACCTACAACAGTGATGCTCCAACTTGCGGATCGATCGTATGTGCAACCCGACGGAAAAATCAAGGACATACTGGTAAGAGTTGACAAATTTATTTTTCCCGCTGACTTTCTTGTCCTTGATTGTGAAGCAGATGATAATGCACCAATCATTCTCGGGAGACCTTTCCTTGCCATTGGACGAACACTAATTGATGTGGAAAAATGAGAGTTGACAATGAGGGTCAATGACCAACAAGTCAAACTCAATGCCTTCCACAATTTGAAAAGGCATGACGATACAGAAGAGTGCAAAGTCCTTCACACCACAGATACAGACACCAAGATATCCTACCTCGGCAGCATGCTCGGCAGAATATTTGGCAAGAAGATTAAGCAAAAGGTGGATGCAGCAAATAGGGAAAGACAGTGTCCAAGCACTTCAAATTCAGATTATCCAGACATACAGGGTGTAGTGAAGATCAAAACGAAAAAGGATGAACATGAATCCAAAGAGAATGGCCAATATCTGAAAAATTATTCTGGCCAACAAGAGATAATCACCTTAGGAGATGCATTTGCATGCACTCCCTCAGTGATATGATCTCTTTCCTATAATTTTTCTTTATATTATTAGGATTAGTTTAGTTTAGAGTTAATTTTTTTTATCTTTAATTATTTTTATTGTTTATGTTTAATTTTTTTAGGATAATAAGCAAGAATAAAGGAGAAATAGTTCACAACAGGAATTCTGCCGAGGTAGAAAACAGTGTTAGAGCCGCAGCAATCCCAACGGGTAGAACAGTGTAAAGGCTAGTCTACGAGATTCCCGCCGCGACAGTAAATGCAAACGACAGTAAAAGTTTAACGGCTACAAAACGGCTAGTGGTTTAAACGGCTATGAGGCCGAGGCCTATATAAGCAATCTCTCCCTCTTGAACTATTCACTCTTGCATTCTTGTTTTCTTTAGAATATTTGCTAATCTTGCTCTCACAATACTCTCTGCCTACTCACAAGCCTTCTTGCAATTTTCAGAACTTCTTCAAGAAAATCTCCAAGAAACTCAACTCTCAAAATACTTACTCATGGCCACCTACAAACGTTTTTCCCCAGCCATTGTTGAAGACCGTTTCAACAGGTCTTTCATTGCTCGGCAGCTATGGGAGGAACAAGGGTTCCAACATTCCGATGAAGAAAATTTCGGCATTGAGCACTACTTGTTCAACAAGATAAAATATCAAAACTGGGAGATCTTCTGCCTACAACCAACTCAGGCCAATGCCACCATCGTGCGAGAATTCTATGCGCACGGACCAAGCAAGGACTCTCTTTTTGTCCACTGTCGAGGCAGGCCTGTCAAGCTTGATGCCGAGACAATTAACCAATTTTATGGCCTCATACCTATACGTGATGTCCATGCCGAATTCATGGAGGATGTCACCGCTGAAGATTATGAGCTGATAAAAGACGACCTTTGCTACGAGAATACTCATTGGGAAACCGGTGCCCATAGAGGATCACTAGCAAGGCAAAGTCTGAAACCTGAGGCCAAGCTTTGGAACACCTTTGTCAAGAGACGCCTTATCCCAACGTCCCACAACAGTACGGTGGACCGGAGAAGATTGGTGCTCATCCAATCAATCATCAACAAACGGAGCATCAACGTTGGAGAAATTATTTTACGAGAAATATATGAATGCGGTAATAAGGATAGAGGACCACTATATTTCCCTTGTTTAATTACTGGTATTTGTAATGCTGCAGGTGTACCTACGGCCGAAACAAATAAATTCACAGCCTATAGGAGAGGGTGGACAAGAGAATTCTGCCACAAAATCATGCAGATCACATAGGCAGAACCAATCCAGACAACTCCCTAGTAGTTCACTGTTGATACCGCTGCCGGGGCATAATACACGACAGACATGCCTGAAACTGCCCACACCACTACCGCAGCAGACCCATACCAGGAAATACTACAAAGTATAGCAGCTATGGATCTTAGGCAACAGAGATACATGGAGTATCAAAGAGACTTTAACAGCACACTTGCCCAAATGATGCTCCATAACTTTCCAGACCAAGGGGTGCAGTTTCCAGAATTCCCCACCAAAATGTTTGTAACAGCTGCACCCTAAACCGAAACTAAACCAGCTCCAGGAGGACCGAGGCCATTCTTTTCCACTGGCCCTCAACAACAATTTCATGTTGCTGGCCCATCTAGGGCAGCAGACTCTACCGCGGCCTCATCTTCCAACAGACGACCATCAAAGAGGAGGGTAGTCTTCAGCACTCCACCAAGATCCGCCATCATCATGGGCAGTCTATCAGCAGAGATAGATGCCTATGTACATCAAAGCTCAACCGCTGCCGGGCCAAGCATACACCATGCTTGGGCAGACGCAACAAATGAAGGTGGGATAAACATCATGGTCACCGAGGAAATTGCCGACGAGGAAGAAGGAGAAGAAGTGGATGCTCCAATGCAACGAACACCACCAACGAGAGTCCAACCACCAAGACAAGCAAAAACTCAACCATCGCCATCACCGAAGATGAAGCAATCAATAGCACGACCTCGATGAAAGATTGTGACAAGCAGCTCTTCGGATTCCCTTTAATTTTTATATATTCAATGTTTTTTATCTCTATCTCTGCTTGTTTCTTTTCATATTTTGTTGCCTACTGTTTACCTCTAATATAAGCATTGAGGACAATGCTTGGTTCGAGTTTGGGGGTGTAGAGCCACTGCCGAGGCAATCCACTGACGCGGCCTTGCCAAGATAAGGGAGTATTTAAGTGATATTTTTTTAAATTTTTATGTCCACCACTTTACTTGGATTTGTTGCCCATACTTTTGCACTGCCCATCATCAGTATTGCCTTAGTTTATTCTTCAAGGCTATAGAAATCTTTATCCTTACCATGGTTAGGTCTTGTTAAGAAGGTTTAACCTTAGGATACTTAAAGATGAAAACTTAGAAGCTTACTATAAGATAAATCCTAAAAACACTTTTGGGACTTGTTGGATTATAGGAATTCTTTTAATGAACTTAGGTGATAAAGACTTAGATTTTTGGGAAAGTGACTAGAGGTGCCTATCACCGGCTCTAGGAATTACTCTTCTTCATGCTAGAGGTGCCCGAAATTGGCTCTAGTATGCTAAAAAGAATATCAAAAGAAAAAAGGAATTACTGATGAGAAAAACACAATCCTTGAGGTGCCCGAAATTGGCTCAAGAATTGGTTGTTTAGAAAAGAAGAGAAACTAAACCCAAATCTACTTGTCTTGAACTTAGAATTTGTCTAAGAAAGCCTTTAATCAAATTTGTCCACAAAAATGCACACACTCACTAAATCTTATAGTTTGTTTCTAGGTAAACCCTTGGGTATCCAAAAGGTTAAGTCTAAAGAATAGGCATAGTTATGGTGGGGAGAATAGATGGAAACGTAAGACCAAGAGAGAATAGAGTTTAGCAAATTGATGGTTTGCATTGCTTGAGGATAAGCAATAGTTCGAGTTTGGGGGTGTGATAAGTGCTCAACTCACTATCACTTTTTACACCTTTTATGGGCATTAATCATCAAATCTACACCTACTTGGACCAATGGATATACTTAATGTGATATATTTAGAGGTTATGCTTATAAAGATGATATTTACAGAAAAGGCAAGTTTTACTGCATTTTTACATCTGTGCAGGAAGAAGTATTGCCGTGGCAGCAAACTGAGGCCGAGGCAGGACCTGATGCCGAGAAAGCAGAAGAGAAGTGACGATATTGTGGGCAAGCTGAGGAGAAAAATGAGAAGAACGTTGCTGGACAAGAAGCCTAAGGATCGGAGCTGGATAGCACGAGGAAAGCCCAAGACAAGGCCACGCGGGAAAGCCTCCTATTTGGAATAAACTTGGAAATATTTTATTTATGTTAATGACTTGTTCCCTACTCCAAGTTGTATTCTACTTAGGAAAGGTTTGCCCTAGACCAAGCCTATATAATCCCTAACCGTCCAAGAACAGGAAGAGGAGAGTTTTCGGCACAAAGAGCTTAGACCTAGCCGACTTCATCTTTTAGAGTTTTCTTTTCTTTACATTATGTTCTAATTTTCTCTAGGCTTAGGTGAAGGTTGTAGCGTATTAGTGTGAGGAGATTGAACCTTTTTTCTTGTTTCAATGAAATAAAGTATCGAAGTTTGCTTATTCTTTGTTCTTGCATTCAAGCTCGAGAGAGAAGTTTGTGAGTAATCCATTTATCTAATATCGAGAGATTTAGATTCACGAAAGGAATAAGTACGGTGTTTGAATCGGGAAACACTAACTCGGCCTAGAGATAGGTTAAGAGTTTCAGCGGCTAAAAGAAGTGTGGGATTGGTTGGTGATTATAATTGATTCATGCCGAGAGGTATCATCAAGGACTAGTCATCAACAGTAGTTCGACTTAGAGATCAGCGGAGGCATTAAAGGACACTTTGCCGAACTTTGAAAAAGTCTACCCAAGAGCAAGAGATTGTCGCGGCAGACAAGCATCATCGCTATCGAGGCAGTAAACTGCAGTACTGCCGAGGCAGTGTTGTGCGATTGCATTGGACAAAAACAAGTCAATTGAATCCACTATACAACACAACTGGATCCTGGCCATTTTCTTTATCTGATTTTCTCTTTTTATTTAGTTCGCTTTATTTAGTTTCACCAAACCCCAATTTACTTGTGTCTTTATTTTATTTATTTTTGCAGAGCAAGAAGACGAAGAGGGCATATTAAGTAGACCAATCCATGTGGAGACGATATCTGATATACTTATCACTTTATTACTTGCGACATGTTCACTTGCACTAATTGCGCATAATTGACACGCATCACTTAGCACAAATAAGCTTAACCTTCTCTTCCGTATCTTTCAACGCTTGCTGTAAAGAAACATACTTCTGTCCAACTTCCTTCCAACATACACCTACGCCCATATAAAGCCTCAAACGGTGCCATCTGTATACTTGCCTGATAACTATTATTGTAAGCAAACTCCACCAAAGGCAACTATATCTCCCATGAACCTTGAAACTCAATGATACAACATCTCAACATATCCTCCAAAGTCTGAATAACACGTTCAGACTGACCATCCGTCTGTGGATGATAAGCTGTACTAAAGCTAAGCCTCGTACCCAAAGCAACTTGCAAACCCTTCCAAAACTTAGAGGTAAAACGCGGATCTCTATCCGATATGATCGACTTAGGCACTCCATGCAACTTCACCACCTCAGAGACATACAACTCCGCTAACTTATCCATCGAATACGTCGTATGCACGGTAAGAAAATGTGCACACTTCGTAAACCTGTCAACAATCACCCATATAGAATCCTTTTGGGACGACGTTAAAGGTAACCCCGTCACAAAATCCATAGTCACTCTCTCCCACTTCCACACTGGAACTTGAACCAGTTGCAAAAAGCCTGCAGGGAACTGATGTTCGGCCTTCACCCGCTAACACACCATACATCGCGACACAAACTCCGTCACATCCTTCTTCAAACCAACCCAAAAGTACACACTCTTGAGATCCCTATACATCTTCACACTACCCGGATGCATAACGGACTGGTATGAGCTTCCGCCAAGATAGCTTGTCTCAGCTCAACATCATCTGGCACCACAATCTGACCTCTAAAACACAAAACCTCATCATCATCAAAATGATATTCGCTCGGTCTACCTTCAGTGATATCTTCCACATAAGGTACCAAAGCCTCATCTTCTAACTGCTTCACCTTTATCATTCCAACCAACACAGGTTTTACTTGCAACTCCGCCACTAAACCACCTTCCCTTGAAATACTCAACTTAGCAAACATCGCCCTCAACTCCATTGCTGCCTTACGGCTCAAAGCATCAGCCACCACATTAGCTTTCCCCGGATGATACTCAATAGACAAATCATAATTCTTAAGCAACTCCATCCATATTCTTTGCCTAAGGTTTAGATCCTTCTGTGACATGAGATAATTCAAATTCTTGTAATCCGTATATATAGTACACTTCTCACCCTACAAATAATGTCTCCATATCTTCAAAGCAAACACTATCGCCGCAAGCTCCAAATCATGCGTCGGATAGTTCTTTTCATGCACTCTTAACTGTCTAGAGGCATACGCCACAACCTTCCCCTCTTGCATCAAAACATACCCAAGACCAACATAAGATGCATCACTATAAACCACAAAATCCTTACCGGACTCAGGTTGCACCAATACCGGGGCACTAGTCAACACCTCCTTTAACCTTTCAAAACTCTTTTGTTGACTTCCTTTCCACTCAAAAGGAACCTTCTTTTGCAAAAGCTTGGTCATAGGAGCAGCAATACTCGAAAACCCCTCTACAAACCTACGATAATAACCTACCAACCCTAGAAAACTCTGAACCTCCAACACCGTCTTTGGTTGCTTCCAACTTATAACAACCTCTATCTTTTTCGGATCAACACTAATACCATTTTACGACACCACATGACCAAGAAAAACAACTTCCTTTAACCAAAACTCACACTTGCTTAGCTTAGCAAATAGTTGATTCTCCTTCAACACTTGCAACACTATCCGAAAATATATATCATGATCTTTCTCGGTACATGAATACACAAGGATATCATCTATGAATATCACCATAAACTGATCCAAGTATTCATGAAACACCCGATTCATCATATCCATAAAAGCAGCAGGGGATCTTGTCAAACCAAACGGCATCACCAAAAACTCATAATGTCCATACCTGGTCCGAAAAGCCATTTTCAACACATCCTCCTCTTTCACCTTCAACTGATAATACCCTGATCTCAAATCAATCTTTGAGAATACACTTGTACCTCGAAATTGATCAAATAGATCATCAATCCTCAGCAAGGGATACTTATTCTTCACGGTCAACTTATTTAGTTGCCGATAATCAATGCACATCATCATGGTGCCATCCTTCTTCTTTACAAACAACACCGGCGCACCCCAAGGTGATACGCTCGGTCGAATAAAACCTCGATCAAGCAACTCTTGCAACTGCATCTTCAACTCCTTCAACACCTTAGGTGCCATGCGATAAGGAGCAATAGACACCGGGTTAGTACCAGCATAAGTCTCGATACTAAACTCCACATCACGATCGGGAGGTAATCCTGGCAACTCCTCAATAAATACTTTCGAAAAATCACGCACTGTTCGAATGTCCTGCACCCGAAAACCTTCTATACCCGGATTCATCACATAGGCTAGATATGCCACACCCCCATGTTGAAACATCTTCTCTGCTTGTAAAGCCGAAACCACACTAGACAAGAATCCGGTGTACTCACTCTTCACCACAACCTCGCTACCATCCAATAGCCTTAAGGTAACCTTTTTTCTTTTCAAAATCTACCACCGCACGATGCTCCATCAACCAGTCAACACCCAAGATAAGATCAAAACCATAAAACGAAAACTCCATCAAGTCGACCTCAAAGATATGTCCTTGAACCTCCAACGGACACCTTTTATACAACCTCCTTACTGTAACCGTTTCACCCAAAGAACTGGTAACCACCAAACCTACGTCTAAAACCTCAACCGGGATATCCAACAAATATGCATGCTCACTCAAAACATAAGAATGCGTAGATCCCGAATCTATCAAAGAAAACAACGATACACTTTGCAAAGAGAAGGTACCTGCAACCACATTTGTAGCATTACGAGTTCCACACTGAGCATAAACCTTACACCCATCTCCCTGCCTCTGGAAAGGACCTCGACCACATCCACGTCCTCTACCAGGCATCACAACCACATCAGCTCAACCACCAGACTCACTAGTAAACCTCGGACAATCACGCTTCTTGTGATCCATCGACTCACAAACTATACATGCACCAGTAGCCCACCAACACTCTCTTGGATGGCGCCTAGAACATAGGTTACAAACTGTGATATCACCACCACCTCTACCAAACTGTTGTGCACGACTGCCGCGTCCAAAATTACCTCAGCGTCGATCAACTCTATATCGGTTGTCTCGAAACCTCTTACCCTGCTTACTTTGAGCACCAGCCTCAGCAGGCCTCTTACCAACATCGGAAGATTTCCTAATCTCCTTCAGGGACTCCTCGACATCCTTGGCCCTATTAATCAGCACATCAAACTCGGTGTACTCAGCAACTAACAGGTATGTCTTAATCTCGGGGTCCAAACTGTAACGGAACCTATCATATCTCTTCCGGTCAGTAGAGACTAACTCAGGAGCATAGTGGCTCAACCTAATGAATTGTATCTCATACTCAACCACTGTCATAGCCCCCTGCACCAAAGACATAAACTCTCTCTTCCTTGTATCCTCATATTGTGGCCCCAAAAACTTCCGCACAAAAGCGGTCCGGAAATACTCCCAAGTCAGGTTAGCAGCAACTACACCAGCTTTCGTGGTAGTCAACCAACGATAATCATCTCCCTAGAGAAAAGATACTACATAGACCAACCTCCTGGTATCTTGACACTCTATCTGATCCAAAATCCTCTCTGTACTAGCCAACCACTCCTCAACTGAGCTCGGGTCCGACCCACGAAACTAAACACCGCCCAAGCTACGCATACGCTCTAAAGGTAGCCCTGGGGTAACCACAACAGTAGGAGAAAGAGCCGGAATACGCACTCCAGCAACGATAGCCTGAAATGAACCTGCCATAGCCTGTATGAACGGTGCAAACTCTCTAAACTAACCTCCTAGAGGAACCGGAGGCACACCCATGGGTGGAGGAGGAGGAAGCGGCTCTTCCCTAGCGGTTGCCTCACCCTCAGCCTGACCCTCGGTGATCATACTAGCGCTAGCTCGAGTCTCACATCTCGGAGGCATAATCCAGAAACTTCAAACATGCAATTTAAAACATAATATCAGAACATATTAGACTTACACTTGGGCAAGATCCAAGGGAAACCTGAGAAGCATTTGAAAATGTATTGGCATTGGCAATGTGTAACCGATAACCCTTTTTAACCATCATCACTCAAAGTACAACCATCATGCATAAATATCCAACAAATTAGCAACATAACAAGTTCAATCACACACTTTAGCAAACCTGACTCTAATACCACCAAATGTAACCCCCTTAGCCTGACCTAGACAGAACTGGCTCTAATGAGTTACACGGGGAATATCGAACCAAACCCGCGAAGGTCCGATTCGATAAACAACCCTAAAAACCGATATATTTTTTTCTTAACTAGATGCATAATTATGGTCCTATATGTGTCGAGTTCATGCAAAAAAATTATGGTAACATTTGGTTCACAATTGAGCGTTCAATTAGCAAATAAGTAATTAAGGACTAAAACGTAAATAATTTAATTCGATCATCAAACTAGAAATTCATTCCATCAAAGTTCAATTAAACATGCAAAGAACACTCATGATAAATTTAAGACCAAACGTAACATCTTATCATCATCAATTACATGCCTCAATAAAATAGGGACCAAAATGTAAAACTTTTTACTTCTAGGGACTACATCCAATTTAAGTTAGCCAACTTGAAATTTATTTAACTTTATGCATAAAGGTGAAATTTCAACTCAAAATAACATTCTTAGCTACCATAATTAAACATAGGAAGATATCCGAGACTAAAATGCAATTTCAGCAACTATTAATTCATAGAAGCCAAAGGTTTCGAAACCTTCATTCAAGGTTTCGAAACTTTATGAAAAAGGTTTCGAAACTTTTCCTTAAAAGTTTTGAAACTTTCATTCCAATAATGTTCTAGTATCCATCTAGCTCGCAAGGTTTCGGAACCTACCAGGAAGTTTCAAAACTATTTGCTAAAGGTTTCGAAACTATTTGCTAAAGGTTTTGAAACCTTCCCTAAGGTTTCGAAACTTTGTGCCCAGAATCATAATATCAGTCCTTTTAAGAAGATTTAACCCATACAAGATACAACCATTGGCCACCATCAACTATATGCATAATTCCTAAGCATAATGAACAATTTAAAGCACCCAATTACCAACATCAAAGACCCAAAGTTACCCATAGGCATGCTTCCTATGTTATGATTAAAAACAAGAAACATTCATGCGTGAACATGCTTCAAACAAACCAAAACAGTACCACAATCCATAAAACAACAACCAAGGCAATATAAGGTATCTTTACAAGTCTTTAACTAAGCAAAACACACTCTCTCCCATAGGATTGGTTTACACATTGCCAAGCCTTTTTATTTTCCAAATCATACCAAAAATATGTAGACTTTCCCTTGGGTCCTCTTGCTCCAAATACAGCCCTAATTGTCTCTAATTCTCTGCAAAGATGAAAGAGAGCTTAAGCACAACATGCTTAGTGAGGAAGCTCTAAACAAGATCATCAATGCAATATTAAAATTATTTAAAAGCCATGCTTGCACTCTTATGCTTGATCAAGTATACAAAACTAGTTTATGCTCATCATCATAAACAAATCATTTCATATGCAATGCACATTGATACCAAACCATTTCATGTATGCATATTGGCTTTCTAGTGATCACTTGTTGTGAACCATAAGTTCATCGAATACGCGGATCCATTGTTTTAGAGACCCTTAGTCTCGTCATGACACTAAGTCACCCTTGACATGACACAAAGTCACCCTTGTTAGCTCCACCACGTACGGTTGGACACAAAGTCACCCTTGTTACGTGTGGGCGGCTCTACCACGCACTGTTAGACACATAGTCACCCTCGCAACGTGTATGCATTTTTCTTTATTTCCATAATCTTTATAGTGCACTCAATCCTAATGAAATATCATTTGTATTCTTATCTAAAGTTAGTGTCACTAAGCCAATATCAATTCCAATCATGCACGTTAACTTGCTGCTCATAATGCATTCATAATGTGTTCATCATGTGAACCACAAATCATGCTCAACGGCGTTACGAAATGTAGGGCAAATAACCTCATATTATAACATTTCATTTTCATGCTTCCATAAACCATGAATATATTTATAAACCATGCATTTTTAGCAATTAACACATGCATGCATCATTGTAAAATTAAAGCTATGCATTTCCAAAACATCAATATAAACTTCTTCCATAAAACTAATGTATTTGTAACTGAAGCTCAAGGCAATTAATCAAACACATTAAGGTCACTTACTCTTGAACCATGGAAAGTTTTCACACTATTCCATAGTCCCCAAAACAGAACCGAACGTTGAAGTTCACTTCTAACCAAAAATCAAACACCGACAAGCGAAACAAACCCTCGCCGATGCTCCGACGACAACGCCAATGCATCAACCTCCTATGAACCTTCTTGCACTTCCTATACAACATTAAAAACAGAGTATATGCACATCATAACATGCTCAAAACAGCAGCCACATTAAACCTCCACAAAACTATCGAAAACCTAGCCGAAAGACCGAAAACTAAGTCGAAACGCATCCGAAACAACACCAGCCCTTAACCTAATGAATCTAACATCTAATCCACCTCAATTATGAACTAAAAATACTTTCAAACCATCCTTATACCTCCAGCAAAAGCAGAGCACCTAAAACAGCCCATAACATAACCGAAAACCACCTCAATTCAACATCGATTCAATTATTCCGGGATTAATTTGATGTTAAATCATTTCAAGACTTAATCAATCATTTAATTAACATAATATCATTAATAAATCATCCT
This sequence comes from Abelmoschus esculentus, assembly GCA_035048815.1. Lineage (NCBI taxonomy): Eukaryota > Viridiplantae > Streptophyta > Magnoliopsida > Malvales > Malvaceae > Abelmoschus > Abelmoschus esculentus. The sequence continues at coordinate 7,268,056 of JAUCBN010000044.1, forward strand.
AATTACAACATTAATTGAGATCTAAAAAGATTTCACAAAAACCTCCATAAAACTCAAAGATCTTGAATTAAAATACAAAATTAAGTTTAGATTGATGATTAGTAAGCCAAATGATTGGGAATGTCAATTAAAGAAACTTAGAAAAGAGAGGAAATCAGAATTTACCTTTAGAGAGACATCCACCAAAATTGACGTGAACTCTTCTCTTCAATTTTCTTAAAAGTAGATGATGATTTTAGAAAACAAATTGTAAGGTTTTGATGAGGATATGAAGGAGAAACAAATGAGATAAATCTTGAGGAAAGATGAGAAGAATTCAGCAAGTTTCCCAAGAAATCCAAGAGAGAAAATGGAGAGAAAGTTGAGAGAAAAAGATGAGAAAATTTAGTTGAAAAAGAAAAGTGATTAACCGTAATTGAAAAACTAAATTTTGGTGAATAAATCTCTATTTAAAAACAAATGAATTAATGGCTCTCTAAGGATTCTAAGCATTGGCTCACTTTCCAATTTAGTCACAAAAATCTCACATTTTTGGAAATTACAAGTTAAACCCCTAAACTTTTCCAAAATTTACAATTTAATCACTAACAAAATAATTAGGCTTAATTAAATCCAATTAAAACTAAAAAAAATATTCCTTTAATTCAAAGATACCATTTTAATATTTTTAAAACATTTCCACACATTTATTATTTATCCGATTAAATTATTATCACTTTAAATTTTCCAGAATTAATGAACCGAAGAATCCGAATCGACCCGAATCGAATCCCCAAACCAACACTCAAACTACTAACCCCAAAACCGAGATGTTATAGTTGAATTTCACATGCTTCTATGTTTCTCTATGTTGTGATTTGGTGAATTTTGAATGTATTCACATGTTAGTTGATTCATGTATTAATTAGGATAAATTGCATCTAGAGAACTTGTCATTACACGTGTTTAATTTCCCTTTGGGTGGAATTATGCATATAGACTTTGTTAGGCATGTTTAGACTTGAAACCAGAGTGATTAGCTATTTCTGGGTAGAAGGTTTTGATACTTGTTCATAGGGTATCGATACCTAGGCAAAAACATAACGATTTTCTTGGAAGTTAAGCATGGGTATCGAAACCACATGAACTGGTTTCGAAACGTTAGAATGAAATTTAACAAGCGTATCGATACACATAATTTTGGTTTTGATACAAACTTTCACAGTTTCAAATGGTATCGAAACGGTCCTTTAGGTGTATCGAAACGCGGGCTTGTCGCGCAGGCAAACTTTTGAGTTATCGATAGTGTATCGAAATACTTAATACCTGTATCAACACCCTTTTTTCGTTTACTACACTATCGATACCGAAGAAGGGTGTTTTGAAACTGATGGAGGCTAGACAGTCCTGCTTTTATGATGAAGCATTCGTCCTTCCACCTTTTGTTAGATTGAAGTATTTAAGATGTCGAACCCACAGGGATTGGCTTTAATTACGCAATTTATTCTTCCTGCACAATGGAAAATTAAAGACACAAATAATTGAGTTGGATTATAACTAAGGAAACTAATTAAAGCAATAAAGATAAGTGATCAAGAAATCAAGGATGGAGAAGTGGGGTAGGTTAGAGTGCTTCGTAGTGTGGGTTCAATTGACTTGTTTCTGTCCAATGCAATTGTACATCACTGCCTCGGCAGTACTGCAGATTACTGCCGAGGCAGCGACGATACTTGTCCGCCGCGGCAATCCCTTGCTCGTGGGTGGACTTTATCAAAGTTTGGCAAAGTGTCCTTTAGTGACTCCGCTTATCCCTAAGTCGAAGTACTGTTGGTGATCAATCCTTGACGATACCTCCCGGCGTGAATCAATTATAATCATCAACCAATCTCACACTTCTTTTAGCCACTGAAACTCTTAACCTATCCCTAGGTCGAGTTAGTATTTCGCGATTGAAATACCGTACTTATCCCTTTCATGAATCTAACTCTCCCGAGTCTAGATAAATAGATTACTTACAAACTTCTCTCCCGAGATTGAATGAAAGAACAAAGAATGGCAAAGGATAAGCAAACCTTGATATTTTATTGCATTGAAACAACAAAAGCAAAGTATAATTTTCTTCCACAACTACTCCACAATCTAACCTAAACCCCAAGGGGACGATGGAGGAGTTTAGGGTTTTTCTATGAAACTTGATTTCGAGATATCCTCCTCTCTACATAGGCTATGGTTTATATAGGCTTGGCCTAGGGCAAACAGGAAGTAGGAATACTACATGGAGTAGAATTCCAATAATTTCCATAAATAAAATATTTTCAAGTTTATTCCTATAAGGATTCTTTTCCCACGTGGCCCTTGACATTGACTTTTCGTGTGTTCCTCAGCTCCGATTTCTATGCCGCTTGTCTTAAAACGTTCACCTTATTTTTCTCTTCAGATCGCCTATCATATCAACATTTGCACTTCGGGCGCTGTCGCGGCCTCAGTTGCTGCCGAGGCATCAGAGTGCTGCCGAGGCAGGTACTTATCTGCATTCCAGCTTTGGTTTCCAGCATCCATATACTTGTTTGGCAATCCTATGATGCAGTTTCCTGTCTAAGAAAGAAAACCATCAAATGCATCTGTTTTATGCCAAATAATAGATTAATTCATAAATTGAGTATTGAGATGCTGAAATATGGAAATAAGCAGAATTATCCAATATTGCCATTAAATTTGTCCTTTATTAGCAATAATCGAGTGGGAAAATGGTATAGAAAATAGGAATTTTGGGCACTCATCAGAAACCCCTGTTAGTTAATGTTGTTAGAGGCTGAAATATAACTTTGAAAACTTACATTTTAGTCACTGAACTTTAAGGAACTGATTAGATGACTTGAAGATATTATTTTAAACTAAAAATTTATGTGCAAACATGAAATTTATATAATTAAGAATCGGTAACCTTAATACCACTTTCAGATCACAAATATCTGAAAAATTGCAATTAGGTCCCTAAAACTTGTTCGGTTTAATCAGAACTCGTTTCTCATTAATTCTCGCTGCAAATAAACTCAATCGGTGTATGAACATGTAGGATCTAATTAATGCATTTAGATAAAAGAAAGAATCTTTTTAGGGTTGTTTATCTAGGCGAGTCTTCGGATTAGCCTCGATATTCCCGGTGTAGCTCGTTCGAGTCGGGTGGGGTCTAGACCGGATCGAGGGAGTTACATTTGTTGGTATCAGATCTTAGATTTATGAATCCTTCTGTGATGTTTTTTTTTTTGCTTTGCTAATATGATATGCACGGTGGTTGTTTACCATGCTTTGTTGATATTGTACGATGATTGTCATATATGTTGATATGTATATGCACGGTGATTGTCTATAAATAAATGATGTTAAAGCATGTTATATATAGGTCTCCATTGATCTGCTAATTTTACGTTGGTTTTTGAACTAGATGGCACCTTGCTTCGGGATGACTCACTTGGTTTTACATTTCGTTTGTTTGCATAGTAGAACTATTATGGGATCCCGTAGAGAGCATTAGATATACCTGTAGAGACCATGAATCTTAGAATGAGTGTAGCTAGTTCTTTTGGTAAAATCATAGTAGTCATAAGTTTTCACATGTTTTGGAAGAAATTGTTATGTGTTGTTGCCTTGAGTAATGATTTGGAAAAAGGTTTGGGCTATTGACTGGTGTATGGGAATAGGCTTAGGATAGTTATGCATGTCGGAGTATGTAAAGTGGCACCATGGTGTTGAGAGGTCACATGAAGTGAAAGGAAGATAGAAGACACCCTCAGTGTGCACAGGCTGTCGGCTCTTTAACCACCACGAGACGCCTTGGCATGCTAGCCCCTCTCAAGTGCCTAGCACGCCACTCCCTTTGAGCTCTATCAATGGAGAACACTTCGGCCGGAGTTTGGAGGAGAAAGGTGGGAGCTTTCCTCAACCTCTTCGAAGGTACCTCTTTTTCTATGTTCTTACTCCTCAAAGGTGCCTCTCAAAAGTCTTTTTTTTCTTAGGTCACCGTCCTTAAAAAGAAGGGGTGAAAAACCCTAAAGAATAGTGAAAATTCCATTTTTGCCCCCTTTTCACGTGATGGCATTTCTGTAGAAATGGCAGTGGTGATAGTGGTCCCCTACTGAGGTGGCTCGTGGCCCTGCGATATTGGCTGTGGTCCCATAATATGGTGGTTGTGGCCAGGTTCTAATGGCCTTGGCTGGCTGTAATGGCACCAGCTGACACTCTTATCAAAATATCTTCTTGTCGTCTAGCTCAGCACAGGAGTCCTCTAGATTTGCCACGACATTTTTCCATCGCTATCCTTCTACGAGTGCCATGGCAAATATCCTCAACTTCCATTTTTGCTTTACCTGCACAACACAACTCAAAAGAACTACATTTCTCGTGAAATAACACCTACTACCACACAAAAATGCCAAGGCATAACTACGAAACTTCATGCAACGATATGAGCTTAAATGCATCTAAATGAGCCTATATGAACTTAAAAACAATAAATAACTTAAGTAAAAAGGCTTAAAATATAGCCTTTTTGTTGAGTTATCAATAACCTTAATTTCACTTTTAGATCACAAATATCTAAAAAATTGCAATTAGGTCCCTAAAACTTGTTTGATTTAATCATGACTCGTTTCTCATTAATTTCCGCTGCAAATGAACTCAGTACTTACATGAACATGTAGGATCTAATTAATGCATTTAGATAAAAGAAAGGATTTTTTTAGGGTTGTTTATCGAGGCAAGTGTCCGAATTAGCCTCGGTATTCCCTGTGTAGCTCGTTCAGTTGGGTGGCGTCTAGACCGGGTCGAGGGGGTTACATCAACGTTTTTGTGGCCTCTGAGTTACATTCAGTTGTTCAGACCGATCGGACATGTTCTTCGAGACCATCACGTGAGTAAGCTTTCGTATTAGAGTTTTGTTTTAGTTGGTGGCTTAGTCTTAGCTTGTTAAGTAATATAGTTATGTTACCTCTTAGGTCTTGAATCACCTAGACCGAAACACGAGACGCGTCTATCTCGGAGTTAGAGTTTCAGTTAGGGCTGTAAACGAACCGAATGTTTGGTGAACCATTTGACGGGATGTTCGTTTATGTGCGTTTATTTATTAAACTAATGAACATGTACAAGATTTTTCGTTCGTTTAATTAAACGAAAGAACATGAACAAAGGGCTCGTTCGTTCATTTACGTTCGTGAACGTTCAGTAATATGTTCGTTCATTTATGTTCGTTTGTTTGTTTGTTTTCGTTCATTTATGTTTGTTTAAATATATTCACATATATCTAAGGGTGAGCAATAGATCAAGTAAGTCGATTAAAAAAATTTTGAGTTACTTGAGTTGAGAAGTCTTATTTTATGATTCGTTAAAAACTTTCTTGTTATAGGCTAAGGGTGTTCATTGTTCGGTTAAACTAAGTTAACGGATCAAACTAAAACAAAATTTGTTAATTAGTTAAATTTTAGGTTTCGTCTAATAATTCTTAATATTATGTTAAAAAAATCGATTGGGCCAAACTAATAATTTTGGGCCTTTAGCGCACAATAGTGACAACGACCTTTTCGACTTTCCTTTTCTTCTGTGCACATCTTCTAATTAGCATATGAAACATCTTTTTGGGACATTATGCACTCGATGCCCATATATAAATCGTATAAAAATTATTTATAAAATTTTTTATATTTGAATTATAAAAAAATTAAATTAATTTTTTAACCCAAACATATATATATATAAACTTTAAACCTTATATTTTATATTCTAAACTCACAACCTAACCTTTTAAATTTTAAAATTAAAAAGTTTATTTACCGAAGCTTCAGATCAAAATATTTTATTGAAAAATATATATCTAATGTTTTTATATAAAAAAGTTTAAGAGTATAGATAGCTATTGAACTATTGAAAAAAACAATTAAGTTAATGGTTTTTTTTACCCAAAATCATAAAATAAGAAATTTAATTAATCAAATCTTTTTATCAATTTTATTTATTAAATCTTGATATTTTTTAGATATGTTGGTTGAGTTCATCATGTTACTGTATTTTCACTTTTCACTTTTTCATTTTTAGAATTTTTTATTTTATTTAAAAATTTCTTTAAAAGTTTTAAAATTTTAAAAAATATATAAAACTTAGTGTTTAGAAAAAAATATAAATACAATATAAATACAATATATAAAACTTCGTTCCAAAGAATGTTGGTTTGTTATACTTTTATACTCTCATACTTTTTTTTCGAACAAATTTAATTTATAGAAAAAAGGAAAAAATATTTTTATTAAATGTTGAACTCATAATCTAAAAAAATAATCTTAAATTATTAATTAAAAATAGGGATAACTATTTGTTTAGTACGTTTATGTTTTATTACCTCAACTATTTTTTAACAAAATGATACCTAACGTTACGTTTTATTTTTAAATTGGTACCTCGTTCGTTTAAATTTAACGAACATAGTAACATAACATTTTTTATTATTTTTTCTCTTTTCTCTCTCTCTTAGTCAATAATCATTGTGGCATTATTATAATATTTTTCAACCAATGTGGTGATGACACATGTACCATCCCATTAAATGAAAAAACACCAAATTTTAGTGTTGAAAAAATTGAACACATTCCCTATAAAACCAAAAGCCACAACAAAACCACTAAGGCTGCGTTTAGTATTGTGTTCTAAATCAGTTTTTGGGCTAAAAGCTGATTTAGAACGCAGAAGCAATGCTAAACAGTTAACTTTTAGAGAAAAAACTGCGTTTGAAAAGTGCTTTTAAACTCAAACGCAAAAACTAAATTTTTTAGCTTTTGCGTTTGGAAAAATGCTTTTAGGAGTCCGATTACAATTTTAACCTTCATTTACTATGTTTTATAATAATTTAATTTTTACAAATACATAATTGTGTTTAACATAAATTATTTTTTATTTTAAAAATTATATATTCATGTCAAATTTTTAAAAAAATACTTTTGAAAATCACTTTTCTTAAAAGCACTTCTGAAAAGCACTTTTCAAAAATAATTTATGTAGTCATTTATTAATATTTTATATTTTATCATAATTTAAGTTAATATTATAATATAAAAGAATTTGATTATCATTTAAATATATATTTTTAACTTATAACATCATGTCTAAAATAGTTATTTATTTTCTCAAAAGCATTTTTTGACAACAATATTAAACACATATATCTCAAACCAAAAATTCTAAAAGAAATTTTTCACTACACCTTTTAATCATACTTTTTCACCGCACTTTTCAAAAGAAATGCTAAACTAACCCTAAGCCAACCCACTCTATTTGACACAATTTCTATTATATATATATATATATAACTTGTATAATATTCTCACCAAAAGCTTTATCCTAATCACATCACCTACTAAGTTGTACGAATATGAATAAAGGAAAGAGTAAGGGTATGAATACAAATACGGGGACAAGAATTGTAATTTCTTAAATTATAAGTTACGTGTATAGAAGGGTACAATAAATAGAAGGGTACGAATATGGGGACCAATTTAGTCGATTAAGCCTAGTACATGATAAAATACTTCAGAATTGTTTTTTAGTGAAAATAATTATTGGAAGAATATTATAAAATCCTTATTTGACTTATACTTGAAATTGGTCAAGTCAATTTCGAAAATTGACCATAGAATCCCTGAAATTCTAAAATTAGGGACTATTTTCTAAAAATTGAAAACTTACTGACGAAATTGTAAATTGAGCCAAAAATTTGAATCTTTAAGGGGATTTGATCCAATCCTAATCTTTTTTGATCTAAACCTTCCAAGATCCCAGTTAAATAACTCTTAAACCCATGTTTTAAACGAATTAACCAAAATTCCCCAATTTTAATCCAAAAAACCTATTTCACGTTAAAACACAAAACCTTCCTCATATTTTTGTTTTCTCTTTTTCCAAGGCAGAGAACCTCATCTTGTCAAGGTAAATCTTCATTCTTTTTAATTAAATTTGTTGGTTTAATTCTTTATAATTTTTCTTCCTCAAAATTATTGGTTTTTCAATCGTTTTCTTGATTTTAAAACTTGGAAGGAGATTGAATCAGTTTTGAACGTGAGAATCCTTCAAAAGTCTGAAGCCCTAAGTTATTTAATGAAATTCTCAATTTATTGGCTGGTTACAATCGCTTTTAATCTTTATGTTTAACTAAAGTTGTTTTTATGGTCAAAACTAATGATTTTCATAGAAGGATTATAACAGTGAGTTTTTGATATCAAAATTCATATTTTTTGTTAATTTAATATGTTTTTAAGATTTCTTTAAAGTATCTAATCCCGTTCTTAAGGTTTAGGTGTTGTTTGGAGAGTTTTTGAAGAGTTTTAGTTAAGGTTTTTAAGTGTTAAGGGCTATTGTGTTTGGATCCGACTTGGAGGATGTTTGGATGCACCTAGATGCACTAAACCCTCTGTTATTAATGTTTGAAACAGGTCAAGAAGTATTAGATCAAGTTTAAGGGTGATCGGTTTGTGTGGGTAGCTTGTCGATCAAGTAACGATTTAATCGTTGTGTGGTTTGTGAGTGGATTTTGAAAGTTGGTTGCTTTGATAGTGTTTTACTTGTTTTATAAAGGTTAGGGTGTAGGAAAAGTGTGAAAAAAAATCTCTATATTCGGAGTAAGTTTTAAAGTTTTGATCTCTTAAAATTTTCATATTTCACTTGTTTTACTATACGGTTGTCATGCTTGAATTATACTTGTGCATATGTGAATATGCATGTGATTAGATGCTCATGATATTTTTTTATAATGGTTTTAATTCTCTCATGTTTTTGTTTTGAAAATATGAAAAAATGTTTTCTACTGGTTTAAGCATTTGATGCTTGTGTTGTGGGATGCATAAAGTTAATACATTGTTTTAACTTAAAACTTGAGTATTGATTTTGTTTTGTATTGGATTATTATGTGATGGTTAAAAGGGATAATTTGATCAATCAATAGCATGTGAGTGCACTATAATATACAAAATTTGTACGTGTGAAATTCTTTTGTGATGCATTATAAGTGAGCTAATGTTATACGGTATAAGGGAATTTATCGCATTCGAGTTGACTAACTATCCCGAACATCAAGGTGAATTTTGGCATGGTGGATCTAAACCTCCATGTAACCTCGCGGGGTATACCTACGAGTTTCTATTTATCCTAACGATTAGAAAAAGGAACTAATCGGATCACTAATACATATATGGTTGAAAAGCAAGTGTTTTTACTTTGCAATGACAATTACATGTGTTTTTGAATTGTGCACAAGAGTTTTGGTTTAAGCTTTGCTATGAGTAGCATATAAGACTTGTTTCTTGCTTATCAAGCATTTGTTTTCAAAAAGGTATTTTGAAACGGTTTTTTGACTTTTGAGTCATGGTATAATTGCTGATTTTTCAAATGGTGGCATTGATAGTTGTAATAACTATTTTTGTCTAGAGTTCGAACAAATCCTAAACCAAATCTAAATTGGAATATATATTAATATTTAAAATATATAATAAATAAACCATAAATTAAAAAGTCAAAACAAATTATTATTATACATATTAAAAAGAAATTATTATAATAGTCCATTATATTGAAACCATAATTGTTGCGTGTCAAAAGTGCGCAATTGGTGCAAGTGGACACATCGCAAGTAATAAAGTGATTAGTATAATCGAGTATCGTCTGCACAGGGATTGGTATACTTAATATGCTTCCTTCGTCTTCTTGTTTTGTAAAAGGAATAAAATAAAAACACAGGTAATTTGGGTTTGGATGAAACTAAATAAATTGAAATAAAACAACAAAGTAAAAGAGTGAGATTTGATTAATAGAGAGAGGTCAGGATCCAGTTGCGTTGTATTGTGGATTTGATTGACTTGTTTCTGTCCAATGCAATTGTATATCACTGCCTCGGCAGTACTGCAGATAACTGCCTTGGCAGTGACAATACTTGTCCGCCGCGGCAATCCCTTGCTCGTGGGTGGACTTTACCAAAGTTCGGCAAAGTGTCCTTGGATGAATCCTCTTATCCCTAAGTCGAAGTACTGTTGATGACTAGTACTTGATGATACCTCCCGGCGTGAATCAATTATACCCACCAACTAATCTCACACTTCTTTTAGCCGCTGAAACTGTTAACCTATCCCTAGGCCGAGTTAGTATTTCGCGATTGAAACACGATACTTATCCCTTTCGTGAATCTAACTCTCCCGAGTCTAGATAAATGGATTACTCACAAACTTCTCTCCCGAGCTTGAATGCAAGAATAAGGAATGACAAAGGATAAGCAAACCTTGATAGTTTTATTGCATTGAAACAAAGAACAAAGTACAATCTCCTCTCACAAATACTTAACAACCTTCACCTAAACCCTAAGAAAACTTAGAACATAATTTGAGAGAAAGAAAACAATAAATCTTAGGGTGAACTCTCTAAGAATTGGGTCTCCTATTCCCTTAGACGGCTAAGTCTTATATAGGCTTGGCCTAGGGCAAACCTTTCCTAAGTGGAATACAACTTGGAATAGGGAACATGTCATGTACATAAATAAAATATTTCCAAGTTTATTCCAACTTAGAAGATTTCCCGCGTGGCCTTGTCTTAGGCTTTTCCTCGTGCTAACAAGCTCCGATCCATGTGTTGCATATCCAGAAACGTCCCTTGGATTTTTCTCTTCCGATCGCCTACAGTATCGCTTCCTGTCTTTCTGCTGCTGTCTCGGCATCAGGTCCTGCCTCGGCCATGTTGCTACCTCGGCCATGTTGCTGCCGCGACACTAGTTTCTCCTGCACAGATGTAAAAATGCAATAAAATTTGCCTTTTCTGTAAATATCATCATTATAATCATAACTTCTAAATATATCACACTAAGTACATGCATTGGTCCGAGTGGGTGTAAATTTAGTGATTAATGCCCATAAAAGGTGTAAAAAGTGATAGTTAGTTGAGCACTTATCACACCCCCAAACTCGAACTATTGCTTGTCCTCAAGCAATGCAAACCATCAATTTGCCAAACTCTATTCTCTCTTGGTCTTATGTTTCCATCTATTCTCCCCACCATAACTATGCCTATTCTTTAGACTTAACCCTTCGGTTACCCAAGGGTTTACCTAGAAACAAACTATAGGAATTGGTGAGTGTGTGTGTTTTTGTGGACAAGTTTGATTAAAGGCTTTCTTAGATAAACTCTAAGTTCAAGACAAGTAGAATTTGGTTAAGTGTTCTCTTCTTTTCTAAACAATCAATTCTTGAGCAAATTTCGGGCACCTCAAGGATTGTGTTTTTCTCTTCAGTAATTCCTTTTTTCTTTTGATATTCTTTTTAGCATACTAGAGCCAATTTCGAGCACCTCTAGCATGAAGAAGAGTAATTCCTAGAGCCGGTGATAGGTACCTCTAGTCACTTGCCCCAAAATCTAAGTCTTTATCATCTAAGTTCATTAAAAGAATTCCTATAATCCAACAAGTCCCAAAAGTGTTTAAAATTTATCTTATAGTAAGCTTCTAAGTTTTCATCCTTAAGTATCCTAAGGTTAAACCTTCTTAACAGGACATAATCATGGTAAGAAGAAAGATTTATATAGACTTAAAGAATAAACTAAGGCAATACTGATGATGGGCTGTGCAAAAGTATGGGCAATTTATTCAAGTAAGGCGGGGAGCATAAAAAATTTTAAAAAAAATTCACTGAAATACTCCCTTTTCTTGGCAAGGCCTCGGTAGTAGAATGCCTCGACAGTGGCTCTAGACCCCCAAACTCGAACCAAGCATTGTCCTCAATGCTTTATAATAGAAGAGAATAGTGGGCAACAAAAAATATAATAGGAAAGAAGCAACATAGAAAGAATCAAACAACAAATAATATTGAATATATATAAAAAAAATTAAAGGGACTCCGAAGAGCTGCTTGTAACAATTTTTTTTCGGGGTCGTTCTGCTGATTGCTTTGTTTTTGGTGAGGGCGATGGCTGACTTTTTGCTTGCCGGGGCGGTTGGACTCTTTTTGGTGGTGTCCGTTGCATTGGAGCATCCACTTCTTCACCTTCTTCCACGTCAGCAATCTCCTCGATGATCATGATGTTCGTTCCACCTTCGTTTTCTGCGGCTGCTCCGGCATGGTGTGTACTTGGTCCGGCCGCGGTTGAGCTTTGGTGTACATAGGCATCTATCTCTGCTAATAGACTGCCCATGATGATTGGGGATCGTGGTGGAGTGCTGAATACTGCCCTCCTCTTTGATGGTCTTCTGCTGGCAGATGCTGCTGCGGCAGAGTCTGCTGCCCTAGATGAGCCGGCAGCATGGAATTGTGGTTGAGGGCCCGCGTGGAAGAAAGGTCTTGGTCCTCCTAGAGCTGGTGTAGTCTCTGTATATGGTGCAGCTGTGACAAACATGTTGCTTGGAAATTCTGGAAACTACGCCCCTTGGTCTGGAAAGGCATGGAGCATCATTTGGGCAAGTGTGCAGTTGAAGTCCCTCTGATAATCCATGTATCTTTGCTGCCTAAGATCCATCGTTGCCATCCTTTGAAGTATCTCCTGGTACGGGTCTGCTGCGGTAGTGGTGTGGGCAGTGTCTAGCATGTCTGCTGTGTATTGGACCCCGACAGCAGTATCAACAGTGAACTGCTGGGGCATTGCCTGGACTGGTTCCGCCTGTGTGATCTGCATGATTTTGTGGCAAAAGTCTCTAGTCCATCCACTCCTTTGGGGAGTGTATTCGTCCGTGTCTTTTACTAGTACACCTGTAGCAACACACAAACCAGTGATCAAACAAGGGAAATATAATGGTCCTCTATCCTTCTTACCGCATTCGTAAATTTCACGTAGGATAATTTCTCCAACGTTAATGCTCCTTTTGTTGATAATTGATTGGATGAGCACCAATCTCTTTCGGTCCACCGTGTTGTTGTGGGAGGTTGGGATGAGGCGTCTCTTGACAAAGGTGTTCCAAAGCTTGGCCTCGGGTTTCAGACTTTGTCGTGCTACCGATCCTCTATGGGCACCGGTTTCCCAAGTAGTGTTCGTGTAGCTGTCGCGTGTCAAAAGTGCGCGTTCAGTGCAAGTGGACACATCACAAGTAATAAGTGATAAGTATATTATCGAGTTATCGTCTCGTCATGGACCGGTATACTTAATATGCTTTCTTCACTTCCTTGTTCTGTAGAAAGATAAAAACACAAATAAGTTGATTTGATTTATCTAAACTAAAATAACTAAAATAAAAGTAAAGAGTTGAAATAGTAGAGAGAGATGGGCTAGGATCCAGTTGCGTTGTATTGTGGAATTGATTGACTTGTCTCCGTCCAATGCAATCGTATATCACTGCCTCGGCAGCACTGCAGTTTTACTGCATGGGCAGCGATAACGATGTCTGTCGCGGCAATCCCTTGCTCGTGGGCAGACTTTACCAAAGTTCGGCAAAGTGTCCTTGAATGACTCTGCTTATCCCTAAGTCAGAGTGATGTTGATGACTAGTCCTTGATGATACCTCCCGGCGTGAACCAATTATACTCACCAACCAATCTCACACTTCTTTTAGCCGCTGAAACTCTTAACCTATCCCTAGGCCGAGTTAGTATTTCGCGATTCAAACACCGTACTTACCCCTTTCGTGAATCTAACTCTCCCGAGCTTAGATAAATGGATGATCACAATATCCTCTCCCGAGCTCAATTATGAAACAAGGAATAACAAAGGATAAGCAAACCTTGATAATCTTTATTGCATTGAATGAAAGACAAAGTACAATCTCCTCTCACAAATACTCTACAACCTTCACCTAATCCCTAAGAAGGTTTAGAACATGGTGGAGAGGAAAGAAACAAGAGTAGAAGTCGGCTCTCTCCCTAGGTATTTCGTTTTTTACATTGGGTGGCTAGGTCTTTATATAGGCTAGACCTAGGGCAAACCTTTCCTAAGTAGAATACGACTTGGAGTAGGAAACAAGTTAAGTACATAATAAAATATATTTCCAAGTTTGTATTCGGCTAAAGGGGTTTTTCCGCATAGTCTTCCTTTGGGCTTTTCCTTGTGCTAGCCAGCTTTGATTCATGGGCTTCAAGTCCAGGCACGTTCCTTGGATTTTTGTCTTTCCATCGCCTATAATCTTGCTTCCTGTCTTTCTGCTGCTGCCTCGGCATCAGGTCCTGCGTCGGCCTTGTCTCTGCCGCGGCACAGGTTCTCCTGCACAGATATGAAAACGCAGTAAAACGTGCCTTTTTCTGTAAATATTATCTATATGAGTATAACTTCTAAATATATCACATTAAGTGCATGCATTGGTCCGAGTGGGTGTATATTTGGTAATTAATACCCATAAAAGGAGTAAAAAGTGATAGTGTGTTGAGCACTTATCACACACCCAAACTCGAACTATTGCTTGTCCTCAAGCAATGCAAACCATCAATTTGCCGAACTTTATTCTCTCTTGGTCTTACATGTCCATCTATTCTCCCCACCATAACTAGGCCTATTCTTTAGCCTTAACCATTCGGTTACTTAAGGATTTACCTAGAAACAAACTATAGGAGTTGTGAGTGTGTGTGTTTTTGTGCACAAGTTGATTAAAGGCTTTCTTAGATAAACTCTAAGTTTAAGACAAATAGACATTGGTTAAGTGTTCTCTTCTTTTTCAAACCCCAAATCTTGAGCCGGTTTCGGGCACCTCAAAGACTTGTGTTTTTCTTTTCACTAAAATCCTTCTTTCTTTTTAATATTCCTTAAAACATACTAGAGCCAATTTCGGGCACCTCTAGCATGAAGAAGAGACTTTCTAGAGCCGGTGGTAGGCACCTCTAGTTACTTTCCAAAGATCTAAGTCTTTATCACCTAAGTTCATTAAAAGAATTCCTATAATCCAACAAGTCCCAAAAGTGTTTAAGTTTAAAGTTCTACCTATAGTAAGCTTCTAAGTTTTCATCCTTAAGCATCCTAAGATTAAGCCCTCTTAACAGAACCTAAACATGGTAAGGAGAAAGATTTCTATAGCCTTAAAGAATAAACTAAGGCAATACTGATGATGAGCAGTGCAAGAGTGTAGGCAGTTAATTCAAGTAAGGCGGGGAGCATAAAAATTTATAAAAAAAATCACTGGAATACTCCCTTTTTGGCAAGGCCGCAGCAGTAGATTGCTGCCTTGGCAGTGAATCTGCACCCCCAAACTCAAACCAAGCATTGTCCTCAATGCTTTATATTTTGAAGGAATAAACGACAAAACAGAATATGAATTATGCGCAGCAAGTAAAAACAGTAAAAGTAATTGAATTAATGGACAAAGAATATTTAAAGCGACTCCGAAGAGCTGCTTGTAACAATTTTCCTTCGTGGCCTTGATGCCAAATGCTTTGTCCTTGGGGAGGGCGATGGTTGCGCCTTTGCTTGCCTCGGCGGCTGGACTCGAGTGGGTGAGGTCCTTTGCATCGGGGCTTCTACTTCTTCTCCTTCTTCAACATCTACCATCTCTTCAGTTATCATCACGTCCGTTCCTCCTCCCATCACAGTTGCTCCTCCGGTGTGGTGTGTGCTTGGGCCGGCGGCAGTAGAGCTTTGGTGCACATAGGCATCTATCTCGGCGGATAGACTGCCCATGATAATTGGCGATCTGGGTGGAGTGCTGAAGACGGCCCTTCGCTTGGATGGCCTTCTGCTGACAGACGAGGCCGCGACAGAATCCGCCGCCCTAGATGGGCCGGCAGCCTGGTATTGAGGCTGAGGGTCCAGATGGAAGAATGGTCGTGATCCTCCCAGGGCTGGTGTAGTCTCGGTGTAGGGTGCGGCGGTGACGAACATGTTGCTTGGGAACTCCGGGAATTGTACGCCTTGGTCCGGGAAGGCGTGCAACATCATCTGGGCTAGAGTGCCATTGAAGTCCCGTTGGTACTCCATGTACCGTTGTTGTCGAAGATCCATTGCGGCCATTCGCTGCAAGATTTCTTGGTATGGGTCTGCTGCGGTAGAGGTGTGGGCAGCACCAGGCATGTCTGCCGTGTACTGGGCCCCAACAGCAGTATCGGCAGTGAACTGTTGCGGCGTTGCCTAGACAGGTTCGGCTTGAGTGATCTGCATGACTTTGTGGCAGAAATCCCTGGTCCATCCTCGTCTTGGGGGCGTGTATTCATCCGTTTCTTCAATGGGTACACCTGTCGAAACATATAAACCCATAATCAAGCAAGGGAAATATAATGATCCTCTATCTTTCTTACCGCACTCGTGAATTTCCCATAGGATGATTTCTCCAACGTTGATGGTCCTCTTGTTGATGATGGATTGGATAAGCACCAATCTCTTGCGATCCACTGTGCTATTGTGTGATGTTGGGATGAGGCGTCTTTTGACGAAGGTGTTCCACATCTTGGCCTCCGGCTTCAAGCTTTGTCTTGTTACAGATCCTCGATGGGTACCGGTTTCCCATGGAGTGTTCCCGTAACAAAGGTCGTCTTTGATGAGTTCATAGTCCTCGGCAGTGATATCTTCCAAGAATTCGGCATGGATATCACTGTCTGGGGTGAGGCCGTAGAAGTTGTTGATCATCTCGGTATCTAGCTGTATTGGCCTGTCGCGGCAGTGAACGAACAGGGAGTCTTTGCTGGGCCCATGAGCGTAGAACTCCCGCACGATCGTGGCGTTCGCCTGGGCAGGTTGCAAAAAGAAAATTTCCCAATTCTAGTACTTAATTCTGTCGTAGAGGTAGTGTTCAATGTCGTAGTTTTCTTCGTCTGCATGTTGGAAGCCTTGCTCTTCCCAAAGTTGCCTAGCGATGAAAGATCGGTTGAATCGATCCTCAACGTTGGCTGGTGCGAATCTTTTGTATGTAGCCATCAAGATGGAAAGATGTAAGTTCTTGGAGGTTTTTCTTGAAGAAAATCTGGAGATTGTAGAAGGCAGAGAGTAATTGAGAAAGAGATTGTTAAGAATACTAAAGAAAACAAGAAAGTAAGAGTGAATAGTTCAAGAGGAAGGAGTTTCTTATATAGGCCTCGGCCTTGTGACCGTTGAGACCACTAGCCGTTGTAACCGTTTCCTTTTCTGTCGTTTCCTTTTTCTGCCGCGGCAGGAATCTCGGTGGACTAGCCGTTACACTGTTCTGCCCGTTGGGACTGCTACGGCCCTAACACTGTTTTATTGCCTCGGCAGAGTTCCTGCTGTGAACTATTTTTTCCTTATTCTTGTTTTTTATTCCTAAATAAAACACACAAAAGAAAAATACAGAAAGCAAAAATAATTAAAAAAATAAAAATAAACTACTATCCTTAATATAATAATAAAGAAAATGGGAGAGGTCATGTTACTGGTGGAGAGCATGCAAATGCATCTCCCAAAATTATTCTCTCCCTTAGGCCCAAATTGTGAATCGGTTGTGGGCCAATCTTGTTTTCTGTGTGTCCATCCATCTTGGGCTTGATTTTCTTGCCGAACATTCTACCGAGCAGACTGCCCAGGCAGGATATCTTATTATCTACGGTGTGGATGGCCTTGCATTCCTCTGGATCATCATACTTCTTTAAGTTGTGGAATGCGTTGAGTTTGACTTGTTGGTCATTGACCCGCATAGTCAACTCTCCTTTTTCCACATCAATTAATGTGCGTCCAGTTGCTAAAATGGGTCTCCCAAGGATGATCGGTGCATTGTCATCTGCTTCACAATCAAGGACAAGGAAGTCGGCAGGAAAAATAAACTTGTCAACTCTTACCAGTATGTCCTCGATTTTGCCTTCAGGTTGCACATAGGATCTATCCGCAAGTTGGAGCATCACTGTTGTAGGCTTCGACCTTCCAATTCCAAGCTTTTGGAAGACTGATTTAGGCATAAGGTTTATGCTTGCTCCAAGGTCGCATAGGGCCTTTCCTTCATAACTCTTTCCAATCGCACAAGGTATAGTAAAGCAACCAGGATCTTTTAACTTTGGTGGCATGCGGTTATGCAGCATTGCCATGCATCCCTCGGTAGCAGCCATTGTCTCAAACTCACCTATTCGTTTTCTCTTTGACACCATGTCCTTTAGGAACTTGGCATAGTTGGGCATTCGTTCAATAGCTTCAACGAACGGTATGTTGATGTGGACTTGCTTCAAGATGTCGAGGAACTTCTTGAATTGCTGATCCTGTTTTTGCTTTTTCAACCTTTGCGGGAAAGGTGGTGGTGGTCTCATTTCATCCAGGGTTTCTTTAGTTTGAAGTTTTATACCTAGCACCACTAGAATTGTTGCGGCCTCGGCAGGCTGCTCAGGAGCTGCAGTGCTTGCTGTCGGGGCAGTGTTGTCAGCTTCAGTTTGCTCAGCCTCTTCTCTTGCTTGATCTGCTGATTGAGTTTGGCTCTCTGGGATCTTCTCCTTCAACTGTAGACCACTCCTAGTAGTAATTGCCTTACACTGTTCATGGTTTATTACCTTAGCAACTTCAGTATTGCTAGGTAGGCCTCCTTGTGGTCTAGTGTTTATGCATTGAGCAAACTGCCCAACTTGAGTTTCCAGCGTTTTTATGGTCGCTTCTTGATTTTGCACCCTCATCTCAGTCCTATTCATGAAGGCATCTGTCCTTTTGATGAAATTACTATTTTTTGCCATGTAGGACTCAGTTTTCATCATAAAGGCCTTTAGCGTGTTTTCCAATGAACTTACCGGTTGCTGCTGCGGCATCGGCTGTTGGACTTGCTGCTGCGGCATCGGCTACTGAAATCCCGATGGTTGGGTAATTGGGTTTAAGGCATTGTTTGGGTTACTCCATGATAAGTTTGGATGCCTCTTCCATGAGGGTTGTATGTGTTGGACATCACATTGTTGCGGTTGTAGTTCCCAACATACATACCAGTTTCTTGATTCATGCAGTCAGAGGAACTGTGGTTTCCTCCACATAAGTCACAGTATGAATCAATTATCTTGACCTCACGGGTATTGTGTTGTAACTATAGGTTTTGCACCATCTTGGTAAGAGAGGCCAATTGTGCTGCCACTGAACTTGATGAATCTAATTCATTTATTGTGGCTTGGCGTCTTACTCCTCCTCGCCTAGATGTAGGAAACTGAAAGTCATTCTTTGTGAGTTTGTTCAGTATTTCAATAGCTTCCTCAGGTGCTTTGTCCAGGAGTGTTCCGTTTGCCGAGGCATCTAACATCATCCTTGTCGGGGCATTCGTGGCATTGTAAAACATTGTCACTTGTGTCCATAAGGGAAATCCATGCAGCGGACACTTGTGCAATAGCTCTCTGTAGCGTTCCCATGCCTCGTACATTGGTTCATTTTCAGCCTGTCGAAAAGAAGTAATTTCATTACGGATTCTATCATATAGATTAGTAGGATTAAAGCGAGTAATGAAATCACGACAAAGTTCACTCTAGGAACCAATAGATCCTGCTGGATTGCTATTTAGCCAAGCTTTCGCCCTATCCCTTAGTGAATAGGGGAACGCAAGACATCTTCATGGACTCCTTGGATTTTGAAAGAGTTGCAGATTTCCATAAAGGATTTGAGGTGCTGCCTTGCGTCTTCAGTTGCAGACCCACCAAATTGTCCAATTGTGTTTAACATATTGAAAATAACGGGTTTGAGTTCAAAATGGGCTGCTTCAATTTCCGGTGTGACGACTCCTGGGTTTAATCTGTTTAAGTCCTCTTCCAGGAAGTCCCTGACAGTGAGCTGCCGCGGCCCAGGTGGTGGCGGAAGTCCTGCATTGCCGGTAGGTAAATTTTGTCGTGCCGGGTGATCTGCCATGGCTCCTTGGATCTGTCTCCTCAACCTTTCCCTTGTTCTTTCGATCTCTGGATCTAATTCGTACAAGGGGTTGGTGGGATTGACCCTGGTCATACACCAAGAAAAACAAACGTAAAATAAAAATAATAAAAATAAACAAGAAAATAAAGAAAACAAAATTTAGTTGTCAGTCCCTGGCAACGGCGCCAAAAATATGTCGCGTGTCAAAAGTGCGCGTTCAGTGCAAGTGGACACATCGCAAGTAATAAGTGATAAGTATATTATCGAGTTATCGTCTCCTCATGGACCGGTATACTTAATATGCTTTCTTCACTTCCTTGTTCTGTAGAAAGATAAAAACACAAATAAGTTGATTTGATGTATCTAAACTAAAATAACTAAAATAAAAGTAAAGAGTTGAAATAGTAGAGAGAGATGGGCTAGGATCCAGTTGCGTTGTATTGTAAAATTGATTGATTGATTTGATGTATCTGTCACCTTAGTTGATTTTATGTTGATTCGGGTTGTAGTTGTTACTTAATTGTTGTTTTATTGTTGAATTATAATTTACTTTAATATTCTACACTTCACTTTTGTTGGTTAAATGGATATTATTAATTTTCAATTCTAATATGTTTTGGAATATTTTATAGGTACAATGGGATAGTAATAAAATGCATGCAGAATTTGGTGCAATCAAATCTACTAGCGGTGTTTTGGAGAAAAAAGCCACTAAAAAGGATAATAAAACAGTGGCATTTGTACCAAAAACGCCGCAACATGACATGCTAATTGTGGCGTTTATTTACATAAACACCACTATAGAATATAATATACAGTGGCATTTTGTAATTTAAATGTCGCAAAAGGTTATAACATTTGCTGCGGTTGACTTAACAAATGCCGCTAAAGGTCATAATATTTGCGGCGTTTGACTTACCAAACGCTGCTAAAGATCATGTACTATAATGGCGTTTGTCAAAGATAAACGCCGCAGATATTTGCAGCGTAGGTTTCAGCGACGCTTTTAGCGGTGCTTTTCCAAGTGCTGCTAATACTTTTAGCGACGCTTAAAAACGGCACTAAATACCTTAAAAAACGCCGCTCAAAACCAGATTTGTTGTAGTGAAAATTGCTAACACGGATGCCTTGCACCTAGCCTATTTCAAAGTTTCAAATGCAACTTTGGTAATGGTTGTTCATTTGAAATTGTTTTTATTTAGCATCTCAATCAATGGTTTGTTGATTAATCCATATCCCTTGATAAACATTCTATAATACCCAATAAAACCCATAAATCCTCTCAAGGACTTCAAGTTTTTTGGGAGAGTTCATTTGGTCATGGTTTCAATCTTAAGAAGAATCTATGGAAACTCCTTTAAAAATCAGATACCCCAAGTATTTTATATTAGTCTAACTAAAAAAAATATTTATTCTTTTTTGTAAATAGTTGATGATGTTTTAGTACCTCCAAAATTATTATGAGGTGTTCTATACGTAGATGACTATACACCAAAATGTCATAAAAAAATATCAACACAAATTTTCTCAAATAGGATTTGAATAGGGAATTCATTAGGGATTGAAATATGGCAAGGGCATTAATAAACCCAAAAACAATTACCTTGAATTTAAAATGCCCTTGTTGTGTCCTAAAGACAATCTTATGAATGTATTTGTTCTTTATTCGTATTTTTCAATATCCTAACCTTAAACTGTCAAGTTAATATGTGTTTTTACATAATATACCCATCAAATTAAATTTTAGCTTTTCTTGTTAAATGCATAGCTACTAACTCAATCTTTTGGACGCCAAGTACCCAAAATAAGTAAAATACTTTTTATATTTTCTAGTCCACCCTCTTTGATTGATTCCCTCAAACATATGTTGTAAGCATAAAACAAGCAAAAACGCAGCAGAAAAGGATCGAAATAAATACCTCCAGCAATTGTCAAAACCTTAAGCCAAATTGGGATATGGTTGCACCACCATAGTAAAATTTCTAACCACCGTAGTAAAATTTCTAACCACTATGAAAATTAAAGAACTCGGGTACAAAATAACTGAAAACACCAAGATCTTCTAAGCACTAGAGAACCTCACTAGATGGAATACTTTATGCAAAATGAATTGCTTTGATTCTTGGTGCTTAGGGACCTTGTGCCAATGGGTATTTATAGGAGTGATTTACCATCAAAATCACTCTCATTGGACAAAAATGCCCTCAAACTATACGACATTATGACCCTTAACCGATCCATGAACAATAATAGGCAATTCATGCCTCTAAATGTGGGGATGCACTTTAAGTTCACGTTTCCAATAGTGGAAACATGGGAAACGGTTCAAAAGAACCACTAAATATGGTTATCCAACCAACATTCTCCCACTTAGTTCATATTGTCCATGAGAACTTAAAGTTAAAACATAATGTATGAATTGATAAGTGTTCAACACACTATCACTTTTTACTCCTTTTATGGGCATTAATTACCAAATATACACCCACTTGGACCAATGCATGCACTCAATGTGATATATTTAGAAGTATACTCATATAGATAATATTTACAGAAAAAGGCACGTTTTACTGCATTTTCATATCTGTGCAGGAGAACCAGTGCCGTGGCAGAGACAAGGCCGAGGCAGGACCTGATGCCAAGGCAGCAGCAGAAAGACATGAAGCAAGATTATAGGCGATGGAAAGACAAAAATCCATGGAACGTGTATGGACTTGAAGCCCATGAATCGGAGCTGGCTAGCACAAGGAAAAGCCCAAAGGAAGACCACGCGGGAAAGCCCCTTAGCCGAATATAAACATGGAAATATATTATTATTATGTACTTGACTTGTTCCCTACTCCAAGTTGTATTCTACTTAGGAAAGGTTTGCCCTAGGTCTAGCCTATATAAAGACCTAGCCACCCAATGTACAAAACACGAAATACCTAGGGAGAGAGCCGACTTCTACTCTTGTTTCTTTCCTCTCCATCATGTTCTAAACCTTCTTAGGGATTAGGTGAAGGTTGTAGAGTATTTGTGAGAGGAGATTGTACTTTGTCTTTCATTCAATGCAATAAAGATTATCAAGGTTTGGTTATCCTTTGTTATTCCTTGTTTCACAATTGAGCTCGGGAGAGTTAGATTCACGAAAGGGGTAAGTACGGTGTTTCAGCGGCTAAAAGAAGTGTGAGATTGGTTGGTGAGTATAATTGGTTCACGCCGGGAGGTATCATCAAGGACTAGTCATCAACAGCACTCTGACTTAGGGATAAGCGGAGTCATTCAAGGACACTTTGCCGAACTTTGGTAAAGTCTGCCCACGAGCAAGGGATTTCCGCGGCAGACAGTGTTATCGCTGCCCAGGCAGTAAAACTGCAGTGTTGTCAAGGCAGTGATATACGATTGCATTGGACAGAGACAAGTCAATCAATTCCACAATACGACACAACTGGATCCTAGCCCATCTCTCTCTACTATTTCAATCCTTTACTTTTATTTTAGTTATTTTAGTTTAGATAAATCAAATCAACTTAATTGTGTTTTTATCTTTCTACAGAACAAGGAGGTGAAGAGAGCATATTAAGTATACCGGTCCCTGAGGAGACGATAACTCGATAATATACTTATCACTTATTACTTGCGATGTGTCCACTTGCACTGAACGCGCACTTTTGACACGCGACATGAATCATGGCGACATTTCCTCTCATGAGTGAGTTATATCTTCCATGTATCACAATACATTAAGTCTCAACGCTTTAGCCCTTATACTTAATGAATAAACCCAAAGTTTATTCTAGGTCCAAACTTTAGTGATATTTCTCGAAACAATTAACTTAATGTGTACACAACTGATAAGTGCTTAATTCACTATCACTTTTTACTTGGACCAAAGTATGTACTTAATGTGAGATATTTAGATATTCTGCTTATGTGACTTATAAAGATAATATTCATAAACAATGCAGGCTTTACGGCATCTTTTATGCAATTGCAGGAATATCCACTGCCGCGGCAGTAAGTGCGGCTGAAGCAGAACCTGAGGCCGCGATAAAAGCTGAAGGACAAGTAACGATATTGTAGGCGACTTGAAGAGAAAAATGAGGTGGAAGTTTTTGGACAAACAGCACAAGGATCAGAGTTGGGAAATGAGCCAAAAGCCCAAGTCAAAGGCCACGCGAAAAAGAATCCTTATGGGAATAAACTTGGAAATAAAACAATTATTTTATTTATGTACTTGACTTTTGTTTTACTCCAAGTTGTATTCCTACTTAGGAAAGGTTTGCCCTAGTTCAAACCTATATAAATCATAGCCGACCAAGGAGAAGAAGCATACAAGCGCACGAGAGAAATTAGTTCAAAGTTTTCTTTGTTTCAATTATGTTCTAAATTCTTTTAGGCTTAGGTGAAAGTTGTTTAGTATTTGAGAGAAGAGATTGAACTTTGTTTTCTTTTTTCAATGCAATAAAATATCAAGATTTGTTTATTCTTTGTCATTCTTTGTTCTTGCATTCAAGCTCGGGAGAGAAGTTTGTGAGAGATTTATTTTTCTAATATCGGGAGAGTTAGGCTCACGAAAGGGATAAGTAAGGTATTTTTCTAGCTGGAAAATACTAACTCGGCCTAGGGATAGGTTAGAGTTTCAGCGGCTAAAAGAAGTGTGGGATTGATTGGTGAGTATAATTGATTCACGTCGGGAGGTATCATCAAGGAATGGTCATCAACAGTACTTCGACTTAGGGATAAGCGGAGTCATCAAAAGACACTTTGTTGAATCTTGGTAAAAGTCTACCCAAGAGCAAGGGATTGCCGCGGCGGACGAACATCATCACTGTCGAGGCAGTAAAACTGCAGTGCTACCGAGGTAGTGTTATGTGATTGCATTGGACATAGACAAGTCAATTGAATCCACAGTACAACACAACTGGATCCTGGCCATCTTCTCATTCTGATTATTTTCTCTTTATTTAGTTTGTTTTATTATTCACGTTATTTAGTTTACTCCAACCCAAATCACTTGTGTTTTTATTTTTATTCTTCTACAGAGCAAGAAGACGCAAGAAAGCATATTAAGTATATCAATCCATGTGGAGACGATATTCGATAATACTTATCACTTTATTACTTGAGACGTGTACACTTGCACCAATTGCATCTCAAAACCTTCTTTGCATCTCTCTAGTGGTCTATACCTGGATTACTCTGATATCTTCCCAACATACCAACGGCAAATGCAATGCCAGGTCTTGTACAAACTTGAGCATACATCAGGCTTCCAATAGCAGAATCATATGGAATATTTTTCATTAGGCATTGAACTTATCACCCTTCACGATAGGAGCAACACTAGGAGAACAATCTTTCATCCGAAATCTTTCTAAAACTTTTTTGATATAGGTTTCTTGAGATAGACCTAAGATACCTTTACGTCTATCACGATGAATCTTAATGCCAATGACATAAGAAGCATCACTCATATATTTCATTTCAAAGTTTTGAGAAAGAAATTGTTTCACCTCATGTAGCATACCCCTGTCATTCGTTGCAAGTAAAATGTCATCCACATATAGGATAAGGAAACAAATTTTACTCCACTGACCTTCTGGTATATACATTGATCCATGATATTCTCAACAAAACCAAATAAAGAGATAACTTCATGGAACTTTAAATACCACTAACGGGAGGCTTGTTTCAATCCATATATAGACTTCTTGAACTTGCAAACTAAGTGATCACCATCACTAGAGGAAAATCCTTCAGGTTGTTTCATGTATACCTCTTACTCTAGATCACCATTAAGAAAGGAAGTTTTCACATCCATCTGTTGTAACTCAAGGTCAAATTGAGCTATTAATGCTAACACAATGCGTAAGGAATCTTTCTTAGATACTGGACTAAAAGTCTCAGTGTAATCGATTCCTTCTCGCTGAGTAAATCCTTTAGCAACGAGTCTTGCTTTATATCTTTCTATGTTGCCTTTTGAGTCTCTTTTTGTTTTAAATACCCATTTACATCTAATGGCTTTTACACCATCAGGCAACGGTACAAGATCCCAAACTTCGTTGCTCTTCATAGAATTCATCTCATCCTTCATAGCATCATACCATAAATTTGATTGATTGGAGCTCATGGCACTTGAAAATGTCTCAGGATCATTTTCAGCTCCAACATTATAGTCAGATTCTTGTAAATACACAAAATAGTCACTAGAAATTGTTGATTTTCTTTCTCTAATAGATCTTCTTAATGTTGAACCAACATTCTCTTGTGGATCATGTTGTTCAACTGGTTGTTCAATAATTTCTGGAATATCTTGAACAACTTGATCTATTGGAGTGTTTTCAGCAACTTGTGGAACTTCATTGAGTGGTTGTTCAACACCCGATTAAGCTTGACGGGTGTTATATATGATAATCAATCTTTTACTTGAAGTGGATGGTCGATCTATGGGTATTGAATCCCGAGACAGATCACTCCCACTAATTGAGTCATTCTCAAGAATTTTTACATTTCTTGATTCCACAATTCTAGTGTTATTAGATGGACAATAGAATCTGTAACCTTTGGACTTTTCAGCATATCCGATAAAATACCCACTAATAGTCCTTGGGTCCAGTTTCTTTTCTTGTGGGTTATAAATTCTCACTTCAGACGGGCATCCCCATACGCGTATATATCGTAAACTAGGTTTCCAACCTTTGAATAACTCAAAAGGTGTCTTTTAGATAGCCTTGGTTGGGACCCGGTTTAATATATACACAGCCGTCTTAAGAGCTTCAACCCATAAAGACTTAGGTAGCTTAGAGCTACTAAGCATACTTCGCACCATGTCCATTAAAGTTCGGTTTCTTCTTTCCGCAACACCATTCTGATCAAGCGAGCCTGACATGGTGTATTACGCAACTATATCGTTGTCTTGAAGAAACTTCGCAAATGGACCATGTGCTTGTCCATCTTTTGTGTATCTACCATAATACTCACCACCTCTATCCGTTCTCACAATCTTTATTTGCTTACCGCATTGTTTCTCTACTTCAGCCTTGAAAACCTTAAAGGCTTCAAACGCTTCACTTTTATGATGAAGCATGTAGAGATACATGTATCTATGAAAGTGATGAAGTATTTCTGACCTTGCACATCCATATCTAGGCAACAGATATCAGAATGGATGATTTCCAATATGGTTGAACTCCTCTTGGCACCTTTCTTTGACTTGTTAGTCTGCTTACCCTTAATGCAGTCTACACAAGTGTCAAAATCAGTAAAATCTAAGGTATTGAGTACCCCATCTTTTACTAATCTTTTAATTCTTTCAATGGAGATATGTCCTAATCTCTGATGCCATGAAGTAGAGGAATCTTCATTTATAACACAACGCTTAGTATCAGTTTGAATGTGCATAACATTATGAGTGACATTATTTTGTAAATCAATAGAGTAAAGACCATCTCATAAAATTCCATTTCCAACAATTTCTGATTTATAAAATAAATTAAAACCAACATTCGAAAAATTAAAACAATACCCCAAGGGTACAAGTCTTGAAACATAAATCAAATTTCATGAAAAACTAGGAATATAAAAAGTCTTTTCTAAAATTAAAACAAAGCCACTACTAAGTACTAATTCGCAGGTCCCAATAGCTTCCACATGCGATTGCATCTTGTTTCCTGAATAGATGTATCGCTCAGCTCCCAATGGTTCCCTCAGGTTTTTTAATCCCTGTAAGGAATTTGAGACATGGATTGTAGAACCAGAATCAATCCACCATGTGTTATAATTAACATCAACCATATTTGACTCAAAGCAAACAAGTGAGATTGATTTACCTTTCTTTTCAAGCCAGACCTTATACTTGACACAGTCCTTCTTCATGTGTCCCTTCTTTTTACAGAAGAAACACATGGACTCTTTCTTGATGTCAGCTTGGGGTTGCATTTTAGCCTTCCCCTTTTGCTTGGCTTGGACTGAATTCTTTCCTTGAGTAACCGTCAGTGCACTCTCTCCCATCTCTAGTATGAGCCTACCCTCTTCTTGATCACACATGGTCAAAAGATCATCAATAGATCATTTATCTTTATGTGTGTTATAAGAGATCTTAAATAGCCCGTATTGAGGAGGAAGAGTGTTCAATATATAGTGCACCAAGAAAGATTCAGACATTTCAACCTCAAGTGCTTTAAGTCGAGCTGCCAAATCTCGCATCTTATTGATGTGATCACGCACACCTCTCACCGTAGTGAGCCTTAGAGATATGAACTTCATAATTAAGGTGTTGGCTAATGACGTTTGAGAAGTCTGAAATTGTTTCTCTATAGCCTTTAATAGCTCTTGGACATTCTCATAATGCTCAATTAAACCACGAACATCAGCAGGAACCTTGCTCTTAATGAACATGATGCTTAAGAGATTGGATCGCTCCCACTTTTCATATAGAGCAAGATCAGCCTGATTGCTGGTGTCACAGATATGTGGCTCAGGTTTCCTTATAGCATAGTCAATATCCATACACCCTAATTGAAGAAGAATACCTTCCTTCCAGAACTTAAAGTTCTCACTAGTTAATTCAGGGATATCTACTCTATTATCAGAGATATTCACAGGTAATAATGTTGCAAAATAAATTGATATACATTCTTAATATAAATTTGAGGCAAACATAAGCTATAATTTACCAATGCAAATTATAGAAATAATGAATATAGTGACATAAAAATTGCTTGTGGGCTAAATTTTTAATTCAATTAGATTCATTTGATAGAATATTTTCTATCTTTTATGTAAAAATTATTAAATTTATTTTTATAACTCCTGTGGGTAATTATAAAAATCCATCTAATAATTTTTACCTTGATGTTAAGGGATTTGATATCTAAGCATTTCTTTATATGATTTTTAACCTTAGTAATTTTATTTAACTAAAGATGTTGTGGCTAGTCTTTAACTAAATAAAATTAATGAAAATCACTTAGCAAGATATTAACCTCAAACTTTATTTAAAATGTTGCTTGTCATTATGCAACATTCTATGTCTAGTCCTTGTGAGATCCTTATAATAATTTTATTTAATTAAAGTTGTTGTGGCTAATTCTCTAATTGAATAAATTATTTAGATCTCTAGACATATTCTATAGTTTTATTGCTAAAGCTTTATGCGATAAGTCTTAAGGTTTATGTATCTAATTTTATGTATATAACTAAGTTATAACATATCCTAATTTAGGTACATACTATATATAAATTTCTAAAATTTATTTAAGTAAAAATAAATTAATAAATTTTAGAAATTAATCTTGTGGTTTTAAACAAAGGTTCTGCAACACAATTTTTCTCAAAATTTATAGATTCAAAGATCAAAATGACATTAATTTTGAGAAAAATTGACATTACAAGGTAGAGATTTAACATGGCTCTGATACCAAATCTAAGCATAAAACGAGCAAAAATGTAGTGGAAAAGGATCGAAATAAATACCTCCAGCCATTGTCAAAACCTTAAGCCAAATTGGGATGTGGTTGCACCACCGTCGAGCTCGTCGGACCACCGTAGTAACACTTCTAACCACCGTGAAAATTAAAGAACTCGGCTACAAAATAACTGAAAACACCAAGATCTTCTAAGCACTAGAGAATCTCACTAGATGGAATACTTTATGCAAAATGAATTGCTTTGATTCTTGGTGCTTAGGGACCTTATGCCAATGGGTATTTATAGGAGTGATTTACCATCAAAATCACTCTGATTGGACAAAAATGCCCTCAAACTATACGGCATTATGGCCCTTAACCGATCCATGAACAATAAAAGGCAATTCATGCCTCTGAACGTGGGGATGCACTTTAAGTTCACGTTTTCAATAGTGGAAACATGGGAAACGGTTCAAAGAACCGCTAAATATGGTTATCCGACCAACATATGTAACTCTACTTTTGGTTTAAGAGAGAATAAATTCTGATTAGGTTTATTCATAGTTCCTTCTTCCCAAAATACTCCTGATTTCTTATCATAATCTGGTCTTCTTATTTACATAAGCAATTAAAGGTTGGTTACATCAATTTTAAATTTTTTCACTATTATCCTAGAAATTACGTTTTGGTCCCCAAAACATGTTCGCTCCTATTAGGAGTCGTTCCTTTCCTGTTTTTGCTGCAAATGAACACACTATATGTATGAACATATAGGATCATAATAAAGCATTTAAATAAGATAAATAGAAAAAAAAATTAAGGTCGTTTATTGGGGCGAGTCTCCTAATTAGCCTCGGTATTCCAGTTGGTCCATACAATCGTACCCATCACCTTTTATCTTATTTGGACCAATGTCTATATGTTTAATGCCTACGACGTTGTTTGGCTTAGCAACACACACCATTTCTTTGATCTTTAATTCCTTCCCAATCTTCAATAGCGTTCGATTCTTCAGTCTTAATTGCTCCAAATTTTCCCCTAATTCTTCATCCATTACCATGACAATATCTCTTCCACCAGTCGATTCTTGTCCCCAAGGATCAAAATCGGAAAATTGAGCCTTGAGTGTGTTGTAATCTTCCTAAGTTGCGTTCTCGGCACCAAGATTTGACCATTACATAAGCAATTGTGTAATGGCACAGCTGTGACGTTTAACCATCCGTTTATCTAAGACCAAGGTTAGGTAGTGATAAGTGCTCAACTCAGTATCACTTTTTACACCTTTTATGGGCATTAATCATCAAATCTACACCTACTTGGACCAATGCATATACTTAATGTGATATATTTAGAGGGTATGCTTATAAAGATGATATTTACAGAAAAGGCAAGTTTTACTGCATTTTTACATTTGTGCAGGAAGAAGTATTGTCGTGGCAGCAAACTGAGGCCGAGGCAGGACCTGATGCCAAGGCAGCAGAAAACAAGTGACGATATTGTATGCAAACTAAGGAGAAAAATGAGGAGAATGTTAATGGACAAGAAGCCTAAGGATCGAAGCTGGATAGCACGAGGAAAGCCCAAGACAAGGCCACGCAGGAAAGCCTCCTATTTGGAATAAACTTGGAAATACTTTATTTATGTACATGACTTGTTCCCTACTCCAAGTTGTATTCTACTTAGGAAAGGTTTGCCCTAGACCAAGCCTATATAATCTCTAGCCGTCCAAGAGGAGAAGAGGAGAGTTTTTCGGCACAAAGAGCTTAGACCTAGCCGACTTCATCTTTTAGAGTTTTCTTTTCTTTACATTATATTCTAATTTTCTCTAGACTTAGGTGAAGGTTGTAGCATATTAGTGTGAGGAGATTGAACCTTGTTTCTTGTTTCAATTCAATAAAGTATCGAAGTTTGCTTATTCTTTGCCATTCTTTGTTCTTGCATTCAAGCTCGAGAGAGAAGTTTGTAAGTAATCCATTTATCTAATATCGAGAGAGTTAGATTCACGAAAGGAATAAGTACGGTGTTTCAATCGGGAAACACTAACTCGGCCTAGAGATAGGTTAAGAGTTTCAGCGGCTAAAAGAAGTGTGGGATTGGTTGGTGATTATAATTGATTCACGCCGAGAGGTATCATCGAGGACTGATCATCAATAGTAGTTCGACTTAGAGATAAGCGGAGGCATTAAAGGACACTTTGCCGAACTTTGATGAAGTCTACCAAGAGCAAGAGATTATCGCGGCAGACAAGCATCATCGCTGTCGAGGCAGTAAACTGCAGTACTACCGAGGCAGTGTTGTGCGATTGCATTGGACAGAAACAAGTCAATTGAATCCACTATACAATACAACTGGATCCTGGACACTTTCTTTATCTGATTTTCTCTTTTTACTTAGTTCTTTTTATTTAGTTTCATCAAACCCCAATTTACTTGTGTCTTTATTTTATTTCTTTTTAAAGAGCAAGAAGACGAAGAGGGCATATTAAGTAGACCAATCCCTGTGGAGACGATATCTGATATATTTATCACTTTATTACTTGCGACGTGTTCACTTGCACTAATTGCGCATAATTGACACGCATCAGGTAGATATGCAATTGACCATATTCAGTAGCATCAAGAGGATTTGTGGAGTTAATTTGTCTATTCCCAATCTTTTTCTTAAGTAGACTTACGTGAAAAAACAAATATATTTTTGAATGTGGTGGGAGTTTGAGTTGATAGGCGACTAACCCAATTATCTTCTTAGTTTCATAGGGTACATAAAATCTGGCAGTGAGCTTGATATTCTTGCGGGGAATAATGAAAGTTTGTTTATACGACTGGAGCTTCAAATAAACCATATCACCCACTACAAATTCTTGTTCTGTTTGATGTTTTTCAGCAAATTGCTTCATTATATTCTATGTCTTGCATAACTATTCTTTAAGAAAAATGTTTAATTGTTGTCTATGTTGAGTGATCTGTTGAATACTATTAACTAGAGTAGTCTGAATCCAATCTAGCATAGGAGGCTTGTACCCATATAATGCCTCAAAAGGGATAATTCCTATAGTTGTATGGTGTGAGTGTTATACCACCATTCAGTATGTGGAAGCCATTTAACCCAGTTAACAAGCTTCATAAAGCATATAATTCGGAGGTATTGTTCTAGGCACTGATTTAGTCTTTCACTCTGTCCATCCGTCTCTAGATTATAGGCATTATTGAAAAAGTTATAGTCCCTATTTGCTTCATCAATACCCTCCATTAAACACTAGTAAATGTTTTGTTTCTGTCTGAAATGACAAGTTTTAAGTGTCCATGAAGTTTGTAGACTTGATCTAGGTAAGCTTTAGCTACTTTCAAGGTTGTGTAGGGGTAAAAAAATGCTAAGAAATGGACATACTTGAAGAATTTATTAATGATAACCAGGACACAATTGGATATGAAAGATGGAGGTAGGCCTTTAATGAAATATATTGTAATAACTTCTCAAGCTTGTTTTGGAATGGGAAGTTATTGGAGCAAAACTAGTTTAGTCACATATTCAACCTTGTGCGTTGATAGATTTCATATTTTTGGAAATAATTGTGAACCGTAGCTTTCATCTTTAACCAATAAAAGTATAGTTAAATTTTGTTAGTTGTAGCTTGAATACTTGAGTGTCCCCTAAAGGTGAATCATGCAATGCATGTAAGATTCTTTATCTCAAGTAACCATTTTTTCCACATAAACCTTTTGTTTATATCTCAATACTCCTTTGGTAAAAGTTCAATCTATATTTATTTGGGTTGCAATACTTTGAGAAGTGATCTTCTCAGTAAATAAAGGATCATCTTTATAGTTTTCTTCAATCTCTTGCATCCGAGATAAAATGATATGAATAGCCAATTTATAGGTCTCTAGATTATTTTTTAAATCTCCTTGACAATGCATCTGTCACTATATTTGTTTTGCCCTTTTTGTAGTGAATGATGTAATCTAACCCTAGCAGTTTTGATAAACTTTTCTTTTGAATAGTTATAGTAATTTTCTGTTCCAATAAGTGTTTGAAAAGCTTATGGTCAATTTTAATAATAAATGTCTCATCTTTTAAGTAATGCCTCCACTTAGAGATAACCATAAATATAGCTAGGCACTCTTTATTATATATGGAGAGATCTGCATGTCTAAGCCTTAAGGCTCATCTTAAGGAAGAAATAGGTCTTCCATCTTGTGAAAGAACTGCCTTAATGCCCTTAGAACTAGTATCAGGTTCCAAATAAAAAAGCTTGTTAAAACTTGAAAGTGCAACACTAGTGCCTTACACATGGCTTATTTCAAAGTCTCAAATGCAACTATGGTAGCGATTGTTTATTTGAAATTGTTTTTCTTTAACATCTCAATCAATGATTTTTTTATTAATTCATATCCCTTGATAAACATTTTATAATACCCAATCAAACCCATAAACCCTCTCAAGGACTTCAAATTTTTTGAGAGAGGTCATTTGGTAATGGCTTCAATCTTAGAAGGATCTATGAAAACTCCTTTAAAAATCAGATACCTCAAATATTCTATATTAGTCTATTTAAAAAAATATTTACTCTTTTTTTGCAAATAGTTGATGTTGTTTCAATACCTCCAAAACTATTCTAAGGTGTTCTACGTGTAGATGATTATACACCAAAATGTCATAAAAAAATATTAGCACAAATTTTCTCAAATAGGGTTTGAATAGGAAATTCCTTAGGGATTGAAATGTGGCAAGGGTACTAGTAAACCCAAAAGGAATTACCTTAAATTTAAAATGTCTTTGGTGTGTCCTAAAGGCAGTCTTATGAATGTATTTCTCTTTACTTATATTTTTTAATATTTTAACCTTAAAACTCCTGTCAAGTTAATGTGTTTTTACATAATATACCCATCAAATCAAATTTCAAATTTTTTTGTTAAATGCATAGCTACTAACTTAATCTTTTAGAAGTCAATTACCCAAAATAAGTAAAATACTTTTTATATTTTGTAGTCCGCCCTCTTAGATTGATTCCCTCAAACATATGTAACTTCACTTTTGGTTTAAGAGAGAATAAATTTTAATTAGGTCTGTTCATAGTTCTTTCTTCCCAAAATGCTTCTGATTTTTTATCATAACCTGGTCTTCCTATTTTTTTTTTTAAAAAAAAAAATTATATTCTTTTCATTATTAATTTTAAATCTACTAGCCAGTATTCCAGCTTCTTCAGTTTTAAAATAGTACCTCTCTTAATCATGGAAAACATTTACTTCAATGGGTTATTGCCCTTCTCTTGGATTTGAAGTAGCACCTTGAGTCCGTTTCCTAGTCGTCCAGTCTGGGCTTATTTCTCCTGCTTTTGTCTTCGTTATACTTAGGATTTGTTCTAAATATATATTTTTTTATTCTGGTTTTAAGGTTGCTCGTTCTGTCTTTTAGATCCTTCCTTGATTCCTTTTCATGTGAAACTACTACACTTTCTTGTCTTGTTGATTCTATAGGGTTTGTTACTTTTGTGATTTCTCTCCCATTAATTGATTCTTCTTTGATTTATCTAGTTTGATTAATGGATCTTTAAGCAAAGCTCTGATGTTAATTGTTATATTTGCATTAGGAAAACAAGTGAGAAATAGTTTTAGAAACAAAGAATATAGAGGAAAAGATAGAATTGATTCTTTCCATTCATGATTAAAATAGTTTGTACACCATATCTCATATTTAGCTGGAATACACAGTACTCTAATGAATTATTTAATGACATCTGTGCATGAAAGACTTTACCTAAACCGTCTCTACCTTAGCAACTAAGAGTATCCTCACGTGCTCTTCAAGACAATAGCAACTACCTTGGTCATGCTCTTCCTTCCAGTTGGGCCATACAACCGAGCTCATCAACTTTTATCTCATTTGGACTAATGCCCATCTGTTTAATGCCTACGACGTCGTTTGGCTTAGCACCCCCTTTCCTCGATCTTCAATTCCTTCCTAATCTTCAGTAACGTTCGTTTCTTCAACCCTAATTACTCTACATTTTTCCTTAATTCTTCACCCATTACCATGACAGACCCTCATTTCTTCGATTTCCAGCATAGCCACTCTTTCGCGTCTTCCAGGACCCCCTATACATAAAGCGAAATCAGAGTGCTAGTGGACTTCAATACAACCAGCTTTTAAGTTTGCCCACATCATTATACCTGAGCATTAATAGATTGAATGGGACTATTTTACCTGAAATCGGGCTATTAAAGCAGCTCATTGTCTTGGATTTAAGTCGGAACAATATCACTGGTATCATCCCTGCTTCCATTTCTTATAGGAATACCTTGGACTAATATATATTAGTGAAAACAAATTAAATTAAAAGAGTTGATTTAGTAGTTTGATGTTTGTTTTTGAACCTAAAGGTAGTGAGATCAAGTTCCAGCAACAAACGTAAATTAAAGCTAAATATTGGATGGTGACACTATCTCATTGGTTGAATTTCTTTCATAATAATGCCACATAGATAAGTGATTAAGAGAGAGAAAAGAGAAAAATAATAAAAAATATTATGTTAATATATCTGTTAATTTTTAATGGTAAATATATTAATTTAAAAACGAATTATTTTATTAAAAAATAATTAAAATATTAAAATAAAAATATATATATAATAAAATATTAAATATGTAATTATCCCTTAAAAATATTTAATCACTTACCGTCGATATCATTGACATTTCCCACTATACTTTCGGCAGTGCTGAGTTTGATGTGGTGTGGGGTTTGGATCGTGTAGTCTGTTTCTTATTAATGCTTGTGTGGTTCTTACTTTCACTTTTTCCTGAGCGCAAGTATAGTTGTTAACTGAGGGGTATAAATATAATTTTAGGCACTCTTTTTTTCTTCTTAATTTGATTTAAATCGAACCAAATTTTAAAGTATTGGATATCGTTTCATTTAAAAAATAAAATTATTAAGATTTAATAAATAAAATTAGTTAAAGAGAATAATTGATTTAATTTTTTAATTTAAGGATTTAACTTCAAAAACATAATTATTATTATTTTTTGTTTAAATACTTATTTAATTAATTTTGAATGCAGTTATAATCTTTTTAAAAGTTAAATAGACCCTTTAATTGCCTACTCCCAGTACCATCTTTTTTATGCGTATGCAAAGTGCAATCAACCCTTTTTGATTAACACATAAATACTAAATAGATGACGTGGAAATATGATAACCATAACCAAATTTCATCAACAAATCAAACATTTGATTTCATCAGTGTTAATTAAAACTAATTTGCATCATCTGATCATCAGTAGATAAAAATTAAAAAGTGTTGATTCTCCACCACATAAAGTATCCCATCCTCTTCATGCATTTAAATTTTGTATTTGTAAAAGAAATATAATATAATTTTTTAATTCTGATATATAGGTCAAACTTCGACTGGGATTAGTCTCTACTTTAATTAAATACAGGACTGAAAAAGAAAGGGAGTTCCTCAACCAAAGGACGGTTAACTAATCCTTCTTTACAAAACTACAGTATTTGAGTTTATATATTTATATATATTCTTTTAAATTAGTTTTTGACTTCAAAAATTGATTTGAGACTAAAAATAATAAAAAATGTTATTTTTTTCAATTTGATTTCAAATGTGATTTTCAAGAGTTGTTTTTTTTTTTAATTTTTAACTTTTTAAAATCACTTTTAAGTAAAATTAATCATATATACTCTTTTACATCATTCATTCTTATTATTTCTTTGACTAAATTTACTTATCACATTTTATAAAAAATCTGCTAATTTTTTTTCACAAAATATAAACAAAAAGTTATGTTTTTAAATGATTTATTTTTAAAAATATATATTAGAATTTAAATTAAAAAACTATAAATATTAAGAATTAAATTATCATCATATATTTTAAAATTAAGATAAAAATTATAGACCACCAGTTTATTTAGAAAAATAAAGCAACTTTTGTACTTCAACCATAGCTTTAATACAAGTGGTGTACTTCAAATTTTTGAAGAAGCTATCAAATCACAAGTTTTATGTTATTGATTACATGAATTAACGAAGGAGCTTTTAACCATAAAAATGTCAAATTTGGGATCACAATTAGTGAAAATAAATAATTAAAATTATCAGTTTTAATTTTAATAGTTAAAATCAATTAATCTAACAATCAATTAGAATTTAAAATTTTTATAGTATATATGAATCCGAATTTTTTTTAATAATTATAGACGTAAGCATCAAAATAAATAATTTTTTAATTTGTTGTTTTATACAGATGGTTGACTAATAATAGTTTGATTGCTTTCTTAATAAAAACTAATTATCCATAAACGTGTACTTTGGCTTGGAAAGCCAACTAAGGGGTTTTAATACCTTTCAAGTGAAGAAAGGAAGAGACAAGCACAGTGTTGGACGGCTTGATACCCTACGCATGTCTTGTTAACATTTCTTCCTTTATTTCTTTTATATTCAAATGTTTGGATCTGGGTGTTAATCTGTACCAACAGCCACTAATAGTAAACAAACAAATCTTTTGTTTGAAAACAAACATTAGCTCCATTCACTTATATGATAACACTATTTGCTTTGGTTTTAAAATTTTGGTTTCTATCTATTAAAAAATGATTTATATAACATTTTGGTTTAGGTTTAATTAGATGATTATTAAGTTTTTGAAGTAATTGTATCGGTTTAATTTTAAAAAAATAAAAAATCTTTAAAATAAAAAAAATGTCTCAAATAAACTATTATTTAAAAATTTTAACTTAAATCGACAAATAAATGATTATTGTCTTTGAAGTAAAATATTGTACATTTTATTATTTTTCTAAAATAATTAAAAAAATAAAAAATATCTCAAATAAACTGTTATTTAATATAATTCCACATGTAATCACACTCTTCAACTTTAGAGATGACACGGGTTGGGTCGGATTTTCGGCTCACCCGAACCCAACCCGAATACAAATATCTAAAACCCAACTTCGACCTGACCCAAATATTTTTTTCAAAAACTTCGAGCTGACCCAACCTGAAAATAAATACCCTAAACCTGACCCGACCTATAGAAAAAAATAAATTTAGGGATTAAATTATAAAAAAAATAATTTTAAGGGACTTAATTATAAAAAATATAATTTTAAGGAATAAATTATAAATAAAAAAATTAATTTTAAGGACTTAATTATAAAAATATATAGATAAAGGACCATTATTATAAATATCCCTAAAAAATTTATGGAAAAATTACATATTTAGTCCTAGATAGGGTCCAGTCGGATATTTTACACCCTAAATCAGAACCCGATCTGATCCGATGCCACCTTAAAAAATCACCCAATCCGAACCCGATTTTATCATAAAAAAATTTGACCTGATCAGATCGGGTCGGGTAAATGCCGATCCCTATTCAGCTTTAATATTATTCTAAAACTTAAACTTGTATGATTATGTCATGTTTGTATATTTTTTATTGTATTGTATTTTATTTATTTTCCATGCATCATATCTATGTTAAGTAATTGTCTTCTATAATAATTTGTAATGTAAAGAGTGAAAAAATAATTTTAAGTATTAAAAGGATATAATTCTAAAACATGAGAAAAGAAAAATAGAAACTAAATCGAACTGGGATCTACATATTAAGATTCAACTTTTCAATATTTTTTCTCTCGATACATTTTTTAAGGTGAAAGGGGATTATTCTTATATACGTCGTTAAAAAAACCTCCTTAATCTTAAATGGAAGAAAAAGAGTGCACATGAAAATAATAAAAGATAATACAATCAATACGTTTTAAACTTGAGCTATTATAACCTCTGAGAAAACCTCCACAACTACTGGAGAGGGTATCGAATAATAAACTACATCAAAACTATTAAAAAATATTTTTTTGGCAAGACCATCTTCTACCTTATTACCCTCATGACACACATGTTGGATTCGAACAATCCACCCTCGTTGTCACAACTGATTTAAATGCATCAATAAAGAGAAAACACGATGCACCGGCAGATCACAACTAAATAAGCGTCAGACATCCAAACTATCATCTTCAAGAATTATCTATCAAAAACCTCGGTTCCAAGTACTCTCCAAACCAGCAAGAACACCCAACAACTTGACATTAACGATTGAACAAGCCCCTATAAAATTAAAAAAGCCAAAACTCCACTCACCTATTTGGTCACGAACAACAATAACACATGATGTTGCTTAGAGAGCCACCCTTGCTTCGTTGGACTCCATGATGTTGGACTTCGTCGAATTGCAGATGGTATAATTGTTCCACAATACTGAGTAGCCAAAGCCTGAAGTGCAACATCTAACTACCGCCTACTCGGCTCAATCATAGAACCAATACCTTCAATCGAATTGTTAAACACAAAAGCATTGCGAGTCTTGCTTAAAAATTCCAAACAAGTACATCAAAGAGAATGTCCCAATTCGGTTCATTAAAAACAAAGTAGTCTTGCTTAGAGAGGTTAAAAACAATCCACTCTCGTATACTCTATCTAAAAAATTCTATAATTTTGTCTAATTTAATAAGGGAGCACTTTGTCGTAGCTACAGAAGCACAAGAATGAAGAACATGATCTACATTTTCTGAGACAACATGACACACCGAGCAAACAATATTAGTGGTCAAATGATGTCTACTATGCTTAACCTTTGTTATAATTTTGTTCTAGCTCATAAGCCACAAGAAAATTTGGATATATTGTAACCCTCGATGCTTATGAATAACCTTCCAAACATTGTCGACATCAATATGCCAGCTAGCTAAGCGAGCATAATAAGTTATCTTGATCGAACACCTATTCACTTCACCTTCACTCCAACCTACAACATCATTCCTGATAGAGTAGAGATAACTGCATGGTTAATGGTATGATGACATGATTATTGAAATTATCCTACATACCCTCTTAAGCGTAATTACTTAGGCAAGCAACCTGATAAGTGAACAATAATCCTATATTTTATACCTTATTTAACTCAATTAGTGCTTTTATTTAATAGAATTAGATGATAATTATAAATAATTTTGCATATTTTCTATATTTCAGCATCTATACAAATATTTATCGATTTTATGCAATATTTGGTAGAAAACAAGTGTTATTTTAGTTTTCTTTCTTTGAAAAGAATTATGCAACCTAGACACTAGATATTGAAGAGAGATGCTGAGTGAAGAAAGATGCAAATCTGACCAAACTAGGACAAGATGCATAAAGACCACAATTGGAAGACCACAATTGGAGTGTGATAGAAAGAGCATAAAGAACTGATTCTTTTAAGACAAGTCCGAAGAAAAACAAAGCAAAGAAGAAAAAGGAAAACCTTGGTCAAAGCTACGGAAGAAAAGAGTCCTAATAGAAATAGACTCAAAAATAAACTAAGGATTTTTTATTTATGTACGAAAATTGTATTTTATTCCAATTCGAATTCCTACTTTGGAAAGATTTGACCTAGGTTTAGCGTATAAATATCATACCCTATGAATAGGATAAAATCCAATTAAGAAGTCTTGAATAAAAACATAGTCGCCGACTTCACCATTATGTTCTAATTTTTCCATAGGGCCTAGGATATTTTGTGGAGTAGTTGTGGAAGAAGAATGTACTTTGTTTAAGTTTTTATTAATGCAAGTTTTGATCCATAGTTTATTTGTTCTTGTTATGTACTATTTCTTACATTCATGATTGGGAGAGAAGTTTTTATGGAAAAATCTATTTGTTTAGACTCGAGAAAGTTAGAATCGCGAAATGAGAGAATACGGTCTTTACTCTTGGGTTTAGAATAATCTGACTTAGGGATAAGTTTGGGTTTTAGTGACTAAAAGGGATGTAATATCGGTTGGTATTCATCTTTGATTCATGTCGGGAGATATCATCAAGACGTGGCCATTAATAGTACTCCAAATTAGGGATAATGAGGAGTTATCAAAGGTTGTTCTGTCGAACTATGAGTTGTCAACTTATCATCGAAGCATAACCCGTTGAGGCAACTAAGGCGACACTTTAGCGACCCGCAGAGGTGAAAATCTTGACTTTGTATTATATAGACAAAGACAATTTAAAGTCGGAATTTCAACTACGAAGCAATCTAACCTGAAATATTCCTTAATTTTTGAATTCTTGATTAATTATTGTATTGCATTAATTAATTAGTAGTTTAGTTATAACTCAAATTCAAATTATTTTTGTTATTTAATTTTCCATCGTGCAGGAGAAAATAGATTACGTAGGTAAGTCTAGTCCCTGTGGGATTCAACATCTTATATACTATTACTTGACGAGGTGTGCACTTCACTGTAAAAGGTGTAGGCCTTTGTAATCACTAGCTAATTTTATCCGGGAAAAACCCAATTTTTAATTTTTGTTTCAATTGAATAAGGGGACTTAATTTATCTACTAAAAAATCATAAGCCAAATTTTCGTATATTTATTTTGTATGTATTTTCCAAATTTATTATTTTATGTATATATGATATGTCAAAATCCAAAAAATAATTATTATATTTTATTTTATTTTCCCTTGTTATCATTTATTATTATTATTTCATTATATTATTATTAGTATTATTATTAGTATATTTAGATTAAATAAAAACTCAAACAAAAATTAAATTTGATATTCCATTAATAAAAAAATCAAATATTAATTTATAATAAAACCCTAGTACATTTAATATTAAGCCCGTTTTAGAAGATCAAACAATTAAAGTTCAATAAGCTTGATCTGCCTGACCCATCTTAAAACCCTAATCTAATAACCCCTATCTTATGCGCAGCTGATTTCTAACCGTCAGATCAAGTAGGCTAATCAACGATCTAGATTAAAGCGGAAGAATCATCTGGAACCTCCACATGCCGTACGCGTCAATCGTTCGGCTCTCACACACGCGAGTGCCCTTCACGCGTAGACTCTTCGAATATATAGGTGATTGCTCATTTTTTACGATTGTTGTCGATCGACCTCTGAACGTGACTCATGTAAAAAGAAAATGAAAACTATCAGAATCGTACATGATCAATAGCGAAAACGCAGAATTCAGAGGCAAAATCAATAGAAATGCAAATCATTTTAAAGACGATTCAGCCAAAAAAATTACAAATCAGAGTAGATGAATCCAAATAAATTCCATCAGCAACCAATAGAAAAAAATAGGATTTTTCTCCCTTTTCTAATTCTTGTAAATCAGTTATAAAATCAAATCGAACACAATGTAATTAGGGGTATCTCCACCCATTTTCAGTGAAAAGAAGAAAAAAAGTTTCAGAGGTATATCCTCTCGGATCTCGTATTATTTGC
Organism: Abelmoschus esculentus; assembly: GCA_035048815.1. Lineage (NCBI taxonomy): Eukaryota > Viridiplantae > Streptophyta > Magnoliopsida > Malvales > Malvaceae > Abelmoschus > Abelmoschus esculentus. The sequence continues at coordinate 7,310,452 of JAUCBN010000044.1, forward strand.
ATGCATCGATTTAAAACCAGAAAAGAAGTTAAGGGTTCAAGTTTTTTTACCTTTCGTCGAGTCTTTTCCTCCTTTCTCTTCACTCACTGACAATAAACACAAGATCTCCGGATCAATAGTGGTGAGCCAAACTAAGTGAGGAGAGGGCATCTTTCGTTTCTGATTTCAAATCTAACAAAAGGTTTCTACTCAGATTTTAAAAAAGAAAATAACTGGATTTCATTTGGTTTTCGAGTATAAAAACTAGATTTTCGTTTTTCTAGTATAAAAAGGTTTCTACTTGCAGTGGTCGGGTGGCGGTTTCTGGATTCGGTGCGGTTTTTTCCAGAAAATGGTAAGAACAATGAAGAATGTTCTTGGTTGGATTAAAGAAAAAACAGAGAAGATGGGAGTTTCTTTAAGTGTTCGAATAACAAAATGAATAAAAGTGATGAGTCTGATTTTTGTTTGTGTTTTATATCAGGTTTTAAAAGGAAAATGGATTATTTCCCTCATTTAAGTCCCTCTAAGTATTCTAAATTATCTCCGCGGTCCTCGTAACTTGCAAGTGTTTTGCAATCTAGTCACTATTTTCATAATATCAGTTTTTATATTTTTGATTTAACCCCCGTTTTTTTTATCTTTTCGAATTGAACCCTTTTGTACCTTAAATGAGTTCTTTAATTTTGTTTTTTCTTCAATTTTAGTCACCAATTTAAATCTCTTTAGTTATTTATTTTCGATTTGGAACCTTTATTTTAGTCCATGTTTATTAGTTTATTGTTTGCATTCTTGATGTTTATATATGTATTCTTATCTGTGCCATGTTGTTTTTGGTGTTTTATTATTCATGTTGTTCTATATATTTATTTTGTTATTTTTTTTGTTTCCATGTGATATTTAAGTTTGCATTCGAACATAATTAATTAATTTTAAGTGCGATGTTCTTTATTCGGTCGTAACGGGCCTGATACCAGGCGTAATGGTGGCAATGTATGCGTTTACCTTCGACTAAAAAAGACCTTTAAAATATATTCAAATTTTTAAATAAATCTTAATTTAATTCTACTTTAATTCGGAAGTTTTAAAAATTAATTAAGCGGTAATTTTGTAAATGTGCCAATTTTTGGGCAATTTTAAAATGATAACACCATTTTTAAATTGTAACCGACTCTCCAACCTATTTTTATTCGAATCGATGGATTTATGGTGTTTGGTCCACCAAAGTGACTGGTGGCGACCCCAATTGTTTTCTAACTTTTCAAACAAATTTCTCAAAATTTTCAATCTCTAAACCTAATTTTAAATTTTCCTCATTTTCAAATCCATAATTCTATATTTACCACTTTTCCAAAACCTAATTCCCAAAATTTCCAATTGTTCTCCAATTCCCTAATTTTTAAATTTTCCTATTTTTTAATTCCTTTTTAATAACTAATTCCTTAATTTTTCAAATTACCAATTTTTTATTTATCAAGTCCCTAACTTCAAATTTCCCCTCTTTTGAATTAAAATCTCTAATTTCCTTCTTTTAATTCCCAATTTTTTTAACCCTAATTTAAAATTTTCAAAATTCCTAATTTTCAATTTTCCAAATCCCTAAATTCCATCTTTTCAAATCCTTAATTTCCCCTTTTCAAATCAAATTCTTAATTTCAAAAAAAAACATTTATTATTTCCAATTTTCCTTTTGAAATCCCTAATTTTCTCGCTTTCCTAAATTTTCAAAATAGCGATGTTTCCTTTAAACATGTAAATTTATTAAAAGGGTCTCTACAGCCTTCCTACGCATGACAAGTTTTTGACGTCGTTGTCGGGGTCTGGCATTTCCAACTTACCAATTTATTATTCTTGTACTTTTTTTTATCTTTGTTTATTTTTTCATTTAATTCGTTTTGTTTCATTGTATGACCAGGATAAAAACCCTTTGCTGAAGACTATCCTTTTGACCCACAGAATGAACATATTGCACGTGGACTCTACTAAAGTATAAGAGAAACAATAAACCCATTACATGGACAATAAGGAAACAATGTTGCCAAGAATGTCGTCGCGGTAGGCAACGTTGTAGCATTCGCAGTTGTGGTTCTAGTATATCTTCTTACACTAGGAGTCAAAACAGTACGTGATTACTTGGATGAGGATCTGGATGGACTATAGAAGGCGAGCACTTTGAATTAAAACCAATGATATTTAACATGATAAACACACTTGGGTAATTTTGCGGATCAACTAATGAGGATGACCGCCAACATCTAAAATCTTTCTTGGAGATATGCAACTATTTTAAATTATCATGAGCATTCATCGATAATCTAAAGCTCAATTTGTTCCCCTATTAACTAAAGGATAGGGCTAAATCATGGCTAAACAATCTACAACCAGGCTCGCTTAATTCTTGGACAAATTTGTGTCGTAGCTTTCTTGCCCGATTTGGCTACACCAATATGACAAACAAACTCAGAAACGATATTATATCATTCAGGCAAGAAGACGATGAATCCATATACGAGGAGTGATAAAGATACAGAGAATTATAATGCAAGTGCCCAATGCATGGATTGCCCAAGTGGACACAAGTATCCATCTTCTACAACTCAGTGAATACACCTACAATGATGATGCTTGATGCCTCGAAAAATGGAACACTTCTGGATCGACCACCTCATAAAAGTTTGGAGATTTTGTACAGACTTGCCAAGAACGATTACCAATATTTTACAACAAGGAGAGGAGTAGTTAGGCGAGAGGTGGTAAATTTAGAATCTTCAGATTCCATATTGGCCCAATTATCAGCTCTGACAAATATGGTCAAGGATCTGCAAAAGCCAAGTAATATTCAAGAGTTCAAGGCAATCAATCCATTTTGTGAGTTATGCGGTGAAAACCATGATTCCTCTAAGTGCCCTCAAAATCCAGTTTCTATGATGGAAGTTTTAACAAGAACACTATGTCAAACACATATAATCCATCCTAGAGGAAACATCCCAACTTCTCATGGAACAACCCCAACAATGTGCTAAACCCGCCAACGTAGAATATGCAACCTATAGGTTTTTAGCAGAACATTCGATCGCCTCAATAACAAATGCCTCCGTAGTAGAACATGCCGCAACGACAACCTAAAAATATCAAAACTATAGAGATCACAATGAAAAAGTTCATGGATCAAATTAATGCCTACATATTCAACATGAATAAATTCATTCAGAGAGTTGATGCATTTAGAGACAGAACTGAGATGAGAATGCAAAACAATGAAGCAACTCTAAAAACCTTAGAGACCTAAGTAGTGCAGTTTGCAAAAATTTGAGCACTCGACCTGTTTGAGGTTTACCAAGCGATACTGAAGTCGTTAGAAATGGTCCGGACGAGTATTGTAAAGCCATCACAGCCTGAAATGGACTACATTTGAAAGACCCTGAGATACCCGCTAGGGCAAAAGTTAAAAAACCCGTGCCAGTAGAAAAAAAGGATTTCACTCCCAAGGAGTCTAAGGAAAAGAAAACAGTAGATATAAATCTCGAAGTTGGTACTAATGCCACAATAGAAGATGCCGATGTGACACCCCAGATAAATTTCAATTCTTTGAAAACATTGAAGATCTAAGGCTACCACCATCATTCCTACAAAGGTTAAATCAACAAAAGAAAGAATACCAGTTCAAGAAGTTTCTAGACATCGTAAAACAAGTACACATAAATATACCTTTGGTGGAGATAATCAAACAGATACCCAACTATGCCAAGTTACTCAAGGACATAATCTCAAAGAGGACAAGGATAGGGGAATTTGAAACTGTCACCACAATAGAGGGATGCATGACATTGCTACATAATCGTGTTACAACAGAAAGGAAAGACCTTGATAGCTTCATGATACCATGTTCAATTGGTATTAATATGTTGGCAAAAAGTTGTGTGATTGTGCAAGTATCAATTTGACACCTAAGTCAGTATTCCAAAAGCTGGGCATAGGACAAGCAAAGCTAACTACTGTGATGCTACAACTGGCAGACTGCTCTTACATACAACCAAAAGGAAAAATTGAAGATATTATGGTAAGAGTGAATAAGTTTATATTTCCTAATAACTTTCTTATTTTTGATTATGATGCAGAAGAAAATACTCCCATTATTTTAGGGAGACCATTCTTGACAACTAAGAGAGCATTGATCGATTGTGGAAAAGGTGAATTAGTTATTCGAATCAATAACCAATAAATGAAGATCAATTTGTTCAGAGTGTTCAAGCATCTAGAAGAATCAGATAAATGCCAACAGATTACGGTAATTACTGAATTTAACTTAGATGATGAGTGTCGCGTGTTAAAAGTGCGCAATTAGTGCAAGTGAACACATCGCAAGTAATAAAGTGATAAGTATTATCGTGTATCGTCTCCACAGGGATTGGTATACTTAATATGCCTTCTTCGTCTTCTTTTTCTGTAAAAAGAAATAAAATAAAAACACAGGTAATTGTGGTTTTGACGGAACTAAATAAATTGAAATAAAACAAACTAAGAATAAAGATGAAGTCTGATTAATAGAGAGAGGTTAGGATCCAGTTGCGTTGTATTGTGGATTTGATTGACTTGTCTCTGTCCAATGCAATTGTATATCACTGCCTCGACAGTACTGCAGATTACTGCCTTGGCAGCGACGATACTGTCCGCCGCAGCAATCCCTTGCTCGTGGGTGGACTTTACCAAAGTTCGGCAAAGTTTCATTGGATGACTCCTCTTATCCCTAATTCGAAGTACTGTTGATGACTAGTCCTTGATGATACCTCCCGGAGTGAATCAATTATACTCACCAACCAATCTCACACTTCTTTTAGCCGTTGATACTCTTAACCTATCCCTAGGCCGAGTTAGTATTTCGCGATTGAAACACCGTACTTATCCCTTTCGTGAATCTAACTCTCCCGAGTCTAGATAAATGGATTACTCACAAACTTCTCTCCCGAGCTTGAATGCAAGAACAAAGAATGGAAAAGGATAAGCAAACCTTGATTGTTTTATTACATTGAAACAAAGACAAAGTACAATCTCCTCACACAAATACTTAACAACCTTCACCTAAACCCTAAGAAAGCTTAGAACATAATTTGAGAAAAAGAAAACAATGAGTCTTAGGGTAAACTCTCTATGAATCGGCTCTCTATGTACATTGGACGGCTAGGTCTTATATAGGCTTGGCCTAGGGCAAACCTTTCCTAAATAGAATATAACTTGGAGTAGGGAACAAGTCATGTACATAAATAAAATATTTCCAAGTTTAATTCAACTAAGAGGCTTTCCCGCGTGGCCTTGTCTTGGGCTTTTCCTCATGCTAACCAGCTTCGATCCATGTGCTTCATGTCCAGAAACGTCCCTTGGATTTTTCTCTTCCGACCGCCTATAGTATTGCTTCCTGGCTTTCAGTTATTGCCTCGGCATTAAGTCCTGCCTCGGCCATGTTGCTGCCGCGGCACTTGTTTCTCCTGCACAGATATGAAAATGCAGTAAAACTTGCCTTTTCTGTAAATATTATCTTTATAAGCATAACTTCTAAATATATCACATTAAGTACATGAATTGGTCCGAGTGGGTGTAAATTTAGTGATTAATGCCCATAAAAGGTGTACAAAGTGATAGTGAGTTGAGCACTTATCATTGAGATTGGTTGGTTAGCCCAACAAGGTAGAACCCGTCCAGGTAATTTTAACCTTACCAGTTTAGAATCAATTCTCAAGAAATATGCTGAACAGAGGCAAACTCAAAAGAAACCACCAGATGAGGATCCATAAACTCAATCACCAATATCCCATCCAAACAAAAATGAGAGACGAGTTGCTTCAGAAGATGAGATTAATTGCACTCCTCTTGTAACCTAAATATTTTATTTTCAATATTTTTATTTTTATGTTCTTGGACTTAAATTTATTTTTTTGCATTTTTATTTTCAATTATTTTAATATATTTTATTTAGTTTATTTTATTTTAGGCATGGAAGAACAAAAAGAATTAATGGAGAATGAGAGTCAACCCAAATCAAGCAGCCCATAATCTACCCAAAATGATGCAATAGCAAAAATTTTGGGCAGGATTTCTCCCGCCCGGTTTCAAATCCTGCCTAGATCAACGTGCCAATGAGTCATAGCTGGGAAGGCGTCCCTTGTACGCCACCGCATGAATGATTATGTCGCTTCCCCATAAAGCACGTGATAACTCCGCAAAAAGGCTATATTTTAGGCCTTTTTACTTAAGTTATTGAATGTCCTTAGGCTCATATAGGTTCATTAGTTGCATTTAGCTCATATCATTGCATTTAGTTTTGTAGTTATGCCTTGGCATTTTTATGTGGTAATAGGTGTTATTTCATGGGAAAGGTAGTTCTTTTCAGTTGTGTTGTGCAGGTAAAGCAAAAATGGAAGTTGAGACAATTTTTCATGGCATTCGCAGAAGGAAAGCGATGGGAAAATGCCATGGCAAAGCTGGAGGACTTTTGTGTTGAGCTAGACGACAAGAAGATATTTTGATAAGAGTTCCAGTTGGTGCCATTACAACCGGCCGGGACCATTACAACCTGGCCACAACCACCTCAGTAGGGGACCACAGCCAATATCGCTGGACCACGAGCCACCTCAGTAGGGGACCACTATCACCACTGTCACCACTGCCAACTCTGTAGAAATGTCATCACGTGAAAAGGGGCAGGAATGGAATTTTCATATCTTTTATGGTTTTTCACCCCTTTTAAGGCACAGTGACCTACAAGAAAAGAGAGGCCTTTGGAGGAACAAAAGCACAAAAAAAGAAGGACCTTTGGAGCAAATTTTGAGGCACAAGAGGAGCAAAAGGCGGAAGAGAAAAGCTCCCACCTTTCTTCCCCAACCGCCATCCGAAGGGACCTCCGTTGGTCGAGCTTGAAGGGAGTGGCATGCTAGGCACCCGAGAGGGGCTAGCACGCTGAGGCGTCCAATGGTGGTCGAAGAGCCGGCATTGGCGCGGATCGATGGTGTCTTCTATCCTCTTCCTTTGCTTTATTTTATATCTGTAAGAGGTTTATGTGGATGATTTAAGGATGGTATTAGTGGTTAATATTTGTTCTTAAACTCTTTCATCCACTATGTGTTAGCTTTATTTGGTGGATGCTTTTGTGGATGATTATCTTTTGCTTTTTATTAATATATTGTCTTCTATGTGTTTGTATATTTGTTTTGCTCATTGTTATTAATCATCTAGGCATTGTAAGAGGCACAAAAGTGTCCCGTGTTTAGGTGCATGCTAGAGCACTCGAAAGAGGCGTAATTATAGATCCTTAGATCATCTGAAAGGAGCTAAGGGAGGATCTACGTGAGCAATGGGTTCTAGACTGCAAATAGAGCCTAGTTGGATCCTAGAGCACTCGAAAGAGGCGTAGGTGAAGGCTTCAACGAATAAAAGGAGTGTGCTTTGTCGATAGGCTAGTGCTACTTGCGTGACAGGCGAGAATACCATGACATTTTAGTTTTTCAGGTTCCTATGACTCGAAAGAGCGGGAACACTTTAGAAACCTCTGTCGAGTAAATAGACACCATAGCAGCTATACATTCGTAGGAGTAAGGGTAAGAAGTACATAGAAACCCCTATCAATCATTCTAGTAGGGCTCATCAATTGACGATTATTACGACTTATTGCTCACCTGTGTTCTCTTATCTTGCTTTTTCCTTGGCATTTACAAAGCGTTCCTCTGTTTCCTCTATTTTATCTATTCACTTGCAATCACATTACTATACTCTTCACATACCACATTCATACATCTATCGTGCCATCACCATCCATTCCATTTTGCCCTGACATATTTTGGTTGCTTGCATTCTGAAATTGCCATAGGATTTCACCATCACACCTTCATCGTACATATCCATTTTCACTTGTCTATATCTTTATTTTTGTTTTTCCTTTTTAGTTAATGACACCTTTTTGCTTTGACAAATTTGACTTACACTTTACCCCGATCCTCGTGGGAACGATACTCACTCACCATTTATTACTTACACGACTATGTATACTTGCACATATGTTCGCATAATTTATAGCACTACATAACCGAACACCAGCACGCCTCTTTCCTTTTATAAATATCTTTCCCTCATTCACCGATTTCACTTCTCATTTTTTTAAAGCCTTCAGATTTTTAGTTCTCTTCTTCTCATATTTCTCCACAAAACAAATGGCCTCACAAAGAAGACAACAAGGTTTTGCATCTACCACTTCCTCTGTCGCCGTTGATTTCTCGTAGTTTAAATAATCTGCTTCGGCAGTAGTAGAGAGAGAATATTATAGTAATTTTAAGGCACAAAAGGTTTGGAAGGAACAATGTTTTCATTACACCGAAGCTTAAGATTTATGGATCGAGCCCTTCATCCTCTCCAAAATAACCTTCCGGAGGTGATAGAAGTTTGTCGAACAACCTGAGACGGTAAACATCGACTGGGTACGAGATTTCTACGCTCACCGCCTCAACCCCAACAATCCTTACATATACGTAAGTGGTAGAAAAATCTCGATAGTTGATATCACCATTAATGCCTTCTTCGGCCTGCGCATCAAAGATTATGAACATGTCGCCTTCGCTATCATCGTGATGGTATAAGACTACGAAAACATGAAAATGGAACTCTATGTTCCAAGTGCTCAATAGAATAGCAGAAAGCATAGAGGCACTATCAACCACCGAGATCTCCGCTCAGAGGTCAAGCTATGAAATACTTTTGTTAAGAGGTGTTTACTACCAACATAGCACAATCAAAAGTCGATAAGCCGTGGTTGGCACTAATCCACTCCATAATCCACAATCGACGAATCAACATCGATAAGATCATCAACTAGCAGATCTTTGAATACGATGCCAAGGAAAAGGTCATGCTATACTTCCCATGCCTCATCATGAAACTATGTTATCTGGATAGAGTCCCCTTGCTACCAAACGGTATTCAGACGCCCTTCAAAAAAGGGTGAACAAGGGAGGAATACATGAAGAAGATACAAATAGCGGATTCCACTCCTCAAGCCTTTGCAGAAAGCATTCGCCTCTAATCTTCAGCCTGTCATAGTAGATCAAGAAAATCATAATTCCAAGATAGTAACAACAACAAACTTGTCATAGGAGCTACAAAGTATGGAAACAAGGCAGCTGCAATTTATGGCATACATTAGGGACTTCCACACTACCATGATTGCAACAATTTAGGAGAAGTTCCCAGAGTGCAACACTGTTTTCCATCCATTTATAGTCAATCTCGTTGAACCTCCTATAGTAGCCCAAGCCGCAGAACTAGTAGCTCTTGCAACCTCTGCCCAATGTCCCGCTGCAAATATCTACCACCAACACCACTACTGCAGCGGCTACTGAGCCCTTCACTAAAACAGAGGAATCGAGGACAAAGAGAAAGCAAGCTCTACTTCGAAGGATACCCTCTATTAGAGCAACTCCTTGGGGAACATCAAGTCAATTTTGAAAGACGTGGTAGCCTCATTCTTGCCACAACCTTGGTCGGGCACAAAGCACAAGGCAACCACCTCTTCACCAATCTCCCTTGACTCAAATGAAGAAGTCGAGCAACCATGACCTAACACCACCCAAGTGTAGAGAGGACTCCGCCGACTACGATCCAGTAGAGAGGAGTCCAGCCGTCGCAAGTTGATCACAGACAACGACTCCGCCGACTCCTTCGAGTTTCCATCTATCTAGGACAGTAGTTTATTTATCTTTTCTTTTTTTCCTATTTATCTTTATTTGGTTTAATTTTTAGTCCCTTTTGTCTTTCTATTTATCTTTATTTGCTTTTTTTAGTCTTTGTTTCATGAATTGAGGATAATGCATCCCTTGAGTTTGGACGAGCATTAGTCACATTTTTTAATTATGTAAATGCAAATCTATGAAACTAAGTCTTGTTTAAAATTACATATAATCTCTATTAATTTATGCCTTTATTGTAAAAAAAATTTAAGATTGTAAATTTTATGAAGTACACTGCCTTGGAAGTAATTTGCCAACCAACCCGCCTTAGTAGAGTTTACCCTTCACCAAGCTTAGAATCAGAAGGTTTCAAGGACTAATACTTAAGATTAGACTATGATCCTAAAAAAATAAAAACTATTAGACATAGTTGATTTCAGTCTTTGGTAGTAAATAAGTACTATTTTAGTTTTCTCTCTTTGACAGGAATTATTCCAAATAGACACTAGATATTGAAGAGAGATGTTGTGTAGAGAAAGATGTAAATTTGACCAAATTGGGACAAGATGCAAAGCAACACCCACTAAGGCGAAATATTGTACTGCCGCTGTAGTACTTGGAAGACCATAATTGGAGTGCGATAGAGATAGAAAGAGCATAAAGAACTGAATCTTTTAAGACAAGTACGAAGAAAAAAAGAAGAACAACGAGGAAAACCTTGGTGAAAGCTACGCGAGAAAAGAGTCCTAATAGGAATAAACTAGGAACTAAAATAAGGATATTTTATTTATATACAAAAATTGTATTTTATTCCAAATCGAATTCCTGCTTTGGAAAGTTTTGACCTAGGTTTAACCTATAAATAACATACCTTAGGACTAGGAGAAAAGCACTCGAGAAGTCTTGAATAAAAACCTAGCAGTCGACTTCACCACCATGTTCTAATTTTTTCATAGGGACTGTGTTATTTTGTGGAGTAGTTGTGGAAGAAGAATTTACTTTGTTTAAGTTTTTATTAAAGAAAGTATTGATTCAAAGTTTATTTGCTCTTTGTTCGTACTATTTCTTGCATTCAAGCTCGGGAGAGAAGTTTGTGAGGAAAAATCTATTTGTCTAGACTCTGGAGAGTTAGACTCACGAAATGAACGAATACAGTCTTTACTCTTGGGTTTATACTAATCCGACTTAGGGATAAGTTTAGGTGTCTACGAATAAAAGGGACATAATACCGGTTAGTGTTCATCCTTGATTCACGCTGGGAGGTATCATCAAGACGAGACCATCAATAGTACTCCGAATTAGTGATAAGGAGGAGTAATCAAAGGACGTTCTATCGAACTATAAGTTGTCAAATTTTCATCGAAGCATAACCCACCGAGGTAGCTAAGGCGACCCTTCAGCGACCTATCGAGGTGAGAATCTTGACGTTGCATTATAAAGACTAAGAAAATTTACAATCGAAATACACACTAAAAAGCAATCTAACATGACCTATTCCTTAATTTTTGTATTCTTTTTTAATTATTTTATTGCATTAGTTAATTAGTTGTTTAGTTATAAATCAAGCTCAAATTTTTTTGTGTTATTTAATTTTCCATCGTGTAGGAGAAAATAGATTGCGTAGATATGTCTATTTTCCGTGGGATTCAACATCTTATATACTATTTCTTGACGAGGTATGCACTTGCACCGTAAAAGCTGTAAGCCTTCCTACACAAGACACAACCTCAAGAAGCTCTAGACCACCCTTTTAAATGTAATTATCTAGTCAACCAAGAGTGTGAAGATTCTTCCTTATTGAAACGTTGAAGTTGTCTTACAAACACAAATTTAACATACACTTGCAAACAAGTATTCAAAGAATACTCTATTCTCTAAAGAGAAATTTTATTAATTAAAGAAATGTTGCTTTAAAATATGGGTGAAGCCTCTTTTATATAGGCCTTGGTGAAATTCTAATCCTACTAAAATCATGAAATTAAATATAATAAATAAATAAATACTAAAAATAAAAATCTTAATTAAATAAATATGATCCTAATAGATATTACATAATCTTATATTGATTTAAATTAAAAATAATCAAATAAAATATTAAAAATTTATAATTATCTAAAAATCTTGTATTAATCCCATATAGAAATTTTGCATATGTTGCCTTCATTAAAATAGACGTATCTTGAGTTCCAGATGTCTGATTGAGACGTTTAAAGATGTGTTAGAAAGCTAATTGACAGTCATTCAAGTTTCAAGAAGACATGCCGATTGATAAATACCTGGATTCCATGCAAAAATACGTTGCAATTTGGATGATGCTTTAGGCTTGCAACACAATTTCAGTTTCTTATCTACAATGCATCGCTTTGCACTGCCAATACATAGATTGTTTTGGATCTTTTTGCTTGGATAGAAAAAATTTAAATTCTTATCCAAGATAAATAATTTTACCTATCTTATACATGTCTCAGTTCCTCAATTACGTCATATGTGCTTTAACCATAGTAAAGTGTAGGAGTACTTGGTATAGCAACTAATACAAATCGTAAAAAATCAAGCTCACCATATTCCATTGGCTAACACAAATCATTCCACCTAAGTGCAACCCATATTTATCCGATGTATTTTTCCATACAAATAGTCAAATAATTTTCTCTAATACTGCACATGTTTATTTTGGGAGAATATTTTTTTATATATTATACATAAAAATCATAGCTAATACAACTTTTGCTAATGTAATTAGGCCTATCAAAGATAAAGAACTAGCAGTTCAACTGCTTAATTTTTTTTGAACGATCTAAATTAAAAACTGATATGATATCGAAGTAACTCTTTGATGCAACAGTGGAACACCAACATACTTACCAAAATCCATCACCTTTTGAAATCCAAACCTGACACTAATATTTTGTCTAAGATCCAACGAGAAATTAGTAGAATAAAATATATTTATTTTCCCATGATTAACCTTTTTTCTAATGCGCAAAAAAATCCAAGACTCTTCTCATAACATTCATCTGTTCAATTGAGGCTTCAGTAAAAAAAATTATGTCGTCAAAAAAATAGATAAGATATAGCAAGGACAATTCGGAAAGTACAAAACGACTTTCATGCACCACTACAGATCGCACACTGAATGTTTTTGAGCTAACCACTCCAAGTAAAGCACAAACAAGGGGATATAAGATCGCGTTATCTTATACCCCGTTTCAATTGAAACAAGTCTGACATAAACCCGTTCCATAAAACTTGCATTGAGACAGATGTCACATATTACATAATGAGTGAAGCCAAACTATTCAATATACTGATATTTAGCATCATCCAACCCTTCAATAATAAACCCTCATTCATGACAATAATAGGCCTTTTAAAGATCCCTATTTAGCATCATCTAACCCTTCAACCCTTTTTACGCCCCATGGAATGAATCATATCTTGCATGATAATTATATTTTCAATTATCAATCTACTTGGTACAAAGCTCGTTTGATTATTCGAAACTCACTGTGATAAATAAGGCTTAAGTCGATTCAAAATTACTTTCTTTACAACTTTTTACAAAATATTGCACAAGCTAATAAGCCAAAATTAACTTTTGAATTCTAGAACCTTCACTTTTGGAAAGAGAACAAACAAAGTGTTAATTATATTTTATGGTACAATTCCAGACGTAAAGACTGAATGAATAAAATCACAAAATGATATCCTATAATAATTCAAATTTTCTAATAAAATGCAGTAGTCATGTCATCGACCCCAGTGCTTTACTCGGCCTCATATCAAAAATTATGCTCTGTACTTTAGCATTAGACAATGGGCCATCAGGTTGATCGAAATCAGCCTGTGGTACATAGGGAAATAAGCCCCTAACGTCATAAACCTCAAAACCATTAGTCGCACCAGTGAATAAAGCCATATAATATTTTTAACGTCAATTCCGACAACTAACTTTGATCTGAAGTAAGTCAAACAAGATAACTAGAATGCCCTTGTACTCAAACACAAAATCAAGCTCTTTTCGTAACTAAAAACAAGTCGAACAAGAGAACTAGAATATTGCATTGCAAGATTTTTATCAATTTCCTTAAGCCTAGCCATTAACCTATGATTTTTACGTCCTATATGGAAAAACACATCAATATTATAAGTTTTCTCTACCCTATGAAAGTTTTGCACATTCTCAATTATAGAAACATCTCCCTTACAAATTGTTTGTAAAATATCATGAAACTTAGGTGATATTGCCATGCTGTAGTAAACTGAAACGAATGAACATGTACCCCAATAATTACCTTAGAAGGACACAATAAAAGTGGACAATATTCTGATCGTAGTCTCTTAAGGTGTATCACATAAATATTAGGAAACCAATTAATCGAGTTCAAAGTCATCAGATATCTATAAAATCTTTGATATAAACTCCCACGATTTCATGTATATGAATTACCATGAAAACCCAAATCACTTAAGCTTGTTTGAAAAACAAAATCAAAGAAAAGGTGATTGCCACCCACATAACGTGAAACTCCTCCAGACTGTCGCGTGTCAAAAGTGCGCGTTTAGTGCAAGTGGACACATCGAAAGTAATAAGTGATAAACAATTTATCGGATTATTGTCTCCACAGGGACTGGTAGACTTAATATGTCTTCTTTGTCTTCTTCTTCTATAGAAAATAATAAAAAAAACACAAGTAGTTTTGGGTGTGATGAAACTAAACTAAAATAACTAAGTAAAATAAAGAGATTTGAATATCAGATAGAGAGATGGGTCAGGATCCAGTTGCGTTATATTGTGGATTTGATTGACTTATCTCTGCCCAATGCAATCGTATATCACTGCCTCGGCAGCACTGCAGATTACTGCCCTGGCAGTGACAATACTGTCCGTCGCGGCAATCCCTTGCTCGTGGGTAGACCTTACCAAATTTCGGCAAAGTGTCCTTGAATGACTCCGTTTATCCCTAAGTCAGAGTGCTGTTGATGACTAGTCCTTGATGATACCTCCCGACGTGAACCAATTATACTCACCAACCAATCTCACACTTCTTTTAGCCGCTGAAACTCTTAACCTATCCCTAGGCCGAGTTAGTATTTCGCGATTGAAACACCGTACTTACCCCTTTTGTGAATCTAACTCTCCCGAGCTTAGATAAATGTATTACTCACAAACTTCTCTCCCGAGCTTGAATGCGAGAACAAGGAATAACAAAGGATAAGCAAACCTTGATAATTTTATTGCATTGAAACAAAGACGAAGTACAATCTCCTCTCACATATACTCAACAACCTTCACCTAAAACCTAAGAAAGTTTAGAACATAATGGAGAGAAAGAAAACAAGTTTATAATTCGGTTCTATCCCTAGGTATTCCGTATGTAGTACATTGGGTGGCTAGGTCCTTATATAGGCTAGACCTAGGGCAAACCTTTCCTAAGTAAAATACAACTTGCAATAGGGAACAAGTCATGTATATAATTAAAATATTTCCAAGTTTAATTCAGCTAAGGGGGTTTTCCCTCGTGGTCTTGTCTTGGGTTTTTTCTCATGTTAGTCAGCTCCGATCCTTGGGCTTTTAGTCCAGACACGTCCCTTGGATTTTTATCTTCCAATCTCCTACAGTCTTGCTTCCTGGCTTTTAGTTGCTGCCTCGGCATCAGGTCCCGCCTCAGCCTTGTCGCTGCCACGGTAATGTTTCTCCTGCACAAATATGAAAATGCGGTAAAACGTGCCTTTTCTGTAAATATTATCTCTATAGGCATAACTTCTAAATATATCACATTAAGTACATGCATTGGTCCAAGTAGGTGTAAATTCGGTGATTAATGCCAACAAAAGGTGTAAAAAGTGATAGTGAGTTGAGCACTTATCACACCCACAAACTCGAACTATTGTTTGTCCTCAAGCAATGCAAACCATCAATTTGCCGAACTCTACTCTCTCTAGGTCTTACATGTCCATCTATTCTCCCCACCATAACTAGGCTTATTCTTACGCCTTAACCTTTTGGCTACCCAAGGGTTTTCCTAGAAACAAACTATAAGAATTGTGAGTGTGTGTGCTTTTGTGGACAAGTTTGATTAAAGGCTTTCTTAGATAAACTCTAAGTTCAAGACAAGTAGAATTGGGTTAAGTGTTCTCTTCTTTTCTAAACAACCAATTCTTGAGTCAATTTCGGGCACCTCAAGGATTGTGTTTTTCCCTTCACTAATTTCTTCTTTCTTTTTGATATTCCTTAAAGCATACTAGAGCCATTTTCGGGCACCTCTAGCATGAATAAGAGTTCTTTCTAGAGTCGTTGATAGGCACCTCTAGTTACTTTCCCAAAAATCCAAGTCTTTATCACCTAAGTTCATTAAAAGAATTCCTATAATCCAACAAGTACCAAAAGTGTTTAAAAGTTCTTCCTATAGTAAGCTTCTAAGTTTTCATCCTTAAGTATCCTAAGGTTAAACCTTCTTAACAGAACCTAATCATGGTAAGGAGAAAAATTTCTATAGCCTTAAAGAATAAACTAAGGCAATACTGATGATAAGTAGTGCAAAAGTGTAGGCAATTAATTTAAGTAAGGCGGGGAGCATGAAAATTAAAAAAAATTCACTGTAATACTCCTTTTTTGGCAAGGCCTCGGCAGTAGATTGCTGCCTGGGCAGTGAATCTACACCCCCAAACTCAAACCAAGCATTGTCCTCAATGCTTTATATTTGAAGAAATAAGCGGGCAACACAATTATGAAATAAGCAGCATGTAAAGACAACAAAAGCAATTAATATTGATTTAAGAACAAAGATTTAAAGCGACTCCGAAGAGCTGCTTGTAACAATTTTTCTCCTTGGCCTTGCTGTCGATTGCTTTGTCCTTGGTGAGGGCGATGGTTGAGCTTTTCCTTGTCGGGGCGGTTGGACTCTTGTGGGTGGTGTCCGTTGCATTGGGGCCTCCACCTCTTCTCCTTCTTCTACATCAACCATTTCTTCGGTTATCATTATGTCTGTTCCACCTCCCATTGTTGTGGCTCCTCCGGTGTGGTGTCTACTTAGTCCGGCGGCGGTGGAGCTTTGGTGCACATAGGCATCTATCTCAGCTGATAGACTGCCCATGATGATTGGGGATCGAGGTGAAGTGTTGAAAACTGCCCTCCACTTGGATGGTCTCTTGCTGGCAGACGATGCCGCGGCAGAATCCGCTGCCCTGGATGGGCCGGCAGCCTGGTATTGAGGCGGAGGGTCTGTATGGAAGAACAACCTTGGTCCTCCCGGAGCTGGTGTAGTCTCGGTGTAAGGGGCGGCTGTGACGAACATATTGTTGGGGAAATCTGGAAATTGCGCTCCTTGGTCCAGAAAAGCGTGCAGCATCATCTGGGCTAATGTGCCGTTGAAATCTCTTTGGTATTCCATGTACCTTTGTTGCTTAAGGTCCATTGCTGCCATCCTTTGTAAAATTTCCTGGTATGGGTCTGCTGCGGTAGAGGTGTGGGCAGTGTCTGGCATGTCCGCCGTGTACTGGGCCCCGGCAGCAATATCCGCAGTGAACTGCTGGGGCGTTGCTTGCACTGGCTCCGCTTGCGTGATCTGCATGACTTTGTGACAAAAGTCTTTGGTCCATCCTTGCCGTTGGAGAGTGTATTCGTCCGTATCTTCGATTGGCACACTTGCGACAACACATAAACCCGTGATCAAACATGGGAAATACAATGGTCCCCTATCTTTCTTACCGTACTCGTGAATTTCCCGTAGGATAATCTCTCCAACATTGATGGTCCTTTTGTTGATGATCGATTAGATAAGCACTAATCGCTTGCGGTCCACCGTGCTATTGTGGGATGTGGGGATGAGGCGTTGCTTGACAAAGGTATTCCACAATAGCACGAGGCCAAGATGTGGAATACCTTTGTCAAGCAACGCCTCATCCCCACATCCCACAATAGCACGGTGGACCGCAAGCGATTAGTGCTTATCCAATCGATCATCAACAAAAGGACCATCAATGTTGGAGAGATCATCCTACGGGAAATTCACGAGTGCGGTAAGAAAGATAGGGGACCATTGTATTTCCCATGTTTGATCACGGGTTTATGTGTTGCCGCAAGTGTGCCAATCGAAGATACGGACGAATACACTCTCCAACGGCAAGGATGGACCAAAGACTTTTGTCACAAAGTCATGCAGATCACGCAAGCGGAGCCAGTGCAAGCAACGCCCCAGCAGTTCACTGCGGATATTGCTGTCGGGGCCCAGTACACGGCGGACATGCCAGACACTGCCCACACCTCTGCCGCAGCAGACCCATACCAGGAAATTTTACAAAGGATGGCAGCAATGGACCTTAAGCAACAAAGGTACATGGAATACCAAAGAGATTTCAACGGCACATTAGCCCAGATGATGCTGCACGCTTTTCTGGACCAAGGAGCGCAATTTCCAGATTTCCCCAACAATATGTTCGTCACAGCCGCCCCTTACACCGAGACTACACCAGCTCCGGGAGGACCAAGGTCGTTCTTTCATGCAGACCCTCCGCCTCAATACCAGGCTACCGGCCCATCTAGGGCAGCGGATACTGCCGCGGCATCGTCTGCCAGTAGGAGACCATCCAAGCGGAGGGTAGTTTTCAGCACTCCACCCCGATCCCCAATCATCATGGGCAGTCTATCAGCTGAGATAGATGCCTATGTGCACTAAAGCTCCACCGTCGCCGGACCAAGTACACACCACACCGGAGGAGCCACAGCAATGGGAGGTGGAACGGACATAATGATAACCGAAGAAATGGCTGATGTAGAAGAAGGAGAAGAGGTGGAGGCCCCAATGCAACGGACACCACCCACAAGAGTCCAACTGCCCCCGCAAGCAAAAGCTCAACCATCGCCCTCACCAAGGACAAAGCAATCGGCAACAAGGCCCAGGATAAAAATTGTTACAAGCAGCTCTTCGGAGTCGCTTTAAATCTTTGTTCTTAAATCAATATTAATTGCTTTTGCTGTCTTTACATGCTGCTTATTTCGTACTTGTGTTGCTCGATTATTTCTTCAAATATAAAGCATTGAGGACAATGCTTGGTTTGAGTTTGGGGGTGCAGATTCACTGCCCAGGCAGAAATCTACTACTGAGGCCTTGCCAAAAAGGGAGTATTACAGTGATTTTTTTTAATTTTCATGCTCCCCGCCTTACTTAAATTAATTGCCTACACTTTTGCACTGCTTATCATCAGTATTGCCTTAGTTTATTCTTTAAGGCTATAAAAATCTTTCTCCTTACCATGATTAGGTTCTGTTAAGAAGGTTTAACCTTAGGATACCTATGGATGAAAACTTAGAAGCTTACTATAGGAAGAACTTTAAACATTTTTGGTACTTGTTGGATTATAGGAATTCTTTTACTGAACTTAGGTGATAAAGACTTAGATTTTTGGGAAAGTAACTAGAGGTGCCTATCACCGACTCTAGAAAGAACTCTTCTTCATGCTAGAGGTGCCTGAAATTGGCTCTAGTATGTTTTAAGGAATATCAAAAAAAAAGAAGAAATTAGTGAAGGGAAAAACACAATCCTTGAGGTGCCCAAAATTGGCTCAAGAATTGGTTGTTTAGAAAAGAAGAGAACACTTAACCCAATTCTACTTGTTTTGAACTTAGAGTTTATCTAAGAAAGCCTTTAATCAAACTTGTCCACAAAAACGCACACACTCACAATTCTTATAGTTTGTTTCTAGGAAAACCCTTGGGTAGCCAAAAGGTTAAGGCGTAAGAATAGGCCTAGTTATGGTGGGGAGAATAGATGGACATGTAAGACCAAGAGAGAGTAGAGTTCGACAAATTGATGGTTTGCATTGCTTGAGGACAAGCAATAGTTCGAGTTTGTGGGTGTGATAAGTGCTCAACTCACTATCACTTTTTACACCTTTTGTAGGCATTAATCACCGAATTTACACCTACTTGGACCAATGCATGTACTTAATGTGATATATTTAGAAGTTATGCCTATAGAGATAATATATACAGAAAAGGCACGTTTTACCGTATTTTCATATCTGCGCAAGAGAAATATTGTCGCGGCAGTGACAAGGCCGAGGCAGGACCTGATGTTGAGGCAGCAGCTGAAAGCCAAGAAGCAAGACTGTAGGCGATTGGAAGATAAAAATCCAAGGGACGTGTCTGGACTAAAAGCCCAAGGATCGGAGCTGGCTAGCATGAGGAAAAGCCCAAGACAAGACCACGAGGGAAAGCCCCCTTAGCCGAATTAAACTTGGAAATATTTTAATTATGTACATGACTTGTTCCCTACTCCAAGTTGTATTTTACTTAGGAAAGGTTTGCCCTAGGTCTAGCCTATATAAGGACCTAGCCACCCAATGTACTACATACGGAATACCTAGGGAGAGAACCGAATTATAAACTTGTTTTCTTTCTCTCCATTATGTTCTAAACTTTCTTAGGGTTTAGGTGAAGGTTGTTGAGTATATGTGAGAGGAAATTGTACTTCGTCTTTGTTTCAATGCAATAAAATTATCAAGGTTTGCTTATCCTTTGTTATTCCTTGTTCTCGCATTCAAGCTCGGGAGAGAAGTTTGTGAGTAATCCATTTATCTAAGCTCGGGAGTGTTAGATTCACGAAAGGGGTAAGTACAGTGTTTCAATCGCGAAATACTAACTCGGCCTAGGGATAGGTTAAGAGTTTCAGCGGCTAAAAGAAGTGTGAGATTGGTTGGTGAGTATAATTGGTTCACGCCGGGAGGTATCATCAAGGACTAGTCATCAACAGCACTCTGACTTAGGGATAAGCGGAGTCATTCAAGGACACTTTGTCGAACTTTGGTAAGGTCTACCCACGAGCAAGGGATTATCGTGGCGGACAGTATCGTCACTGCCAAGGCAGTAATCTGTAGTGCTGCCGATGGAGTGATATACGATTGCATTGGGCAGAGACAAGTCAATTAAATCCACAATACAACGCAACTGGATCCTGACCCATCTCTCTATCTGATATTCAAATCTCTTTATTTTACTTAGTTTCAATCAGATCCACAATACAAGCTTATCACTTAGCGTTTATCTTTGCTTTGCTATGGCTTTAAGAATAGTTATGTTTTTCTTTAGTATTTTGATGCATTTTCATTCATATTAAAACATATGCACCTATGGTATTTGTTTTGCTATGCTTTGAACTTTTTGTTGTATTTGGATATTTTATGCTATGGATTCTATTTTTTATTTAATGCTAT
Source organism: Abelmoschus esculentus (assembly GCA_035048815.1). Taxonomy (NCBI): domain Eukaryota; kingdom Viridiplantae; phylum Streptophyta; class Magnoliopsida; order Malvales; family Malvaceae; genus Abelmoschus; species Abelmoschus esculentus. The sequence goes on from JAUCBN010000044.1 coordinate 7,331,352, forward strand.
GCTTGTTATGAATTATGCCTTATATTGATTTTGATCTAACAAAAAAGGGGAGAAATATCTTGTTTTTAAGTTAAGGAACCATCTTTAAAATTTAAAGTTATGCATATATTAAGGGGGAGTCCTTTTAAAAAGTTTTTCAAAGTTTTGGAACCTAAAATTGTGATTTTAAACTTAAACATTTATAATGGTTTTGTTATATCAAAAAGGAGGAGATTGTAAAACCAAAATTGATTTTGATATAACAATTATATATAAGGACTATTTTGTAATAAATTTTTTAAGTCTCTTAGTCAAATTTTTTATTACAAGTTAAATCAAGAACTTTGAAATAAATTTTCTAAGTGTTTTTATACGAGAGTATCGATACCCTTCAAATCGGTATCGATACCGGCCTGCATTTTTAAAGCCTTGTTCTTGAAACTAAGAACAGGTATCTCGATACCAATACCTTACTGACAATGCCTGTTTCGAACCAAGTATCGAACCACTTCGATTATTTTAATTATTTTTAAAATCATTTTAAAAAGATGACTCATGGTATCGATACCAGTATCGATACCCCTTTAATTCCCAACGGCTATTTTAGCATTTAATGAGTTGACCGTTGGTAGTAGTTAAAACTTTAAAAGATGGTTGAGATGTTTCGAAACATGGTTCGATACCCACCATTATAGTGTAGTAATGGCATCGATACATGTTTCGATACACCCCCTATTAAATGGACAACATCTCTTTCTTTTTATAGGCTGTTCCGAAACAGGTTCCTCGTGTATCGATACCTGTGCCTGCAGAAGTGCATTTATGGTGGGAAGATGTAGTCCTAACGTCTTTATTTCAAGTCCCAACAACCACAATGACTAGAAATCAATGAGGAGGTATAAAATGAAGTATTCCAAGCACCAACAAGAACTAATGATCCACAAGACAACATCCTAGCATTAAACCCAACACCTTGAGCTTAATAGCTATATCTTGTAAACCCAACTCTTGGGAAATTTCTTTGTAATCTTTGTTTCAGAGTTTGAGGAGTGTTTATTTTTAATTGGGGCAATATTCATCTGTTTGAGAGATACCTATATTTGCCTTTCCTTCATTTGTAACCTTGTGAGGTTGAATCAATCTTTGGGTAGAAAGATTGATTTGTTGTGTAACGGTTATCCCTTGAACCGAGAAAAAAGTCGAATTCAATAGTGAATTAGGTTGAAAATCCTTAGTGGGAGCTAAGGTAGTGGATGTAGGTGCTTGTTCGAAGGCCAAACCACTATAAATCGCTTTGTTCTTCACTTTTTTATTTTTACCAAAATTCCACCGACAAAAATTTTATTTGCCAATTCACCCCCATCTTGGTCATTCTATTGATTGATCAACCCAACACATAGCCTTAGCCAGAATAGGCACCATACCGTTTGTTGTCGTTGTCCATCTATCAGTGACGATTTAAGGACATCCAAGTTCCTATCTTGTACCCCCTTATCAGAAGGAGAAACACCATCAACATCCATAACATCGTTAACATCCTCCATGATTATTGTCGTCTTACCCCTACCCTTCTTAACCAAACTCTAGCCTTCAAGTGGAGTTGGAGAGGCAGATCGCTCCAGTGAGACAAAAAGCACGACCGAGTTTAAATCCTCCGGTGACCGACCACTCGGATTGCCATACGACAATGATGCAATCATAATTGTAGGGTTTTCAGTTGGGAGCATTAGGGAAGAATTGGGTAAATATTTAAATAATGATTGTAGTTGTGTTTTCGATCCTTTCTGTCAATACATTAAATTATAGCTAAAAACCTAAAAAATATATAACAAAAACAAATAGAACATGTACCTAACATCGATTACAATATGGAAAATTAATGACTTAATCAATATCTTCATACTCGATTAACGCTCGACTTGAATTAATTTGATCCGAAATCGAGCTCCACTTGATAAGTTCGTGAACAACTATTTTTTTTTATAAATTCTTTTATAACTTTTTGGTGATCACTTTAAAAATTATAATTCAAAAAGTTTAAATACTAGTTAGAAACTCATGAAAAGTTTAATGAATTATTCAGTAATTTACCCATAAAATTTTGTTTTTAAATTTCCGCAACGTTTTATATTTTTTGTTAATTAAAAAAATAATTTATATTAATAAAAAATTAAATTATAATAAGGAGTCTTTCCTTTTATTTTTATTTTATTATTACTTTATGTATAAAAGTTGAAAAGAAGAAAAGTCTCCCCTTTCCATTTTCTATATAAAGATGTGTGTTTGAAAGTTAAAATCCTAAAATTTCTAAGGTATTTTCTCCTTATTGTTTATTCTAGATTGTTGAGAAATTAAAAGGAGTCTCGCAATTGAATATTGATTTTATCTCTAACTTGATCATGGAAAGTTCGTTTATTTATCTCCTCAGACTTCACGTTTCTTATTATGAATTTATATGTTTATATTAAAATCTAATAGTATCACTAGATTTTACTTATATTTTAAAATAAGGTAAAATTTTTGAGAACTTCACGAGTAACGAGTTGAGTCTAATAATAAGATTTATGATTTATATTTTTTTTAATAAACACGAGTAGAGCAAAAAATTTTAACGAACATGAAATGAATATTACTCAACTCACAATCAACTCATTCGATAAGCACCCTTAAATAACATATTATGACTTATCTTGTACGTATAGCTGGAAACTAAATAATATAAAAATTGTTAATGGACAAATTTGTCACCATACTTTAGTTGAAGATTGAGGTTTGTCATTTTACCTTATTTTGATTGATTTTTAGCATTGTGCTTTTGTCTTGAACATAAATTTAAGTAAAAAATAATCAATTTTGTAAATTTTAATTATATAAAAACATATAGTGGCAAATTTGTTAAAAATGTAAAAGAATAATGACAAAAACCAATCAAAATAAAATATACTACAAATTTTAATGATTACATAATACTCCATTGAAAAACTATATTTTCTTTTACCGAAAGTGTAATAATTATATAAACTGGACGTGATGAAAGCTTACTCTCTTGGCATTAAGAAATTGGATATTTGACATTTTGTGTCCCTTTTACTTTCAATTATTTTAATTATTGGATTTTGGTACATCACGACTTGCAATAAAACAAATAAAAATAATGTTTTAGAATAAAGAAGAGTTTTATAGAACGAGTGGACAAGTTTTTTTAAAAAAATAATTATGTCTATGTATGAGTAATTTTGTAAATTATAATGTCATATATAGATGTATTTATATTTTTTTCATTAACTTTTTTACTATTCTTTTGTTTTTTAAGGTTTTGCTCTGACTAATTCAAATCGATCCCGTCGTACACATCATTTTGGTGAATGAGTCTCCTAATTACAAGGATTTTATGCATACACAACGCCTCAAATCCGATACATGCTTAAACTTAATCAAATTATTTCTGACTTAAACCAACCCATGTTGACTTAAACCAACCCATGTTGATATTTTTTATTAATTTGGTATTAATTAAAACATAACATAAAAAAACTAATAACTTAAATAAAAGTGTTAAAAGTTTTAATCTCCTATGTTCTTAACCAAAACCCAATTAATTCTTTTATTAATTTGTTTATAGTTCTTTCTGTTTTTAAGGTTTTGTCTTAACTAATCTAAATCAATTCGTGTCTCATACCTAATTTTGGTAGGTGAGTCTCCCAATATATTATTTTTTACATACAAAATGCTTTAAACCCAAGACATACTTAAGCAAAATCAAACTGCTTACTATTTGATAAACTCCTATTGACATTTTTTTCATTAATTTGATATTAATTAACACATAATATAAAAAATAATAAGTTAAATAAAAATGTCAAAAGTCATTAATATAATAAAATTTTTAATCTTCTATATCCTTAATCAAAACTCAATTAATTCTACCAAATACAAACAGGAAAAAGGGGCCTGAGGGCTGTTTTTTTGTTTTGACATTCAAAAAAGAAAAAACACTTCTCCTTTTTATTAAAAAATGTTCTTAGTTATCAATTATTTTTGAATGTTGATGAACATTTTGTAAACTGCTTATTGGCCAACCTTATATTTATCTTAGGAATTTCTTTCCCGAAATTAAATTAAAACAATTTATATAATTACTTTTGCTGTTAAATATATTCCAGATAAAATAAAACGAATAAAACCATTGCTTGCATGTTAATTTAAGCACCTCCCATTTCACTTTATGCCCAAAGAATATAATAAGAATGGATGGAAAGGTGTTGAAGGGGTAATTTTATATTTTAAAATTTTTAATTTTTTATATAATTTATATATTTTTTATGTGTCTCAAAATTCAATGGAGTGATTAGTGTCATCAAATCAGATGTTAACTTGTAGACATTGCCAACACTTGGATTATTTGTATATAAAACGACAAAAGTAAGTTTCAATGATTTGCTTTCTTTAATTAAGAAAGCAAGAGAAACCAAAACACACTAACTTTTTCTTTCTTACACTACAGTACCCTAGTTTCTTCATCCTCAAAAAAGGAAGGAGAAAAATCCAGAAAACCCACCACTTTGCTTTCACTAACACAAGTTTTGATTTCCAGAAAAAGAGAAGAGAGACAGAGATATAGAGATTATCTAACTTTTATTTGTGGACAGAATTTTGATCAAGTTATAATCTAGGTTTATGTTTAGATGATTAACGGTGTAGTTTGTTCGGACATGACAGTAACGTTATTGCATGGTGGCCATGCAGATGATGGAAACTGCTGAAGTTGCTTGAAAACCAATATTTGATGTATGTCCGACAGTTTTTGTCGGAGAACACTGTATTCGGATCGGAGGCGGTCGTTTTCGGTCCTCACACGGTTATAGTGGTACAAAACGAAGCTCAAACGGTTGGTCAGTTGTCGGTTTTCGATTCTGAGCCGGTTCGCATGGTTCCTTAGGTTTTCTATGTGCCTTTGTTTACGCATCCGTGACCTCCTAGCTGATTCCCGGTTGGATATCATACGTCTGAGCTTTCTTTCGTCGATGATGGAAACTGTTTGGTTTGATTCATCCAAACCGGAATTCGAGTGGTTTTGGTTTTGGTTTGCTTCACTTGAAGTGGAACCAGACCCGGCGGGTCCTACCGGTTGGACGGTGGAAAAAAGTTGGGAGCAACCCCACCCGCTTTCAAGAGGAGGAATTGGATCAATTTCGACCGTCGGATTGGACCATAACATCGTCGGATCAGTGGAAAACATGGTTTAACAATAAATATAAAATAAAATAAACCAAAAACTTCTAAAATATTAAATGGGGAAGGTAAGAAGGCGGAGAAAAGGGAAGAAATGCAGTGTAGGGGGGTCGTATTTATGGACAAAGTTGAGGACTGGTGTGGGCTCCACGTAATTGCTTGAAAAATGCAACTCAAGGATATTTCGGTAAAAGTATAATGCATGTCATAAAAAAATGTCATGAGTTCATTTAACTTTACCATAAATATACTAAACAATAAAAAACTTTACTACAATACCCTCATTAAATGGAAAAATTGTTAGGTAAACCCGTTATTTATGGTCCAAATAATAGGACTGTTGATTTCAAAAAAATTTTAAGTGGATCATCACCTTTTTCCTACATGTATTTAGTAGGTGGGTAATTATTAGGTAGTTATTTAAAGATTAATAGTTCAGATTTTTTAAACCATGAATGACGTGATAAACAAGATTCACCTAATAATCTCTCGATTAAATGATCATTTGACTTGCAATTTAACGCCTCAAATTATTGTTATAGGTTACTATTAGGGTAAAATACATAAATGGTCATTAAAAGTTTAAAGACATTTCATTTAAGTCATCGAATTTTTAAAACTTACAATATAATTACTAAATTTTTATTTTATTTTTAAAAAATCATTATCATTAACTTTCGTTAAAAATAGCTGATGCGGTAGTTAGTTTTTTCCACTCAGTTATGTTACTACCTCCTCAAAGACAAACACACATTATCTTTATTTTTGTCCATTCTCTGTCTTTCAAGAAAAAAACACCTTACTTTTCCTCTTATATTCTCACGATACCTTTTGCGAAAAAAATTAAAACTCCATATTTCTCGGTGAAAAAGAGGGAAAAAAGTTCTATGAAGAAATCTATGACTAAAGATCATCAAGTGTCAATTAGTTTTCCCAATATTTCACTCTCTAAAAAATCTTAGGAAAAATAAAGAGGGTTTTGTTTTTAATAAGATCATGTTTTTACAGTCACCGATCTTTAAATATATTTGAAGATGATCAAAGATAAAATCTTGAAATTTTAGTGTGGAGACAAATCTTAAATATTATAAAAATTTAAGGACTAATTCATTAAAATTAAAAAATTAAAGGTAAATATATGAACTTCGAAAAGTTTAGGGTGGGCACGAACCTACCCTACATTCAATGTGGATCCGCCATTGTGTTTTTTTTATGGAAATCATGTCCCATTATTATTCCTTTTTTTGGCATCTATACTTTAAAATAGTGGGTTTAGGGTTTAAAGTTAAGGGTTGTGATTAAAGTTTAAAAAATTAGGTGTAAGGTATATTTTTAAGTCGCATGGTTTAGATATTAGGATGTGTAACTTAGGGTTAGGGTCTATAATTTAATTTATAAATACGTTTAGGGTGGTACATAGAAAGAGACATAATTAAAGGATAAAAGATTTTTTTTTCATTTTTAACTCTCGTAAAATCTTGTGATTAGAATATGGTTATCTTTGAGAGTTTATAGGTATATAATTATGTTTTAGAAATTTGGTTTGCTTTGATTTGTATGCCTCAATAGCTTTGCTTACTATGTATACAAAGCTTGGAGTCATAAGTTCAACAAGTGGTGCTCCCTCCTAGATTTCACGAGAGAATAGAAAGTTTGATCTACAGGTGAATTTCATCTGAATCGTCTCATTTATCCTTTTAAAGAGAAATTTAGTTTCAAATACCGGTTCAAACAAGAGAAGTACGCCACATTAAGACACTGATGAACATATTGAACTATCCATGTAGTTGAGAATTCTTAAAACCTAGACATAACGACACAATTATCAAGGGCACTCTCTACTATTAAGTTAATAGCCCGTTGTGTGCACCTCCCGCTAGGGTTTTTCTATGCTAAAAACGAGAAAAACCGCATCCTTCTATTTTCTCTGTAGGCTCTTATGCAACACACGGCAGGGAGTTGGGTAAATTTAAAGAAATGCTCGAAAAAAATATTGTTTCATGGATAACTCTTATTGTGTGTAGCCATGCAAAAGCTGAGAATATGGAGAGAAAGGCATCGAGCAAAGAAGCCTTTGGATGAAATGTTGGAGAGTAGGAATTCAACAAAAAGAGGTTTTTAGACGTACTGTAATAGAAAAACATCATCCTATAATATATTTATGGTCGGAATCTATAATACACATATTGTCTCTTTAAATCTTTCCCATATTTGTGGAATAACACTCTAAAAATTTGACACATAAGAATACTTTTTATACAACTTCCAATCATATTCGATATATATTTAATAATTAACTACAATATATGTACATAACAATGTATATGAAACCGTGACCCATTAAACAATAGTGTTTTAACACCCAATTTATCAACTAATAGTCTAACTACACCATCACTCACACTATAATTATTAGCTATGATAGATGTAAGTTTTTTTTTTTATCAATATTTCAATCGAGAAAATATCTCATTAAAGTAAAAACAATGACATCTATAGTATGTAGTGCTTGCATATATTTTAATTTATTTAAATAATTACTAAAATATATAATCTATGGTTCTTATTAAAATATAAATAATTGACAAAAATATTTTAAATGTATCTTATGAATTGCTTTTGTAAAGTATGAGTAATTAATATAACAAAGAGTAACAATCATATATCCTTTATTTTGATAATTTACATTTCACATATTAGTTTAACTACAATTTATCATTCATTCATCTCTAGCATTTACATTTTTTAATCTTTTCCACTTCAAATATATTAAAAATATCATATCTTACTTTTCTACAAGAAGACATTTTAAACAAGGACAACATATTAAAACAATACTTTTTAAATTGTACATGATCCACTATTGATAGAGGATGTTCATACATAATTATCATTTTAGAAAGCTCATTCCTTATAACATCTTAATTAAATGAGTAGCCTTCGTTGTTGTCATTTTTTCATTCGATTTTTTTATTAGCTACTAGGATTCTTTGTTGAATATCTAATTGATCTCGCTTGTTGCACTTTCTCGTATGATCATGGAAATAATTTATCTTATTCTTTAAATCTCCAATAATTTTTTTTTGTAATTACGAAATGTCTTTTACTCATTATTGATCTTTTCTTTTTTAAAGTATGCACATACTATAGATTATAAATTCGATGAGTTACTTTTATTTGACACTTTAATTTCAACTATCATATTAAGTTGACCTAGTGTAGGATTTGTGTCTCGTATTAAAGTTGGTGATGGACTTTGATGGGAGGCTCAAACAATCAACCAAGTTGTCAAGATGAGAGTGAATTGGATTTTGAGTGATTATAGTGGAAACAATCAGAATTTAAAAATTGAAACAAAAATTTATAGTGGTTTGACTTTCTAACTAAAGTCTATATCAACTATCTTAGCTTCCCAATAAGATTTTCTTAAATCCACTATTTATTTATTTTTCTTTTTTTTAGGCTCAAGGATATAACCCTTAAAACATAAGACTTATACCCTAAAGTCTTGTTAAAACTCTCTCAAAGAGAAAAAAAAGGAAAAACTTCTCTATAAAAATATGTTAGCAATTTAAGCACATAACCAAAATCTAACCCTTGAGAAAATATAATAATAAATCTCATAATTATATTCTACAAATAAAACTAAAAATTAAATCTCAAAAATACTTTATATATATATATTGATAGTGGTGTTTCGTATTATTGCATGACTGTTTGTAGAGGCCTTTTTTTGAGCTTGACGCTTCAACCAAGTTGATCGCCAAGTGTTAGAGAACTAGTTAGTTGGGTGATTTGAAGTGAGAAACAAAAATATAAAAATTGTAACAATAATTTTAAAGTGGTTAACATCTATGCTATGAGTAAGCTACACGTTGACCGTAGGAATGGATATAGATAAAGAAGCTACCAGAGTCTATGGGTTTTGTCAAATAGGTTTGTATGTGTTTAGTTGAGATCGTACAAGGGAATATTTAAAGAGTGGAGGTTTGAACCCTTGAGATTAGAGCTGATAGCTTAGTTGCGTAAGAGGATATGTTTGTGGTAATAGTGGTAACTAGTGATGAAAGATGTGGATGTCGGAGCCTTGTGGGTTGCAAGTAGTAATCATCGTGGCGACGACAAGTTGGATAAGCAAGGTGTTAAGCCTTATCTTGTCAAGTTGAGACCAAGGAGATAGGTCGTTAGCTTTGTTTTTTGCGAGAACAGTGATGTTTAGAGGTGTGTAAAGGTGAGTCACGCTCTTGGTTTACTGTGTGGTAGTAGGGCATCGGTTCAGTTAGAGACAAGTTATGGTTTCTTGTAAGGATGTAAGTGGTGGTGGTTAGGCCGTTAGAATCTCTATGGGAGTTGATCGGTTTGAGTCAGTTTAGTGTGTGATTTCTATAAGATGGTTGAAGGAAGGATCCCCGTTTTGGGTTGTTCTTAGAAGAGTTGGGTGTAGCTAAACCGTTGTGGTTACACCTCTTTACTCCATTTAAATTTCGGGGACGAAATCTCTTAAGGAGGGGAGAGTTGTAACGACCCTTTTTTTTTAGGTCAACATCGGGCATTGAATCGGGTCATGGATCATCAAGTCGAGTCCTGTGAGGAGCTTGTGGGATCATTTTGGATCGTGATAGGCCTCGATTTTGCTTGTTGGGCCTTTCAAGTTTGTTTTAGGTTCGCTTGTTGGGCCTAGCTTTTGGATTGGGTTGGATAAAGAGATGTTAGTGAAGGGCAAAGGAGTAATTTCCTTGCCCATTCACTCATGACCAGACCTAGAGAAAAAGGAGTCATCTTTTTCACCATCTCTTTCATTCTCTTATTATCCTCCTCTCAACTCAAAAGAAAAGATGGAAACTTATTGCTGTTGAGAAGAAATCTCATTTTGGCCCTCAAGGAAGAGTTGTTCAGTAGCTTATGATCTTTGGTTGAAGGTGTGTATCTCTTGGGTTGGCTAAGGAAGAGGTTTGAAGTGCAAAGTTAGAGCTTGGAAGTGAGAAAAAGCTAGGAAGGAGCTTGAATTCGGGTTTGTTGCTTAAGGTCAGTACATCTCTGACTCTTACCCTTCATATGTCTCATAAAATGTTGTCTTGCTTGATTTTTTGATTATAGAATGCTTGGATGGGGGTTTGGGGAGCTTAGAACCCTCAAAATGGTAAAATTCGTATTAGGGGTTAAATGGATGTAAAAATAGTAAGAAATCATCGTGTATGCTCCATTAAACATGTAAAATCAATTTAGGAATAAAATATGTAGATTAGGGGATGATTCTTTGAGATTTACAGCCTTAGACCTGCAAGTTCGTGCAGGCGTATCGATACACGGGAGAAGTGTATCGATACCCTGTAGGCAAAAATTAGGCGAGAAAGGCAGGCGTATCGATACGCCCTGCCTGTGTTTCGATACCGAGTTGTCCAGTGGCATTCTCGGTTTGATACCCGTATCGAAGCGGGTAGGTCCTCCTTAGTTGACTTTGAAGTTGGTCAAAGCATATCGATAACCGTATCGATACAGGGTGTTTCGATACCCCAGGTAGGAGTATCGATATCCCTGTGTAAATTGCTCAAGTTCTTAAAGGAAAAGTTGGAAAGTCCCATAATTCTACCCTAGGGGTCCTATGAGTTGTTTGAACAATAAAATGAGATACAAAACTAATGGACTGAGTTTAATAACCCGACACGTGAACTTATGGTTAAAAGCTCAATAAATGATAAGTTACTTATTATTATGTTCCCTAAGGATCTATGGTAGATCAGAAGATACTTTGAAGTGATTTGACTATTGGAATAACCTAAAGTGGATCTTGTAAAGGACCTAGCGTGTATAGGTATCTAATCTTGACTATGAGAGGTGGCTTGATTATTAGTTGAGTTTTATGTTGGTCTTAATGATATTTGTTGATGCTCGTGGAGCATGAGTTACTTGTATGACTTGGCAAAGGGAATCCGGATATCCTAGAGTCAGTGCATGAGCACTTTGTTAAGGGGACATGTACTTTGGGCTGTGTGAGCGACTACGTTCGACGTGTCTACGGGCTATGTGATCTGGATACGGTTTGAACCTATTCGTGGCTAAGTTGATCCGGATAAGGAATATAACTTGATGGGCTGTGTGAGCATCAAGCAACTCGATAGCTATGTGAACTGGAGTAACCTGATGGGCTGTGTGACCTCAGGATTGGACTACTTGTGGCTATGTTGATCCAAGTATGTCCCGGACATATCTGTGGCTATGTTGATCCAAATAAGGTCTAACCCGACGGCTATGTGATCATGGGGACACCCGACGGCTATGTGAGCACGGGTATTGTAGGGCTACGCTTGGCCAGTAGTTATGGATATTGCATGCATGTGTGTATATCTTGTTATCAGTGGTTAATGACCTTAATACCCTAAAGCTATATGAGTGGGGTAAGGTACACATAATCGATGGGCTGTGTGATCTCGATGTAACTCGATAGGCTGTGTGAGATCAAGTAGGTAAGCCTAGTAAGGCACATGATCTTTCTATATATGTTGATATCTTGAGATTTGTAGCTTGAAAACTCTAGCTAAGGTAGAATAGGAGATGAACCTTAGTTTAGAAGCCTTTCTGTGCACTCTTGACTATACTATCTTGCTTACTCGTTTTATGATACTTATGAATTGTTAGAGTTGAGATGTACCACTGAGCTTGTTAGATCATCGTACAGAATTGTGGTTTTTCCGTGCGTAGGTGACAGTTAGCTTTGGAGGGGCACATCGAGGAAGGACTTCCCAACATCGGAGCCGTTTTAAGAGTACAATTCTTGATCTTTAGTAGGACTTAATGTATTCATAGAACCTTACCACATATCGAGTCTGTATCTTTACTTGGATTTTATTTTGATTCGGATAATTTATTTTGAAAGGAGCTCCTGTTTTGTAAACACCTTATTGTATTTTATTTTGATTTACGTGGATTTATGAAACATGGTATTTTAAATATTTGAACACGTGCTTTTAAAAGATTTTTGATGAGTCGGGTTTTGGGTGACCCGAATATGGCATTTTAGATCCGGATCGGGGTGTTACAAATATGATCAAACTGAAATCTTTCTTGAAGGTATGTATTTACACTCTAAATCACTCATCCAATTCCTAATAGCTTTGAGCTTACATATATATTTTGGCTCACAAGTGTTTTTATATCATAAGAATGAGAATTTAAGATATAAGACAAATTTACAATCTTAATAGATGTTGACAATTAAATAAATAGTTGTTTCAGATGCTTAAAGGGTCCTTTTATATGCCCAAATGAGTTTTTAGCCTTTAATGACCTTTGAGATTTGATTAGAGCCGTTTGGAGGTGATTTTTATGCAGATTTCACATTTTTTTTCAAGGTGTATCCATACATGTGACACATGTATCGATACAACTTCTTTGGTAAAGAACTATTGAACTTGGAATAAAAAATAGTATATCAAAAACACTCTTAAGTATATCGAAAAGTTGCTTCCCATATCGATACAACTCCTAACCATTTAGAATTTTTTATAATTGAGGTTTGGTAGGCCAAGCTTTATTTTCCTTATCTTATTTGTATCTTTATGGATGACATTAAGTTTGTCCCAAAACTCCTTGGCTTCTTCACTAGAAGATACTTTGGCATACTCCTCCAAGATTTGCAATTGAGCTTCATCTTCTTCTTATCTTCTGTTTTCTAATATTGTCTTCTACATGCTGGCATGAACGATCCATATTCAATAATTTTCCAAAGACAGTATTCGATGGCCTTGATTAAGTACACCATTATATTCTTCTAGTAGGCATAATGATCCTCATTGAATAAATATGGCTTGGCAATTGAATGCATTATAAATCACTAGTTGCTAGAATATTGGTCAAGCTTATAAGATCGCATCAAAAGGATATTAATCCCTCTCAGTTGAGCCTCGTTCTGATACCAATTATTGACCTTGATTCTTCAATCAAATTGATTGCCAAATGGTGGAGAAGTGGTTGTTTCAGTGACTTAAATTAGGAAGTAAAAAAATAATAAAGATTGCCATAATGATTTTAGAGTAGTTCAAATTTCTAACCAAATACTATATCCATTATCTTATTTTCCCCATTAAGGATTTTAACCAATTTATTAAGAATTTATCTTCTTTTTATGGCATAAAAGAAACCTTTACAACCTAGACTCAAACCAAGTCTAGCATATAAATCTTCTACCCAAGATTTGGGAACCCTCTTTTACAAATAAAAATATGAGCAAACTTAAATTCCTCTTGAAGGTATGTGTTTTTAATTTAAAGTACTCACTCAATTCTTAATACATTTTAGATTACATATACATTTTGTCTCAAAGTATTTGTTTATCTAAAGAATGAGAATTTAAGCTCTAAGAAAAATTTAAAATCATAATAGATGTTGGAAATTGAATCATTAGTTGTTCAGTTGCTTGAGGGGTCTTTTTATCCTTCTAGATGAGTTCCTAGCTATTGATGATAGTTGGGATTGGATTGGAGCTTATTTCTATGTAGATTTCTTATTCTAGTGTAATATGTATCAATAAACGTGACACTTGTATCAATACAGTCTCTTTGATAAAAGTCATTGAACCTGGAATCAATACATTGAGACATACTTTGATAGGTTCCTTGCAAGCACACAAAAACCTAAAGACCTGTTTAAGGAAGTAAAAAATATGAGTAGTCATGCCTGATACATCTTATAAACATAAGCATGTAGTCATAATATGATAAGTAAGCATGGATTCATGCGGCACTACTTTGATCGCCTAAATAGATAAAATTATGAGGGTTCACAATGAATCATCAATTAAAGTCTCACAAGGCCTAACATGTCATACCACATTATACCATTGATGAGTGAGGTTATGTTACACAACATAGACATAACACTTAGCGTGAGTATAATTCATATAACATTGGAACATACATCTTGTGTTAGACCGAGTAACACAGCTTTGGAACTTACACACACCTTGTGTGAGACCGGGTCACATAGCACAACTCAAACACCCTACTCGAGAACTTTCCTCGAATACACACAAATGAGACCAAAGTCACACAACAATGGTAACCTCATCCTTTACTTACCTTGATGTTGCAACATAAATTCGGACATTCAGATCCCATTATATAAGTGCCCACAAAGCACGCAATAGCAATTACAATATATAACATGTAATGATCATGGTTTACACAAGCTTAAATCTCATTATATTTATGTTTGGGGGTTAAAACTATCATTTCTTGGTTTTACAAATTGTTTTATACCCCTAAAGATCCATTAGACCCTTTATTAAGAAATATGAGACCCTCAAACAAATCCCTAAAATTTTTAGGTAGATTGCTCTACGTGTATCAGTACGCTTATATGTGTATCGGTACGCCTCATCATATCGTTACTCATTGTGGAGTACCAGTATGTCATTTACATTTGAAATAATTAATTGATCTAGCTCATACTAATACATCTCCCTTGCATATCGATGCCTAATACCAATACACCTAGACCTTATATCGATTTTTTTCCTTCAATGTAACAATAGTACCGATACACCCTCTTGCGTACCAATATGTCATCTCGCCACTTTAATCTTAATATTAACAAGGGTAAGGATATACGAGAAACTGTAACGATACACCTTTCAAGATATACCCCTTTTCATAGCGAGGAGTATAGGTATTCGAGGCTCTCGTACCGTACTCTAGCCTCCAATCTGACTTATTAAACCCCTAAACTTAACCTACAACTTATGTAACGTGGGTGCAAGTTTATGAGTGGAGTATTGATACAAGAGAGAAATAAAAGTGAGGTATATGCTTATTATATTGTAATTAAGTTTGTGTATGAATAAAATTGGTATTTACCCTTGTAATTAGAAATTTCCAATTTAAGATATGGTTCATATATTTCTTAGTGAACTTAGTTAATATATGATCGTCAAAATGTTATATGGTTAGCAATGCCTTCTGAATAATATATGATTGATTCTACCGCCTAAATGGTGTATGGTCGACACTATCACCTAAGTTATTCACTCTGTAGTGGATGTGTTGGGTTCCAGCAATTGATATCAAAGCAGATAGTCTAGGACCATTATTATTAGAGAAAGATTTGGAAAGCATTGTACGCTTATGCTTGTTGGCTTTGCATCAAGGTCTAAGAGGAGACTTTGTGGGAATACAATCAGGGACTTTAAAGATCTTGGTTTGGAGCCAAGCTTAGTGGACTTTGTGTGTCAGTCAACATTATAAACCTTGGAAGCATAAGCAACAGGGTTAGGAATCTCAATGACTATAATTACGATTATTGAGAGACATGCATAGAGTCCTACCTATAGGGCCAGAAGAATGTTAAAGCTTTGAAAGAATATAAGACCAAGGCTGAGAAGGCTTTGTATATATTAAAGACCAAAATTAAGGTAGACCTATTAAAGCATATTCGTGATGACAAGAAACCAAAGGAAGCTTGAGAAACTTTCGCGAAGTTATTATCAAAGAAGAACTAAGCATGCCTCCAATTCTTGGAAAATGAGATCTTAGACATTTCACAAGAAAACTTATCTATTGTTTAGTACCTCACCAAGGTGAAATCTATTTTTTATATCTCAACTTGAAAAAAAAGACAAAATAAGGGAAGGATGAAGAGGATTCTCTTCCATGGCCTACGACCAATACATGACAGCCCCGAAAAACACCATAAAACTTCACTGAAACTCACCAAAAATTATGGGTTTATGTTTATTATATAAAAATTGAAATCTTGAAAATAGGTTTATGTTTATTATATAAAAATAGGTTTTTAGGAATTAAATTAAGCTATTTGGATTATTAATTAAAATTATGGGTTATGGGTTATTAAAATAGGCCCTTTAAAGGCTTAAATAAGCTAGGATTAGGATTGGATCAAAGCCCCTTAAAGATTTAAAGTTTTGGTTTAATTTATAAAATTATCCTTAAGTTTTTAATTTTTACAAAATAGTCACTAATTTCAAAATCTTAGGGATTCAAGGGTCAATTTTCTAAATTGGTTTGACCAAAGTAAAATATAAATTAAATAAGGATTTTAGGATAGTTTTCCATAACTTATTTTGAGTTAAAACTAATTTTGAAGTATTTAATCCCAAATTAGGCTATACTAGCAAAACCGGTTCACTAACTTCTAGGCCCATTTTTGGGGTGTTACATGACAATTTTAAAAAACAAAAGGTATATATTAAATGGGACATAAATATTTATATATAATAATAAAAAATAAATCAACATAGTTACACAGACTTTAATCACCTGTAAATTGGCATGTGCAACGTGATGTATGTGATGAGTTATAAAAACTGAGTTGTAGTGGCACGAGTGTGAGTGGTGTGCAAGGTGAGAGAGAGTGTGATGTGGGTGAAATTGTGTGAGCGTTGTGTTGGTATTAGAGCGAAATATAAGTGAGATATGTGTTTATTGTATTGTAACTAAGTTTGCATATCAATAAAAGTGGTGTTTACACTTATGATTAGAAGTTTTCCAATTAAGCCTTAGTTCATGTATTTTTAGTGTGCTCAGTTATTATTTGGTCGACTATGTCGCCTAAATGTTATATGGTCGACATCGTCGTTAATTATTATATGGTCGGTTCTACCGTCTAAATGGTGTATGGTCGATACTGTAACCTAAGTTAGTGCACTAAAAAATTAGAGAAGATAAAAGGCTAAGCAACTGTATAAAGTTGGTGTGGTATTAATAGTCAGTCTTAGATCCCTTGTAGTAGATGTGTTGGGTCTGTCGGGTTTGCAATAATTTACACAAGATAAGTTGTCTGAGTTTCTTTAGATTCATATAACGACTTAGGTTTTATTTAATCTCAAAAGTTCAAATCGTTTTGGCATCACGCACAAGACTGAGGTATTTGGTTTGGGTCTATTTTATGAAACTTATGGATAATAAGGAATGTTATCGCATTTGATAACCCGCTTAAAAATAGAGGAACTGTAACACCTAAAAATAGGCCTAGAAGTTAGTGAACCCTTTTTTTCGGTAGAGCCTAGTTCGAGATTAAATACTTAAAAATTAGTTTTAACTCAAAATAAATTATGTAAAAATATCCTAAAATTCTTATTTAATATATATTTGACTTTGGTCAACTCAATTTCGAAAATTGACTCTTGAATCTTTAAGATTTTGAAATTAGTGACTATTTATAAAAATTAAAAACTTGAGGACAATTTTATAAATTTAGCAAAATCCTAATCCTATATGATCAAAGGGCCTATTTTAAAAACCCAAATACCATAATTTTAATTAATAACCCAAATAACTTAATATTAATCCTAAAAACCTATTTTCTTTAGAATTTTGACTTCTCCTATTATGGGTAGCCAATCCATCATCTTTTCAAAGTTAAACACCAATCTTTTTATTAAAAATTCATTTTTTTAATTCTTTATATTTTTCTTCTTCAAAATCTCTTCGTTTTACTTCGATTTTACTTGTTTTAAACCTTGGAAGTGGTTTGATTAATTCTGGAGGTGAGAATCATTAAAACCTCTAAAACCTAAAGTTATATAATGAAATTTCCAAGTTCTTGGCTGATTGTATCAATCTTTAAAGTCTTGAATCAATAAAATCGGTTTTCTTGATAAAAAATCCATTATTTTCTTGATTTTCGTTTAAGGATTTTACATGATTGTTTTTGATGCCGAAATACATGAATCTTGAAGTTTTTAGATGTAATTAAGATGGCTTTTAAGTATCTACTCCCGGACATAAGGTTTAGTTGGTGTTTGGAGAGCTTTTCGTTGAGTTTCGATTAGGTTTTATGGTGTTTTTAGGGGTTGACATGTATTGGTCCGACTTGAAGGATGTTTGGGTGCATTTTAATACACTAAAACCTCTGGTTTTAATGCTTCAATCAGTTCAAAAGGTATAATAACAAGTTTGAGGGAGATTGGAAAGCTGAATCGCATTTTGGGGTGACTTATCGAACAAGTTTGGTAAATCGGTGAGTGAATTATGAGGGCTGCATATTTGGAAGGGTTTTAAATGTGTTTTCAAAGGTTTGAGGGTGTAGGGAAGGCATGAAAAACCTGCCTATACTCGAAAGTATAGGAATAAGAATTGCATGTGTTGTGAATTGTGCATAAGAGTTTTGATTTATGCATTGTTATAAGTAGCATATAGGAATTTTATTTTGCTTATTAAGCATGTGTTTTCAAAAAGGGGATTTTCAAAAGGTTTTGTGGCTTGCGAGCCATGTGCACTTGCTGATTTTCTGAAGATGGCCTTGTTAGCCATGAATGTTTTTCAAAGAGCATGAATTGGTTTTTAAATTGCAAAATTTTTTTAATATGGGCTGCATTGAAAGTAGTTTTATACTTGTTTTTATTCACTCACTAAGCTTATACTTACCTTGTCATTTACCTTGCAATATATAGTAAATAATGTTGAGGCAGTAATGGGAATCAAGGATCCAGGTAACCGCCAAGTGAAAGCTCAAGTATTTCTTTATAACATTAGTAGTATTGAGAGAGCAATGGGGATAGGTTTATCATATAGTTAATATTGTCTATGCTGTTGAGACTTGAAATAGTTATATGCTTATACATATTGATGGTTCTTTAATAAAAGTTTAATTTAGGAATGTTTTGAAAGTTATGAACCTTATGTTGAAATTAGGTTATGATGCCTTTAGCCAAGATGATATGTTTTGATTAGTCGAGATAATGTTAGCCTTGTGAGTTGGAATTGAATTGCCTATTGATATACCTTCAGTTACAATAAATTTATGTTGAAGTTTGATTCTTGTTATCCCTATATGTCAATTTGAGTATTTTTGATAATGAAGCATGACTATTTATGAGTTGAATCATATGTTACTAACTAGGTTGCAATGTATCTAGTAAGTTGTATATGATATGTGGATAACGTGTATTTAGGACTGAATTTAAGATGCAAGCATGTAATGAACCTTAATAAATATTGGTAACACTAATTTCATAATTATTCCTTTAGTTTTTGGAAAATTACATTTTGGTCCCTAAAGCATGTCTGTACGTTTTAGGACTCGTTCCATTTTTGTTTTCGCTGCATTTGAATATAATCTATGCATGAACATGTAGAATCAAAATAAAGCATCTAGATATGATAAAAAAATAGGACTAAAACTTAGGGTTGTTTATCGGGGGCGAGCCTCCGAATTAACCTCGGTATTCCCCGTGTAGCTTGTTCGAGTCGGGTTGTGTCTAGACCAGGTTGAAGGGGTTACATTTGTTGGTATCAAAACCTAGGTTTATGAAACCTTTCTGGATGTTTTGTTTGATTGTTATGTTATTATGCCTAGATCTTTCTTAAACACCAAGCATGGATGTTTCCTAAATATTTGGTTGTTGATAAAGCATGATATTCTTAGGTCTTTGAAAGCATGATTAATTCTTGTTGCGTCGTTATGACATTATTTATATGAAAATGTTTTGACCATGTTTTAAGGTTGTCTTGCATATGAAATTTATAAAAGGAAATGTGCTTAGATTTTAAATGTTGCATACATTGTTGCCAGTTGGTTTTAAAAATGATTTATAAGTTGAACATCTCATGAGATTTGTTGTTTTTGATATGCCATATAGCATATGAAACTAGTTTGAATTTGCATTGTTGAAGGCATGAGATTTTTGGATGGTTTTATATGATGCTTAATGCATGTTGTGAAAAATACACTTGTTATATGGTTATATATTCTTCATGCTAATCATAGTTGATGATTGTGCTATGTGATGATTGAGTATATATTATTGGGGTTTATTTTCGGGTACCCATTGCTCTAAATACTACTAGGAAATTGTTTTATATTTTACTTGAGCTACTTCGAACTTGCTTCGCGCTGGCCTCACAAGTTTTGCAAAAATTTTTTGCATGTTAAAATTGTTTTTACTATTTTTATTGTGCATGATATGGGAACGAAAAGAAAGCTAAAACTTGGTAAAAAAAGGAGTTGTGGAGATCAGAAAATGTGGATAGGTTTGTGTTGTTTTTTATTTATGGTGTTGTGATATCCGATCTTGAGTCGACTGTGTCCTTGATCGTGTGTGAGTGTAAATTGGTTTTGAATGAGTTTAATTTAAGAACCTGATGTGCTGGTGAGTAGTAGGTGACTACATCACTGAGATTTCCTTTGTGAGTTTCAAAGTTCTTTGTGTGCAAGGTGAATTGAACGTGTTGGAATCGTACAGGTTATTTTATGGTTATGTACTCTTGAGTGCTAAGTTTCTATGGTTCTGAATTTTGAAGAGGTAGGAATTTAAAGTTCTAAAGTTGAGGATGTTGTTTGTGAGTATAGACAATAATCATGCATAGTATAAGAACATTTATTGCATATACATTAGACATCTTAAGACATGCATGCATTCTTGAGCATGACATTAGACTACATTGGCATGAACTTTCATAGGCATCTAGGGTGACATATAGGACTCATGCTTCCATTGTCTGCAAATATTTCCCTCGTGAAAATAGAAGTTGTGTTATCGTTATGTTTGGAGGAAGTATCACTTGGTATTTTCTGTTTGGTATGGTTCAGAAAGTTGTTAGGTTTTTGGAAAGAAAATAATATATTGGAAAGTGAGTTGAGGTGTTGAAGGATGTGTAATGGACTTGTGTAAGCCTTAAGAGTGTTTTGAAGTTGAGAGTAGTGTTGGCTTGGTTAAATTACTTGGAGAGTGCTTGTCTACTAAAAGAGTTATGGATGAGATTTTCCATGGTTGAGATGTTCCGTGGTAAGTTGCTTTTAGATGTTAGTGGAGTCGCATCTGTAAGGAGTCGTTGAGGTTGAGTCATCAGGTTTTAGTTTTGATGTCGATTGTCTTTTATGTATCTGAAGCATGTGGTTGATTTGTATGATGCTAAGTTAGAATGATATCTTGATCAAAGTTTGTGGTAGTCTTTTGTTGTGTCAGGAGTTTGAAAAAAGTTGTTATTTAATGGACTTGTTTTGGGATATGTTTGATTAGAGAGTGAATGTATATTTTATTGGTAAGTTGAGCTTGAGATCCATTGTTCTTTGAGAATGTTGTTAATGTCGAAGGTGCTAAAGTAGAGGTGTGGTATGTTGCTGTCTTAAGCGAGGTTTGGTGGGAAGTTCTGGTTTGCCTTGTGTGTTAGAATATGCTTGAGAAAGTTAAGTTTGTTAGTGGTAGTTGAGATTTATTGCAGTTTTTCGAAAGTCGGATGCCAATCTTAAGGAAAGTTTAAGTCTCCAGAAAAGAAAAAGGTTTTCTTTTGGCTTGATGATGCAATGAGTGTTGAGATGAACCATGGTGTTTTTGTGTATCGTTGCAAGTTGTGATGACGGGTGGTGTTAGGATGAGACCGAATCTAGTATTTATGAGATGTACGTTGAGATCTTTGTTTTGGTAGCAAAGGTCCTTGTGATAAGGTGATCATGTGGGTCGGAGTATTTTGAGTGGTATCTTGATGTTTGGAAAGTCACATGTCAGTGAAAGAAAATTGTAAAGTGTAGTTTTCTTACCTCTTTCTATGGTAAAAATTTCGAGGACAAAATTTCTTAAGTGGGGGAGAGTTGTAAAGCCCCAAAAATGGGCCTAGAAGTTAGTGAACTGATTTTGCCGGCATAGCCTAGTTCGAGATTAAATACTTAAAAATTACTTTTAACTCAAAATAAATTATGAAAAAATATCACAAAATCCTTATTTAATATATATTTGACGTTGGTCAACTCAATTTCGAAAATTGACCCTTGAATCCCTAAGATTTTGAAATTAGTGACTACTTTGTAAAAATTAAAAACTTGAGGATAATTTTATAAACTAAGACAAAACTTTAAATCTTTAAGGAGATTTGATCCAATCATAATACTATATTTTAGATATAATTAAGATGGATTTTAAGTATCTATTCCCGAACATAAGGTTTAGCAGGTGTTTGGGGAGCTTTTCGGTGAGTTTCGATTAAGTTTTATGGTGTTTTTAGGGGCTGACATGTATTGGTCCGACTTGAGGGTTTTTTGAGTGAGTTTTAATGCACTAAACCCTTTGATCTTGATGCTTGAATCAGGTCAAAATATAGAGGAACTAGTTTGAGGGAGATAGGAAAGCCAAGTCGCGTTTTCGGGTGACTTGTCAAGCAGGTTCAGTAAATCGGTGAGTGGATTAGGAGGGTTTCCAATTTGGCAGGGCTTTAAATGTGTTTTCAAAGGTTTGAGGGTGTATGGAAGGCGTGAAAAACCTACATATACTCGGAAGTAAGTTTTAAGTATTGCTTTCTTAAATGTTCTCATATTATGCCTTGTTTTTACTATGTTTTAGTCACGCTCATATTATACTTTGTTTTAAAGGCATGTGTTTTTAATGCTCGTGAGATTGATTTTACAAATTTTTTTATATACTTATGAGGCTCTCACGGTTTTGTTTTGAAAATATGAGAAAAGTGGTTTTTACCGGTTTATGCATTTGATGCATGTGTTAGTGGGATGCATGTGGTTAATTCACTGTTTTTGACATTAAACTTGAGTATTGGTTTTGTTTTGTATTAGATTATTATATGATTTTTAAGAGGGATAAGTTTATCGATCAATAGGACGGTAGTGCACTAAATATATAAAATGCGTACGTGTGAAATTTCTTAGTGATGCAATAAGGTGCTAATGTTGCACGAAATAAGGGACTTTATCGCATTCGGGTTTGTTAACTAACTCGGACACTAAGGTGAGTTTTGGCATGGTGGAACTAGACCTCCATGTAACCTAGTTCAAGTGAACAAGCGAGATTCCGTTTATCCCAACGATTAGCGGTAGACTAATCAGATCACTAATACCAAAATGGCATAAAAGACAAGTGTTTTTACTTTGCAATAAGAATTGCATGTGTTGTGAATTATGCACAATAGTTTTGATTTATGCATTGCTATGAGTAGCATATAAGGCATGTATTTTTCTCATTAAGCATGTGTTTTAAAAAAGGGGTTTTCAAAATTTTTTTGGCTTGCGAGCCATGATCACTTCCTGAGTTTCTAAAGATGACCTTGTTATCCATTATTTTTTTTTAAACAAGATGACTTGGTTTTTAAATTGCGAAAATTTGTTTAATATGGGCTGCATTGTAAGGAGTTTTTATACTTGTTTTTATTCAATCACTGAGCTTATGCTTACCCTGTCATTTACCTTGCAATATAGAGTAAATAATGTTGAGGCAGCAAGGGGAATCAAGGATCCAGGTAATCGCCATGTAAAAGCTCAAGTATGTCTTTATAACATTAGTAGTAGTGAGAGAGCAATGAGGATAGGTTTATCATATAGTGAATATTTTCAATGTTGTTGAGACTTGAAATAGTTGTATGCTTATACATATTGATGATATTTAATGTTGATGTTTCTTGAATAAAAGCTTAATGTAGGAATGTTTTGAAAGTCATGAACCTTATGCTGAAATTAGGTTATGGTGCCTTTAGCCTGGATGATATTTTAGATTAGTCGAGATAATATTAGCCTTGTGACTTGGAATTGAATTGCCTATTGGTATACCGTTAGTTACAATAAATTTACATTGAAGTTTGATTCTTGTTATCCTTATATATAAATTTGAGTGTTTTTGATAATGAAGCATGACTATTAATGTGTTGAATCAAGTGTTGCTAACTAGGTTGCAATGTACCTAGTAAGTTGTATATGATATGTTGATAACGTGTATTTAGGACTGAAATTTGAGATGCAAGCATGTAATGAACCTAATTAAAGATTGACGACACTAATTTCACAATTAGTCCTTTAGTTTTTGGAAAATTACATTTTGGTCCCTAAAGCATGTCAGTACATTTTATGACTCGTTCCTTATTTGTTTTTGCTGCAATTGAATATAATCTATACATGGACATGTAGCATCAAAATAAAACATCTAGATAAGATAAAAAAATAGCACTAAAACTTAGGGTTGTTTATTGGGGCGAGTCTTCGGATTAACCTCGGTATTCCCCGTATAACTCGTTCGAGTCGAGTTGTGTCTAGACGGGTCGAGGGGTTAGAGGGACAATATTGGGATGAATCCTTCGTTTACAAGGATTCTCCATTGCATCGACTCAAAATTTGCTTTCTAATCAAGCGTCTGTCTTATCGACCCTACACCTTGGATCATGGTCTTACCCTCTTGATTGGGAGAAAGTAAATACGAATGGTGGCTAATGTTTGGCGGATAATAATTTTGCATGAGGTGTTGCTGCAAGGGACTATATGGTATATGGAAGTTTGGTTTCTTTAAATTTGTGAGCATCTACTTAGTTATCAAAGTTAAATTGTTGGTTTGTGGATATGTCATGTGTCTGGGAGCGTGGATTTAACCGTATTAATGCGGAAACAGACTGTTTGAAATTGGTTTGTATGCTCAATGCCAAATTTATTCATCATGGGATGGTTTCCTTCTTACCAAAAATCTTTGAGTTGTGTAATAGATATTGGCTTGTTCCTTTTTAACATGTTCCATGAAAGGGTAACAAAATCGTTGATGTTTTGGTTAAGTATGCGCATTCGAAAAACTTGGCTATCTATCTTATGTTCGCTCATCTAGTATCCAAGTTTTATCTACTACACGTTGATTGAGCACCTAGATTATATGATGTAATGTTAGTCGAGGATTTTCTCGTAAGCCTCTTATAATTATTATCATATGTATTTTTTTTTCTGGTTAAGTTTAGTTTTTTTAATGAGGCACGTGATAATAATCCTCTTATTCATAAAAAGACATTACAATAAAAAAAATATAAATACATTAAAGTAACATATTATAACTATTCTTGAAAAATATTTAACTATATATAATTTTCATATACGAATTTTGTTTTGGTATTCGAATATATAAATATGGCCAAGTAATAAATAATATATATTAAATAAGTAAATAATACATCATATAAGTCCAATAACACATAGATAGTTTATTTACTTGCTCAAAGTCCTTTTTTACAACCAAAAGCCCATTACAAGCCCAAAATTCAATATTCCCACCTAAATAGACTCATTTTCGGGGATTAAAGCCTATCAAACACATGTGTTTTTGTTTTTCGCTCAAACAATGCCATGTGGCACTCGTTTAGTGGCTACTTTCCCTTTCACTTGTATTGTTGAGGAATCTGGCACCTGTTATAAATAACAAGAGAGAGAGCATTAATAGACAGTTGTGGCAGTTAAGGGGAAATAATTACACGATTATTATCATCATATTCAAAATGGAGGACAATGATTAAAGAAATAACTGCACCATAATTGTGGAAAGAGAGGGTAGCCGAAGAGACCCATCAGAAATTTGAAGGTTATCGGGAAAGTTAATCGGACACCGGAGAATTATTGAATCTTCGTCGAACTTTTGCCGGATTTTTACAAACTTTGTTCTGAAGGTAATTTTTCAACTAAATATTTTTGTTACCTATAAAATCATCATTAAAATACATTAGTATGATAGAAATATAGGCCTAGTGTAACGCCCTAAATTTGGGCTTAGAAGTTAGTGAATTGGTTTTGTCGGTTTAGCCTAGTTTTGAATTAAATACCTAAAAATTATTTTTTTGATAAAAATAAATATTGGAAAAATATCCTAAAGTTATTATTTGATATATATTTGACTTTTATCAACCCAATTTCAGAAATTGATCATTGAATTCCTAAGAGTTTGAAACAAGTGACTAAATGGCAAAAATTGAAAACTTGTGGATGATTTTATAAACTAAGAAAAAACTATAAATATTTAAGGAGCTTTGATCCAATCATAATTCTATCTGTTCTAAAACTTCTAATGGGCTTATTTAATAACCCTTAATTATGTGTTTTAATTAAATAAACCAGAATTCTCCAATTTAGATAAAAAATCTCTTTTACGCCTTTTTCATATGTTAGTCTTTTATCTTACCAACGAAGAAAACAATAATCTTTTTAAGGTAAGGCTTCAATCTTTTTAATTAAATTCATTGTTTTAATTATTCTAAATCTTTTCTCTTTGAAATACTTAGTTTTACACTTGTTTTCTTCTTTAAAAACCTTGGAAGAGAATTGGGTAAGATTTAGAGGTCAGAAAATATTCAAACCTTTGAATTTAAGAGTTGATTAACGAAAATTCCAAGTTATTGGTTTGGTACAATTGATTTTAATGTTTTGATTAAGAAAAACTAATTTTCATGGTCATATTCAGGATTTTCTTTCAAGTGTTTTACTCATTTGTTTTTGAATCCTAAATTCATGATTTTGGAGGTATTATGATGTTTATAATATGGATTTAATTTATATAATCCCTTATTTAAGTTTTAGGCAAAGTTTGGAGAGCTTGGGGTTGGTTGGTTAAGGTTTTTATGGGTTTAAGGGGCTATTGTATAAGGATCCGACTTTTGGATTGTTTGAGTGCGTTTGGATGCACTAAATCCTCTAGTTTTTGATACTTGAAATAGGGCAATAGTTAGGAAATCATGTTTGAATGATATCGGTTCGTGTTGGTGATTTGTCGATCATGAAACAATTGTTGGTGAGTGGATTTTAAGAGTGGGCTGCTACGATAATGTTTTACTTTAATTTTTAAAGTTTTGGGAGGTAGGGAATATTTGAGAAACCTCACTATACTCCAAAGTAAGTAAAGTTTTAGTTTTCACAAAGGTTCTCATATTACTTCGTATTTTTACTATGATGTTTTCTCATGCTTGTGTGATACTTTGCATAAGTGATTATGCATGT
Organism: Abelmoschus esculentus; assembly: GCA_035048815.1. NCBI lineage: Eukaryota > Viridiplantae > Streptophyta > Magnoliopsida > Malvales > Malvaceae > Abelmoschus > Abelmoschus esculentus. Next base: position 7,358,247 of record JAUCBN010000044.1, read on the forward strand.
TATTAAATGGTCATTAGAATATTTTAAAGATGCTTTATAGGCATGCGATATTACCACGATTTTGTTTTGAAAATGGGATAAAAGTGGTTTTTTCAGGATTTTTGCAAGTGATGCATGGAATAGTGAAATACATGTGGTTTACATTCTGTTTTGAAATATGTATTGAGCATTGATGTTCATTATTATATTGGATACTTAAGTGATGAATATAATGGGATAAGTTGATCGATCAATAGGATCTAGAGTATACTATAAACATTCAAAATTCTTTCGTGTGAACATTCCTTAAATGTTGCATTTTGGTATTTAGCATAATGTTGTGTGATGGGGGTAGTATTGTCACATCCGGGTTGATAAGGGTAATACTGTCACCGGAGAGTAAGGTGAGACTTATTATGTTGGGGGTAGTACAAACATGTTGCTCTGGGGTAGTACTATCATGCGATTGCCCATTTATCCTAACGATTTGGGGTAGTACAAATCGGATCATTAGCATCAATATATATTTTGACTTTTATAATTGAAATTGTTATGTTTTTATTAGGCTTTGCTAGGTACATATCATGATAGCCTTGGATTTTGCTTAATAAACATTTGATATGTTTTAAAGAGATTTTTACTGAGATTTATGGTGGCTTGATAGGCCATGATTGATAACACTTGATAGATTAAATTTTGGTATTGTTGGACATGTCTTCTAATAGATTTATAGAGAGCATGACAAGTTTTTACTTTGAAAAAAGTCGAATTAATGTGGGTTTTATTGCAATTGATTTTTAAATTGTTTTTATTCCCTCACTAAGCCTCGTGCTTAATCGCTCTCTTTTCCTTGCAATCTAGAGAAATAAGTGTTAGAAGCAACCGAAAAGTAAGGGAGTCGTACGTGCCTATTTTAGTATTTCTTAGCTTAAGTATGTTATTTTTTAAAAGTTATGAACCTTAGGTAGTTGATAGCAATGGGATAGTGAATCTATGTGCTTTTGGTTATTTTGGTATTGAATTTCCTATTTGGTATACTTTTATATCAATGAGGTATATGAGATTCAAATTATGTTTATTTTAAGTTATGTTAAGCCATGTTTCCAATGTTGATGTATGAATATGTGTTTTGTGTTTTGCTCATAGAATTTGGTGATGTTGCAACTAGAATGATTGTTGTTGTAGATACTTTATTCCGTTAGGTGAAAATATGCATCTAGAGAGACTTTAAATTTCGTTTAAGGCATAAAACTTGAGAAATCTGTAGTTTCTGGACAGAGGGTTTCGATACATCTTCATAGGGTATCAATAAGCAGGCATAAACACGAAGGAATTCTGGGAAACTTAGCTTGGGTATCGAAACCACATGAACTGGTATCGAAACAGGAACATGAAAACAAGCAGGCATATCGATACGCTTGACCATGGTTTTGATATCGATTTTTACAGTAGCAAATGGTATCGGAACGTGGTCATTGTTGTATCAAAACGTGGGCTTGTCGCATATGGCATTGAGCGAGATATCGAAAGAGTACCAAAACAATTAAACATTGTTTCGATACCTGTTTTGGTAGTGTACTTTTATAAACCATGAGATCTAAATTCTAAACTTGATAACATAAACCTCTAAACCTAAAACTAACACCTTAAACCCTAAAACTAATAAGCTTGTGTGAACACAACTTGTGTATCAAAAATTTTCCTAATAAGTAAGGGTGTTCAAAAATATCTGACCCGCATGACTCAACTTGACTACTCGACTACGCGAACGTAAATAATCGAGTATTTACTCGAATCTTTTTTTGTTCGGGTCGGGTACTCAATCCGTTATTTTTCGAGTCGGTCTCGAGTTAAAAAATTATAAATTTTCGGGTAATCGGTTATTAATTTTTTATTTTAAATATAATTATTATTTAAACAAAATAAACTTATATTCACTATATTCTCAAATCAAACAACCTAATTTCTAAATCTCGATCTCTCAAATTTTAATTTTTAAAAAGAATTATAGACTTATTGTAAAAATGAAAATTAAGATTCATTATAAAATTATAAATTTAATTTTTCGAGTTGACAAAATTCGAACTTTACTCGTTTAAATATACATTATTTTTGTATGTGCACTAACCGATACAAAAATCAACTCAAAATTCTTTACTATTTAAATCATTAATTTTTATATATTAAAATAAATTAAACTAATTAAAAATATTTTAAAAAATTCCTTTAAACCTTATATTTTATTTCGAATTAGATTATGTAATTTGGGTCTTAAAATTTATGTTTAGATTATGTAACTAAGGTATTAAAATTTTATATTTCGATGTTGAATTATATAATTCAAACTTTTAAATTTTATGTATATTTCTTAAGATTAAATTTAAGATTTATAAAAGAATTAACAATTCTGGTACCAAAAAAATTCGGGTCAGGCCACAGAACGAATTTTCAACTACCCGAAAGTCCGGTTACCCGGATTTAAACACACCTGCAAATAAGACTTTAAATGTGACGAGATAGATCGCGAGCTACTCGAGTTCAACTCAATCAAAACTCAATCAACAGACGACTCAATTTAATTCGACTCAAGCTCGAATTTGGCTCGAGATCCTAAGGGTCTGAGTCAAGCTCAGATTATTCATGCTCCTTTAAAACTAATCAAGCTCGAAACTGACTCAAATTCCTAAGACGTTAAGTCGAACTCAACCGTACTTGAACTCAACTTAACTCGTTTAAGCTAATAGTTGAAATATACGATTAATTTTAGTTTACAAGTCATAAACTCATTATACTGAAAAAATTTCAAATCTTAATATACATTAACCTAGCAAAACTCGAGTTAAATTACATGCAAAGCAATTTGAAATATCAAAAGATACAAAAATTAGTGTATCCCAAGGATCAGTAATTATAAAATTTGGGAGTTGTTGAATTGATAATCTAGAGTTTCAATCTTTTAATAGCTATCATCAACTTGCAAAGCTTCATCATTCACAATTATTTACAAAAGAAATGTAAGCCAGTCACCGAGCATGGATTTTCATCTGGTTTTCCATGATGTTCTTCTTGCTTTGCCCTAATCTTGTAGAAACTAATAAATCTTTGTCAAAATGGGAAATCATATTTAGGGGGAAATAATTGAAAATCAATAATAGAATATTAATGCCTTATGGCCATGCTTAAAAGGGATGCATGGTGGAATATTAGCAGGAAACCAATTAATGGAATAATAAAGAAAAAAATCTCCATTACATAGCTTTGGTATCAATATTAATTAACCATCAATCCGGACCAATTAGCTACATCGGTATCAATAAATAAACGGGAAAATTCGTTTTTTATAATACGTGTTAATTGTCAGATATCAGATATGATTTGATCCTTTTTTTAAATATATAATTTTAGATTATTGATATAGTGATTTGTATCCGATTTAAAAAATCAAATATTCGAGTATTCAAATATCGGATAATCGAATCAAATATTTGAATATTTGATTATCCATAAATATATTTAAATTTAGTTATTTTTTCGAATTTGAAGATCATATTTATAAAATTTTTAGAATTTCAAATATAACAAACAACAAATTGCTAAATATAACAAGATTTATGTATATGAAAATTTTTAATTTTTTAATTTTAAGATATAACAATATATCAAATTGTTAAAAAGAAATTCATGAAAATTTAAATTTTGAATTTTTAGATAATTTTTAATTTAAAATATTATAATCCGTAATCGATCTAAATATTTAAACCAGATCAGATATCTGATCTAAAAATAAAAAATAAAATAAAATATCTGAATTTCCAAATCGATTCTATAAATAATAGAATCAGATCAGTTAAATCAAATCAAATATTTTTAAAAATCCCTAACTAAAAAACGATAAAACCTTCGATAAAATATTTACATTGAAATATAAGTATGAAGTGATAATGCATGATTTATGTTGCCTTGGGTGGAGATTTTCACGTAGTGTCACTAACTTATATTTCAAGCATTATTGTAGCAAAATACTTTTGAATAACCACAAGTGGACAGAACGTACTGGATTATTTAAAAGATAATGATTGAGTTTTGTTTATTTGAAGCTTCTAATTTAAACTAAAATTATGAAGTAATCTAATAGGTCGATTGATTGTTATTGATTATTAAATTATTCATATAAATAAATTATGCATATAAAGCCAGATCTCCCTAATTAGTGATGCTGCTGATGTAATGGATGATATCACAAAGATAAATTATATTTATTACTTCTTTTATATCCTTATCGTGTTTTAAAATTTATCATTTATATATTAATACGTTGGTTGTTTAAGTTCGTATATAAATTTCGAAAACTGTATACATTTATATCATATTAGTTTTACCTTTTTCTTTTAATGTATACGTTAAATTTTCATCCAACAATTACCGGAGACTAATTCATACTCCATTTTTCATGTTCAGGATTCATACACAATATAGTTTTGAATTTTCATATTATTTTTATATACTTAAATTAATGCAAATGAGATATTCTAAAAAATAAAGAATTGAAAATCATAGTTGATGTAATTCAAAAATAAAAATGATTATTTTATGAAAAATTAAAAGAATATAAAATTATAATTTTTTAATGAAATTACCATGTGTTTGATTCATTAAAGTTTTATTTGATTTAATTTGATTTCAAAATTGCCTTTAATTGAGATTTTATGAGATGATTTCAAAGATTTTCGTGTGGCTGTGTTAAGTGATGATTTTAGGTTGAAAAAATAATTTAATGAAGTATTTTATAATTCAATTGGAGTTTTATATCATAGCAATCCCGTATCTTGTGTTCTTGATAAGTTTAATGGTTTAAATCTAAGGTTCTTGGAGGTTTAAGTGTGTTCTGTTGATGTTGGAAGATTTTAGGCCTTGTATCAGAGTATTAGGATATGTTTTGGTGTAGAAGAGAGGATGATCTCGCTGCTTATGGGTTAGGAAAAGTTTGGTGTTGCTTTGGAGTATTTTTCGGTTGTTTTGGGTAGTAAGAATGGGCTGTTGTGGAAAAGTGCATGAGAAGTTGATTTGATGCTTCCAATAGGCATTAATTCCTTTGTTTTTCTTGTTTAGAAGCAAGGCAAAGTGAAGAGTGATCACCTTAGAGGGTTCGGCAAGTGAACGAGTGACGGTATAGCCTCGGCGAACTATGTTTGTTTGAGTGGTGAGTGACTGTCACATATGCATGTGTACAATGCCTAAAGATATTGCATAATGCTCCTATGTTTTGATTTAAAAGACAAGACAAATGTCACATATTTTGGGAACAATTTTGATGCATAAGCAATGCGTGATATAAATGGGATGCATATATTTTGAGCAATGGATTTATACAATGTTTTAGACTATATTAATTGGTTATGTGATGATTAGATAAGGGATATATTGATCGATCAATAGGGTCTAGATTGCACTATAATCTATAAAAGTCGTACATGTTAAGAGTCCTCAAGCCTATTACTTCCGATTGGAGAACTGCAAGCCAAATCGGACACCAAGGTAGTTGTTGATGATGGAGAACAACAAGCCATCATGAGGGATGAAGAATCGTAAGCCATCACGAGTATTGAAGTACCGCGGGCCAATATTTGTCCATTTATCCTGTAAACTAGGAGAACCACAAGCCTAGTTAATCATATGCCAATATGTTTAAATGTTACAAGCAAGTATCGTGACTTGATTTTGCATATGATCTTATGCTTGAAATGATAATGTGACGTGCTAGGTAAGTCACTAATGGACTTTAAGGGAAATACTAGATAATTCTTTCTTGTAATTAATAGACTTTAAGGGCAATATTAGATAATTCTTCATATTTTCTATATTTTAGCATCCAAGTGCTTAATTAGTATTTTTATATATTATTTGGTAGAAAATGGGTACAAATATGCTTTCTTTCTTAGACAGGAATTAGACCTCCCAATGATACCAAATACCATCGACTGATACTGGATATAGAAGAATGCAAATAAAGATTAATCGCAGAGAAGCACCCGTTAGGGTAGCATTTTGGTTGTTACGATAATAGAGTAAAGATGATATATGGTGTATGATAGATAGAGAATAAAGAACCGAATCCAGTAAACCAGTTAGGGAAGAAATAGAGCCAAAGAAAGCAAGTCGAGCCATGGTCAAAACTAAGGGAACTCAAGAGTTCAAAAAGAGCAAAATTAAGAAATAAAATAAAGAGCTTGTATTTAATATAAATTTGTATTTTATTCCTATTAGAACTGCTACCACTTACAGGAAGTTTTGACCTAGTCTTGGTGATGTGATTCTAACTAGACTCATCATTTCACATATACTTGTCATACCTTGGACTTTTTCCATGAATTATTCAAAGGGAGTTTTATTATATTTCGTTCTCTACTTGCTCATTTATGCACTATATCCTATCATTCATTTGCATGATTTATACTTGTTCAAGAATCTACATGAATTTTATAAGTTGCATGATATCAAATTGCATAAAGATATAAACATGCTACTTCATTCAAGCATGTAAGTTAGTTAGGTTCATTTAAGTATGTATTGCATTGAAACATTAGTTCATTAATGCATGTAGTTCATTAATAAAGTTAGTGCATTGATCAAGCTATTTCATTAATTGAATTAGTTAATTATTCAAACTAACTCTTAAATTGTTTTATGCATGTTTTTTTTAATTAAAATATAAATAAAGTTTACCTTTGTGTTAGGTGAATGAAGGGAGATGAACAATCACACCAAATGCAAGAATACATGTCAGGTTGATCTCTATTTTTGAACTGAATCCGGGACAATTTGATTCTTGAAGTCTCTTTGTTTATTCCTCTATCTCTTAGCTTTCTAATGACTTTTAAATCACCTTAATCCGATATCGAAAGCTTGAGATATGATTGATTTACCAAAGACAGTGTAGGTTGGAATTTTCATTACGGGAATTTTGTGCAAGGGTGATTTGAATGAGTTTGAGCCAAGAAAGAGTCCTTAATCTTCATCCAAGAGACAATTAATTGAAGGTCTTGTTTATTCACATATTCAAGTCAATTCAAAGCTGATTTTTATTCATGCAAATGAAGGCCATCATTATGCAAATAATCAAGGCATTCAAGTCACTTCTTCACCATCTTTTGGAGGCTATTTATATTCTACATGAAGACAAGAAATGAAGGCCATCTTAATGCATAATATTATGACATTCAAGAAGGTTAATTAGCTTGAGGATCAACATGGAATTGGAAGAGACACTCCCCTTTTCTACCAAAGTGTCTACATACATCAAGTGTCCATTTTCACCATTTTTTTCTCCATGAAAGAGCAAGACAAGACAACCCAAGAGTCCTTCCACCATTTGGACAAAATTATATATATATTAAGCCTAAATTAAGTCCAAATTCATCATTAATACCTTTAACATTCATCCACTTAAAGATAGGAGAGAAAACAAAGCATTCATTAGCATTCATCACCATAAAGATGAAGCATTCATCTCTTTTTGTAAAACTCTTCATATGGTTCCTATGAACACTATAAATAAGAACCTTTCCTTTATCTTTAAGACACCACATTAGATATAAGAAAACTCTTTTGAAAGGTTGCTTTCAGCTTTGTTCTTGTGAGAACTCTACGGCTTCAAGTTAGTCTTGTAGTCTTCATCCATTTCATCTTATTATCGCGTTGGTTCCTAGATCCTTATAACTAGGAAGTCACGTGTCATATTCCTTCACTTCAATCCATAAAGTTATATTGTTGGTTCCTACCTCGTTATAACTAGCGGGTCACAATCCGACATCCTTACAACTTACAAAATCCATGTCACTTTCACCATCACTTCCATCATCTTTTCACCACTTATTCATTCATTTCATATAATCACCATACCATCACACTTCCATCATTTTTTTTAATATTCTTGTTCGCTCTTATGCTTCATATTTTTGCAATTACAACATACTAATTCTTGAGAAATCTATTCTTACTAGAATCACGATCAGGTAACATAACATGACTCGGACCATACTACCGGATTTATATCACTTGGTCTATATAAACCGACTATTACACCTAGGAGAAGCAAGTCGGCTTTCCTCGATTAAAATCATCGCCACCACCACCCTCATTATGTTCTAAATTCTTCATAAGGCTTAGATTAATTATGGAGTAGTTGTTGAAGAATGTTGTACTTTATTCAATTCTTATTAATTCAATTTTAGAATTCATAGTTTTTTCTCTCTTGGTTCATATTCTTTCTTGCATATGATCTCGGAAGATAGATTTGCGAGGAAAAATATATTTGTCTAGACTAGGGATAGTTAAGCTCATGAAACGAGAGAATATTGTCTTTGCACTTGTGCATTGGCTAATACGGCTTAGAGATAAGCCAACCAAGATTTTAGTGACTGAAAGGAAGCATAATACCGGTTGTTGTTCGCCCTTGATTCACACCGAGAGGTATCATCAAGACATGACCATCAATAGTATTTCGAATTAGGGATAAGGAGAAGGCAATTAAGGCATAACTCGGCAAGGCAACTAAGGTGGCCCTTCAGCGACCCGTCGAGGTGACACTTCAACCTTCTACATTAATAAGAGGAGAATATTATGAAATTGGATTTCACACTACGAAGCAGTCAACCTATCCTTACCATCTAATCTTGATTTTAATCAATTATTTAGTTGTTTTTTAGTTAATCATATTTCTAAACGATCACTTTTGTTTTTATTTTTATTAGTGTAGGAAAAATACGTTACGTGGGTATCCAGTCCCTGTGGGTTTTACATCTAAAATATTTCAACTTAGCAAAGGTGTACGCTTGTATCGTTAAGGTGTAGGACTTCCTACAATCACCACCTTTTTATCTATACTCTTGACTAAATTATCATGCATGTTTGTTTTATGATATTCATAAATTGCAATGGAGTAAAAATATACCACTGAGCTTTGTTAGCTCAACGTGCGGAATTGTGGTTTTTTCGTACATAGGTTAACATGTAGTTTTTGTAGGAGCAAATAGTGGAGGACTTCCTAGCATCAAATACATAAAAGTGTATAGTACATGATAATCTTGTAACCCCCTCAACTCGTTATAGACAAAACCCGACACGAAAGAATTACATGGAAAAAACGTCGCCTTTTCCAATATCCCTCAAACGAGACCACCTTCACTTTGCCCTGTTTTAAATATTAAAAAAATAGGGATTAGTGCATCAAACTGCAACTAATCAACCTCCAACTCGTTCCATTATCAAAATCACCTTTAACACCATCAAACCCAACTAAAACTCATCAAGATCACCTATAAACCTCTCCTAAAACTTATATTCGGGATTAACTACTTAAAAGACCAAATATACATTGAATTACTCATGATTCACGTATTTAAGCATCTAAAACTTTCAGCTATCATTTGAGTATGGGAAATTTCAAGAAAGAACTAAGAGTTCAGAGGTTTGAATGATTCTTATCTCCAAACTTGATCCAACCTCCTTCCAAGAGTTAAAAGCGTGAAAAACCAGTTGAAAACAATGATAGATTTAAGAGAAAATGTGAGGAGAATAATGAAGAACACAAATTAATAAAAAGAGATTTTGATTACCTTGAAAAGATGAAGAAATACTCCGTTTGGATGTAAAGAAAATTGGAGAGAATTGAGAGAAAAGAGGTAGTTACGTAAAAAGTGATTTTAGTTGAAAATGAGAAATGTGCTTAATGTGAAATCATTTTTGTAAAACTAAAATTGATTTTCATATAACATTTATATTAAAGGACTATTTTTTGTAATAAATTTTTAAGTTACTAAGTCAAAAATTATGATTTAAGTCAAACCAAGAACTTTGAAATATTTTCTCTAAGTGTTTTTATACGAGCGTTTTAATACCATTAGAACAGATATTGATACCGCCCTTTATTTTTCAAAGAATTTTCTTGAGACTTAGAACAAGTATCGATACCCAGACCTCACTGCCAACATTTGTTTCGAACACAGTATCGAACCAAGTTTTAGGTTTAATTATTTTTAAAATTATTTAAAAATAATAAAAAATAATAATTTTAAAATGTTATGTATGAAACTAAAAATTTAATATACTTCATGTCTGAATGGTAATTAACCCTATTATTATTTGATCCTACGTTGAATTAATGATGACCATGAAAAACGTGATTTAAGGTTGATGATAATCCAATAGGTCAGTGGTAATCTGAATGGGTACTTACCAACTATATATTGGCTAAAAGTATTTAAGATTCGTTCTTTTAGACCAAGTCAACAGTCTCTATCTTTATGAAAGTCGTACTTTTTTCGAACCTAGTCATAATTGGTACCTATGATTCTTTTCCTCACTAGTAATTTTCATCTCTCTTGTTAATGCTTAAAAAATTTAATCACGCGATACTTAAAATAATCACATTTTTATTTGATATATAAACATATTATATTCAAAAATTGATATCTAAATGAAATATATTATTTTAAATATTATCAAAATTTATATATTATATTAGTTTAGTTTTAATTCAAATAATTTTAAAAAAAATTATCCTTTATATTTGATTTTTTTATTAATTTATTATTTGTTTATCTCCAAAATTATTTATTTTTTAAAAAATATATATTATTTTTCTGATATAATTATAATTTAACTATAATTTATTGTTGATTTATGTAGAATATTTTTATCCAATTATTACTTTGTTATAGTGCACTCGCTTGATTTGATAATATTTTTAAAATATAATTTTAATAAAAATTTAAATATAAAAAATAAAATTTATTAAATTGGTTCAAATTAAAAATAAATTAGTAGAATGTATCAGTTTCAGTACCAACTTGAAATAATATGCTTTGTTCAATACTAATTTGAGAGCAAACTTTTTAATTATCAAGTTTTATAAGAGAATTTCTCTAGTTTAAGTACCAACTTGAGATAAGATGCATAATTTAGATATTATATATATATATATATTTGAATATGTTGGTGTGATTATAAGATAATATTTATTTAATATTTTAACTCTTAAATAACATATATTTATCTTGTATATATGATATTCGAACACGAATAACCTAAATAAAATATATTATCCTTTATTACTAAAATCGTTCTAACAAAAATTATTCATTCTTTATTTCCATTATCATATTCTTGTAAATCTATTTGTATAAAAAAATGATATTCAATATTATATTTTATATAGTCAATGAAAATATAGTTCACTTATTTTTATTTACTTTGATAATAGAATGTTATCTCTTTTTTTTTCTCACTTTTTTATATAATTGTAAGAAGTTTTTTTTTATATAATTTATATTATGTATTTTTTTTATTTTGAGTTACTTTATTTAAAAATAATCAATTAATTGAACAACTTTCATTTAAGTCAAGTCCATTTTCAAGATTCAATTTTTTTTAGAAATTTTTTTTAAAATTATTGTACACTTGGATGTTAAAGCGTTACTCACCTAGATTTTTTCTTCAAATTAACCAATTTATTAATTTTGTGTTTTAACATCCAACTTATATAGAATAATTTTTTATAACATCTTTTAAGCAATGACACGCGTCGTGTAGTATTAAAATAAAATTTCTTATTCTTAAATAATAAATAGGAAATTAAATACAGTAAGTGAGAAGTAAGGGTTGATCCCACAGGGACAAGAAACTTCTTCATTATGTTTGCTTGACTGGTGATCCAAGAAGGTTGAATGAGGTTTAAATAAAAGGGAGGGTTGTTGAATAAAATGAACTCAGTATTTAAGAGATTGAAATAAAGAAAGTAATTTAATAAAATAAAAACTAGCATTAAGCTCTCACTTTGACTCAAATTAAATAGATCATTGGAAAAAGATTTTCATTTAGGGATTTTACGTCGGTACTTAGCTTTCAAGGTTCAATCCTTGAAGCAAAACTTCCAAACCGAATACCCAAGTGCTATCTTTGATATTGGTTTCATGGATTAATCAACCAACTCAATGTTTGTAGATAAAATCATTTAAATCATTAAAACCGATATTATTATTTCAATAATAACTGATCCAATCTTAGTTTTATTCTTAGCAATCAATTTGCTAAGTGTGTTCCCAAGAAGTCGGATTGCTTCAATAACCGATCTTTCCTCCCAAACAAGTAATCAAATCAACGTCTTGACTAAAGTCAATATTTAGTTTTGAAATTAATTTAATTTTAGAAATAAGTTCAAAAGAAAACTGATGAAATAAAAATCGAAGTTATTGATGCGGTTTTCAATCCTCATGTTTGGATCGAGTCATTGCTTAAGCCCTTGGCTAAGAAGAAATTATCCGAGCATAATTATGGAAAGAATTATACTGGAAATAAAAAAATAAAATAAAATAAAAAAGTAAGAACAAGAAAAAGAAAGAAAGAAAACTTTATAAAACTTAAACAAAGAGAAAGGAGAAGAATAGTTATCCAGGGATGAAAGATGAGTTTTAGGCTTACCCAAGGTGGGTATTTATAGCCTTCTATAAACCCTAAAATAAGGGATAAATTCTAGATAAATCTAAAAATATTTTAATTCAAATTACAAAAGATAAATCACAAATTTAAAAAATTCAAATCCCGGCTGATAAGGTATCTGGAACGCTGATAAGCTATCACGCGCTAGCTGACATCATCTTCTAGAAGTTGCTGATCGAGTGCCACGTTAGATTTTCATGCCCAAAGTCAAGCCCACAATCCAGACTCAATCCAGAAAATAAAAAAAAACTTTAAAAATCGGTCATTTAACAATATTTTCCAAATTCACAGTCCTGCACAAAAACACAAAAAAACATCAAGATCAGTAACATAACTCATCAAATCAAAGAGTAATTAAGCACAAAATATTAACTAATTTGAGCACTTATCAAATTCCCCCTCACTTATTCAATGCTTGTCCTCAAGCATTCCTCAACTAACATACCGAAATCACAAGTTTTCAATCTTTAATTCACTACATGTCTCAATCTCCTCAATGAAAGAAAAACCAAAGCAATAATTGTGACTAAGAAGCAATCAAGCATGTGGAAAACTAGAAAAAATTTCAAATGAAACAAGACATTCTAATTCTTAGCCAATTTAATGAAGCAAGACTTGATACCTTCACAATGATTCACTCATTTTGCTCAAAGTGTTTAGGTTCAAAAGAATTGCTCAAGCCAAAACTGATTAAAGCATTACCATAAGCCTGCAAATAAATCTAATCTTCACTATTAAAGATTGAACATGATGCAAAAGTCAAGAGGTCTTTAAACAGGGTTGTAACAGGGGTAAGGTGAAGGTAGGGAAAAAACCGAAAAGATGGGTTAAGTGTCAAGACAAAAGACATAAAACATAAGAATTAATCCACGATAATAATGAAGCACAAAAAGATGGAAAGAGTAAATCAATCAATCATTTTTTCCAAGAGTTTCGAAACCCTTTTTTTTCTCTTTATTTTTTCGAACAGTAAACATTGGTACTCTTTATTCTTTTTTTTTCGAATTTTTTCTCTTTTTTTTATATTTTTTGTTTTAAAATACACACTTTCTTTTCTTCTTTTTTTCGAATGCACTTACTTTCATCATTATTTTTTCGAATCCTCTTTCTTTCCCTTTTTTCGTGGAACTAGCACAATCTTGTGTCTTGACAAGGGTGTAAAAACATGGAAATATGAGGAAAAAAAATAAAGGTTTGGACTGCATTAACAAGGTGTAAAACAAAAAAATAGGTATAGGCTCAAAGTGGTTCACTAAGGGATAAAAATAAAAGGTAGGCTATTTAGGAAGTGAAGTGGTTAAACCTAAGTGCCTCTATCATACCAAAGCATCATATTCATATATGTCGTCTCAAAAAGGATTACATCACAGGTTCTAGAATGCTAAAAATCATTTCGGTACACACAAATGAAGAAAAGAGCAAGAATGAAAAGACATGCTCATTAGGCTCAAGATCTCACAAAAAGGATAAATGTATCAAGTAACAACATTTCAATTAACCAATCATGGAACATTAAATAATCTTAATCAAAACTAACTAATCATGCCAACACACTATCATGCATTCTGGGTTACAATTAAAGCAAGATTGAAATTCATCAAGAAATTTTAAGAGACGTAACAAATTAAATAAATGGAAACAAGCAACTTCAAGTAAGTTAATATCAAAATAATCCAATTCCAAGCATAAAATAAGCAAGGTGAAACCGACATGCAATTTTTCCCTCCCCTCACTTAAACCATTTTGTCTCAAAACGTGAATAAAAATTAAAAGAGAAGGAAAAAGAATACTCCCCGATTTAATGACGACCGCGTCCGCGGTTATGTATAATTTTGTGCAAAATTTTGAGTGTTGGTGTTGGATGCAAAGTTGTCTTCATTCTGATCAAAACTTTGACGTTGCATAAACGGATCAATGTCGTGAAAATTTGCAGAGGCATCTGCAAAACCAAGAACAAGATGGTACATTAACAAAGGTGGAATGGACATAGGGTCAGAATTTACCTAGGGTTCGGCATGTCCCGTATATGCTGAAAACGTCGAGAAGTTGGAATTTTCGGCATCCGACATTGAATGGGTTGAATATGCAGTGGGTAGTGATCGACGGTGTTTGGTGCGGTAGAACAAGGGGCTGTCGTGGATTTTATTCTCAACGAGAACTGGTCAGTTGTTGGCTGCGTAGGTTCGACTGAGGACGAGTCTCCAATGTCATGCTATTGTGGTGACGCAGAGGGTTACCGGTGGAGTCATTCGGCATGTCTTCAAATTGAGGCGGAGTGAACCGGTAGCGACCAACATTGACCATTGATATCCGAGGGAGTCGGCTGGTTTGATTTCGGGTTTTTAACATGGTGCAAATCGGTAGGAATATAGAGTGGGGGTGTTCGGTTACTTGAGAGGAAGAAAAGGAGAAGTGGTGGCTGCGTAGGTTGGAAAAAGAATAGATGATGGAGAGATTAAGTCTTACCGATTTTATGGTCAAAGGTAGGGTCCACGCTATTATAATCAAATTTGAAAAATATATTCTACCAAATTTATCTCGAATTTATTTCAAATTCTAACCTGTAAAATAGATAAACCAAATTATTAGAATCAAGATAAAAATAATTTAAAAAAATAGAGATAAAGATTTATTTTAAAATGAGAATGGATAAAACAAAACTTACCCCAAATAAATTATTACTGTAAAACAAAAGTTACGTTAAGTAAGTAATTTATGAAAAGAGAGGTGGTGTACTAACTATGTATAAATATCAAGTTTTTCAAGAACCAATCTTAGACATGTACTTTCGTATTATCTTTGAATCAAATGTTTATAAAAGTTCTTGAAATCATTCCAAACATAAGTGATCGATTAAAATTTTTGGCTTTAATTAAGAACAATTTGAAATGTAAGGAATTTGGCAACTAAAATTTCTTAACACTAATATCTTCTATTTATGGTCTAATGATCATTATATTTCTTAAGTCAATTTTAAATACTTCACATTTCATATCATGGATTAGAATAGACTTTAAAAAAAAAATAAAGAATAAAACTATTATATACTTTAATTCAAGACCTTTGTCGAATCAATGTTATAGATTTTAGAAATCAATATTACTTCTAAAAATAAATTTATTGATTTATTTTCAAAATAGAATCAGGATTGATTCTCAATAATTCTAATTTATTTCTTCTAAAATAAATTCAATGTTTTATTTTCAAGATTGAATCATTTTAGATTTCTATTAAAGTAAATATAACGATTTATTTTCTATAACAAGTTAAAATCAACACACGATTTTAACATAAAAAATCTAATAATTTGTTTCTTTTGTTATATCTTTTATTAAACAATAAAGATATCAATCATGCTTAATTTTGTTTAACAAAAAAAATCGAAAGAAATTAACCATTTAATTTTAATTTCATTAATTCTTGTTTGAAAGTTCAAGTAAAACCATTAAAACAACAAAAAATATTTTTAAAAATAAAATATTTACGAGATTTTATTTTCAAAACAAATCACAATTTTACTTAAGTATCATATTCGTTAATATAAAATTTCTAAAAAAAAAAAAAATATTAATACCAAGTCTTACTATGATGATACAAAAAAATATTACTAAAATAAAATATCATAATTTAAGTTTTTCCTTAATATTTTCCTTCTACGGTGCATAGTTGAAAGCATGGTAATTGAATACGCAGCAATTGACCTATTTTCCACAACACTCGTTTGCATGTTGTTTGGCAGTAACCGAATCGCACATATACGATACTATTATGTATAAGAAATATTGTTCGTTAAACGGTGGGGTTCTGGACAGGTACAATAGGAGCGATTGTACATGGTCCAAAAAAAAAAGCCCTAAAAATTTTAATAGATCATATTCATTAGATGATGTTAATCTTAAAATTCATTATAAAAATTTTAAAAATGATCTTAAGAAAGATGAGTTATAATTGTTAAAATGTTATAATTGTTTCATAAATGTGATAATTGATTATAGAATCTTATTGTTTATTCTTGTTAATATTGTTTTTTATAAAATCAATGACATTTTGAATAGACGTAACAAAAACGACCGTACAGAGGCAGCAAAAAAGGACAATCGCTTTTAAGGACCACTGCTTCTAAGAACCTACGTTTTAATAAATTGCACAGGACCTCAAAATCTTTGAACCACCCCTAATCTGGAGTTAGATAAAACTTGATTTGATGATGGTCCATTAGTTGTGCATGGAATGAGAAAAGATATTAGGGTTTCAATTTCTAATAATTTCACGGGCCTATTAGGTCATGTATGCATGTATATATATATATATATATAAACAAGTTATACAACATAAACGTTTTCTTTATTGTTAGATGATTGGAATCAATGAAATAGATTAATAATTAGTTATGTGAAGATTATCACTTTGAAAAAATTAAGGAATTAATCTAAGTCATATGTTTTAGTCATCCAACGATCCAAAAAACGCATAAAACTTATAAAGTTTTATACCGTACAACTTATCGTATCTCTATATGCTTTAATAGGCTTTTATTTAATATTTATTTATTTTACATTTTATTTAATAATTATAATAAAAGATGGTAATAATAATATTTATACTAAATAAATAAAGAAAAAAAATTGAGTCAAAAGATCCATATAAAATTAATGTCTAGAATATTCACATAATCTCATTCTGAATTCGAGTATTTATTATTTCCAATGTAAAGTTAATCAAAATTTTAATATTTTTATTAACAAAATTGTTGGCAAAACAGAAAAGCTTTCTCTCATTTATTTTTTTTGTTGAGTTACTTTCTCTCATATTACTTTAACTTGAAGTATTGAAATAGCATGAAATTTAAAGGCTGCAAATTATTAAAGAAAATGAGAAAAAAGACTTATTTGGTACATGAATTATATTATTTCTCCTAAATTAATATTTAAATAATTTTTGCTTTACCCTAACTTTAATTTCATCTGCTATTGTGATAGTTTAATTAACTTATTTAGTCTCAAAATTTATCCACTCTTTCAATTTAATTTTAATTCTAATTTAATAGATTTAATCATTTGTATTTAAAAACACCAACAATTTAGCTTTTTTCGATATTCTCAAATCAAGCAAGCATAGTATATCAAAATAACAATCGATAATGCATTCTACCATAAAACAACATCAACTTTCTATTAAAACTTTTAAACCATGAAAATATCTAATATTTATTAGAGGTGAGCAAAAAACCCAATTATCTGGTCTTGATTCCGGATCTATAGACCTGATAAAGTTTTATCGATATTGATTTCGAAGGAACCGAGACTGAATCAAAAAAATTTCAGGATCCGCTACCTGGTGGGTATCCAATAGGACCGAGACCTAGACTAATACCAAGTACCAGTACTAGTTTTCTTGCTTGCAATAAATAGTTTTTTTTTTTATCAAACTTTTTCTTTATATATATATTATGAGTATGATTCATTTTAAAACTTTAACTTTCAAGCCTATAATATTCTAATTTTATAATTTAATAATATTATTGATGGTTAATTTTTTTCTCCTATCGTTCATATTTTCTTAATAATAAACCAATTGACCGGTTATCTGGTATTAGAACCGGTTCCAACTAGTAACAGAACTGAATCCTAGAATTTAAGATCTATTATAACTAGGAACGAGACTAGATCCAATTTTTAAGAACCGATGGTTATCAAGACCGAAACCAATTTTAGTCAAATTGGTTTGGTACTCGGTCTTACCCACCTCTAATATTTATAGGAGAAAACAAACAATTTATGAAAATAACAAAGAGTAAAATGATAAAAAAAAAATCGAATATCTTATGATGATCTTCCAATAATATTAAGATCATCATATTAAGATCTTCCAATAATATTAATATCTTATGAGAAAAACAATTTAAGAGAATAACAATTTAGGAGAAAAATTCTCCTTTTTGCCAACAAGATCTTCCAATAATATTAATATCGAGGTATCTTGAGATTTCAAGTTAAAGTTTTATTATTCGTAAATATCATGGGTAGATTTTTAATTTAATTTTTTTTGAATAAATTTAAATTTTATTTTAAATTAATCATATCATGTCTATATTTATTATGACGTATGTATATATTTGATTGTCAATTAGTTCTTATTTTATATGATTAATCCTATCGCTAATTTGCTCAAAAAGTTCTAGTTATCATTATTTGAATATGTATTATATACTTATGTGATTGTACTTGAAAGTCTTATGTACAAACTCGAATCGATCACCTAAAACCGTCAAGAATGTTGTTTTTGGTGCTTGGTTGAATTTGTTAAAATCGAAAGATTGAAACAAAGAACACAATGATTTTAGAGTGGTTCGACCACACGCCTACATCCACTACCTTATCACATCACTAAGGATTTCAACTAATTCACTATGAATTGAAACTTTTTTATCGGTTCAAGGGATAACCGTCACAACCCTATCTTTTGGACTTGGCTAAGATAGAACAAACTCTAGTTTTTTTTCTAAGGCTAAACTAGAACCTCTCCTTTTACAAATGGATTTGTTTGGTAAACTAAATACCTCACAAAGGTGGGTGTTTACACAATTAAGATCACAAGAGAACACAAGATTTACAATAAAATCACTCTCTTAAGACTATGTACAAGAAAAAAGGAAAATGGAGATTTAAACTCAATTTCTCTTCACCATGTTTCTTGGATGTTGTCTCTAACCATCTTCAAGTTTCCCATGCTTGCTTTTATAGCGTTGAATCATATTGTAGCCGTTTATAACTGTTAGGGATGTTTTGGAGTCGTTGGAAAGTCATAAAGTTGAACATTAAATTTTTACATGCACAAAGGTTTCGAAACCTTTACCAGAGGTTTCGAAACCTTGCAAAAATATAACCGTTACAGGATCAAGGTTTCAAAATCTTTACTAGAGGTTTCAAACTTGTTTATGCACAAAATTGATTTCGAGAAAAATTACCCAAAAATTATAAGAAATAACCATTAACAAGAGAAACATAGAGAATGGAATCTATGGTTTTAAACGAATAAGTAAAATAAAAAGTCAAAAACAAAAATACAAAATAGAACATTACCAGTTTGGGGAAAGTAAAGAGAAGAGCAACAGATTAGGTCTAAAAGAGAGAAGTAAACCAAAAATACATATGACATAGTTTGTTTATTACCGTTTGTCAGCCACAATAGAAGAATGAGATTGGAAACGATAGATCCAAAACGACGATTACCACACCACGAGTGAAGCTTTTACGCAAATGAAAAAAAAAACAGAGAAATTAGTGCGAGAGAATGATGTAAAGATTGGAACCAAAACAGTGTTCCATTCAAAGAAAGATGTGTGAAAAAAAATAAGCTAACCTTTAATATCTCTTGCAACTTTCGAATTTGAGGAAACCCTAAACCTAAAACTATTGAACGAAAGATTTGAGAAAAAGAGAACCCTGTTTTGCCCTATTTTACTGAGTGCCTTATTCCAAAGAAACCGGTTAATCGTGTTTAATTTCTAAATTCATTTTTTCTTTTTAATCTAATGGCTAAGATTAACTTAGCCCAATCGAACAGTTAAAAAAGATTGATTTTAAATTAGCCGTTCAGTAACAAGTTTTCTTTTAGAAAATACGATAATTCTTTGAACTTTCTCTTATTGCATTTTATTGAAAGATTTTCTTATGGCGTTTTTCTTTTGTATTTTAGCTTACAAAAAATGCTTACAACCAAACCGAAGAGAGTTAATGAGTTAGTCATGGTATGCTCACAACATTGAAGTTTTGCAAGCCTCGAAATAAAGTAAAAGAGACAAAATGATTGGTCTTTCATTGAAGATGTAGGGGAGAATTCTTTCCGTTAAGTCGATTATCAGTCGTAAATCGATAAACATCTCATCTACCTACATACTATTGTGGAGCCAATATTTTGCATTAAGAGACAACTTCGTGTATTCGGATGTATTGCTCTCTATGATCAAAACTTCCTCCAACTCTCAAACAATGTCGTCCATGCATGGTCAGTAAGCGAAAAAGGCTATTGTACATGCCAATATATCATGCAGGAACTCTCAATAGAGATGTGTTTTTAATGTTGGTAAAAGGTTTAAAACAATATGTAATTGGGCAAATAAAATATGACAAATCTTTTGCATGAAAGTATACACGGCCCGCAAGTAATACAATTTGGTAAGTTGAGTTATCGATCCCACAAAGATTATTTTTGAGATTTAATTGCTTGGACGTTACTCGTTTTGAAAGAAAAGAGTGTCATTTAAAATATTTGGCTTAAAACTAAATCAAAAGAATAAAAATAAAATATCGAAAGTAAAATAAAATGATTCAGATTAATGTTGAAAAGGAAGGTGTTTTAAAATGATGATGATTGTTAATAGGGAATGCCTAGTTTCAACATGGTTCATGCTAGCCATTATTGGCAAAACTGTCTTGGCATTGTTTGCCATGCAGATTCAACCGTAGCAAAACCTCTCTCAATGGTTGATGCTCTAAATTGGCTAAGTAAAACCCCTTATATCTCCATAGTGCAGGTCTTTTCATAAAACAATTTGATTAAAAATCAATCTATACTCCGTGGAGGTAGATTTCACTCCCGAAGTATGTTCATCTACTTGAACGATTTCTCTCAAGTTTTTTCTCTCAAGTATCCAACAACTTGATCGTTGTTTCCCAAATCTGTTAAGATATTGAGAAATAATATCCCAACTATGCTAGCTCTCGCTTGACAAAGTATTCAGTAAAACGATAATGTCAACTCTTGCTTGGTCAGATAGAAAAAACTTTAATAATGACAGAATCATTAGAAAAGAATTAGGACATAAAAGTTAATGTTTACGATCCAAACATCCCTTACCAACTAATAAATTAGTTCATGGCACGAGATTAATCAACAAATCATAAAACGATTTTAACATCACCATCAAAATAAAAACTAAAGTAAACAACTTGTACCAACAGAATTGGAAGAGGGGTCTCTCGATGTAGCCCTCCATTTCAAGCTCTCGATAAAGAAGTTGAACCACCCTTAATCAATTACACCGACTGTCACTTGTCGCTCTGATAACTCCTCCGATCACTCCTCTTCACTTGTCTCTATGAATCGCTCTCTTCCCCTTGATCTCTCCAATGCTTGATTGATTACTTCTTTATATTGAGATGTGTGGGAAAATATGAGATAAACCCTTTTTAAAATTTGAATTCAAGTTGATTAAAGGATAAAGGATAAGGTTCTATCTGATCTCCTTGATAACTTATCAAGTCGATGTGATAAATTATCATACTAGGATTGACGCCATCATTGTAATAACCTAAATTTTGGGATCCAAGGGTCGGGTTGACCCAAAGCATTTGGGTCTCGTTGTTGGGCTTAGAAATCTTGTTGGACTGGTTGTTGAGTTGGGCTTGAGTGTTTTAGGTTATCTTTGGGCCAATGGAGTTTTTAAGGGAGGGTATTTGGGTAATTTAGGATTTGAAGAAAAAGAGGGAGAAAGAGTTTAATTTTATCTGTAAAAAATTAGAGGATTAGATCACTCATTGTCCTTATTGTCTATTTTTTTTTCATTTACTTCATCAACCAAACTTAAAGAAGAAAGAATAAATTTTTGAAGTTTAGCTGTGAATCACGTTCTAGAGATTAAGGAAAAAATTGAAAGCATCAAATGATCTAGAAGTCAAGGTAAGAATGAATTGTTTTGGTGAGAAAAGAGGTCTTTATGAAGGGGTTGAGGTAAAAACGAGAATGGAGATTTGAGAGTTCTATTCATAGTTGGTTAGTGTTTTTAAGTTTCAAAATTGTCTATAGTAGTGTTTAATCTCGTTTCATACTTTTTCTTGTAGTGAAAGAGGTGGGAGAGCCATCAAAATCCCTCAAGAATAAGTAGGCTTGAGGAGGAGGAAATCTTTATTCCAACTGTTGTTTGCATGAGGTTAGTACACTATTACCTCCTATTGATTCATACATATCATGAAATTAGGCTTTGATGCATATATTGATGTTGTTGCTTAATAGGAATGGTTAGAGCCCATTTAATGACAACTTTGGATTTGGTTGTTGAATTAATGAAAGAAGTGTAGTAACACACTTAATACTATCACAATAACTTGTAGAAACGATTTGGGGCTTAACCATATAGGTTAAGCAAGAATTTTTGGTGAAATCTAAACCCAGACCTATAATTCTAGGTGCGCGTACTGGTACAACTATAGAGTGTATCAATATACTAGTGTAATTTTAGGGAACAATCAAGAGGGGTGTATGGTACAGGTTCATGCGTAGCAATACCCCTTGGGTTATTTGAATTTCAGTAACGTGTATGCGTAAAAGTACGCAGAAGATTGTATCATACAACTATTGCATTAGTTGATAGTGCTTAGACGTACAGGTACACCATATAGGCGTATCGGTACAAGCTTAGATTGGTAATTGTCACACCCTGAAATTTCATCCCCAATTTAAAGTCAAAATCCCTTTTCGTGCCCTAAAAATTTGGGGATTTTTGATTATGAAATTAATGACCTTTTTGTAATTTCTGAAAACTTTAGGGTCTGTACTTAAATTCTGAAAAACTCTGAAACCCTAATGTGTAACTTTACCATTTCTAAATGGTAACATCTTCTTCTTGAAAACCCGATTGTGTCTTTAAGTTATTTGATACTTTCCTTTATTTTATTTTATTTTATTCTTTCTTTTATTTTCAGTTAAAACTTTATATTTGAATTTCGGAATTTCCTTTTTACTATCGGGAATTTCTTTCTCTCTTTTCCGTCCTCATTTTATTTTCTTTCGATCCAAGTCTGGTAAGTTTTCGAACCTTTCTTTTGGTATCTGTTCGTTTTATTTCGGTTGTTTTGGGTTAACTTTCGGGTGTTTAAATTTTGTTTTGTTCGATTCGTTTTAAATGGATTTCTGTTGAAGAATGATTGAACCGAGTGTTAGATTTGGTTTTAAATCGAAAATGAATTATTTTCTGATCTAAGGGAGTGTGTTTCGAGTCAAAATTTGGGGTTTTTGGTTTGAAAACTGTTGTGTGTGACCTGGGAAAAAATTGGGAAATTTTCCAGATTTTCTCGGGAATTTGCTGGGTAAACCGAACCACCCGACCGGTCCAGCCCGAACCACCCAAGACCGAACCGGTCTGGCCCATAACCCGTGATCGACCCGACCTGAACCTGACTCGACCCGACCCAGGAACCGACCCGGCTGATGTCACTGTTGATGTCATCGGCTGACGTCACTATTGATGTCAGCATTGACCTAATGACGTCACTGTTGACGTTAGCGTTGACCAGTGCTGACGTCAGCAGTTGACTTTTTCTGACCCGGTCCCATTTTATATTTTTCGACGTCCTGAGTTTAATGGCACAGTCCGTTTTTCGAAATTCGAACCCGAAGTGTTGATTTTAGGGCTTTTATGTTCGAATGCCTTATCTAGAAGTTATCTTTAGTGGTTTCTGAAATTGTTTCTGTTGGCTTCAGGTGACGTGTACTTATCTGTTAGTGGCATAATAATGTGTCTAAAATTATGTTAATCGTAGGTTCTACACCCGCTCGTTCTAGTGGTAGAGCCGAGTCCAGTAGACATCGTTCTAGGCGTTGACCTTCTACTTCAGGTATGTTCTCTTCTGTAAATTCCGTTATTTCCGTGTGTACAGTTTTCTGTCATAAATAAGCATGTTCATACATCATTATGCCATGTTCTGTTATTAAGTTACATTTCTGATTCTGATTATTATGCATGCCTCCTGTTAGAATATAAGGCTTGCATTCTGATTCTGTATCTGCATATGACATTACATCTAGTTGGATTATTGTACGGAGGAAGTTAGTGATTTATTCACTTCTGATCAGTGGTTCTGTATAATACCACTTCTGTTCAGTGGCTCCACCTGCGGGTCGAGTTCCACTTTTGTTGGTGTGATGGAGTTAGAGTGGTTCAGGGGGGGAACCTACTCTTCTGATGGTGTTCGGAGTTGGGCTGCATATCATGCATACTTCATATCATCTGCATACATTGTTCTGTAATCTTGTTATCTGTACACTAGAGACACACTAGGCTCCCTAGCTTACACCCTTTCAGTTTCTTGTTTCAGATCTCAGACCTAGTCCACGTACGGTACTTGGAGGATCCTGAGTCAGTTTAATAATTTCGTATGTTTTACAGTTTTATTACCGGATTATAAACTTTTATTGGATAATATTTCTGTAATAAGGACTTGGGACTTTTTCTCGGATTTTTCTGAATTGTTATTAAATATTTGCTTTTGGACTATTTATTATTTATGGGTTGAACTTGATATTTTAATTATTGAATTTTATTTTCAGTATTTTAAATTATTAATTATTTAATAAATTATCTGAATTTTATTATTTTATTTATAAAATCCTAACTTGTGAATCAAGATTTAATAACGTAAACCCTAACTTGTAATCTAAGAAATTAGGTTAATTTTAGGGGTTACATTTAATGGTATCAGAGTCAGGTTCAACCCTCGGACTGTGAGGTCCAAAATGATTTTTGAATTGAAAATAATTTTGATGATTTTATCTGTAAATTCGAAATTTTGTTTTGACTCGTATTTTGAATTATCTGAAATATTTTGAATAATTCTCCACGTACCGGTTCTAATGTAGGATTCTGTCTGTCCATCTGTAGATACTCTACTATGCCACCGTGTCGAAGTAAACGTTTAGCGACCAGTAGAGGTCGTGGCCGAGGTCGTTCTGCTGGATCTTCTAGTGATGTTCCGCCTCCTGTGGACCCGCCACAGGATTAGAGTTTGGCACATGATATAGGAGGGGAGGATCAGCCCGAGTTACAGACCGAGGCTCAGCAAGCCGAGGTTGATCAGCCGGTTCAGAGTGAGGGACCGTTTGTTTCTGGGGATAGTGAGACGGTTGGTTTGGACTCCATGACCATGCAGAGAGAGCTGCTCAAATACTTGAGACAGAATGAGGGTGCTAGGAAACCCATATCTACCGAGTTTCTGGCTGCTGGGATGACCATGTTCGGTGGTAAGACTGGTACAGACCCAGCTGATGCAGAGTACTGGCTGAAGAAGCTTCAGCGTTTGTTTTTGGAGATGGATTACCCCTCTGATAGGAAACTGAGGGCAGCTGTTTCATTGCTTCAGGGAGAGGCCCTGAACTGGTGGGAGGCTGAGGAAAGAGTGACTGCTTCGGATAAGATCGATTGGGAGTTTTTCAGGCAGGCATTTGAGGATTGGTATGTGGGTCCGGAGTATTTAGCTAAATGCCGTGAGGATTTCTTGAACCTACAACAGAACGATATGTTTGTTAATGATTATGAGATTGAGTTTCTGCGACTGCTCCAGTATGCTCCTGGTATTGTGACTACTGAGAAACAAAAGTGTGATCACTTTCTGAAGGGACTCCGGGTACCATTGAAGATTGTTGTAGCCACCCACCACGACACGGAATATAAGATGATCACTCGGCGTGCTAGGACAGCCGAGCGTAATGAGAGTTTGAGGGCTCAGCTGGAATCTCAGAGTTAGGATAGAGGTAGACGTCAGCCTGCAGCACCTTCACGGCACAGTCAGGGTTTTCAGTCTCGAAAGAGGGGTCGTGATGAGTTTGAGCCGCAGAGTTCTACACGATCTAGACCAATTACTACTGTTGTTCCTGTTGTTAGTGGAGCTGGATCCACTAGTACCCGAGCGTTGCCTCAGTGTTCCTTCTGTAAGAAGTGGCATTCTGGAGAGTGTCGGATGAGGAGCGGGCCTTACTTCCGATGTGGTTCTTTTGATCATCGTCTCAGGGACTGTCTAGTGTCTCCGCAGTCTGGTTATACTCAGGGGCAATCACAGGAATCAGTTCAAGCCCCAGCTAGGGGAAGAGGTCAGGGTAGACCTGCTGCATCCGGTACTGGTAGTAGAGGCAGACCTAGTCAGTTTAGAGGAGCTTCCAGATTAGGGGGATCCTAACCCGGCCTGGTTTATGCTACGAGTAGGCATGAGGACCGAGATGAGCCAGATGTCATAGCTGGTACTTTTTCTGTTCATGCTATTTCTTTGTTTGCACTGTTTGATAATGGGTCTACACATTCCTATGTTTCTAGTTCTGTATCGGGTTATTTGGAAAGTCCTGTTGAGGATGTGGGTAGCTCTGTTTCTGTTTATAATCCTGTAGGTAACCCTGTGGAGGTTACCAAGGTTTATAAGAATTGTCCTCTTGAGGTTCATGGGGAAATCTTTCCGACTAATCTGATGGAGCTACCATTCGGGGAGTTTGATCTGATTCTGGGAATGGATTGGTTGTCTGCTCACCGAGTCACTCTGGACTGTGAGCGTAAGAGGGCAATTCTGAGGACTTCTGATGACCGTAAGGTAACCCTTATCGGTGAGCGTAGAGGGTTTCTGTCCAATCTTTTCTTTGCTCTGAAAGCCGAGAAAATGATCAAGAAAGGACCTGTGGCCTATCTTGCCTATATTCTTGATCCAAGGCAATCTGATTCTGGGATGGATAAGATCTGAGTTGTTTGTGAGTTTCCGGATGTTTTTCCAGAAGAATTACCGGGTGTACCCCTTAAACGGGAGGAGGTGGAGTTTGGTATTGAGTTGCTTCCAGGGACTACTCCAGTGTCTATGGCACCGTATCGGATGGCTCCGAAAGAGCTTAAGGAGCTCAAGGTTCAGCTACAGGAACTTCTGAATTGAGGTTTCATTCGACCCAGTGTTTCTCTGTGGGGGCTCCGGTTCTGTTTGTTAAAAAGAAAGATGGGTCCCTTCGTCTCTATATCGATTACCGGAAGTTGAACAAGCTAACGGTTAAGAATAAATATCCTCTGCCCCGCATTGATGATCTGTTTGATCAATTCCGAGGAGCATCTGTGTTTTCTAAGATAGACCTGAGATCTGGTTACTACCAGCTCAAGGTTAAGGATTCTGATGTATTCAAAACAGCTTTCCGGACTCGTTATGGTCACTACGAGTTTTTAGTTATGCCCTTCGGTCTTACTAATGCCCTTGCTGCATTTATGGACATGATGAACAGGGTGTTTCGACCCTATCTGGATCAGTTTGTTGTGGTCTTTATTGACGATATCCTGGTCTATTCTAAGTCTGAGGCTGAGCATGAGCAGCATCTCCGTATTGTTTTGCAGACTCTGAGAGAGAAACAGCTCTATGCTAAATTCAGTAAATGCGAGTTCTGGTTATCCGAAGTCGTATTTTTGGGTCATGTTGTTTCAGCTAAGGGTATCCAGGTTGACCCAAAGAAAATCGAGGCTATTATGGAATGGAAACAGCCTAAGAATGTGGCGGAGATCCGAAGCTTTCTGGGTTTAGCTGGTTATTATCGGAGGTTCGTGGAGGGTTTCTCTTCTATTGCTGCTCCGTTGACCAAGCTTCTGAGGAAAGATGTTCTGTTTATCTGGTCTGAGGCTCAACAGGAGAGTTTTGAGAAACTCAAATCAGTTTTGACACAAGCACCGGTTCTGATACAGCCTGAGTCAAGGAAACCCTATACAGTTTACAGTGATGCCTCGTATACCGGTTTAGGGTGTGTTCTGATGCAAGATGGGAAGGTGGTAGCTTATGCTTCCCGACAGTTAAAACCTCATGAGTGTAACTATCCTACCCATGATCTGGAGTTAGCGGCAGTGATCTTTGCTCTGAAAATCTAGAGACACTATCTTTATGGAGAGAAGTGTTTCATCTTCACAGATCATAAGAGTCTAAAATACCTTCTCACTCAAAAGGAGCTCAACTTGAGACAGCGACGATGGTTGGAGCTTCTAAAGGATTATGACTGTGAGATCGATTACCACCCTAGTAAAGCTAATGTCGTTGCAGATGCTCTGAGTCGCAACGCCATTTCTGATCTGAGAGCTTTGTTTGCTCGGCTGAGTTTATTTGAGGATGGTAGTTTGTTGGCTGAGCTACGTGATGAGTGCCTAAAAGTCCTATTCTTTATACCAATTTCCCACTCGATTATTGTTAATAAAGGACAGATTTAATGGCAATACTGGATAATTCTGCTTATTTCCATATTTCAGCATCCCAATACTTAATTCATGAATTTATCTATTATTTGGCATAAAAAAGGTACGGTTAATGGTTTCTTCTCTTAGATAGGAAACTACCACATAGGTAATGCCAGATAGCATGATGGATGCTGGAAGCTGAAGCTGAAATGCAGATAAGCACCTGCCTCGGTAGCACTTTGATGCCCCGGCAGCACTTTAATGCCTCGGCAGCATCTGAGGCCGCGGCAGCACCTGAAGTGCAATTGCTGATATGATAGGCGATTTGAAGAGAAAAAATAAGGTGGACGTTTTAAGACAAGAGACATAGAAATCGGAGCTGAGGAACACACGGAAAGCCAAGGTCAAAGGTCACGCGGGAAAATAATCCTTATAGGAATAAACTAGGAAATAAAATAAATATCTTTTATTTATGTACTTAACTTGTGTTTTACTCCAAGTTGTATTCCTACTTTGGAAAGGTTTGCCCTAGGCCAAGCCTATATAAACCATAGCCTATGTAGAGAGGAGGATATCTCGAAATCAAGTTTCATAGAAAAACCCTAAACTCCTCCATCGTCCCTTTGGGGTTTAGGTTAGATTGTGGAGTAGTTGTGGAAGAAAATTGTACTTTGCTTTCTTGTTTCAATGCAATAAAATTATCAAGGTTTGCTTATCCTTTGTTATTCCTTGTTCTCGCATTCAAGCCCGGGAGGGAAGTTTGTGAGTAATCCATTTATCTAAGCTCGGAAGAATAAATTGCGTAAGTAAAGCCAATCCCTGTGGGTTCGACATCTTAAATACTTCAATCTGACAAAAGGTGGAAGGACGAATGCTTCTTCATAAAAGCAAGACTTTCTAGCCTTCATCATTACGTGTGGTTCCTACCATAATATCTGATATTCGGGCTGAACAGCCCAATGACCCTTTCTTGGCACACCGTATTACTGAGGTCAATGAGGGAACTTCTCAGGACTTTTCTATCGATCAGGATAGAGTTTTATGTTTCAGGGGTCGATACTGTGTTCCAAGGAACTCAGATCTGAAACAAGTTATCCTTTGGGAAGCTCATGACAGTCCGTATTCTATGCATCCTGGTGGTGATAAGATGTACAAGAATCTTCGGGAAAAATACTGGTGGAAGGGTCTCAAGCGAGATGTGGTCAGTTATGTATCTAAGTGCTTGACTTTCCAGAAAGTCAAAGCAGAACATCAGCGTCCATCTGGACTCCTTCAGCATATCGAGATCCCTCAGTGGAAATGGGAGCGTGTGACCATGGATTTTGTCAGTGGTTTGCCTTTGACTCCGTCAAAGAAGGATTCTGTATGGGTCATCGTTGATCGGTTGACTAAGTCTGCACATTTCATTCCGGTTAAGACTACTTACCTTCTAAGTAAGTTGGCCCAGTTGTACATCTCTGAGATTGTTCGGTTACATGGGGTGCCTCTATCTATTATTTCTGATCGAGATCCAAGGTTTACGTCAAAGTTCTGGGGTTCTCTGCATTCTGCTCTGGGTACTCGGTTGAACTTTAGTACTGCATATCACCCTCAAACAGATGGTCAGTCTGAGCGAGTGATTCAGATCCTCGAGGATATGTTGAGAGGATGTATTCTGGATTTCAGAGGTAGTTGGGAGGATTTTCTACCGCTTGCAGAGTTCGCTTATAATAACAGTTATCAGGCCAGTATTAAGATGGCA
This sequence comes from Abelmoschus esculentus, assembly GCA_035048815.1. NCBI lineage: Eukaryota > Viridiplantae > Streptophyta > Magnoliopsida > Malvales > Malvaceae > Abelmoschus > Abelmoschus esculentus. Next base: position 7,388,411 of record JAUCBN010000044.1, read on the forward strand.
CCTTATGAGGCTCTGTATGGGCGTAAGTGTCGCACCCCTATTGGTTGGAATGAGCTTAATTAGCATCGTTTATTGGGTCCAGATCTTGTACATGAGGCTGAGGAGACTATTAGATTGATTCGGGATCGGCTTAAAGCCGCTTTTGATAGACAAAAATCTTACGATGATTTGAGGCGTAAGGATCTCGAGTTTGGGGTTGGTGATGAGGTTTTCCTGAAAGTATCTCCGTGGAGGAAGGTACTCCGTTTTGGCCGTAAGGGCAAGCTTAGTCCCCGTTATATTGGGCCTTACCGTATTCTCAGACGAGTTGGACCAATTGCTTATCAACTTGAGTTACCCCCTGAACTCAAGCGAATTCATGATGTGTTCCATGTTTCTGTACTGAGACGCTATCGAGCTGATCCGTCTCATGTTCTGTCAGTTGAGGATTTTGAGATCCGTCCAGATCTGTGCTATGAGGAGGAACCTGTTGAGATTATTGCTCAGGACCAGAAGATCCTTCGGAGGAAAACCATTAAAATGGTTAAGGTTCTTTGGCGTAACCGAGGTTATGATGAGGCTACGTGGGAGCCCAAATCTGTTATCAAAGCCCAATATCCGCATCTCTTTGATCCAGGTAAATTTCGTGGACGAAATTTCTGTAAGGGGGGGAGTTGTCACACCCTAAAATTTCATCCCTAATTTAAAATCAAAATCCCTTTTTGTGCCCTAAAAATTTGGGGATTTTTGATTATGAAATTAATGACCTTTTTATAATTTCTGAAAACTTTAGGGTTTGTACTTAAATTCTGAAAAACTTTGAAACCTTAATGTGTAATTTTACCATTTCTAAATGGTAACATCTTCTTCTTCCTGAAAACCCGATTGTGTCTTTAAGTTATTTGATACTTTCCTTTTTTATTTTATTTTATTCTTTCTTTTATTTTCAGTTAAAACTTTATATTTGAATTTCGGAATTTCCTTTTTACTATCGGGAATTTCTTTCTCTCTTTTCCGTCCTCATTTTATTTTCTTTCAATCCAAGTCTGGTAAGTTTTTGAACCTTTCTTTTGGTTTCTGTTCGTTTTATTTCGGTTGTTTTGGGTTAACTTTCGGGTATTTAAATTTTGTTTTGTTCGATTCGTTTTAAATGGATTTCTGTTGAAGAATGGTTGAACCGAGTGTTAGATTTGGTTTTAAATCGAAAATGAATTATTTTCTGATCTAAGGGAGTGTATTTTGAGTCAAAATTTGGGGTTCTTGGTCTGAAAAGTGTTGTGTGTGACTTGGGAAAAATCTGGAAATTTTCCAGATTTTCTCGGGAATTTGCTGGGTAAACCGAACCGCCCGATCGGTCCAGCCCGAACCACTCAAGACCGAACCGGCCTGGCCCATAACCCGTGACCAACCTGACCCGAACCCGACCCGACCCGAACCTGACCCGACCAGACCCAGGACCCGACCCGGATGACGTCACTGCTGACGTCAACGTTGACCAGTGCTGACGTCAGCTGTTGACTTTTTCTGACCCGGTCCCACTGTATGTTTTTCAACGTCCTGAGAATGGCGTAGTCCGTTTTTCTAAATTCGAACCCGAAGTGTCGTTTTTAGGGCTTTTATGTTCGAATGCCTTATCTGGAAGTTATCTTTAGTGGTTTCTGAAATTGTTTCTGTTGGCTTCAGGTGACGTGGATTCCGACCCCGAGCACCTACCTTCTCCTCCTCCTGTTCACCAGTCTTCAGGACCCGCACGTGAGTTTCTTTTTTATTCTGTTAAGTGTACTTATCTGTTAGTGGCATAATAGTGTGTCTAAAATTATGTTAATCGTAGGTTCTACACCCGCTCGTTCTAGTTGTAGAGCCGGGTCCAGTAGACATCGTTCTAGGCGTTGACCTTCTACTTCAGGTGTGTTCTCTTCTGTAAATTCCGTTATTTCCGTGTGTAAAGTTTTCTGTTATAAATAAGCATGTTCATACATCATTATGCCATGTTCTGTTATTAAGTTACATTTCTGATTCTGATTATTATGCATGCCTCCTGTTAGAATATAAGGCTTGCATTCTGATTTTGTATCTGCATATGACATTACATCTAGTTGGATTATTGTACGGAGGAAGTTAGTGATTTATTCACTTCTAATCAGTGGTTCTGTATAATACCACTTCTGTTCAGTGGCTCCACCTGCGGGTCGAGTTCCATTTCTGTTGGTGTGATGGAGTTAGAGTGGTTCAGGGGGGGAACCTACTCTTCTGATGGTGTTCGGAGTTGGGGTGCATATCATGCATACTTCATATCATCTGCATACATTGTTCTCTAATCTTGTTATCTGTACACTAGAGACACACTAGGCTCCCTAGCTTACACCCTTTCAGTTTCTTGTTTCAGATCTCAGACCTAGTCCACGTACGGTACTTGGAGGATCCTGAGTCAGTTTAATAATTTCGTATGTTTTACAGTTTTATTACCGGATTATAAACTTTTATTGGATAATATTTTTGTAATAAGGACTTGGGACTTTTTCTCGGATTTTTCTGAATTGTTATTAAATATTTGCTTTTGGACTATTTATTATTTATGGGTTGAACTTGATATTTTAATTGTTGAATTTTATTTTCAGTATTTTAAATTATTAATTATTTAATAATTTATCTAAATATTATTATTTTATTTATAAAACCCTAACTTGTGAATCAAGATTTAATAACGTAAATCCTAACTTGTAATCTAAGAAATTAGGTTAATTTTAGGGGTTACAATAATGATACGTGGGCCAGGCATAAGTACGGGTAGGTGCTCTTGACTATTCGAACCAAACTAACGTATCAATAATATTTAGGGGTGTATTGATACGGGGTAGCATAACGATACCCCGTATAGACGTATCGATAATTGTTAATTCTCTAAAAAGCGTATATTTTATACCCTTTTAGTTAAGGTTTTATTTGATTTCAAGTTCATTTGCATTGCATTTAGTTGCATTTCATGCGCATTTACATTTAGATTAGGTTTTTATTTTATTTTCTCTTTTATTTTCAAAGATGCTGCTTTGAAGGGTATATTTTTGTTGGTGGTGATGTGCAGTTGCTGGGGAAAAGTTGAAAGATTGGAAGAGATGTTGTAGCATATTTTTAAAGTGTTGGATCAGACTTCAAGTTGCTACAACGTTGTGGGCGGACAAAACAGAATGGAAGAAAGGACACACTTGCAGCCCACTGTCCTCACGCGGTATTTCTAGGCCAGCTGCACCTCCCCTGCATTTTGCTGCAATTCTCTGCAGAAAATGTCAAGGAATATTTCTTGCACCATTAGGGCACAAAACCCTAGAAGCCTCATATAAATACAACATTAAGCCTCCTTCTACAAGGTGTGGTGAAATAGAGCTAAAAAGTAGCAAAAGAGCCAAAGAAAATGAGCGAACTTTGAGAGAGCAAGAGGAAGAAGAAAGAAGAAAGGCGGTCACTTTCCTTCGTCTTCAACCTCTAGCCAAACCATCATTGTTGGAGAGCTTCAAGCAAGGGATTTGTGCGACTTCGGGAGGAGTGTCAAGCTAGGAAAGCTTCACGACACATGCGTTTGGGACTTCCTTCCTCTTCACTTTGCTTTACCTGTTTTCTAAAATAGTTGAAAATGTATTTCAATGGACGAAAGTTAAATATTTTGCCTTACCTAGCCATGAACTAAATTAGTATGGCTTAGGCTTGTTATGGATGATCTTTATTTTGTTTAAATGAATGTTTACTGTTTCATTGTTTATTTAAGTGTTTTGTTCAAGAAAGTTAACACCTTTTCATTTGAAACCTTAGTTTGTAAGAGCATCGGGAGATAGCCATAGCTAAGGGGTTCGGGAATCTTAGATCTAGGGATAGACAAAGCTAGACCAACTTGAACAATGGGGTTACTGCGGGAGCAGAATCCTAACTCACCTTAGGGATAAGGAAGAGTTTCAACGACTAAAAGGGGTAGAACTTCATTAACATTAGAAGTGTTAGGGTTGAGACTGGAGGTAATGCCTTAGCATTTTTGAGTGTTAGGCCTTCTGACTAGGGATAATGGAGGCATTTTTAGTAAACTCTATCGAACACTTGTTAAACCAGTAGAACAATAAGCTTCTGGAGAAAAAGTAAGATTTTTGCCATTGCAAGCCTAGTTTGTCTTAAGCTTGAATATCTTATTTGTGTTGTGTTTGTGCAGCTTTATTTATTTCTCTATTATCTGTTTAATTTTGCTACCGCATTTCAGTGACAAGCTTTATTTTACTAGCACAACCTCAGTGACACTTTTATTTTGCTTGAGCATTTTGGTGACATTTGCAGAATTGCTTTAGCATATTTTCATACAAAAGATTATTTTATCTTTTGTATATATTAACTATTTTTGAAATAACCTACCCAATCCTCGTGGGAACAATCTCACTCACACACTTTATTACTTTTTCGATGTGTATACTTGCACGAGAATCAATCACATTTTAAGCACTATCTCAACTGGTTCTAACCACTCAACAATAATCGTTGAGCAAATTACCCTAGAAATTAGTGGTTGAGTTTAGTGGTTCATAATTCATAGTAAAAGGTCCTAGGGTGTCCTAAGCTACATAATTAATATTAAAACTGAGAAACTGATAATCTAACTATTTTTATGGAATAATGGATTAATTACTTGGTAAATATTGGGTGAGTTAATTATGATTAAGGGTGTTCAAAAACACCCGATCCAGATAACTCGACCCGTCGACCCGACCAAAAACATTTAGATTTCTTAAAATAAAAAAAAAATCAGGTTGGGTACCCGCCCAACATTTCCCAGGTTGTGCTTAGTATCAAATTTAAAAATATCTGGTAATTGGATAATTCAGGTACCCGTATCTTTTATAATTATTTATATATCAAAATAATTAAAATATTAAAAGATATTTTTTTTTCGATTTTCTCGTACAATCGTTTTGTCTCTAATTCTCTCATACCTTTCTTCTTTACCAAAATTTTGAAATCCCTAAAAAAATTATCTTTGACCGATTATTCTTTTTTGATATTGAATCTTTATGCTAAAAAACAAAACATCGACAATAAAAAACTCAATATAGGATTAAAACTTTTATCCATCAAATTTAAAACTTTACCAAAAACTGAAATTGAGTTTTTGTTTGATTATTCTTTTAATTGAAGGAATTTTGATTCCAAAACGAAAACGAGGAGGGAAAATCTTGGTTCAACTTTTCAAGATTTTCTTTGTTCATAGATGGTGGTGGCAGCATTTAGTGGAAGCGAATCTTATGGTAGTTAACGTATAATTTTTTAAACTTTGTTGAAGTTTCAGTGCAAGTAAGGATATGATTGAAGAATCTAAGAAATCGTGTTTATCTCTGTTTCTAAAGCTGAGTTTTAGCGAAGAGAAAAAGATTAACAAAGCGCGTAATAAACGACGAGATTGCTTCTTTTTAAATGAACATCATAAGTACCTAAAGTACAAACAATTTGGGTACCTAATTAACCGACTTTCTAGGTAATCGGGTATCAGGGTACCCGAGAAATACCTGGTACCTGAAAATTCGAGTTGGGAGATGAGCCAGAATTTTAGTTACCCGACTCTTTAGGTGCCCGATACTTCGTGCACCTACATACTCGAGTACCCAAATTTAAACACCCCTAATTGTGATACTAACCCATAGGAATCCTTGTTAGATTATATATATATATATATATATATGTGATGTGTGGTAGCTAGGAGCCTTGCTATGTGCTGATCGGTTACTTAGTTGTTAAGTTATTGATTGATGGAATTCGAATACTCAAAGTAAAGTTTTGCAACACCTCGAAGACTACCAAATAGAGGATCTCGATTCCTTAGTGGACGCTTTCATTCGAAGATGTTTGATGGAGCATTTCAAGCATGGATTGAAGATCTCGATGGTTTGTGAACGTGAGTCTCAATCCTACAAGTATGGGATCTTGATGCTTAATGGACGCGAACCCTGCTCGTAATATAGGATCGCAATACTTAGTAGACACGGGCCTCTCTACTTATTGTTATTACTATCTATGTGATGATATATAGACTATTCATTCATATGTATATGCTATCTGCGGATATACATGCATGATTGATATGTGTTTAGACGGATATGGTAGTGTCATTGTTATCTTTTCATGATGTCATTCATGTTATATTGCTTTATTTATGACATGTGCGATACTTGGTTGAGTGGTAGTGTATCCACTGGGCTTTTATAGCTTAGCATTTGGAATGTATTTCTATGCGCTTGTCTCTAGGTCGTAGATTGGTTTAGAGAAACACCATCAACGGTTGAATTTTTAGCATTAACTTAATGTTAGAGTACATTTACTGGATTAATTATGCCACTTACTTGTAGGAACCTATATTGAAGCAATTTGAAGTTTGATTACCAAATCAGTTTTTAGTAATTATTTATAAACTTTACCCTTAAATTAAAGTGAATATAGGAATTATTACATTAGTAAAAGTTTAATTATTTTCAATTAAAAATAAAAAAATCTAAAAAAGTAGTATAAAAAATATTTTTTAAGATTTTATTGTATAAAGGATAATAACACTTTCAACCTCTAGGATTTCAAAACTAATTAAAAGCAATTAATGATATATTGTGGTACATATAAATATAAATATAAATAATGATATATCACATCTACCCTAAAATTATCCCTTCATATTTAAGTTTTTTTTTAAATGACTTGTTTACGTCATGTCGAGATTAATTTAGATTTCAAGTAGTTAAGATTTAAGTTAGATAAAATTAGATTGTTGAAAATCATATTTGAATTCAAATGGATTGAATTAGGTTTTTTAATTTGAATACAAGATGGCATGTTTAATTAGAATTTATATATTCATATATTATATAATCTTTTTTAATATTAATTTTTGAGGATTTTAATATAATTTTACAATATCCATTTTATTTTTAATTTTTATAAAACCCACTCGCGTCTTATAAAAAAAATACTTCAATATAAATTTTCTTAAAGAAAATATTATCGCGTAAATAATTTGGTGATGAAGTCAATCCTTTATCATTTCCTCTTTCTATCCTTGTTACATTTGTCTAAGAATAATCACCAGAAGACATAAACGATCTTTAACACGAACTTTTCATTTTGATCCCAACAAATGTAAAATAAAACATCGGGTTAATTCCACGACTTTGATTGTCTTGTTCTTGGTTTTCACGAGGGTTAGCCAAGCATTTGGTCCAAGCTTGACCATTAAAATAGGATGATGATGGAAGGGTTGGTATCATTAATGTTATTAGTATCATTAATGTTATTAGTCACTGTATATCAAATGACAAGTTCATTGAAATAGTGTTTACCTTACAAGATATAGTGAACGTTGTTGATATTCCTGTTAGAAATTTTGTTGGATAACTAACAAGTTTGACTTTTGACGTTCATTGATAATTGGTGAATTTCAATGGATCAATAAATTTGATGGTCTAAACCATGAAACTTTTATGTTATAAAAACTAAGAAACTTTCATGTAGGATTTTTGAGCCAAAAATTTATCGAGGTGTATTTTTTAAAACAATATATAAGAGGAGTTAATTATTTACAAAAGAGTGTCAATTATATATTTTTTAAATTTTATATACAAACTATGTAGGAAAAATACAATTTTCAAAATAATTCCAATTGTGAGTGTGATTCCACTCATGTTGATAATTAGTGGTTTATAGGTAAAAAACGTTGCAAGAACTTGCATCAATGCAATAAAAGAGCTCGAGTTTTGCATGCGCAAAAGATTATTTTAGAGGAATATTATGGCAGAACCATTGAATGCCAAAGACGTTTAAACTCGAGAATGAAAGAGGTTATAAAAAAAGAAGTAATAAAATGGCTTTATGCCGAAATTGTTTATCCAATATCTAATAACTCTTGTGTTAGCTCAACGCAATGCGTATCAAACAAAGGCGACATGATTGTTGTTCAAGGTAAAGATGTCAAACTGATTCCTTCTAAAACTATCACTAGATTGAGAGTGTGCATGGGCTATAGAAAGTTAAACAAGGTGATCTAGAAGGACCACTTTCCATTTCCTTTCATCGATCGGATGTTAGATAAGGGTTGGCAGGTAAATATTTTTATTGTTTTTAGATTGTTATTTGAGATATAATCAAATTATCTTTACCCCTGATGATCAAGAGAAGATAACGTTCACATACCCATATGGGACATTTGTCTTTAGAAGGATGCCTTTAGGATTGTATAATGCGCCAACATTGTTCCAACGTTTTATGATGATCATTTTCCTTAATATGATTAAGCGAAACATGGAAAAATTCATGAATGATTTTTCAGTGTTTGGTGTAATACTTGAAGAATGCATCCATAGCTTGGAGCAAGTTTTGAGAAGATTCATCGAGATGAACCATGTGTTAAATTGAGAGATATATCACTTCATGGTGAAGGAGGGTATTGTTCTCGGTCATAAGGTAACAAAGAGAGAATTGAAAGTTGTTCAAGATAAAGAGAAGATAAGCAATTTCCACTTTCTGTCTAACTCCTTGCATTTCATTTTTCCATATCATGTTTGCATTTTGATGGTTATGCATTTTTAATTTTTATTTATATACTGTTTTCATGTATCGAGGATAATGCACATCTCGAGTTTAAAGGTGTGTATTTACTCACATAAATTTTGTGCCATACCATTTCACGTTTAAATTTTTTATTTTCTATATAGTTCATGTAGTATAGTTGTATACCAAACCATTAAAAATCTTTGAAAATTTTATCTCGACTTAAATTTGAAGGTTGTTAACAAATGAATAACGAAGCTTATTTTGATTTATTTGTTTGCCCAATGATGTCTGTTCAATTTCTAGTTTGCTATGCTAGACAAATTATATCACGGGTCATTCCCTTCACGTCATTCATGGGAGAACCAATCAAATTCATCCATTTAATTAATTTTCCACCTCATTTTTTTATCAAGTGATTTTTCACTTGGTAAAAACATATTTTAAATTTAATTTACAGTAAATATTAGTGACGATTCACTTGATAAAAATAATTAAATAGATGCATTTAATTGGTTGATCCCATAAATGACATGGTAGGAATGACTCAAGATATAATTTTTCGCTATGCTAGTAGATTACTACGCCAAGTTTGCCAACAATTGATCTCTAGTTTAGAAAATCGATCTTATATTTAACACGTAATATGTATCTAGTTCTCTAGCAAACTTAGGTAATTTGAAACCATGCTCAGTTTTGAAAAGAAAAAAATAATTCTTTCAGGATGAATAAGGCAACAATGTTCTGCCAAGGCAAAAAAAAAAAATGAACTCTCCTCTACCTAAGGATAATAAGTATTTAGAGCTTTATGGTATGCTCCCTCTTAATTTTTAAGTCCAAAACCTTGGTGTATAAGTTGAAGAGAAAGCTTAGCAATGTCTAGATTAAGGTGAGGTTCATTGTATAAGCTTTTGTTTATGCCAACAAAACCTTTGGCAAGAAAAAAAGAAAAAAAATGAATGAAAAAAACAAATATGAGTTTAGATAGAAAATTTGGTTGAGTGAAAGAATATTGGATACATATTGCCCACACTTTGCGCACATCTCATACTAGGTTATGTTATATTGTTGCACTTGAATTATTTTCTACTAGGAATATTACACCGAGATTTCTAAGGGTAACACCAGAATCAAACTCTACTGTCAGAACTTATTGGCATTCAATTAAACTTTTATTGAGGTATTATTTTCATTGTTTTTTATTTTTTTTTCTCTTGCATTACTTGAGGACAAACAATTAGCTATGTAACACTCTCGACTAGGATGTCACATTGAGCCTTCGACCCAAAATCCATATTTCAAAAATTTTGTTTAAAAAGCCCAAAATAACAATTTCAAGTCCAAATCCATAATAAGTTCATTAAATTCAAATACAATCCAAAACATAAATCCAAGTAAATCAAAATAGTTTGGAGCTTCAATCAATACAAACCATTAAAATATTCGACTCGATCAAGTTTAAATAAGAGTTACAATTACACATAAGGTCCTACAAGTATATGGCACATTACATCGAGTGAAAGTACTCTGACAACAAGTCGATATTGAAACCAACCACGATGATGCTCCTCCGGTCCCTCATCACCACCTAACCTATGAACGGAAACATATCCCGAAAACACTGATCTAAAAAAGCTAAATGGATACTCTACCACTCGACTCACATCGCACATATCATAAATAAAGCATATATAACATAAATGATGACATGACGTGAGTACAATACCGCTACCATAACCACCTAAACACAAGGTATCATGCATACATATTATCGGTACACAATATATGCATATCAAGAGAAATCTATAATATCTCATAATCCATATAAGTACACACACACACACATATATATATATAAGTAGTGCGACTCGCGACCACTAAGCATCGGGATCATACACTACGAGCAGGTCCGACGTCCACTAAGAATCGATATCACATACTCTAGGATGAAGCCCGCATCCACTGAGCATTGAGATCCTACATCCATGCTTGAAATAGTCCATCAAGCATCTTCGAACTGAACTGCATCCACTAAGCATCAGGATCCTACATTTGAAATGTCTTCGAGTGTTGCAATACTTTAATTCATATATATATAGGGTATCCGGACTCACCTCATAATAATATAATAATAGGTAACCCATCGGCACACAACAAGGTTCCTAGTATACCACACCACATATTTATACCACCAATAACTTTATTGGTTTCCAACACCATTTAATTACAGACCATTTACCAAGTGATTAACCAATTATCTCATAAATAGGGTTAAAATGTTAGTTTCTCGGTTTTAATATTCATTTTACACCTTATGAGACCTTTAGGACCCTTTTCACCAAATTATAAAACCCATAAACAGATATATTAATTTTTGGACAAAATGTCCATCGAGTATTGATACGCCTATATAGGGTATCAGTACACCCCCAATATCGAAACCTCCTTAGCATACCGGTATACTAAGCTAAACAACTTCGAATAGCCAAAGAGAAAACCTACCCATAGCGATACAGTCCTTCCCTATATCGATATTGACTTGAGCTGGAGTCGATACAACTATTTGGTGTATTGATACACCCTTATATGCTAAACCCAATGTAACAGTGGTATAGATACACCCTTGTGTACCAATACAAAAAATTATCTCTGGATTTTGAATCAAGCAGGGTGTATCGATACACGGGTTAGCGTACCGATACGCCCCTTATATTTTACCCTTCCATCTACTCTAGCGTATCGATAAGGGACAACCCCGTATCGATACCCTTGCTCGAAAATGCTTATATGGGTTAGGAAATCACCAAGATTCCCAATTCAACCTACATGGTTGATTCCCCCTTTATTCTTACATGTTATTGGGATGATTTTAAGTGTGTTTATACCTAATTTACAAAAGTTCATTAACAATCCACCAATTCACCACCAAGAGAACAAGCATTCATACAATCATGCAACAATGCCTATTTATATGAGATTTAAGATTTTAGGGAGTTGAAAGAGTACCAACCTTAGTAAAACCAACTGCAAACATGTTCTTTCTTCTCTTTAAGCTTTTTCCTTCCTAAGCTCTTAGAGGGTTCTCCAACCTCTTTCTCTACAAAAGGGAAGGCAAGAAACGAATTAGACAACAAAAATAAAAATTCTCTGTGCCTAAGGGAATTGGAAAATCTAAGATTAAAGCTCTCAAACACTCTTTTCTCGTTCATGAATCAACTTCAACTCTTAAACCTCACTTTCCCCTAACCGCATACATGTTTACCTTGTTTGATAGATCACAAGCAGCCCTATAACTTCTTCTTCAACTCCAAAATGAGATTTTCAAGCAACACAACAAATATGGGACCTTTGCTAGATTTCTTCTCTTGCAAAGAAGGAAGGAAGAAGGAAAGAACATAGAAAAGGTATGATCTCACCTTTGCAAAAACATAAACCCCCTTCTTCTCTTTTTCCTCCCTTTTAAGCAATTACCAAAATTCCCCACCTTAAACCCCCTAATCCCAAAAAAAAACTTAAAACACCTAAGTCCAAGGCCCAAAACAAGCCCAAACCTCAAATTCGATGCCCAAACGTCGGAGCCCAACACTTTAGGTTAACCCGACACTCGGATCCGGATCCATGTTGTGACAAGCTAGGTTTGGAGGGTGTTACCTCATCAAAAGTATTGATTTTCATGATAATTTTGATATGTTTTTGCTTGTTCATGTGTACATTCAGTTGAATTACTTTTTAGAATCACGTATTTACACCAACAAGTTCGATGGCTGCTTATGCTTTGTAAAGGTTATGTTTGTGACTTTTTTGTAGGAGGTTTGGTAGGAAAAGTGGACAACAACATGCATGGAAGCAGTTAGGAATACCGAGGATAATGCCAGATGTTGTTGGTGCAAAAGGATCAAAAGTGTGCTAAGCATTTGTTGGCATGATGTGTGCATGCAGCCATGCCAAGAGAAGATGAACTCCGAAAAAAATAAGAGACTCCAAAAAAGTAGAAAAGGATCAATGCTATCAATTGGACAACTTTCAAAAAACTAGTAACAAAAGTCATGCCAAGAGATGTGTCAAGACATTTGCCAAGGCATCGATGACATGATTGTAACACCCTCGACCTGGAGAAGTTATATCATGGGTAAGTCTCACCACGTGTTCATGGGTCCAACCACTAAAAATCACCCATATCATCATTTTTTTCATGTCATATATTTTTCAAAGTAAATCTTCACTTAAAAAATTATTTTTAAAATGAATTAACAGTAAATATGAGTGAAGATTTACTTTAAAAAATATATGACATGAAAAAAATGATGATATGGATGATTTTTAGAGGTTGGTCCCATAGATGACATGGTGGGACTTACCCATGATATAATTTCTCCTCAACCTGGGATGTCATATTTGAGCCTCAAGCCTAACTTGAACAACAAAATTTTTATTCATAAAAGTTCGTAAAGCAAATCCATTAACTAAAATAAGTCCATTCAATTAAAAACGATATAAATCCAAGTATTTTTCAAAGGTAAATAGAGCTCCAAATATTACAATTATTGAAACATTCGACTCAAAACCAAGTTAAAATAAGAGTTAGAAATACACATATAAGGTCCTACAAGTACATGGCCCAATTATCTAGTAAATGTACTCTAATATTAAGTCGATGTTGAAAATTCAACCATTGTGGTGCTCCACTGAATCAAGCTACGACCTAGAGACCTATGCACAAAAATACATTCCAAACACTAAGCTACAAAAACTCAGTGGATACACCGCCACTCAACCAAGTATCGCACATATTATAAATATAGTAATGTAACATGAATGCATCATGGAAACATAACAATGATGCTCCCATATCCGCCTAAACACATAGCAATCATGCATGTATATCCGCATATAGCATATACATATGAATGAATAGTCTACATAGCATCACATAAATAGTAACAATAATAAGCAGTGGGGCCTGCATCCACTGAGCATCAGTATATTACACTACGAGCAAGGTTCACGTTCATTAAGCTTCGAAATCCTCAATACATGCTTAGAATGGTTCATCAAGCATCTTAGAACGAGGCACGCGTCCACTAAGCATCGAAATCCTCTATTCGATAGTCTTTGAGGTGTTGCAACACTTTACCTTAAGTATCCAGTCCCATCAATCAATAACTCAATAACTAGGTAACCTATCAGCACACAACAAGGCTCCTAGCTACCACACAACATATATATATATATAATCCACCAAGTATCTTATAGGTTACTTTCAAAATTAAGTCAACCAAAATTTACCAAGTAATTATCTCATTATTTCAAAATCTAGGTTAGATTATCAGTTTCTCAGTTTTAATATTTATTATGTACCTTAGAAGAACCCTAAGACCCATTACCTCGAATTATAGAACCCCTAATTTCTTAGGTAGATTACCTAGCGAGTACTGATACACCTATATGGGAAACACTGAAGTGGGAAGGCTTTAGATAAATGTATTAAGTTTTATTATAGTAAACGGTTTTAGAGTTTGAATGAACCAAATAGTGAGAAGTCGAAATGGTGGTCACATAATTCCAAAGAAAATGTTGTTAAATTTTACTCAAAGAAGAAAGATGGATTAACTTGTCAAGAAGAAAATATGAATAAAGATCGACCAGTAGAATTTGATGCGAAGCACTTATTAAATTCATATTTCACAAACGATATTAATATTGGAAAATTTCTAAATTCTACATAAGAAATAACCATGAAAATGTGATGACAATAAAAGTTGCTTATGTCAGGTATGTAATTCATCAATAAGTAAACTCTTACATACCAACTTCAAGCTTATATTTATATATTTGATTTTCTTTAATGATTTATTTTATAGGTTATTCCGAAAATTTTGCAAGATACAAATAATTAAGATTAAGAGTCTACACAACTTTGGATTTGCTTCAAGTAAAATGATGCGAAATTTAATGAATAAAGCTAGTTCAGTTGATAATGTTGGATTTCTATTGATGGATTGTACAATTATCTATATAGAATCAAATGATAAGAAGTGCAAGATAGTTATATTGAAACGATGATAACGTATTTATATGAAAAATAATAATCTGATCTTTTTTTGTGAGCCATACAAGAGATGAACTCAAAATCTTACAGAAGTTGTTCTAGAGCGGTGTTATATCACATGTTAACTATAAAAAAATTGATCATGTACTTACATTTGATACAATTTATAAGTGCAACGCATACAACAAGTCATTTGTTGTTTTGGTTGGTGTCAACCATCATCGAAACAATATGTCATTTGGATGTGCATTGTTGGTTAATGAAAAAGTAAGACTATGTATGGGTGTTACAAAAATCAATTAAAGAGGGAGAAGTGTAAAGATCACTTATTGTTATTATTGATAGAGATAAAGTCATGGAAAAGACTATTTCTCAAATACTACCTAAGGCAAGGAAGACATGTGTCAAAGAGAGAGAAGATATATCGATAAAAAGAACATCTATGAAAGAAAAAAGTCATTTTTCAAGAAGGAATATGATCAACCATACTAGATAAAATGGGTCATTTTTAGTCTTTACTTTACTATTGTTATACAATAATGAGCAAAGAAAAGAAGTCGTCGATGCCATTTTGTTTTTCAAGCAAATACCTAAATAATACACCCAATACCCAGACCCAATTACAAACCTAGTCAAGTCATCCAAATCATATAATCAATCCGACCCATTACAATAACCCATGACCAAATTAATAACCTAAGCTTAATTCCCTAACAACCTTAATCCCTTAAAATACCACCTATTATCACTACCACCATCAATCATCTTCGCCACCCCATTGTCGGTAATTAAACATCCAAACCTTAAAATATCTAAAACACCTATTTAAACCTTAGATCAATTGACCTCAAACCCCTAAACATGTAACACTTTCAACCTGAATGTTATATATGGGCCTAAGCCTAAACTGAAACCCAAAATTTTAAATTATTATTCAGTCCAAAAGAGTTCATCACTTCATTTAAAGTAACAGAGATAAATAAAAACGTATTAAACATTTCAAATATATATAAGATCTCTCAAATATCAATATCAAAATATTCGACCAATTACAAATTTGATTCAAAAAATTTTAAAACATTACAATAGGTCCTACGAATACATGACCCATTTATCTAAGTGATGTACTCCTCTAAGATCAATGTTGAAACCTACCACATATGGTGCTCCTCGAACATATTCGTCATATAAGAACATGTATACAGAAATAAAGATTCTGAATGTTGAGCTAATTTAATGCTTAATAGAAACACCTTCACTAAATCATGCTTTATGCATATAATAAATAAATATATGAAAATAAGATATGATAAAAGAGTACTAATTTGGCGCTTCCATACACCTCCACTTAGCATCGAAATCCACACATCTAATGAGGGTTCAATTATCAATAAGTCTCGATGCCTACTCTCCGCTATACGTTAGGTGTAATCTAAGGTCACTAAGCATCAGATCTTACACTCATCATTCATGTGGTCTAAAGTCACTCAACATCGAAACACAACTTAGGTATTCGAACCCCATAAAGATATTCTCATAATCATGTTACCAATATTCACGAGAAATAAATGAAGGTTTACACAAATATCATATGCTTTGCACAAGGTTTTCACCCATTAAAACCATATTTAATCATATAGGATATCAAGGTTTCTATTATTCAGTTTTATAATTCATGTTATACCATAGAGGCCCATTAGGACTCTTATTTCAAATTATTGACCCTCCGAACTTAAATGTTAAAAACTTGGATAAATTGGTTTAGACGCATTGGTACACCTATATAGGTATTGATATGTCCCTAACAACATCGATACTCAAATTATACTCAAAAGAATCCAGGTCAAACCTTATACCGATACGCTCTTTCACGTACCGGTACCCAGTACCAGTATGCACCTTCTCTGTGTTGTTACGTGAGTCTAATGGAACATTAGTATTGATACACTCTTTCGCATACCAATACGCCAATAAGCTATTGAAAATCCATAAGTAACAAGGGTATCGATATGAAAGAAGTCATACTAGTATGACTTTCATCAATTTACTATTTTTTTCTCATGAGTAGCGGTACTAATGCACTTATACTGGTACATGTACCCAGATTTTTAGGTCTGAAGATCAGAAAATACATCAAACTTAACTTAAAACTTCCTAAAATCCCACAAGATGATCCTACAAGTTATTTAAGGTTAGCTATCAATTTCAACACATTTTAGCTACTGATTCGTGATTTGCTACCAATTTCAACATATTTTAGCTATCAATTCATTACTTATCACTATCATCTTTGAGCTTCCAACTAAACCCCAAGACACTAAAACATGCTTCACGCATAAATATTATAATCTCCATAAACATAAGGGAGGTTAGAAATATACTTACTTTGATTTAGCAACGACATAAACCCTTAAGCTTCTGTTGTCAACTTTTCTCTTCTACTTTCCTTTCTCCTTTGATTATTCACCAACTTCTCTTACTACAAATAAGGGGTTGTAAGAGTTACAAAATCTTTGAGTAAAGAAAGAAACTAAAATGAATTAAAGCATTAGAAAGTTCCCAAACCCCAAAAATTTGTTTTTCTTCTCATCCTCTAATTAGTACATTTCTTTCTACAATTTTAGCTCTTTCTTACTTTAAACTAAAGATATCTTTAAGTTAGATCAATATTTTTTTCCATCAAAACGAGATTTTTTTCCTAAAATTAAAATTTTCACCTTTTCTCTTCAATTTGTAAGAAAGAAAATA
Organism: Abelmoschus esculentus; assembly: GCA_035048815.1. NCBI lineage: Eukaryota > Viridiplantae > Streptophyta > Magnoliopsida > Malvales > Malvaceae > Abelmoschus > Abelmoschus esculentus. The sequence goes on from JAUCBN010000044.1 coordinate 7,405,743, forward strand.
GAGTGAAAAGAAAGAAAAAAAAAACATAAAACATGGGTAATCTCATTTTGTTTCTCTATAGAAAATTAAAACTTTTTCTCTTTTACCATTTTCACTATAATTTACTATAATATAACCCTTTAAGTTATTCTAATCAAAAACCACAACTCAAGTCAATCGAAAAAAAATCCTAAATTCTAACATTTTATTTGAGGCTTATATTCTAGATTAACCTGACTCCCAAATTTCAAAATCTGAATTGTTACAAAACAACTAACCCCAAATAAAATAACCTTGATCTCAAAATCTAACCTATCAAAATTTACCCATAATCAATCAACCTTAATTAAAGCAACCCTCTGTAAACCTCATTTCCTACTCACCCACTCAACCATCATCAACCTCAACCGATCAAGTCTCTTAAAATTTGAGTCTGTATATTTTCAAAAATGAGAGAGTGATTATTTGATCGTAATAAAAGTTATAAAATCAGAGATCAATATAAATCAAAAGTGGTGAATCAATAAAAAATCAAAATGTTTTCAATTTTTTCTGAATATCTAATTTTTTTTAGAAAAATTAAAATCAAAAGATAAATTCGGTTTTTAAACTTCTTTAAATTCATCGTTTAAAAATTAAAAATTAAAAATTAAAAATCAAAAGGGGTTCAGAATCAAGAGAGCTTTTTCGATTTTGAAATCAAAATTTTATTTTTTGTATTGAAAAAAAAATCGTATTCACCTTGATTTGGGGAAGGAGTCGATTCCTTGTGCATGTTGATGTTGTCGTTTGAACCATCGCCTTAAGGCGCGTCATCGATGAACGGTAGAAGGAGATAGAGACGGAGAACAGTCGTTGCTATGTGTAAAAAAGAGTTGAGTGGTGAGAAAAGTGAGAGTTAAGGTTAGCTTATAATATTTATTTTAATCTACTTTTTTAAATATCATTTTATGTTTTTTACCGATAGTAAAAAATGTTGTCGTTTGTCCATGACCCGTGTAACCCATGGGTTAATTCCAATTTGGAAACTTCTCATCTTTACCTGTTTTAATTTGTATCCCTTTTTACTCTTTTTTTTTCTTTCTTTCTATTATTTTGCTTTGTTTTTAACTTTCCCCTTTAATTTTCTTTTTTTAATCTGCTCCTTCTTCTAGTTTTAATTATTTTCGTTTTTTTTATTTTAACACCTTATATTTCTGTTTATTAAATTTTGAGCACCCTTATTTTATGCATCTTGCATTTTGATCCTTGATTTTATTTTATTCATATAGTATCATATTATAATTATAGATTGTTTATTTTACACATTTATATTATATACGGTGTGAAAATTTTCTGTATATTATATTACATATATAATATCTGCATTTGTTACATTTATTAAGTATGTATATATAGGTTTATTTTGTATTGTGTATTATATATTCATATCATATGTATATATAGTATTATGTTATGCATATTATATGTTACATGATATAATGTATGTTTATCATATATTATTCTTTTTTATATATTATATTGATTATTTTTATGTTTATTTTTGTTTATTTATTTTGTTCAATCTTGAATCATATTATTTATAGTTTGGTTATATTTATGTATTTTATTTATCCAATTTTTTGGACACTTTAATTTACGTATTTATTTTTATCGTAAATTAATTTATTGTAATTTATATTTTTCACGTTTGTTTAATTAGTTGTCTTTGATTTTATTTTAATTAACTTTATCATATTATCTATTTACTCATTTATTAATTGTTCATGCGTATATTTATTTTTATCGCATTATTTTAGTCTTCAAGATTTTATTATCCTATTCGGGAGTGTTGTCCCGACTATCCAAGTATCATCCTTTTCGAGTATCGTAAAGTGTGAGATTTTAGGTATTCGAATCACATGCTCACACATTTATATTCGTAAAGTGTGAGTTTAGTCTTCAATATTGTCTCGGACTCTACTCAGTTCACCCGGTTGAGAGCAAATCTCGAAAATTATTTTTCGTGATTTTAGGTTTTGGGAATTCAGGATTCTTTTAAACGGCTACTAGATCAAAACATCCCTTATATATATGTCACCCTAGATATTAGGGTTTTATTCCGAATTTGTTATAGGAAATAGTTACTTTAATTATTTCCTTAAACTTCGGGATCTATATTTAATCTGAATTTGAAAAGGGATAAAATTAATAATTTTATCCTTTGATTAAATTCGGGATTAAATATAATTTACTTATACATATATATTTATTACTCATTTTCAGCCATTGGGTGTTGTAACCCCCTCGACCCGGTCTAGACGCCACCCGACTCGAATGAGCTACACGGGGAATACCGGGACTAATCCGGAGACTCGCCCCGATAAACGACCCTATAAGCATAAACCACACTTCAAACAATATTCCTAGATGTAAAGTCACCTAGGCACAAAGGCAAAGCACATATATCTTATGCATAAATCAATATCATAAACTTGGCCACACATACTTCAAAAAGTCTTAACAATTCTCATAAAACTCAATATCAAATAGTTCAATATCATAGGTTCCAAAACAGAATTCCAAACTCAATAATCCTCTAATCCATTGCTCTCAACTACTTAGGTTCATAACTTAAGAAAATGCATACTTGAGCTAAAGAAAATACTAAAATAGGCACGATTGGCTCCTTTGCTTTTCGATTGCTTCCAACGATCACTTATCTGCATTGTAAGGGAAAAAAAGAGTGATTAAGCTTAAAGCTTGGTGAGGGCATTGTGCATGAAATATCCCGGACATTAGAGATTTTTAATGTAAAACTTGAGCATTTGGTTTTGTTTTGTGTTGGATATTAAGTGATGGGCTTGGGATAAGTTGATCGATCAATAGGATGTACAGTGCACTATAATTATAAAAATTCGTACGTGTGTAAATTCCTTGAGTGATGCATTAGAGGTTAGCCTAGTGTTGTGTGATATAATTGTTACCTTATCACATTCGGGTATGGCGAACTATACCGGACACCAAGGTGTGATCTTTATATTATGATAGTCAATCTGTGTGAATTGGTGAACGATGTCATTCGCATGTGTTCGTTTATCCCAACGTTTGGAGGTAACTCCATTCGTGTCACTTAACCAACATGTTAAAAATGCAAGTGTAAATGTTTTATTGATTTTTGTGCAATTTGTAAATTGCATGTGTTTTATAAAAGTGCTCAAAGGTTTTGAAGCATTGCTTGTTAACCATATAAGACTTGTTTTGTGGCGTATGCCATGTGATAAACACTTGCGGATTTTTGAATATCTTAGTGACATAATAGTTACAAATGGTTTTCTTAAGTATGACTTGTTTTTAGATTATTTTATCGTATAATATGGGCTGCATTACAAGTAGTTAAAATTGTTTTATAATCACTCGCTAAGCGTAAGCTTAACCTCTCTCTTTTCCTTGTAATGCAGACAAGAAGTGAGTTAGTCATCCGGGAAAGCAAGGAAAACTCTTAGTGTTTTTTATTTCATATTTTAGCTCAAGTATGTTGCTTTTATATTTTGAACCTTAGGTATTTTAGGAAGCAATGGTGATGAGGAACCTTATGAAATAGAAGTTGAATATTGAACTTTGCATATTGGTATGTTGCTTTTATGTTAATAAAGTTTTTGGATTTGATTCACATCTTAATTTTGCTTATTCATGTTGAATTATGACTTTGTTGAACATTGGTTTCAATTGTATTGAGAGCATGGAACTAGGATGTCAATCATCTAGAAATCTTGTGGGATTATGAGGTTTAGGTCCTATAAGTTGATAAATGCATCTAGTATACTTTTTGGATCAAAAATTTCTGGAAAATTATAATTAGGTCTCTAAAATTTGTTCGTTTAAAATAGGACTCGTTTCAATTAATTTCCATTGCAAATAAACTTAGTCCTTGCATGAACATGTAGGATCTAATTAATGCATTTAGAAAAGATAAAGGATAATAATTTAGGGTTGTTTATCGGGGCGAGTCTTTGGATTAGCCTCGGTATTCCCCGTGTAGCTCGTTCGAGTTGGGTGATGTCTAGACCAGGTCGAAGGGGTTACAGTTAGTCATCCGGGAAAGTAAGGAAAACTCTTAGTGCTTTTTAATTCATAGTATAGCTCAAGTATGTTGCTTTTATATTTCGAACCTTAAGTAGTTTAAGGAAGAATGATGATGAGGAACCTTATGACATATAATTCGGTTAGTTTGAATCTTGCACATTGGTATATTTGCTTTTATTTTAATAAAGTCCTTTGGATTTGATTCATACATTGTTTGTGTCTAAGCATGTTGAATTATGACTTTGTTGAATATTGATTTGAATTTGTGTTGAGAGCATCGAACTAGGATGTTAATCATCTAGAAATCTTGTTGAATTATGTGATTTATGCCATATAGGTTTTTAAATGTATCTAGTATACTTGTGGTCACGTTTAAAGCATGGAATATATACCTAATTAAGGATTGATAATCTTAATTTCACTTTTAGATTAAAAATACCTGGAAAAATTATAATTAGGTCCCTAAAACTTGTTCGACTAATTTAGGACTCGTCTCTCTTTAGTTTTCGCTGTAAACGAACTCAGTCTTTGCATGAACATGTAGGATCTAATTAAAGCATCTAGATAAGATAAAAGAATTTTTTTAAGGTTGTTTACCGGGGCGAGTCTCTAGATTAGCCTTGGTATTCCCCGTGTAGCTCGTTCGAGTCGAGTGGCGTCTAGACCGGGTCGAGCGGGTTACTTTTATTGGTATCAGAGCCTAGGTTTACAAAACTTTGGGAGGTTTGTTAAGTTTGTTAGTTTTGCCAGGTTTACAAGACTTTGAGATTTATTGTTAATTTAATATGCTTTGATGCTTTGCACAGTGTTTGCTTTATATGCTGATATGATATGCACGGTGTTTGTTTAAATATTACTGAGATTAAAGCATGTTATGTTCATAGTTAAACATGATGATCATAAGGTTCTCATTGCTTTTACTACTTTAGGTTTGGATTTATTTGAGTTATTAAACACCTTGCTTCTAGATGACTCACTTGGTTTTAAATATTTTTTTTTATTACATAGAAATACTAGTATGGAAGAAAACCCTTTAACGAGAGCAATGTAAACTTTAGATATACTTGTAGAAAACATGAACCTTGGAGTGAGAATTGCTAGTTCTTTTGGTAAGATCATAGTAGTCGTAAGTTTTCTCGTATTTTGGAGGAAGCTTTCATGTGTTATCTTGGTGGAAAGTTTGGGTTGTTTCTTGGTGTGTGAGAATACACTACAAGAAATTAGTAATATTGTAACAAAATTATTTATCACTAAAAATATTAAATTTGTTACGATATGTTTATTTTAACAATTTTTGTTTGTCACTATGTTTGTTAGAATAACCTCGTCATGTAAAGTATATTGTGACAAAAATGTGTTTGTTATTATTTTATATAATTTATTATAACAATAAAATTTTGTTATTACTATTATTTTATCCTCACAAAATATTTATCACAAAAAAATATTTATTTTCTCACGAGAAATACATTTTGTCACAATTAACTTGTATGTAATATATAATATATAATAGTTTTATAACAAAAATTAATTCTTCACTTATATTATTCCGTTAGTAAATATAATTTAATGTGACAAAATATTTGTTAGAATAAAATATTTTTTCACCAAAAAAATTAAGTTTTGTCATAATTAACTTAAATTATAACCCCAGATAAAAATAGTTTTCGTGATAAAAATACATATTATAACAAATTTTATTTTCTCACTAATTTTATTTTATAACTAAAAGTTTTTGTAAGAAAAAAATATTTATCATAAATTGTTATTGTGACTAAATAAATATTTGTCATAAATTGTTTTTGTGACCAAAATAATATTTGTCATAAGTTATTTTTTTTTACCAAAATAATATTTATCATAAATTGTTTTTTTTACCAAAATAATATTTATCATAAATTGTTTATAATATTTATCATAAATTGTTTTTTGACCAAAATAATATTTGTCATAAGTTGTTTTTGTGACCAAAAATAATATTTGTCATAAGTTGTTTTTGTGATTAAACTAATATTTGTCATAAATTGTTTTTGTGACCAAACTAATATTTGTCATAAGTTGTTTTTGTGACCAAAATAATATTTGTCATAAATAATTTAGTGATAAATTTATTTTTGTGACTAAAAATAATATTTCATATTTTTTGTGACTAAATAACTTTATTATAATTTGTTATTGTGAAAAATATTAATTGTCATAATTATTTTTAATAATAAATAAATATTTATTATAAATTTTTATTTGGATTAAATAAATTTTTCATGAAAAACTATTATGAATAATAATTTTTTTATAATTTATTAATTTTACTAAATATTTTTTCTCATGTTTTATTATTATAAAATAAAATAATTATCATAATTTTATAATACAAAATAGCATTCGTTAAGATAAATAAAATAATTAACTATAACGGTTATAAATATATTTAAAAACTTATATTATCAAAAACCGTATTAAATAACATTAAAATAAGTATAAAATGTTTAGAAAGAAAAATTGTAAAAACATAAAGTGATTGTCTAAAAATAAAAACGAATTCAAATCCACCATGATGATCCATAAGTTCTTCACACCTGCATTTAAAAATTAAATTATATTAATTTATTAATAAATGTATAAAACAACATATAAAATAATGTTATTATTAAAAATTAAAATATAATATTACCTTGAATGTTCAAGTAGAAGTGTTTCATCCAAATCTGTCAAGTAATTGTTGAATCTGATTTTGGAGAACATTTTGGTTTTCCTTCAACTCATTGATGGTTGTATTCTGGTTAAGAATTTTTTGATTTTGGCTTTGTAGTTGAGCTAGTAATTCTTGGGTTCGTTTTTCATTCCCAACTCTTTCAGCATGTAGTGTAGATTCCAATTCCAATTCTTTGAAATTTTTTGACTTTACTCCGTATCCAAGGCCACGAGTATAACCATATTTTGAATTTAAAACTTTCTCTAAAATCTGACGCCCATTCACCGCAATGCCCTTTTCAGTTTCTTCATTTAAGATTATACTCATTTTTTCCTGTATAAGTAAAATAAAAAAATTAAAACAATTAATAAACAAAGATTATATTTTAAACTCAAAAAAAATCTTACATAATTCTCTTCTGCTTGTTGGTTAACCCATGTCCCATCTTTTTTATGATGTGCATCAAAATACAACCTCATTTCAGTAGGTTCAACAGGTCCAACAAACTCAGTAGGCTCGATATTTGATTCCTCTGAACGATTTTCAATATTTTCTTGGATAGTCTCCTAAATTTAAAAAAATTCAAACAAATAAAACACAAATATAAAAATGAATATAAAAAATAACTTATTAATTGACCTTATTCTAAATAAAATACAAAAAAAAACAAATTCAAAACATACCAATTCATAAATTCATTGGACAAATGATTTTGAACCTGAAGTATGCGGGATGCTCATTTTTTCCCTATTATTCTTGTTTGCTTTGCTTTGACCCTGTACATAAAATATTTATATATTTATTTTATTTATAAACAATATACTATTAATCAAAGGAAAAAATATTTTACCTGAAATTTTTCACTTTCAAAATGCTTACACATGTTCTTCCAATCATCTATCTTGACATCGCTAGGAGGATTAGCTTGTGCTTCTTCTGAAAAAGTAAATTTCTTGAAATGTGTATGACATTTGTGTTTAAAAGTCATAAAACGCCTTGTCATCATTTTATTTATTACTTCTTTTGTATGTGGATCATCTAAAGATATGTCAAATTCATCCTACAAAATATTTAATACAAATTTTATTATTAAAAGAATATAAACATTAGTAAAATATAAATATAATTATATTAATAAAAAATTAAAAATAATACTTATTAATATATCTAACCTGAATTTTTTGGAACATAGGTACTTTATCTTCCTCCTTCACATCCTTCCAATAAAATACATTAGTTGGTATAAAATTTCGAGTGATAATTCCTACCTCCATTTTAAGTAGACGTTCATCATCACCAACTGGTAAATGCAATCCCTTTTCTATCTTTACACCTTTAATTTTACCATTTTGTTTCAATCTCTTTTTTACCTCGAAACCTCTAGCCACTCCACGACCTCTTTTTGTTGTAACTATAAACATGTAACATATAAATGTGAATATATGATTATTATAAAACTAATATATAGGAGAAAATACAATAAAATATATATAAATCTATTTGGTTAAAAAGAACTTACTTTGACTATTTAACGATTCAGTTGGCATTGTCTCACTTGACATATTTTGTAAGTTGGATTGTATTGAACTTTGAGAGAATAACATGTCAATATTTTGATCGTTGAACGTAACATTCTCTGAAAATAAAAAAATGTAACAAATAAATATTATAAAACACTATAAATTAATAAATAAAAAATAATTCTAACAAATGTTGATTATATATATATATTTGAGTGTTTATATCTCTTTATTTTAACAAAGCAAAATTTATTATTAAATTGAAACTAATACAAAGTATTAAACAAGAAAAGAAACATCTAAAACAAGGAATAAACCTCAACCAAATATAAGTAATTACCGGCTCTAATTAATTAAAAATACACACTCAAACTAATTAAAATATTACCTTGATTGTTTATCGACTCATTATGTTTATTGGATTTTGATTGTTTTTGTCAATTAGAATCAACCAAAGTTGAAGAAATTCTCACTTTTTTGTTTTTATATGTGATTGTCTAGAAAAAATAAAAAATTAGGTTATAAACCACGAATTATAGATCATAATATACTAGATAAAATAAAATATAAAAGAAAAACTTACGGTTTTGCTTTTTCTCTTCCAGATGATACTGAGATAATGACTTAAGACGACTAAACAAAATTATAATTAGGGTTTGACAAAACCCCATGTTTATAGGAAAAAAAATAAAGTTTCCTTTATAAATTTGCCTCTCAAATCTAATACTTTCCAATTAATATCGAGAGGGAACTTTATTAATGTAAAATCAGTTCCCGCTTTAAAAAAAAAAACCTTTATTTATTTATTTTAAATAAAATTTTATTTCAATAGTTAATATAATTAATAAAATAATAATTAAAAAAAACTTAAATAAAGTTGGCGTAAATATACGTTGGTTTTGACTTTTGAGTTCGTGAACCATATGGTTGTGGTTCATATTCCTTGGTCTGCTCCTTCCAGTTTGTTCATATTAAAGTATTTATTTTAAGTGGTTTCTTTTAATGGACTTCCTAATACAAGTCGGATAGATTTATTTAATCCAAATTGAGTGAAAATTAAGTAATTTATATTACTTGAATGAAATTACTAGTATTTCCTATTTATATATATATATATATATATTCTTTAAGATTTTAGTTTCTTTCTGTAATTTTTTTTATGTTCAAGTTCACGTAGGTTTTAGGATTACAGTATATGTGTTTATCTTATGTTTGGTTTAATTTTGGATTTATGTTAAAACTTAATTTTTAAATAATAGGTTGTTATTATTGTTATCGATATTTATCCGTTAAATAAAGACTGTTATTGATATAAATTTAAATATGACCGTTATTTTTATAAATAACAGTTTCAGATAGTGATGTTAATGTTAAATATTAACGATCGTTATAATAGTAACAGATCGTTTTTTAAATCCTTGAAAGAAACTTATAAACGAATTTGTACGTAAATATAAATGAACAAACATATCTTTAATTAAACTTATTTATAAAATTAATTAATATAATTTTTTAAATGAGTATAATTTAAGGATACATTGAATATTAATAATGGAAATTATAGGCCTATGATTAAAATTTATAAAATATGGGGCCTAATTTAAAATACAAAAGAAAACATTGACAGAACCGACAATGTCCCTTTGGTTCTTCTGGATTTCGCCCTAAATTGAAAATTTATATTTGTTCTTCATTTTCTTCGACGTCTATCCCTTTTCAATTCTCTAAAATCATTGGGTTTTTATTTTTTGTTTAATTTTCTCAATTTCTTCCAACCCTCCACAAGACCATCATAATCCCCTGATTATAACTCTATTACGACGTCCTTGCACTCCGCCGCTTTCCCTTCTCCCCGACCTGATTTTGTTTTTCGTCTCAGAATACTCATTCGTCTATTATTTAATTAACTTCACTCGCATTATCACGTCGGGTCGGATTTAATTCGGAATCAATTGATAGTTTCAACTCTGAAGATATTGCCCCTTCTGTTCTGCTAGAATATCTGTAAGTTGTTTTTTTAGCTCAGTAATATTTAGTTTCTTTATAGTTTTGCTTTTCTCGTGAAACCTGACAGATTTATTTATGTTATGAGTAACGAATTTATCTTGCTAATTGGGTTTACTGAGATTTTTTTAATTTGAACTGCGAAACCCCATAGATTTAGGAGCATGATTTCTTATAAAGTTTTGTAAGTTGTTGATTAGGTTGTACGTATTTGTTACTTTGATTTATATTTTTTGTTTTAAATTATTTCAAAGAAGAATAAACATAACGTAAGTTCAGAGCTTGATTTGTTTTGGATATTTTGTGCATTCTCCACAAAAGCACATAACTCGGGTAGTGTCGCAATGAGCAGCACATATTGAGACTACCCATCGCCCATATGGTAGCTCTGGTGTTTTAGTGTAATTGCAACTAAAATTTAGCTTTTCAAAGCAGTCTTCTCCTGTTTCATTAGAGATGTTATTTAGCCAGACTCATGATTGCAATGTAACATTGTTTTAAGATTTCTCTTTCAAGCTAAGACTTAGAGTAAAATGCAGTCATTTTAAGAATAGTTACATTCTTTAGCGCTACATAATCAATCTTAATTTGATATTAAGAGTTAAATTGGTTATATACCAAATTCTGTGTCTTTATTTGACAGCAGTTCTGTCAACAACATGCTTTGTCCATCTCTAGGATGATCAAATAAAGACATGGAATTTGATATATAACCAATGAGTTAGGCAGAGGAGCTTGAATGGCCTGTGACATGTTTAAAAGGTAAATCCTTGTTGGTCTTCATTTTAAAGTTGTCTTGGGGAGCATTTATTTACTTCATTTGGGAGGAACACAATCATAAAGTTTATAAAAGTGAAACCTTTATTTTGAATTGTATTAAAAATGTTGTCAGTACTAGATTACAGAATAAAAATGTAAAAATTAAAAGTGTAAATAGATCACCATGTGCAACTTGAAATTCTCATTGGGATGGATGCTAAGTGCTTGCTTAGGTTCTTTGTAATAGCTTTTGCTATTTCTTGGATAATAAAATATAATATTTATCCCCAAAAATAAAGTATGCAGTTCAACATGTCCAAAGTATTAAATGGTGTCATATGCCCATTTCTTACAGAACTTTTAATAGAAACGAGCCAATGAAAGAAGTACTGACCACTAAATCCATGAAAGCATCTACATTCACCAAACTCATGATTGCAAACACTTTGACCACTGCAGTAGCTTTTGTAGAGTTTACCACCTATTGTCCACCCCAAATAACATAAGTATGGTGTGAAAGTCAAGATTAAATCTTGTTTGATTGATTAAATCTTGATTTTGTTGCATGTAATTAGTTAAAAAAGTAATTGATTTTCTATTCCTGATGTCCAGGTTGGTACAATGGATAGAAGTTGGATATCACATAAAAATAGATTTAGTACTGAATATCAAGAAGGAGTTCGTGATTTTTTAAATCTTGCAAAACAAAACACAGACTCTATTGGTAGGATTCGTTGTCCATGCAAAATTTAATATAATTATTTATGACAACATATGTTATCACTATGATAAAATAAATAACTAAAAACATAATTTAATATAAAAAATTTAAATCTTATTATTTATTGTGATAATATTTTTATATAAAAATAAGTATAACATATAGTTACAAAATTTGTCATTAAATGATTTTTTTAGCGCAAAAAAAGAGAAAAAATATAAAAATAAATTTTATCACTATAATTAAACTATATAACTATAAAAATCTTGAATATCATTATTTGTTGTGATAATTTTTTGTAAAAATACGTATATCTTATAGTTACAAAACTTATCACTATATGATTTTTTTTGCGCCAAAAATTTAAGAAAAATATTTTATAGCAATAATTTTATCACTATAATTAAAATCTATAACTTATAGTTACATATCAAGTTGCTATATTATTCTTTACGTAAAAAAAATTTATAACAATAAATTTTGTCGGTATATCTCAAATATATAAATACGAACATAATTTATCACAAAAAATCCACTTTAATTATTTGTTGTAACAATTGTTTTTTGTAATAATATATACCCTATAGTTACAAAACTTGTCATCATATATCTTTTTTTTTTTGCGCCAAATAAATGGAAGAAAACATTTATAACAAACAATGATAATAAAATATATTTTGTCACCATATATCACATAAATTTGTTAATTATGTCAAAATGTTACGACGATTTTAAATTTTGTGGCAAGTATATATATATATATATATATTTCTAATTTAAAGTGACGCTAATTTATTTTATCACGAATAAAGTATTAATAGTGACAAAAATAATTTTGTCAAAATTAAATTTGTGTAACAATTGTTTTTTGTAATAATATATATCCTATAGTTACAAAACTTATCATCATATATCTTTTCTTGGCGCCAAATAAATGGAGGGAAACATTTATAACAAACAATAATAACAAAATATATTTTGTCACCATATATCACATAAATTTGTTAATTGTATCAAAATGTTACGACGATTTTAAATTTTGTAACAAGTGTATATATATATTTCTAATTTAAAGTGATGCTAATTTATTTTGTCACGAATAAATTACTAATAGTGACAAAAATAATTTTGTCAAAATTAAATTTGTGTAACAATTGTTTTTTGAAATAATATATACCCTATAGTTACAAAACTTGTCATCATATATCTTTTTTTGGCGCCAAATAAATGGAGGGAAACATTTATGATAAACAATGATAACAAAATATATTTTGTCACTATATATCACATAAATTTGTTAATTGTGTCAAAATATTATGACGATTTTAAATTTTGTGACAAGTATATATATATTTATAATTTAAAGTGACGCTAATTTATTTTGTCACGAATAATGTATTAATAGTGATAAAAATAATTTTGTCAAAATTAAATTTGTGTCACAATAATAGAAATTTCTTGTAGTGTTGGCTCATTTTCTGGACTAACCTGTAAAGATACGATAGATAAATGATTGAAGTACATACTCTATAATCTCAAGCAGAGAGATCTGAACCAGAGATTTAGAATTTGGATCTTTGCTTTTATGGATAAGAACATCATTAAGCCATCTCATTTTCCAACTGGCACAGCAATTGGAATCTTCTTCCTTGTGAGGAATAATGGCATGAAACTGTTGTGAGCACTGAAAAGGCAATACAAATTTACCTGTAGTTTTTTCATCCTCGGGAAGAATCAATCCTCAAGTTGCCAATCCGAAAGGTACTGTGAAACGCAGCGGCTTGGGCGGGTTCTCAACTTTTACTTCGACCTTGTCTTGCCGTTGAGGTTGACATGGACATGGTAATGCCATGAACTTTGGGATCTCGTCTCCCGGCATTAGTACAGGAAAGCTTTGGCTTTGTTTTTTCTTCAAATCCTGAAACACAGTAACAAGGTTAAGGTTCGATTCTCCTCATCATCTCAGGTTTCTGTTTTCCGAAAGATCGTGAGACAGAGATAGAGATGTTATCATGTTACCGTGATATCAGGGTTGGGTTTGGAGGGAGAAGCTTCGATGTCGGTGAAATATCGGCGTAGTGATCTTAGCTTGTCCCAGTGGTAGCAGCAGGAGAAGATGCCACTCAAGCTGAAAATGATGATCAGGAGGAGAGCTGTGCCAAGAGGGAAGCCGAGAGATGGTCGAGATGCATCCCCGTGGGACGGTGAAACGACCTGATTCTCCATCACATGGACTCCTCTTCTCCGACGATGAATTACTGCGTATTTCTGATGCTGCCGTTGTTCCTTCTCTCATATGTATGAAAAAAACACAGAAAGAAATTGTTTGTATATGATGTTAATTGGCTGAAGCCAATTTGAGCAGGGGAATAAGAAGGGAGAAGGGATTTTATAAGATGAAGAGGTGTGTATGTGAACGATAATACCATGCGGAAAGATGCACCGCCAAATCCCCTTACTGTCGGGGACATAGTACAGATTTTAGTGGGTCCATATGTCACATGGGTAAACATTAGATTAAATATAAAAAAATTTAAAATTTTACAAGTTTTATTTGATAATTAAATTTTTATTTAATTTTTTAATTAAATTAAGGTTTGTAAAATTTAAATTAAATTTTCAAGATTTTTTAAATTTAATTATAATATAATTATAATAATTGATTCGAATTTAAAAGTATTTCTATAATTATATAGTGTCGTTCATGAGTATAGATAAAAAATACATCTAGAGCTTAAATTTCTTTAATATTTGATATTATGATTTTATTTTTTAATAATTATTTTTATATATTTAATTTTTAAATTTATTTTTTAATATTTTTTATTATGAATCTATTTATTTTTGATATTTATTAGTGTTTAAATTTCTATAACACTTTTTTATTAAGGGTTTAATTTTTTTTCTTAATATTTATTATAAGAGCGTACTCTTAAAAGTCATTTTTTATAATTTATTATTAGGAATCTATTATTTCTCGATAAATGTTGTTAGAGATAATTTTTTTAATATTTATAATTAGGAGCTCAATATTTTCTTCAATATTTATTATTAGAGACCTATTTTGAGAAGTTCAATTTTTTATACTTGTTATTAGAGACATAAATTATTTTTTTAATATTTGTTATTAGGGATAAACTCTTAAAATTTAATTTTTTTATACTTAGTATCAAAGATCCATTTCTTCTAATGCTTGTTAGTAAGATATAGTTTTAAATTTATTTTTTGATATTTATTAATAGAGATCTAATTTATCTCGATCTTGAAAATTAACTATTTATTATGAAAATATTAAATTTATTTTAAAATTTAAATTTTATTTTAAGTATTGTAATCACGTGAAATTTATGAAATTATATTTCAATTGAAATAAAAAATTCATTTTTTGAGCAAGTTTTACTATTTGCTCACCCATAGTGCTGGCCATGACCGAAGACCAAAATCTTAGTCTGAAGTTTTACTTTTTATTCTATTTCATCATTTAGGTTTAAAATTTGTTATTATTATTATTATTTTTAAAACTGAAAGTTTGGAACAACAATCTTTAATTAAAATATAATGTACCTTATTAGAACAATATAAAGAAGTGAGAAAGCAAAAACCCGGGAAATTTAGAATTTAGAACAATGAAAAAGAAGCTGGCAACTTGAAAGGGAAACTAACTGCTTACTAGTGATCAGATTCTATGGACGGTAGTCACCTACTTGTGTCTCAAGCATTGCAGGGATTGGTTCCAACTGTTTGTACTTTCAGAATCAGAAACACCAAAAATTCAACCTTTTCAAACAACCCTGATTGTCTTAACTCACAGCTAATCCCCTCTACCTTCACAAAAATTGTGGAATTTGCTTAGACAAAGAATTCTACTTTTTGTCCGTATACCCTTCCGTAAACCAAAGCTTAGCCCTTTTCAAACGAAACAGGCACCGGGGTCCTACACCAACAGAGTTGTGGTTGGCCTTTTGAAGTGGTTAAAGGGCGGAATTATAAACCAAAACCAAAAAGACAAGAAAATGTAAGCAGAAGAAATTAATTGAGTCATTTCATTTCATATCACACAGAATAAAATCTCCAATTTTTCGTGGTTTTACTGTGAAAAGTGAAACTTTGAAGAAATTTCAGGATGTTTCTGCAATACAAGAAAGTTCCAAGCAATGAAATATCAGACAATAAACTAATATCAATAACCAATTGTTTAAGACTTAAGAGGCATGCATAATTTCTTCCCTGTGAATTATGATTGATGAAAACATCAGGGTGGCTACTGGCTATGAGATCTTTATGCAAAAGAAATGTGGTGTAGAATCCAAATTCGAAAGCTGAGGAGAGATTCTTTTAGATATCTTTTGACTTTCCTACCCACCAAGAAAAAAAAAAGTTGTAGCAGAAAAAAGTTCAGTACCCAGGTGAAGGTCATTTTCTTACCTTTCTGGTCTCCATTAAAACTTGGTCTGCTTTTGTTTTTCAGCCTGGATGGTCACTGTTCGAAAACCAGGCTACTACTTGGTGCCATCTTCTTTACCTTTACCATCCAAGATTTTTTCTAAACCAAGTATGTATTGGGGACCATGGAAGGGCAAATAGGGTGAAAACAAGAATAGCTGAGGAATGTGATGGATTTTCAAACTTAATGGTACAGTGATTTTAGATGGAAAAGAGTTGCTATCCAGACTAGAAATGTTGATAGCCATTTCTACCTATTGTGAAAATGGGACCATCAGTGTTTTTGTCGGTTTCCGAACACAAATTATTTAATCTCAACGCTTGTCATTTTGCAGCATCGTATGGCTGAAAATAGGGAGTGTGTTCAATTGGGTTGAATCAAAATATTTTAAGTTGGTGGAGTTTATATATTTTGTTTGAGGACTTAAATTTCAGTTAATTTTTTTTTAATTTGAGTAAATTTTATAAAATTCATGTCGAATTGAGTTAAGTTTTTAAATTTTTGTATAAATTTAATTGTAAGTATTTACTAAATTAAAATACAAACTAAATCTAATTTAAATCACTTTTTATATTCATATAAATAACATATATATTTTTCATATTCTTTCTCTCTATATTATATATATATATATCAATTAGAATTGAGGGACTCAACTTAAACTTATAAATCAAACCATTAGTTACTAAAAGTTTTGAGTTATTTAAATTTTCATTTTATGATACAAATTTGATTTGAATTTTTTGAGTTTGAGTTTATAAATTTTATTGCCGATTCAAAATAAATTGAGTTTTTATCGAATTGAGTAAAAAAATTTTTTTAGTTGATTTGAAGTTCACTCCCTCTTACATAAAAAATTTAATAATTCTTAGTTGATTCGAATAACTTAATTTCTAGTTGAATAACAAAATTAATCATGGGATATGACTAGGGGTGCTTAATGAGTTTAGCAACTCGTGAGCTGCTCGAACTCAACTAGGTCAAAACTCGATAAATATTCAATTCAGGTTGACTCGATTTAAACTCGAACTCGACTCGAGACCTTAACGAGTTAAATCAAGCAACGTCTAATTCAACTCAATAAGTTCATGAGCAACTCATTAGCTTTTTTTTAAAATATTTTTCTAATAGTTACTTAAAATTTCTTTCATTCAAAAAATAAGTCTAAATAATAATTATTAATTCGTAGATTGTTACTTTAATTTTTACATACTAGTTTAGCGTATTTGTAGATTATTATTTTAAAATTTAAACTTTAAAATTATTTTATACAATGTTTTGATATTTTTTTGTTAAATTTATTAATTTATATTAATATTAAGCCTTATAGATTATTATTAAATTTTACTTTTAGTTAAAAAATAAAATAATTTATTTAGTAAGCTTAACTGTAATGAGTTAAATGAATAACAAAACTTTTTAAAAAACAAAAATCAAATAATATCTAACTTGTGATCGACTCACACGATAAACACCTTAAAAAATATGTAGGATTTGGTGGTTGGCCAGTCTTGGTCATTGGCTTCGTAACGCTTCAATACATAGTTAAAATATCACATCGTACGTAGAAGCACTGCTTTCAATCCTGTAAATTGCCTTTCATATAAGATACCTGCATTCATACTTATTTTACTTTATATATTTTCTAATTCTAATTAATTAATTAATTAATTAATTAATTAATTATGCATTAATAGTAACGCTTCAAAAGTGGGTTTAGAAGTTAGTGATCTGGTTTAACCTAGTTTGAAATTAAATACTTAAAAAATTATTTTTAATCAAAATAAATTATAGAAAAATATATTAAAATTCTTATTTGATATAAATATGACTTTGGTCAACTCAATTTCGAAATTGACCCTTGAATCCCTATGATTTTGGAATAGTGACTATTTTGTAAAAATTGAAAATTTGAGGACAATTTTATAAAACTAAGCCAAAACTTTGAATCTTTAAGGGGCTTTATTCCAATCCTAATTATAGTTGGTCTAAACCTTCCATGAGCTTATTTAATTAGCTTTTAACTCAAATTTTAAGGCACAAAACCCAAATTATTTGATTTAATTCTTAAAAACTTATTTTATATCAAAACCTAAACCCTTATTTTATTATTTCCATTTTCCCTTTTCCAAGGCAGAGAACGACCGTCTTTTCAAGGTAAAATCAATTTCTTTTTAATTAATTGTATTTGAATAATTATTTTCTTCTTCAAAAACCATGGAAGTTGGTTGGGTCAGAATTGGAGATAAGAAACATTCAATCCTCTGATTTTAAAATGTTCTTTAATGAAATTCCCAAGTTTTGGCTTGGCAAAAATATTTTTAATCTTTTGATTTAAGAAAAATCGATTTTTGATCAAAACCTATAATTTTTGTTTAATTGTTTTAATCCACTGTTTATGGATCCTAAATTTATGATTTTGAATGTAATAAGAAGTTTATAACATGCCTTTAATATACCTAATCTCGTACTAAAGGTTTAGAAGAAGTTTGGTTGTTTTTGGAAAGTTTCTACTTAAAGTTTTTATGGGTTTTAAAGGTTGTTGTGTTATGATCCGAACTATTAGACTTATTTTGATTTTGATATAACTTAAAATAAATTTTCAAGGACTAATTTGTAAAAATTTGTAAAATCATTTTCTCGAAATAAAATTTTCAAAAACTCGATTTAAAGTTGTTAAAATGATTTATAAAATGTTTGACTTTTTATCCATATCGAATATACAATTAAAAGTCAACAAATTGGTCAAAAATGTTTTTCAAAGTCAAAGTTTTGAAACCTTGGTTTAAGGTTTCAAAACCTTTAGGACAGAATGACCATTTATTGAAGCCTTAGCAAAGGTTTCGAAACTTCTATAAAGATTTCGAAACTTTTGACCTGTAACGACTAGTTTTGTTTAAATTGTTTAAAGGTTTCGAAACCTCTAGTAAAGGTTTCAAAACTTCTGTGCAGGCGAGCATTAAATGCTCGATTTTAATGGTAACCAACGGCTCCAAAGTCCCACAACGGCTACAAACGATTAGAAAAGATTAAGAGCATATTAAAGAGGTCTCAAAAACAATATTGAAGCAACAAGAAATTCTATCCAAACATTCAAGCAATCAAATATTCAAATTGATCTTTATTTACAATCTTTCTTGTAAACACTAGTGTGTTCTTCAATTGTAATATTTTTACTAGTGTTATTTAAGTGTGTGAGAGAGCTGAAATTGTGCAAACACTTACCTTGTGAGGATTTTCTAGTTTGCTCATTTATACTCAAATTTGGGGTATAAGTCTATTGAGTTGTGTAAGGTTACTCCTTATCCTTAAAGGAAAGACAAATTAATGAATTTGTGGGAAATCCTTAGTGTGGTCACTAAGGTAGTGGATGTAGACTTCATTGAGGTACTTGCAATTTCCTATCTTTGCAATTTGTGTCCATCACACTTTAAAAATCCAATTCACCTTCCCTCTTGTTGTTATTCGATCGATTGCAACACTTATCAATTGGTATCAGAGCTTGGCTCATTGGAAGGTCTTACAAGCTCTTGAGAAGATGAAAGAAGTGTGCAATCATCTACAAGGTCATCTATGGGTTCCTCTACCACTATTGAATCTTGGGGAGATTCTCAACCCACAAACAAGCCTCCCTTCTTCAACGGAATTAACTATGCCTATTGGAAGAATCGAATGAGATTATTCGTTCAAGCTTATGATCTAGAAGCTTGGAAGATAATCATAAGTGACTATAGCACATCAACTAGTGACATGGAGACGTGGAACAATGAAGAAAATAAAAAAATTTCTACCAATGCCAAGGAAATGCATCTTCTTTTCTGTGCTCTTGGTCCAGATGAATATGGAAAGGTATCATCATGCTCCAATGCAAAAAAATTTGGGATAAAATTGAAGTCACACGTGAAGGAACCAATGAAGTGAATGACACCAAATTCGGGCTTCTTAACCTCAACTACGAAAACTTTAAAATGGATCTCGAAGAAGACATCAAATTCATGTTCGATCGATTCTCCGTGATTGTGAATGGATTGAAGGGATATGGAGAAGTCATCCCCAAAGATAAACTTGTGAGAAAGATGATCTACTCTCTCCAGGATACTTGGGAATAAAAGAAAACGACAATAATAGAAGCAAAGAACCTTAAGACTCTCAAATTAGATGAGCTTATTGGTTCATTGCTTACTCATGAGATGATGTCCAAGGGAAAAGAAGAGAAGAGGAAAGAAGTTGAAAACAAGAAATTTGAAGTTGCTCTCAAATCAAAAAAAAGAAGATTCTATTGATGATGATGAAGAAAAAGAGATGGCTATGTTTGCCAAAAGATTTAAAAGATTCATGAGGTCCAACAAAGGTAGACGATTTTAAAGAGAAAAGGGCTTCAAGAGTGAACCTAAGGATAAAGATGCTATAATTTGCTATGAGTGTAAAAAGCCGGGACATATCAAGTTTGATTGTCCTCAATTGAATAAAAGAATCTTGGGAAGAAGCAGCACAAAGCTCGTGTAGCTACGTAGAGCGATGAAGAGACATCGAATGATGAAGATGAAGTAGCCAATTTGTGTCTCATGGCATTTGAAGATGACTCTAAGGTAACCTCTAATTCATCTATTTCAATTGATTATACTTTTGATGAATTAAAAGAGGTATATGATGAATTAACTTTGGAATATGAAGATTCAATTTTAAAAAATAAAAAAATTGTTTTAAAATTGAAAAATGAAAATAATTTTCTTTCCAAAACTAATAAAGAATTTGAAAGTAAAATTGAAGAGTTAGAAAATAAAATAATTGAATTTGAAAAGAAAATTCAAGATTTACATAATTTACTTTCAAAAGTTCATGATGATCATAAAAAGAAACTTGATGAGCTTAAGGGTTCTTTTAATAAAGTTGGAACAAAATATTTTGAAAAATGTGAAAATTCTAAATCCAACTACTTTAAAAGGAATTTCAATGATAAATTTATAGAGGTCCCCAAAGATCATACAATAGAAAAATAATTAAAAGTATTTGGGTTCCTAAAGGACTCATTGCTAACAAAGAATATGATCTTTTGTCAAAATAGATACCAAAAGGGACTAGAATATTAGGAACTAATCCTTATGGACCCAAAAGATTTTGGTTACTAAAATATGTATAATTCCTTTTTGTAGGTGTGTTGGAGCCATGGTGAGCAAAATGAAGAAATTTAAAAGCTCTAGACACACTAGAAGGAAGAGCACTTGAAGTGAATAAAGTGCAATCTCTCTATTTTGGTTCAAGTGGTAACTTTTTATTTTTCATGCAAGTTAAGTAATTATGTTGCTTTATATGTGTATATCCTTTAAAACATGTTTAATTGTTGTTATTGCATGAATTGTGTGCTTATATGTCATTTTATTTTATTTGATTGATGACACATGTTTGAGTGACTTAAATTTGATATTTTTTTGCTCTTAAATGCTTATAATATATCATAAGTATGCTAGAATGCATTTCCGGGTTATTTAGAGGCTTCTTATCAATTCAGGATCAAAAGTTTCGAAACCTTTAACAAGGTTTTGAAACCTTCTTTAAAAAGTTTTGAAACCTCTAACAAGGTTTTGAAACCTTCAGGGAAGATTCAAACTTTTCGCTACTGGAATGAAAGTTTCGTAACTTTCATTAAAAGGTCTCGCAACTTTAGTTGAAAAGTTTCGAAACCTATATCAAGTTTTCGAAACCTTTCATTACTTTGACCAGTCTGGGCAGTTCTTAAACGCTTAAACCTTATCTTTTTACTCCCAAACCCTATTTCCTCTATCTTTCAAGAACAAAACTCAATCCCTCTCAAAATTCTTTCAAAAGCTTGGTATTTCGATGCAAATTTCCACAAATCTTTCGGGTTCAACATCATGTTCATCAATCTTTGAGGTAATCTCTTCCATATTTTTTATTTTCTCTATTTTGAATTTTTATGAAATTTAGTCTTAAACTTGTTTTCATACTTAAAAATCCTTTATATCATGTTCATTCTTACTTGTTCATATCTTTAAACATTATTTTACCAAAACCCATGATGTTTCTAATCAATTTATGATTTTTTTCCGAAAATTAATTTTTTCTGGATATTTCGAATTTTTAAGAGAAATATAAATTTGGTACATTAATTGATGCTTTGGGTTTATTATTTACATGTCAAATATTGTTTTTTTTTGCAGGAGGTATCACTCAATTACTCTTGAACTCTTTAAAAAAAATTCTAAATTTGTGCCCACAAGGTGTTTATCAAAATTCCTCAACCAATTTTTTTTAAACTAAGACTCATCTTTTTACTTAAAATCATGCCTCCTAGAACTATGTCTCCTAGGGCTAAACGTACTCGTTTTGAAAGAGGTCAATATTCCGGTTCAAATGAACTAAATCCTAATCTCGTTCCTAATCCTAGTCCCACCTTTGAGGATGTTTGTTTTAGAGACAATGCTCATAGGAATAGATATTTCAATGTCTATCATCTTAAGGATATTAGATAAGAACGAAACATAGACCTCAATTTCCTTATGTCACCCGATCACGATTTTGATCTCTTTGAGTTGTTCAATGTTTGGGGATGGATTGACTACTTGATTATTCCTCCTTACACACATCGTAGGTTAGTTCATGCCTTTTATGCCAATGCCGAATTTATTCGGTCTCCTAATGGGACTAATCCTATCATTGGTATCCAATTCTTCTTGATGGGTACCGAATTCGTTTTGACACCCGAATCTATAGATGAAATTTTTAGGTGTCCCTCTTGGCGGTAAATCTAATGAATATGAAGAACATAACATTGAACCTTTTCCCGGTCATCATCCTACACATCTTCCTTTAGAGGAGCGACTTTTTCATCTTCTTAGTACTTGGTTCTTTCGCTCATACGGCGGAAAAGCTGTTAGTATGCGAGTTATAGATTATTGGTGGCTTAAACAATACCGTGAGAGATCTCGTCCCGATATTGCCAATATCATCTTTATAAATCTTGTTAAAGTCATCTCTAACCCTACCTCATTTTCTCTTCCCTTTGGATGTGTACTTAGCCACATCTTTAGGAAACTCAATATTGATACCTCCCTTTATCATCAAGTAAAGAACAAAAGCTTGATTTTCATCAAATCTTGTCATAAAGCCTAATGGTATCATGGAGATCACGGTTGTGTTCATAGAGGAGTTGTAGAAGAGGACGACGAGGATCTTCCCGAGGCTCCGATAGATGAGGATGTGCCTCCTCCCATGGTTCCTATAACCATGGAATCCATGTATGCATCTATGGTCACACGTTTTGATAACACAGATGTCTTTCTTCGTAGCTCTCATGAGGAGACCATCAGCATGCTTCGTAGCTTAGACGGACGTGTAACATCTCTAGAGCATGATATGCGTGATATTCGTGGTCATCTTTTTTCACTTTCTTCGCCTCATAATGCACCGGATGCTTAGGTTTTATGCATACTATTATGATTATATTATGATATTTTGAGACTTATTTTGATTTGCATTAAATTATGTGTTTAACCTTTTATATATGATAAGTGCTTAATTCACTATTACTTTTTACACCTTTCATGGACAATAATCACTTAATCTACACCTACTTGGACTAAAGCATGTACTTAATGTGAGATATTTAGATATTTTGCTTTTGCGACTTATAAAGATGATATTTGTAGAAAATGCAAGCTTTACGGCACCTTTGTGTATTTGCAGGAAGATCAGATGCCGCGGCAGCACCTGGTGAACAAGTACTGATATGATAGGCGATATGAAGAGAAAAATGAGATGAACGTTTCTAGACAACCAACACAAGGATCGGAGCGGGGAAGAGCATGAAAGGTCAAAGTCAAAGGCCACGTGAGAAAAGAATCCTTGTGGGAATAAACTTGGAAATAAAACAAATATTTTATTTATGTAATTGACTTGTGTTTTACTCCAAGTTGTATTCCTACTTAGGAAAGGTTTTCCATAGGCCAAGCCTATATAAATCATAGCCTTCCAAGGAGAAGACACAATACAACGCACGAGACAAAAGAGTTTTCAATAGATTTTTAGAGTTTTCTTTGTTTCCATTATGTTCTAAATTTTCTTAGGGTTTAGGTGAAGGTTGTCGAGTATTTGTGAGAGAAGATTGAACTTTGTTTTCTTGCTTTATGCAATAAAGTATTAAGGTTTGCTTATTCTTTTCCATTCATTGATCTTGCATTCAAGCTCGGGAGGGAAGTTTGTGAGAGATTTATTTATCCAATATCGGGAGAGTTGGATTCACGAAAGGAATAAGTACGGTATTTTCTAGCTGGAAAATACTAACTCGACTTATAGATAGGTTAGAGTTTCAGCGGCTAAAAGAAGTGTGAGATTAGTTGGTGGTTATCATTGATTCACGCCGGGAGGTATCATCAAGGACTAGTCATCAACAGTACTTCGACTTAGGGATAAGCGAAGTCATCCAAGGACACTTTGCCGAACCTTGAAGAAGTCCACCCAAGAGCAAGGGATTATCATGGCGGACGCTGGTCTTCACTGTCGAGGCAGGAAATTGCAGTTCTGCCGAGGCAGTGTTGCATTATTGCACAGAATAGAAACAAGTCAATTGAACTCACAATATGATTCAATTGGATCCTGTCCATTCTCTAAATTTGATCTTATTTCCATTCACCGTTCTCTTTTTATTATTCAGTTATTTTAGTTTTCAAAACGACCAAATTAATTTGTGTCTTTTATTTCTTTTACAGAGCAAGAAGAGAAAAGAAAACATATTAAGTACACCAATCCATGTGGAGACGATACTTGATACTTATCACTTTATTACTTGCGACGTGTACACTTGCACTATTTGCGCACTCTTTTTACACGCAACAAGTTTTTGACACCGTTGCCGGGGATTGACAACTAAATTTTTGTTTTCTTTATTTTCTCGCATCTTAATTCTGTTTTATTTAACTTCGGTTTTATTGGTGTATAACTAGAGCAAACCCAAGCAATCCATTATACGAGCTAGATCCAGAGATTGAACGCACGTGTCAAAGGTTGCGAAGACAAATCCGAGTAGTTATGGAAGATCATCCGGTAGAACAAAACCTACTCGCTGGCAATTGAAGGCTTCCACTGCCACCAGTGTCGCGGCAGCTCACTGTTCGAGATTTTTTGAAAGAGGATTTGAATGTGTTAAATCCAGGAGTCGTTACACCAGAGATCGAAACAACACACTTTGAGCTAAAACCTGTCATGTTTAATATGCTCAATACTATTGGACAGTTTGGTGGGTCAGTAACTGAAGATGCCTGGCAACACCTCAAATCATTCATGGAGATCTGTAATTCATTCAAAATTCAAGGACTCCATGAAGATGTGTTGAGATTGAAATTGTTTCCCTATTCATTGAGGGATAGGGCAAAAACCTAGTTAAATAGCATTCCAATAGGATCTATATGATCTTGGAGTGAATTATTTCGTGATTTCATTACACGCTTTAATCCTACTAATCTATATGATCGTATATGTAATGAGATTACTTCTTTTCGGCAGGCAGATGATGAACCAATGTATGAGGCATGGGAGCGATATAGGGAGCTATTACACAAGTGTCCTTTGCATGGATTTCCACTGTGGACACAAGTGACCATGTTCTACAATGCAACCAATGCCCCAACGAGAATGATGTTAGACGCCTCTGCTAATGGGACACTCCTTGACAAACCACCAAAGGAAGCAATAGAAATTTTGAACAAACTTGCAAAGAATGACTTCCAATTCCCTACATCTAGGAGAGGAGGGATGAGACGTCAGGCCACAGTACATGAATTAGAAACATACAATTCAGTGGCAGCACAATTGGCAACTCTCACTAAGATGGTCCAAAATATGAAAATGCAACATAATACCCATGAGGTTAAGGTAATAGATTCTTCGTGTGATTTATGTGGAGGTAACCATAGCTCTTCTGAGTGCATGCAGAATCAGGAATCTAGCCTTTATGTGGGAAATTATAACCGGAACAACAACATGATGTCCAACACCTACAATCTAGCTTGGAAAAGGTATCCAAATTTTTCATGGAGCAATCCCAATAATGCTTTAAATCCGACTACTCAACCCTCAGGTTTCCAGCAATCAGTGCCAATGCAACACCCGCCGCCGCCGCCACAGCCACTGTCGCAATAGCAAATGTCGCAACAGCAGCCTGCAAGTTCATTGGAAAATTCTCTTAAGGCCTTTATGATGAAAACCGAATCATACATGGCTGAGAATAGTAACTTCATCAGGAAAACCGATGCTTTCATAAGTAGAATTGAGATGAGGTTGCAAAATCAAGAGGTAGACATTAAAACATTGGAAACTCAAGTTGGGCAGTTCGCTCAAAGTCTGAACACTAGACCTCAAGGAGGATTACCCAGCAATACTGAAGTTGCAAGAGGAAAAAGCCATGAGCAATGTAAGGCAATCACTACTAGGTGTGGCTTACAACTTAAGGAGATATCAAGCAATCCGGACAAAGTCCCAACAAGGGAACAAGGAGAATCAGATAGAGAGGACATGGATACTGCATTAAGTGATCATGCCACAGTAGACAAGTCAATCCCAATAGAAGGCACTACCCTGGCAAAGAAATCGACAATTCCACACCAAGCAGCCGAGGCAGCAACAACACCAGTGGTACCAGGTATTAAATTCTAGACTAATGAGACACTGGAGGAAATGCGACCACCACCACCTTTTCCACAAAGGTTGAAAAGGCAGAAGCAAGATTATCAATTCAAAAAGTTCCTAGACATCCTAAAGCAAGTACACATAAATTTGCCATTAGTTGAGGCAATAGAACAAATGCCAAACTATGCCAAATTCTTAAAAGACATTGTTTCCAAAAGAAGAAGGCTTGGTGAATTTGAAACTGTTTCCGCAACCGAAGGATGCATGGCCATGCTTCATAATCGCATGCCCCTTAAATTGAAAGATCTTGGCTGTTTCACTGTACCATGTGCGAAAGGAAGCCACTACGAAGGAAAGGCCTTGTGCGACTTGGGAGCAAGCATCAACTTGATGCCAAAATCTGTATTTCAAAAGCTTGGAATAGGAAGGGCAAAACCTACAATCGTAATGCTTAAATTGGCAAATAGATTGTATGTGCAACCGGAAGGAAAGATCGAGGACATATTGGTAAGGGTGGATAAATTTATTTTTCCAGCTGACTTTCTTGTTCTTGATTGTGAAGCAGACGAAAATGCACCGATCATCCTGGGAAGACCTTTCCTAGCTACTGGACGCAACCTTATTGATGTGGAAAAAGGAGAATTAACAATGCGGGTCAACGACCAACAAGTCAAACTCAATGTTTTCCAGATTTTGAAGAGATATGATGATCCAGAGGAGTGCCAGGTGATTTGCACCAAAGATGCAGACAGTGCAATACCTTGCCTCAGCAACCACTACCTCGGCAGCAGTGACATTAATTCTTCACAGCGCTGCCTCGGCAATACAGTGGACGAATGCTACAGTAGTGTATTGAACAGTGTGCCTGAAGTTGATGAAGTTAAGACACAAGAGATGGAGGAAGTTAATTGGACAACACACCTCCCAGGTAAGTACTTCGAACCTCTAAATTATCCAGGTAAGGACAAAAAATCTTCGAGTGAGTAACCATTAAAGATCGAATTAAAACCTTTACCTGATAAATTAAAGTATGTTTATTTGGGACCCAACAACACAATGCCCGTAATTATTTCTTTTGAGTTGCAGCCAGAACAGGAACAAAGCTTGATAGAGATACTGCGACAGCACAAGAAGGCAATTGGGTGGTCAATTGATGACTTGAAAGGAATAAGCCTAGTAGTTTGCATGCACAAAATCCTGTTAGAGGAAGATCATAAACCTATTGTTGAGGCCCAAAGGAGACTTAACCATGCCATGAAGGAGGTAGTACGTAAGGAGGTAATCAAATGGCTTGATGCTGGTATCATCTACCCTATCTCTGACAGTGCATGGGTAAGCCCGGTACAATGTGTACCCAAGAAAGGAGGCATGACCGTGATAACCAATGAAAACAATGAGTTGATCCCAACTAGGACTGTGACCGGTTGGAGGGTTTGTATGGATTATCGCAAGTTAAATAAAGCAAAAAAGAAGGATCATTTTCCGTTGCCCTTCATTGATGAAATGCTTGATAGACTCGCCGGGAAACATTTTTACTATTTTCTTGATGGTTATTCAGGTTATAACCAGATTGCCATAGACCCTAAAGACCAAGCAAAAACTACCTTTACTTTCCCGTATGGAACATATGCATTTAGAAGAATGTTGTTCGACCTTTTTAATACCCCGACAACCTTTCAGCGATATATGATGGCAATTTTTCACGACATGGTGGAAGACTTCCTCGAGGTATTCATGGATGATTTTTTAGTCTTTGGAGATAACTTTAATCATTGCCTCAACAATTTAGAAAAGGTGCTGCAAAGATGTGAAGAATCCAACTTAGTGCTCAACTGGGAAAAATGCCACTTTATGGTCAAGGAAGGTATTGTTTTGGCATAGAAATTTCCCCCACCAATTTCAGTCAAGGGAGTCAGAAGCTTCTTGGGTCACGCAGGTTTTTATAGGAGGTTTATTGCTAATTTTTCAAAAATTTCTAAACCTTTATGTGCTTTACTTGAATAGGACAGGAAATTTAAATTTAGCGAGGAATGTATTGAAGCATTCGAGACCCTCAAAGAGAAGCTGATCACTGCACCAAGTGTAGTTCCCCCAGATTGGGCCTTGCCCTTTGAAATAATGTGTGATGCCAGTGATCATGTTGTCGGGGCAGCACTTGGGCAGAGAAAGAACAATATATTCCATGTTATCTACTATGCTAGTAAAACCCTTAATGAGGCCCAGATTAATTACACCACCACGGAAAAAGAATTACTAGCAGTAGTCTTTGCCTTTGATAAGTTCTGATCCTACCTTATCGGAACAAAAATGACTGTCCACACTGACCATTCAGCAATCAAGTAACTTTTCTCAAAGAAAGATGTCAAACCAAGACTGATTAGACGGATTCTTCTTTTGCAGGAATTTGATATAGAAATTAAGGACAGGAGAGGTACGGAAAACCAGGTAGCCGACCATCTTTCCAGATTAGAAGCTGGGGAGAAAAACATGCTATTGGAACAAATACAAGACGCATTCCCCGACGAGCACATCTTGCAAATCTCAAGAGTGGCAGCAGAACCTGCCGCGGCAGAGATTGCAGCAGTATACAACTGTTCCGCCGCCGTAGTGACAAAGTGCATCTCGGCAACATTAACAGAAGACCTTGCTGTAGTCACAGCCACTCCCTAGTATGTTGATCTTGTTAACTACTTAGCCAGTGGTGTTCTTCCTTATAACCTTAATTATAATGAAAAAAAGAGGTTTCATCATAATGCAAAGCATTATTTATGGGAAAACCCTCTTTTGTTTAAGAAATGTGCAGATCAGGTTATAAGAAAATATGTTCTCTAGGAAGAGCAACAAGAAGTGCTCTGGCACTCCCATGATTCACCTTGTGGAGAACATTTTGGAGGGAATAGAACAACAACCAAAGTGCTTCAATCAGGCCTCTATTGGCCCACACTTTTTAAGGATGCCCAACTTTATTACAAGCACTGTGATCGATGCCAACGTACGGGCAACATCTCTAGACGTAATGAGATGCCATTGTAGCCTATAATAGAAGTAGAATTGTTTGATGTTTGGGGCATAGACTTTATGGGACCATTCCCATCATCTCAAGGCAATCTCTATATACTTGTAGCAGTGGATTACGTATCAGAATGGGTTGAAGCAATTGCCACACCATATAATGATTCCAAGACGGTTCAAAAATTTCTCAAGAAAACTATCTTTACCAGATTTGGTGTGCCTAGAGCAATAATCAATGATGAAGGTAAAGACTTTGACAATAGACTCATTGTCGCGACCCTAAAGAAGTTAGGCATCACACACCGAATTGCCACAGCGTATCATCCACAAACAAATGGGCAGGCTAAAATATCAAACAGGGAATTAAAACAAATCCTTGAAAAGATGGTCAACCCATCTCGAAATGATTGGTCTCATCATCTAGATGATGCCCTGTGGGAATATAGGATAGCCTGCAAGACCCAATTGGGAACATCTCCATACAGGCTTGTATTTGGAAAAGCATGCCATTTGCCTGTGGAAATTGAGCATAAAGCATACTAGGTTAGGGCATGATCATAAGTTCCTGCCGAGACAGTTCCTGCCGGGGCAACAAGTCCTTCTTTTCAATTCCAGGCTCAAATTGTTCCCAGGAAAACTCAAGTCCAGATGGTCAGGCCCATTTGATGTTGTTCAAGCTTATCCACATGGGTCAGTCACGATAAAATCACAAAAAGATGGGCACGAGTTCAAAGTGAATGGCCAACGTTTGAAGCACTATTCTGGCACACATCACATGAGGCTTATGGAGACCATCACCTTAGGATATGCACTTGCATGCACTCTTATTGTGAACTGATTTCATTATTTTATTATTATTTTATTTTTCTTGCATTTTTAGGATTAGTTTTAGTTTCAAAGTTTTTATAATCTTAAGTTTTAACAATTCTTCTAAATTTTTATTATTAATGATTAATATTCTTTTTACTTCTATTTTAGGACAAGAATGAAGACGCACAGTGAAGTTAGTCTGCACTCTTCCGTTGTAGAGCACAGTGTTAGGGCCGCAGTAGTCCAACAGGCAGAATAGCCTAACGGCTAGTCTGGCGAGATTCCAAGACCGTGGCAGTTAATGCTAACGGCTAGTCTGGCGTAATTCCAGGGCCGCGGCAGTAGATGCCAACGGCTAGAAATGGCTATTACACGGCAAAGGCCTATATAAGCACATTCTCACTATGAACAATTCACTCTTGCACTCTTGATATCTTTGAACTCTCTAATTATTGCTCTCAAATTTTATCTCTCAAATTCTCACAACTCTCAATGGCAACCTATAAAAGATTTGCTCCTACCACTGAAGAAATTGTCGAAGAAGAAGAAGGAGAAGAAGTAGACGCTCCAATGCAACGAACACCACCTAAACGAGTTCAGCCGCCTCGACAAGCCAAAACTCAACCATCACCAGCAACGGAATCAAAAATGAAACAATCAGCAGCAAGGCCTCGAAAACTGATAGTCACTAGCAGTTCTTCGGAGTCCATTTAATTTCTAAATCTTTATGCTGATTTTATATCTTTACTTGTTCTTTTTCTTATTTTGTTTCCTGCTGTGTGCCACGATCATAAGCATTGAGGACAATTCTTGGTTCGAGTTTGGGGGTGTAGGTTCACTGCTGAGGCAATTCACTACCGCGGACATGCCATGAAAGGAAGTACTTAAGTTGTTTTTTCTGAAAATTTCTTTTTATGTCCACCACCTTACTTGAAATATTGCCCATACTTTTGCACTGTTCTACATTCCTATTGCCTTAGTTTATTCTTTTGAGGCTATAGAAATCTTTCTCCTTACCATGGTTAGGTCCTGTTTAGAAGGCTTAACTTTAGGATACTTGTCGCGTGTCAAAAGTGTGCGTTTAGTGCAAGTGGACACATCGCAAGTAATAAGTGATAAGTATTTATCGAGTTATCGTCTCCTCATGGACCGGTATACTTAATATGCTCTCTTTATCTTCTTGCTCTGTAGAAAAATAAAAACACAAGTGAATGGGTGTGATTTATTAAACTAGAATAATTGAATAAAAATAACAAGGTCAAAAAATCAGAGAGAAAGATGGGCCAGGATCTAGTTGTATTGTATTGTGGACTTGATTGACTTGTCTTTATCCAATGCAATCGCATATCTCTGCCTCGGCAGCACTGCAGTTTACTGCCTGGGCAGCGATAACGCTGTCCGCCGCGGCAATCCCTTGCTCGTGGGCAGACTTTACCAAAGTTCGGCAAAGTGTCCTTGAATGACTCCGCTTATCCTTAAGTCAGAGTGTTGTTGATGACTTGTCCTTGATTATACCTCCCGGCGTGAACCAATTATACTCACCAACCAATCTCACACTTCTTTTAGCCGCTGAAACTCTTAACCTATCCCTAGGCCGAGTTAGTATTTCGCGATTGAAATACCGTACTTACCCCTTTCGTGAATCTAGCTCTCCCGAGCCTAGATAAATGGATTACCTACAAACTTCCCTCCCGGGCTTGAATGCAAGAACAAGGAATAACAAAGGATAAGGAAACCTTGATAATCTTTATTGCATTGAATGAAAGATAAAGTACAATCTCCTCTCACAAATACTCCACAACCTTTACCTAAGCCCTATGAAGGTTTTAGAACATGATGGAGAGGAAAGAAACAAGAGTAGAAGTCGGCTCTCCCTAGGTATTTCGATATCTATTACATTGGGTGGCTAGGTCTTTATATAGGCTAGACCTAAGGCAAACCTTTCCTAAGTAGAATACAACTTGGAGTAGGGAACAATTCAAGTACATAATAATATTATATTTCCAAGTTTGAATTCGGCTAAGGGGGTTTTCCCGCGTGGTCTTCCTTTGGGCTTTTCTTTGCACTAGCCAGCTCCGAATCATGGGCTTCAAGTCCAGACACGTTCCTTGGATTTTTTTCTTTCCATCGCCTATCAATTTGCTTCCTGTCTTCCTGCTGCTGCCTCGACATCAGGTCCTGCCTCGGCCTTGTCTCTGCCGCGGCACTGGTTCTCCTGCACAGATATGAAAACGCAGTAAAACGTGCCTTTTTCTATAAATAGTATCTATTTAAGTATAACTTCTAAATATATCACATTAAGCATATGCATTGGTTCAAGTGGGTGAATATTTGGTGATAAATGCCGATAAAAGGAGTAGAAAGTGATAGTATGTTGAGCACTTATCACACCCCCAAACTCGAACTATTGCTTGTCCTCAAGCAATGCAAACCATCAATTTGCCGAAATCTACTCTCTCTTGGTCTTACATGTCCATCTATTCTCCCCACCATAGCTAGGCCTATTTTTAAGCTTTGACCATTCGGCTACCTAAGAATTTACCTAGAAACAAACTATAGGATTGTGAGTGTGTGCATTTTTGTGGACAAGTTGATTAAAGGTTTTCTTAGATAAACTCTAAGTTCAAGAAAAATAGACATTGGTTAAGTCTTCTCTTCTTTTCCAAAACCCCAAATCTTGAGCCGGTTTCGGGCACCTCAAAGACCTGTTTTTCTTTTCACTAAAAATCTTTTTGTCTTTTCTTTTTGATATTCCTTAATACATACTAGAGCCAATTTCGGGCACCTCTAGCATGAAGAAGAGATTTTCTAGAGCCGGTGGTAGGCACCTCTAGTTACTTTTCCAAAAATCTAAGTCTTTATCACCTAAGTTCATTAAAAGAATTCCTATAATCCACAAGTCCCAAAAGTGTTTAAAGTTTTTCCTATAGTAAGCTTCTAAGTTTTCATCCTTAAGCATCCTAAGGTTAAGCCCTCTTAACAGAACCTAAACATGGTAAGGAGAAAGATTTCTATAGCCTTAAAGAATAAACTAAGGCAATACTGATGATTAGCAGTGCAATAGTGTAGGCAGTTAATTCAAGTAAGGCGAGAAGCATAAAAAAAATTCACTGGAATACTCCCTTTTGGCACGGCCGCGACAGTAGATTGCTGCCTTGGCAGTGAATCTGCACCCCCAAACTCAAACCAAGCATTGTCCTCAATGCTTTATATTTGGAAGGAATAAGCGGCAAAACAAAATATGAATTTTATATGCAGCAAGGGAAAATAGTAAAAGCAATTGAATATTGAAATAAAGGACAAAGAAATTTAGAGCGACTCCGAAGAGCTGCTCGTAACAATTTTTTTTCGTTGCCTAGATGCCATGTGCTTTGTCCTTGGGGAGGCGATGGTTGCGCCTTTGCTTGCCTCGGCGGCTGGACTCGAGTGGGTGGGGTCCTATGCATCGGGGCTTCTACTTCTTCTCCTTCTTCAACATCCGTCATCTCTTCGGTTATCATCACGTCCGTTCCTCCTCCCATTGCAGTGGCTCCTCCGGTGTGGTGTGTATTTGGGCCGGCAGCAGTAGATCCTTGGTGTACATAAGCATCTATCTCGGCGAATAGACTGCCCATGATAATTGGCGATCTTGGTGGAGTGCTGAAAACGGCTCTCCGCTTGGATGACCTTCGGCTGACAGATGAGGCCGTAGAAGCCGTTGATTGTTTCGGCATCGAGTTGCACTGGCCTGTCGCGATAGTGGACAAAGAGAGAGTCTTTGCTGGGTCCATGAGCGTAAAACTCCCGTACTATTGTGGCGTTTGCCTGGGCAGGTTGCAAACAGAATACTTCCCAATTTTGGTACTTGATTCTATCGAACAAGTAGTGTTCGATACCATAATTCTCTTCGTCCGCGTGCTGGAACCCTTGTTCTTCCCAAAGTTGCCTCGCGATGAATGATCGATTGAATCGTTCTTCAACGTTGGCTGGGGCGAATCTTTTGTAGGTTTCCATCAAGAAAGAGAGAATTTGGTTCTTGGAGGTTTTCTTGAAGAGAAACTGGAAAATCAGAAGGGATTAGTATGCAGAGAGTAATTGAGAGAGGGATTGTCAAGGATACTAAAGAAAGCAAGAAAGTAAGAGTGAATAGTTCAAGAGGAAGGAGTTTCTTATATAGGCCTCGGCCTTGTAACCGTTGAGATTACTAGCCGTTGTAACCGTTTCCTTCTTCTGCCGTTTCCTTTTCTGCCGCGGCAGGGAACTCGGCAGACTAGCCGTTACACTTTTCTGCCCGTTGAGACTGCTGCGGCTCTGAAACTGTTTTACTGCCTCGGCAGAGTTCCTGCTGTGAACTATTTTTCCCTTATCTTTGCTTTTTATTCCTAAATCAAAAGTAAACACACAAAAGAAAAAAATACTGAAAACAAAAAATAATTAGCAAAAATAAAATAATATACTATTAACCCTAATATAATATTTAAAGTAAAAGGGAGAGGTTAGGTTACTGGTGGAGAGCATGTGAATGCGTCTCCCAAATTTATTTTCTCCCTTAGACCCAAATTATGTATCTGTTGTGGGCCGCTCCTTAGTGTTGTCTGTCCATCCGTCTTGGGCTTGATTTTTTTGCCGAATATCCTGCCGAGTAGACTGCCCAGGCAGGATATCTTATTGTCTACTGTGCGGATGACTTTGCATTCCTCTAGATCTTCATATCTCTTTAAGTTGTGGAATGCTTTGAGTTTGACTTGTTGGTCATTGACCCGCATAGTCAACTCTCCTCTTTCCACGTCAATCAATGTACGTCCAGTTGCTAGGAAGGGTCTCCCAAGGATGATCGGTGCGTTGTCATCTGCTTCACAATCAAGGACAAGGAAATCAGCTAGAAAAATAAACTTATCAACTCTTACCAGTATGTCCTCAATTTTTCCTTCAGGTTGCACATAGGATCTATCCGCGAGTTGGAGCATCATTGTTGTAGGCTTCGGCCTTCCAATTCCAAGCTTTTGGAAGACTGATTTAGGCATGAGGTTTATACTTGCTCCAAGGTCGCATAGGGCCTTTCCTTCATAACTCTTTCCTATTGCACAAGGTACAGTGAAACAACCAGGATCTTTTAACTTTGGTGGCGTGCGATTATGCAGCATTGCCATGCATCCCTCGGTGGCAGCCACTGTCTCAAACTCACCTATTCGTTTTCTCTTTGATACCATATCTTTTAAGAACTTGGCATAGTTAGGCATTTGTTCAATGGCCTCAACGAATGGTATATTGATGTGGACTTGCTTCAAGATATAGAGGAACTTTTTGAACTGTTGATCTTGTTTTTGTTTCTTCAACCTTTGCGGGAAAGGTGGTGGTGGTCTCATCTCATCCAGTGTTTCCTTAGTTTGGAATCGTATACCTGGCACCACTGGAATTTTTGCTGCCTCGGCAGACTGCTCAGGTGCTGCAGTGCTTGCTGCCGGGGCAGTGTTGTCAGTCTCGGTTTGCTCGGCCTCTTCTTTTGATTGATCCGCCGGTTGGGTTTAGTTCTCTGGGATCTTCTCTTTCAACTGTAGACCACTCCTGGTAGTAATTGCCTTGCACTGTTCATGGCTTAGTACCTTAGAAACCTCAGTATTGCTAGGTAGGCCTCCTTGTGGTCTAGTGTTTATACATTGAGCAAACTGCCCAACCTGAGTTTCCAGAGTTTTTATGGCCACTTCTTGATTTTGTAGCCTCATCTCAGTCCTATTCATGAAGGCGTCGGTCCTCTTGATGAAATTACTATTTTCCGCCATGTATGACTCGGTTTTCATCATGAAGGCCTTTAGCGTGTTTTCCAATGAATTGACCGGTTGCTGCTGCATCTGCTGCGGCGTCATCGGTTGTTGGACTTGCTGCTGCGACATTGGCTGCTGAAATCCTGGTGGTTGGGTGATTGGGTTTAAGGCATTATTTGGGTTACTCCAGGATAAGTTTGGATGCCTCTTCCATGAGGGGTTGTACGTGTTGGACATCACATTGTTACGGTTGTAGTTCCCAACATACATACCTGTTTCTTGATTCATGCAATCAACGGAACTGTGGTTACCTCCACATAATTCACAACATAAATCAATTACCTTGACCACACGGGTATTGTTTTGTAATTGTACGTTTTGCACCATCTTGGTAAGAGAGGCCAATTGTGCTACCACTGAACTTGATGAATCTAATTCGTTTACCGTGGCTTGGCGTCTTACTCCTCCTCGCCTAGATGTGGGAAACTAGAAGTCATTCCTTGCGAGTTTATTCAAAATTTCAATAGCTTCCTCGGGTGCCTTGTCCAGGAGTGTGCCATTTGCCGAGGCATCCAACATCATTCTTGTCGGGGCATTCGTGGCGTTGTAAAACATTGTCACTTGTGTCCATAAGGGGAATCCATGCAGCGGACACTTGTGCAATAGCTCTCTATAGCGTTCCCATGCCTCGTACATTGGTTCGTCTTCAACCTGTCGAAAAGAAGTAATTTCATTACGAATTCTATCATATAGGTTAGTAGGATTAAAACGAGTAATGAAATCACGACATAATTCACTCCAGGATCCAATAGATCCCGCTGGAATGCTATTCAACCAAGCTTTCGCCCTATCCCTCAGTGAATAGGGGAATAGCTTTAATCGCAAGACATCTTCATGGACTCCTTGGATTTTGAAAGAGTTGCAAATCTCTATGAAGGATTTGAGATGCTGCCTTGCGTCTTCAGTTGCAGACCCACCAAATTGTCCAATTGTGTTTAACATATTGAACATAACGGGTTTAAGTTCAAAATGGGCTGCTTCAATCTCGGGTGTAACAACTCCTGGGTTTAGTCCATTTAGGTCCTCCTCCAAGAAATCTCTGATAGTCAGCTGCCGCGGCTTAGGTGGCGGCGGTAGACCTTCATTGCCGACAGGTATGTTTTGTCTTGCTTGAACCTCTGCCATGACTCCTCGGATTTGTCTCCTCAACCTTAGCCCTGTTCTTTCAATCTCAGGATCTAACTCGTATAAGGGGTTGGTTGGATTGGCCCTGGTCATACACCAAGAAAAACAAAAGTAAAATAAAAATA
This sequence comes from Abelmoschus esculentus, assembly GCA_035048815.1. Classification (NCBI taxonomy): domain Eukaryota; kingdom Viridiplantae; phylum Streptophyta; class Magnoliopsida; order Malvales; family Malvaceae; genus Abelmoschus; species Abelmoschus esculentus. Next base: position 7,443,441 of record JAUCBN010000044.1, read on the forward strand.
AAAAGGAACAAGAAAATAAGGAAAACAAAATTTAGTTGCCAGTCCCCGGCAACGGCGCCAAAAACTTGTCGCGTGTCAAAAGTGCGCGTTTAGTGCAAGTGGACACATCGCAAGTAATAAGTGATAAGTATTTATCGAGTTATCGTCTCCTCAGGGACCGGTATACTTAATATGCTCTCTTTATCTTCTTGCTTTGTAGAAAAATAAAATCACAAGTGAATGGGTGTGATTTATTAAACTAGAATAATTGAATAAAAATAACAAGGTCGAAATATCAGAGAGAAAGATGGGCCAGGATCCAGTTGTATTGTATTGTGGACTTGATTGACTTGTCTTTATCCAATGCAATCGCATATCTCTGCCTCGGCAGCACTGCAGTTTACTGCCTGGGCAGCGATAACGCTGTCCGCCGCGGCAATCCCTTGCTCGTGGGCAGACTTTACCAAAGTTCGGCAAAGTGTCCTTGAATGACTCCGCTTATCCTTAAGTCAGAGTGTTGTTGATGACTTGTCCTTGATTATACCTCCCGGCGTGAACCAATTATACTCACCAACCAATCTCACACTTCTTTTAGCCGCTGAAACTCTTAACCTATCCCTAGGCCGAGTTAGTATTTCGCGATTGAAATACCGTACTTACCCCTTTCGTGAATCTAGCTCTCCTGAGCCTAGATAAATGGATTACCTACAAACTTCCCTCCCGGGCTTGAATGCAAGAACAAGGAATAACAAAGGATAAGGAAACCTTGATAATCTTTATTGCATTGAATGAAAGATAAAGTACAATCTCCTCTCACAAATACTCCACAACCTTCACCTAAGCCCTATGAAGGTTTTAGAACATGATGGAGAGGAAAGAAACAAGAGTAGAAGTCGGCTCTCCCTAGGTATTTCGATATCTATTACATTGGGTGGCTAGGTCTTTATATAGGCTAGACCTAAGGCAAACCTTTCCTAAGTAGAATACAACTTGGAGTAGGGAACAATTCAAGTACATAATAATATTATATTTCCAAGTTTGAATTCGGCTAAGGGGGTTTTCCCGCGTGGTCTTCCTTTGGGCTTTTCTTTGCACTAGCCAGCTCCGAATCATGGGCTTCAAGTCCAGACACGTTCCTTGGATTTTTGTCTTTCCATCGCCTATCAATTTGCTTCCTGTCTTCCTGTTGCTGCCTCGGCATCAGGTCCTGCCTCGGCCTTGTCTCTGCCGCGGCACTGGTTCTCTTGCATAGATATGAAAACGCAGTAAAACGTGCCTTTTTCTATAAATAGTATCTATTTAAGTATAACTTCTAAATATATCACATTAAGCATATGCATTGGTTCAAGTGGGTGAATATTTGGTGATAAATGCCGATAAAAGGAGTAGAAAGTGATAGTGTGTTGAGCACTTATCAATACTTAAGGAAGTAAACTTAGAAGCTTGCTACAAGGTTGATTCTAAAATCAATTTTGGGACTTGTGTGATTTTAGGAATTCTTTTAATGAACTTAGGTGATAAAGACTTGGATTTATGGAATGATAACTAGAGGTGCCCTAAATTGGCTCGAGTATATGCTTTAAAAAAATCTCTTAGCTAGTAATAAAACAAAACCCTTGAGGTGCCTGAAATTGGCTCAAGTGTTGATATTATAGGAAGAAATCATAAATTCCAAAGTCTACTTGTCTTGAACTTAGAGTTTGTCTAAGAAAGCCTTTAATCAAACTTGTCCACAAAAACGCACACACTCACAAAATCTTATAGTTTGACTCCGAGTAAGTCCTTGGGTAACCGAAAGGTTAAGGCTTAAGAATAGGCATAGTTATGGTAGGGAGAATAGATGAAAACGTAAGACTAAAAGAGAATAAAGTTTGGCAATTTGATGGTTTGCATTGCTTGAGGACAAGCAATAGTTCGAGTTTGGGGGTGTGATAAATGCTTAATTCACTATCACTTTTTACACCTTTCATGGACAATAATCACTTAATCTACACCTACTTGGACTAAAGCATGTACTTAATGTGAGATATTTAGAGATTTTACTTTTGCAACTTATAAAGATGATATTTATAGAAAATGCAAGCTTTACGATACCTTTGTGTATTTGCAGGAAGATCAGATTCCGCGGCAGAGATTTATGCCGAGGCAGGGACCTGAGGCCGCGGTAGCACCTGGTGAACAAGTATTTATATGGTAGGCAATATGAAGAGAAAAATGAGATGAACGTTTCTGGACAACCAGCACAAGGATCGGAGCGGGGAAGAGCATGAAAGGTCAAAGGCTACGCGGAAAAAGAATCCTTGTGGGAATAAACTTGGAAATAAAACAAATATTTTATTTATGTACTTGACTTGTGTTTTACTCCAAGTTGTATTCCTACTTAGGAAAGGTTTTCCCTAGGCCAAGCCTATATAAACCATAGCCTTCCAAGGAGAAGACACAATACAACGCACGAGAGAAAAGAGTTTTCAATAGATTTTTAGAGTTTTCTTTGTTTCCATTATGTTCTAAATTTTCTTAGGGTTTAGGTGAAGGTTGTCGAGTATTTGTGAGAGAAGATTGAACTTTGTTTTCTTGTTTTATGCAATAAAATATTAAGGTTTGCTTATTCTTTGCCATTCATTGATCTTGCATTCAAGCTCGGGAGAGAAGTTTGTGAGAGATTTATTTATCCAATATCGGGAGAGTTGGATTCACGAAAGGAATAAGTACGGTATTTTCTAGCTGGAAAATACTAACTCGGCCTAGGGATAGGTTAAAGTTTCAGTGGCTAAAAGAAGTGTGAGATTAGTTCGTGGTTATCATTGATTCACGCCGGGAGGTATCATCAAGGACTAGTCATCAACAGTACTTCGACTTAGGGATAAGCGAAGTCATCCAAGGACACTTTGCCGAACCTTGAAGAAGTCCACCCAAGAGCAAGGGATTGTCGCGACGGACGCTGGTCTTCACTGTCGAGGCAGGAAACTACAGTTCTGCCAAGGCAGTGTTGTATTATTGCACAGAACAGAAACAAGTCAATTAAACTCACAATACGATTCAACTGGATCTTGTCCATTCTCTAAATTTGATCTTATTTCCATTCACCATTCTCTTTTTATTATTCAGTTATTTTAGTTTTCAAAACGACCAAATTAATCTGTGTCTTTTATTTCTTTTACAGAGCAAGAAGAGAAAAGAAAACATATTAAGTACACCAATCCCTGTGGAGACGATACTTAATACTTATCACTTTATTACTTGCGACGTGTACACTTGCACTATTTGCGCACTCTTTTTACACGCAACAATATACTTTGTTGAATACTTTATGTTGAATTTGTTTTGGATCCTTTTGTTACTTTACATGACGATTTTATGATAAATGCTATGTTGAAATGAATGTTATGGTTTATTTCTTTATTACTTGTTGGATTATGACCTATTACTCTAATGATGTTTGTTTCTTTTTGTAGCTTTTTATACCTTCTGCTATAACAAAAAGGGGGAGAATTTAAAATCAAACAATTTATTTTTAAATAAATGTCTTAAATTAAAGACATTTATTAAGGGGAGCTTAAATGATATATTTAAAAGTTTGAAAATTTTCTCAAAAATAATTTTTTACAAAAGATTTTGTTATATCAAAAAGGAGGAGATTGTTAGACTTATTTTGATTTTGATATAACTTAAAATAAATTTTCAAGGACTAATTTGTAAAAATTTGTAAAATCATTTTCTCGAAATAAAATTTTCGAAATCTCGATTTAAAGTTGTCAAAATGATTTATTAAATGTTTGACTTTTCATCCATATCGAATATACAATTAAAAGTCAACAAATTAATCAAAAATGTTTTTCAAAGTTAAAGTTTCGAAACCTTGGATTAAGGTTTCGAAACCTTTAGGACAGAATGATCATTTATTGAAGCCTTAGCAAAGGTTTCGAAACCTTTATAAAGGTTTCGAAATATTTGTCCTGTAACGGCTAGTTTTGTTTAAATTGTTTAAAGGTTTTGAAACCTCTGATAAAGGTTTCGAAACTTCTATGCAAGTGAGCATTAATGCTTTATTTTAATGGCAACCAACGGCTCCAAAATCCTCCCAACGGCTACAAACGGTTAGAAAATATTAAGAGCATATTAAAGAGGTCTCAAAAACAGTATTGAAGCAACAAGAAAGCCTATCCAAACATTCAAGCAATCAAAAATTCAAATTGAGCTTAATTTCCAATCTTTCTTGTAAACACTAGTGTGTTCTTCAATTGTAATCTTTTTACTAGTGTTATTTGGGTGTGTGAGATAGCTTAAATTGTGCAAACACTTACTTTGTGAGGATTTTCTAGTTTGCTCTTTTGTACTCAAATTTGGGGATTGATTCAATAGACTTTGGGATATAAGTCTATTGAGTTGTGTAAGGTTACTCCTTATCCTTAAAGGAAAGACAAATTAGTGAATTTGTGGGAAATCCTTAGTGTGGTCACTAAGGTAGTGAATGTAGACTTCATTGAGGAAGTTGAACCACTCTAAATCACCTTGCAATTTTCTATATTTGCAATTTGTGTTCACCACTCTTTAAAAATCCATTTCACCCCCTTTTGGTGTTATTCGACCGATTGCAACACTCAACACGAAGTAAGGGATGTTTTTGTGCATTTAGGAGCATTAAATCATTTGGTTTTGATGCTCGAAACAAGGCAAGAAGTAAGAGATCGCGTTTGAAGGAGTTTGGTTTGAATCGGTGACTTGTTGATCAAGTAACGGTTATCGGTGAGTCAATTTGAGAGTGGGCTGCTTCGACAATGTTTTACTTAGTTTTACAAAGTGTTGGGAGTGTAGGAAAGGTGTGAGAAACTTCCCTATACTCTGAATTAAGTTTTACATTTCGCTCTCTAATAGAGTTTTTCCCATATTATGCTCGTTTTACTATGTTAATTGTCATGCTCGTATGATGCTATGCAAAATTGATTATGCACGTATTTTAAATGCTCATGAGACTTTTTTTACATTAGTTTAATGATACCACGGTTTGTTTTCTAAAACATGATGTATGTGGTTTTACCGATTTTCGTAAATAAAGCATGAGTTAGTGGGATGAGAGTAAGTTACTTACTGTTTTTAATGAGAAACTTTAGCATTGATACTGTTTTGTGTTGGTTATTAAGATGATGTTATAGGGATAAGTTGATCGATCAATAGAATGTGAGTGCACTATAATTATAAAATACGTACGTTTATTAAATGTCTTAGTGATGCATTAAAGTTGGTACTAAGAGTGTGGTATATGTGTTGTTCTATATTCAAGTATTGCTTATCCCGGATGCTAAGGTGAGTTTTCATCATTGGAGGTAATACATCATGGGTATGAGTAAGTGGCTTAGCCCATATACGTGGCACTTATGTCACTTGTTAGAAGTAAAATATATTCGATATGAATATAAACCCAAGACCTATACATGTCAAATCTTCAAGAACAATAAAATTAAATAAACTGAATGTAGAAGCGTGCCTGAATCCATTGATGGAGATTTTCCATAGGGTTTGATCTTCCAAGAAGTTAGGTTATCTCTTTCCGCACAACTCTCAGACGGGGAAAAGAGGTATGCAAGTTGACCTAATTCTTGGGGACCATAACCGCTTTATATAGTTGATTTAATAACCAACTATTAAGTATTTATAATTTTTCCCCTTATCAAATTATAAATACACCTTATGGTATCTACACTTTTAATTCCATGACAATTTAATACTTATAACACATGTAATATAATTGGTCACTTAATTATGTGTTAAACTTTATAATTGCAATATACATTATACATATGTGCCCATTATTATTGTATTTTAATCCAACAATCTCCCACTTGGGCACATATATTTCCTGACAAATGTATAACCTTATGAGCTCAAAATTTGCTATCATATAAGAAGTATTTTATAACAATCTCGTCCATAAATTATATACATATAGGATCAAAGCGGTCTTCATCATATCAATCATGACTGGACTCATCAATAGTCACATATACAAACATAATCAAATGACATAGATCAATCATGGATGCGTGGCATGGAAATTACATGTAAATGTAAACCAAACATGCCTATTTCCAACTAGTCGTCTTTAAACTTAAGTGAGGTCTTTATCCAAAATAAGAAAAGAGTGAATAAACTAAATACTTTATTTCTGATCAGAAAATAACCAAATACATAAATGTTTGAAAATAAACATAAACATAAAATGAACAAATAACAAACTCACACTCAAACAATAACATCCTCAAATGAAGTAACACCCATATGAACAGTGTGCTCATGAAAGACATTGGGTGGTAAACCTTTTGTGAGCGGATCCGCTATCATAGAGTTTGTTCCAATATGTTCTATAGATATTTGTCCACTTTGCACTCTTTCTTTTACAACTAGGAACTTTACGTCAATGTGCTTTGACTTAGAAGAACTCCTATTGTTGTTGGAATACAACACTGTTGATTTATTGTCACAAAATAATTTAAATGGTCTTTCTATATTCTCCAAAATACGCAACCCAATGATAAAATTTTGCAACCATATTTCATGATTTGATGCCTCATAACATGTTACAAACTCTTTTGCCATAGTGGAAGAAGCTACAAGTGTTTTTTTGACGCTTTTCCAAGATATAGCTCCATCAGCTAACAAATAGATATAACTTGATGTAGATTTTCTGCTATCTTAACATCCAGCAAAATCAGAATCCGTATACCCTACGACCTCCAAATGATCTAATTTTCTATATGTGAGCATGTAATCTTTTATTCTCTGAAGATACCTCATAAACCTCTTGGCTGCTTTCCAATGGTCCATACCAGGGTTGCTTGAATATCTACCTAAAATCTCGATAATGTACGTAATATTCAAACGCGTACATACCTGAGCATACATTAAACTCCTAATAGCTGATGTACAAGGAATTTTATGTATTTCTTGAATTTCAAGATTACTTTTAGGGCATTGAGAAAGACAAAACTTGTCTCTTTTAGTAACAGAGGTGTCTATTGGTTTACTATTTTGCATGTCAGACCTTTTAAGTACTTTATCAATATAGTTCTTTTGTGATAACCCAAGAATACCTCGAGATCGATCTCGATGTATCTGAATTCCTAAAACAAAAGAAGCATCCCCAAGATATTTCATTTCAAAATGCTTAGAAAGAAATCTCTTGGTTTTATGTAATAAATCTATATCATTTGTGGCAAGAAAAATATCATCAATATATAAAATCAAAAATATATGTTTACTCCCACTAAATTTATGATACACACAATCATCAACGATATTCGTCTCAAAACCGAACGAGACAATTACTTGATGAAATTTATGTTACCATTGACGAGAAGCTTGATTGAGTCCATAGATGAATTTTGTTAATTTGCAAACTATATTCTTTGGGTCTCCTAACTCAAAGTTTTCTAGTTGCACCATATAAATAGTTTCTTTAATGTCTCCATCAAGAAACACAGTTTTGACATCCATCTGATGTAACTCAAGATAAAATGAGTGTCATGATTGTCCTAAAAGAGTCTTTTGATGAAACCGGAGAAAAAGTCTCTGAAAAATCAATGTCTTCCTTTTGAGTATACCCTTTAGCTACAAGACGCGCCTTATACCTCTCCACATTACCATTTGCATCCCTCTTGGTTTTAAAAATCCATTTACAACCAATTGGTTTTGCACCTTCAGGTAATGAGACAAGTTCCCAAACTTTATTGTCTTGCATGGATTTATACTCTTTTTGCATGGCATTAATCCACTTTTGAGAGTTAATACTTTTCACGTATTGATGAAAGTTGTTTGGGTCATCTTACATCATTCCATTTTCATCCTCATTTTCTTGGAGAAACATAATGTAATCATCCAGAATAACATTTCTCCTTTCTATCGTGGATCTCCTTAATGAAACTTGTTCTTGAGGTTGTTGAGGTTGTTCTTCCAGAACAATTACTTCATTTTGAATAGGAGGAATTTGTTCGACATTATCTTGTTGAGGATTCAAATTCACTTCTTAATTGACGATGGGTATACGATCATGAACATCATCAAAAGTGATAGTAAGAATTGAGTTAAAACCCAATTCTTCCTCAAAAACAATGTCTCTAACCTTATTTCTTCCTCCAAACTCAACATCATGAAAAAATATTGTAGTTCCCGTCTCAAAAATATTTTTAATTGTGGAATCATAAAACTTATAGCCCCTAGATCACTCAGAATAACCAATAAAGTAGTTGCTTATTGTTTTGGAGTCCAATTTCTTTTCATGTGGCCTATAAGGTCTTGCCTCAGCTGGAAATCCCCAAATATGAAAGTTCTTTAGAGTAGGTTTTTTACCTACCCAAAGTTCATAAGGTGTTTTTTCAGTTGCTTTAGTGGGTACTCTGTTCAGAATGTACGTTTCTGTCTTTAATGCTTCTCCCCAAAGAGACTCAGGTAAGATAGAATGAGTAATCATACTTCTTACCATATCCTTAAGAGTCCTATTACATCTCTCAGCTACACCATTCATACTTGGTGATCTTGGCATGGTTTATTGTGGGACAATACCACATTCCTCTAGGAATTTTGCAAATGGTCCTGAACGTTGTTCACCTGACCCATCATATCTACCGTAGTACTCACCACCATGATCAGATCGAACTTTCTTAAGTTTTTTATTGAGTTGATTCTCAACTTCAGCTTTATAAGATTTGAACACGTACAAAGACTGAGATTTTTCATTAATGAGATATAAGTATCCATAACGTGAGTAATCGTCTATGAATGTTATGAAATATTGTTGACCATTCCAAGATGTCGTAGGGAATGACCCAAAAATATCAGTGTGAATTAATTCTAAGACATCTGTAGAACGATTGGCACTTAATCTTTTAGTTTTGGTCTGTTTTCCCTTGATGCAATCAACACAAACATTAAAGCTTGTGAAGTCAAGGGAATCTAAAATACCATTAGATATAAGATGCTCAATCCTGGATTTTGAAATATGACCTAAGCATTTATGCCATAACGATACTGAATTTTCTTTATTTAATTTTCACTTAGTACCACGTAATTCCACATGCAAGGTTTCATTATAAGATGCAATTGTATCCAACAAATAAAGGTTGTCATATGTATTTAAATAACCAGTTCCAATAATACTTGAATTTAAAGACAAATTAAACTGATTGTTTCTAAATGAAAAATAATAAATAAATTTTTATAGTAAAGAAAGAGAAACTAAATTTCACCTAAAAGATAGAGCAAAAAAGTGTCTTTTAAATACAAATAAAAACCAGTTTCTATTAACAACCTAAAATGTCCAATTGCTTCCACTTCTACCGATTTTCCATTGCCCAAAAAGATGTTTCTTTCACCATCACTTGGCTTCCGGTAGCTGAGGCAACCCTACATAGAAACACTTATGTGACTTGTAGCACCAGAGTCTAACCACCAAGTGTTTCTAGGTACTGAAGCTAAATTAATCTCAGAACAGACCAAAGTAAGATTCTTACCTTTCTTTCCATGCCATGCGTGATATTTGGTACAATCTTTCTTCATATGTCCAGATTTATCACAAAAGAAACAACTATTTGGAACTTTCTCTTGTTTCTTTTGAGGTGGACCCTTAGCAACTTCATTTTGAAATTTCCTTTTTTTTGCCCTTATCTTTAGAGGTACTAGCCAAATGAGTATTTTTCTATTTTCTCATGCTTCCACCTATTTTCCTCTTGAACACAATGAGAAATGAGATTAATTAGAGTCCACTTCTCCCTTTGATAGTTATAACTAATTTTAAATTTGTTAAACTGTGCAGGAAGCGAAACCAAAACCATAAGTACGAGTAAATCATCAGAAAACTCGATTTTAAGTGCCTTAAGTTTTGAAGCAATGTGAGACATTTCTAAAATGTACTCTCTTATATTTCCTTGACCTTTATACTTCATAGACATCAAAGAGTTTAAAAGTGATGTCATTTTAACTTTGTCGTTTTTAACAAAACGTTGCTCAATATTGTCAAGGAAATCCTTAGCCCGAATAATGTCTTTAGATTCTGCACCTTTAAAATTTTTCAGAATGTTATGTTTAATGATCATCAGACTCATGCGATTAGAATGTTCCCACCTCTCAAAATCCCTTTTTGCATCATGGGTGCTTGTCGCAGTAAGAGGTGCTGGTTGTTCTTCCTTAATGCAAGAACTATGTCCATACAACCAATCACTATCAGTAAGTGCCTTTTCCAATCCTTAAAATTTATCCATTAAGCATGGGTATAGAATTGACATTAGCAGTTATTGTGGCAGCATAAGAACTAGCTGAATATAGAACAAAAATAAATAAATAAATAAATAAATATGCTCACATCAATATTTCATAAGTAAATCAATAACTTCAAAGTAATGACTAATTTCCCTCAAGATACCAAACACAACATTAATATCAAGTCTTTGGACAATAATATTAACTCTAAGCGGTACTCTTGTTGTAGTAATCAAACACTGACAATAAACTATGTCGAACAACAGGTTAATTTTTGGAGTAATGTATTGTACACATAAAATTACCTTATAATTGTCACACATTTATTACCATAGGTGTTGTTTGAAATTCAGCCAAATATTAGTTTTCCTTTGGGCCAATTAATAAACGCATGAATTACAAAAGCACAAACATCTTGATATTTTTTAAATAAATTAATCTACGCATAAGAGGTCACTTTGGGTTTCAATTAACCCACAAAAAATTAGACATAGTCAAAATATGAATTTATTTATTTCTATAGGTTTAACATAATACCTAATGATAAAAACTAAAAAAATTATCAAACCAAATTAAATATAAAATTCTTAAGGTTAAAGATATTATAAAAAAATATCAAAACTGAAGTGAATCATATTGATTTCATCGTTTATAGTACCAAATTTAATTTCAAAATCAAAACGCATGGTTTTGATAGGAGAGAACAACAGCAAATTGATCCAAACGATTGCAAATTGAAAAGGAAAACTAATAATAAATCAAAGCCAATTAAGTCCAAATTTATGGACGCAAAATCAAACTGGATTCAATTGAAATTAGAAATCAATGGACGTAAAACTGATTATTAGATCTCAATGATTCGACATAATTCTGGCACTGATGTCACTTGTTAGAATTAAAATATATTTGATACGAATATAAACACAAGATCTATACATGTCAAATCATTAAGAACAATAAAATTAAATAAACTGAATGCGCAAGCATACCTGGATCCATTGATGGAGATTTTCCAGATGGTTTGATCTTCCAAGAAGTTAGGTTATCTCTTTCCGCACAACTCTCAGACGGGAAAAAGAGGTATGCAAGTTGACCTAATTTTTGGGGACCATAACCCCTTTATATAGATGATTTAATAACCAACTATTAAGTATTTATAATTTTGCCCCTTATCAAATTATAAATACACCTTATGGTATCTACACTTTTAATTCCATGACAATTAAATACTTATAACACATGTAACATAATTGGTCACTTAATTATGTGTTAAACTTCATAATATCAATATACATTATACATATGTACCTATTATTATTGTATTTTAATCCAACATCATATTGGTATGCTTTTATGATAATGGCTTTTTTGGATTTGATTCTTATCTCATTTGTGATTAATTAAGTTGAATCATGATATTGAAGAACGTTTATACCAATTTTTGTTGTGATTATGGAACTAGGATGAATTGCATCTAGAGAATATGTTGAATTATATGATTTATGCCCCTTAGGTGAAAATATGCATCTAGAGTATGCTTTATTTTTTTATAGGCTTGAAATTTGAAAATCCTGCAGCTTCTAGGAAGGTGGTATCGAAGTGGTATCTTATATTTCGATACCCAGGCAAAATAAAGAGCAATGAACTAAAAAATAATCATGAGATATTGGAACATTAAGCTATGGTTTCGATACCATATGATGAACAAAATTAGGCGTATCGATACGCTGATCTTGAGATCCGAAATCAATTTTTACACTAGCAAATCGTATCGGAACAGGGAACAAGCTGTATCGAAATGCGAGCTTATCATGTAGGGCATCGAGAGAATTATCGCAGGCGTATTGAAACACTTAAGTCTTGTTTCGATACCTGTAATGTTTTACCTTGCTATCGAAACAAGGCCAATGGGTTTCGATATCGTTGACCGTTAATATCGTTATAGGCTGGAAAATAGTTTTAAACCTTTACGTTTTAGTGACTAAGCATCTAGTAAGATATTAGGTGACTTGTAGACCTTTTAAGCTGAAAATTCATGAGTAGGCATGTAACGAACTTAATTAAATATTGGTAACTTTAATTTCACGTTTAGTCCTTAAAATTTTGAAAACTTATAATCAAGTCCCTAAAAATTTTTCGGTTAAATTAGGACTCATTTCTTATTGAATTCCGCTGCAATTGAGCTCAGTCCTCGCATGAACATGTAGCATCTAATTAAAGAACCTAGATAAGATGAAAAAAGTACCAATAAAATCTTTAGGGTCGTTTATCGGGACGAGTCTCTGGACTAACTTCGGTATTCCCCGTGTAGCTCGTTCGAATTGGGTGACTTCTAGACTAAATCGAAGGGTTACATTAATGCATACCTATATCAATCAGTCACTTTGGAAAATTCCAAAAAAAATTATAAATCTCCTTCTGGGTTTTTCAATTGAAAAAAATGAAAACGGACATTAATAATTTATCATTCATTTATTTTATTGCTAGAGTCGTGAGTATGACTAATAAAACTTTAACTTTACATTAATCTTCTCTTAATCCATATTATAATAGAAGTATTTTTTAAAATTTAAAAGTAATTATAAATTTTTATTTATATATTTTAACCTTTTGATAATAATATACCTTGTAGATAAAATAATTGAACCTAAGTCTCGTAAAATGAATATCATCAATTTTCTATTGAGATCATTTATTAAGTTAAATATAATAGAAATAATATTTTTATATAATATTATTCAATGTATCGTTAAAAGTATTTTAGAAGCGAAAGTTTTCAAAAGATATTTTTCTCAATGCCTCATAACAATTATTTTTATTTTTCATTATTTTCATAAAAATGATTATTATTGAGAGGGTTTTATTTTTTTAAGTTACAAGTATTGTTGAGATATTGATTTTGATATAATAATTGAAAAATGTTTTGGACTAATTTGAAAAGATTTCAAAAATGATTCTTTATGTTCAAACAACTTGAAAATAAGTTTGAAAAGTTCTTGAGAGATTTTAGAAGTATTTGAAATATTTTTAAAATTAATAGTCAAAATTGTGTTTTTAAATGAAAGTTTCAAAACCTCCCTTAAGGTTTCGAAACCTCTTAGACAGAATGGCCTTTTTCTTGAAACCTTAGAAAAGGTTTCGAAATCTCTAGTAAAGGTTTCAAAACTTTGGTCTTGTAACGGCTATATTTTTGCAAGGTTTCGAAACCTCTGTGCACGTGAAAATTTAATGTTCAACTTTATGACTTCCCAACGGCTCCAAAACATCCCTAACGGTTATAAACGGCTAGAATATGATTTCACAATATAAAAGCAAGCTTAGAAAACTTGAAGATGGTTAGAGACAACATCCACGAAACATGGTCAAGAGAAATGGAGTTTAAATCTACATTTTCCTTTTCTCTTGTACATAGTCTTAAGAGAGTGATTTTATTGTAAATCTTGTATTCTCTTGTGATCTTAATTGTGTAAACACCCATCTTTATGAGGTACTTAGTTTACAAAACAAATCCCTTTGTAAAAGGAGAGGTTCTAGTTTAGCCTTAGACAAAAACTAGAGTTGATTCTATCTTAGCCATGTTCAAAAGATAGGGTTGTGACGGTTATCCCTTGAACCGGTAAAAAGGTTTCAATCCATAGTGAATTGGTTGAAATCCTTAGTGGTGTGCTGAGGTAGTGCATGTAAGCGTGGCCGAACCACTCTAAAATCATTGAGTTCTTTGTCTTAATCTTTCCATTTTAGCAAATTCAACCAAGCACCAAAAACAACCCTCTTGACGGTTTTCAGTGATCGATTCGAGCTTACGCATCAAGTCTTTCACTTTGCTCCTTTCAGACACAAACATTGTACCCTAATTAGACACAAGCAAATACTTAGTGGAAACAATTTTGTACCAAAAACTATTAAGGTAAACTACATAAATGGTCCCTCGACTATACCTCAGTTATTTTTTACATCCTCTAACTATTAAAAGTTACAAATTGGTCCACTGACTATCTTTTTTGTTACAAAGTGGTCCTCTACCATTAAAAAATTAACGGGAGTCTAACGTGGACGTTAAAATGCTGAGTTGGATTACCCTGTGGCATTTCAATCTCTTTAATCAAAACTCACCGTTTAGGTGAGTTGGGTTTATTCTTTATTAAAATAATAAATAACTTGCTTAGGTGGACCTTTAAATACCCTAATCTTTCCTTCAATTTTAAAACATGGGTTTGAAGCGGCTTGGTTCTTGTAGAACGGTGTATAGCTAAGACCTAGAGTCTTGGTTCACAATATAAAAGCAAGCTTAGAAAACTTGAAGATGGTTAGAGACAACATCCACGAAACATGGTCAAGAGAAATGGAGTTTAAATCTACATTTTCCTTTTCTCTTGTACATAGTCTTAAGAGAGTGATTTTATTGTAAATCTTGTATTCTCTTGTGATCTTAATTGTGTAAACACCCATCTTTATGAGGTACTTAGTTTACAAAACAAATCCCTTTGTAAAAGGAGAGGTTCTAGTTTAGCCTTAGACAAAAACTAGAGTTGATTCTATCTTAGCCATGTTCAAAAGATAGGGTTGTGACGGTTATCCCTTGAACCGGTAAAAAGGTTTCAATCCATAGTGAATTGGTTGAAATCCTTAGTGGTGTGCTGAGGTAGTGCATGTAAGCGTGGCCGAACCACTCTAAAATCATTGAGTTCTTTGTCTTAATCTTTCCATTTTAGCAAATTCAACCAAGCACCAAAAACAACCCTCTTGACGGTTTTCAGTGATCGATTCGAGCTTACGCATCAAGTCTTTCACTTTGCTCCTTTCAGACACAAACATTGTACCCTAATTAGACACAAGCAAATACTTAGTGGAAACAATTTTGTACCAAAAACTATTAAGGTAAACTACATAAATGGTCCCTCGACTATACCTCAGTTATTTTTTACATCCTCTAACTATTAAAAGTTACAAATTGGTCCACTGACTATCTTTTTTGTTACAAAGTGGTCCTCTACCATTAAAAAATTAACGGGAGTCTAACGTGGACGTTAAAATGCTGAGTTGGATTACCCTGTGGCATCTCAATCTCTTTAATCAAAACTCACCGTTTAGGTGAGTTGGGTTTATTCTTTATTAAAATAATAAATAACTTGCTTAGGTGGACCTTTAAATACCCTAATCTTTCCTTCAATTTTAAAACATGGGTTTGAAGCGGCTTGGTTCTTGTAGAACGGTGTATAGCTAAGACCTAGAGTCTTGGTTCACAATATAAAAGCAAGCTTAGAAAACTTGAAGATGGTTAGAGACAACATCCACGAAACATGGTCAAGAGAAATGGAGTTTAAATCTACATTTTCCTTTTCTCTTGTACATAGTCTTAAGAGAGTGATTTTATTGTAAATCTTGTATTCTCTTGTGATCTTAATTGTGTAAACACCCATCTTTATGAGGTACTTAGTTTACAAAACAAATCCCTTTGTAAAAGGAGAGGTTCTAGTTTAGCCTTAGACAAAAACTAGAGTTGATTCTATCTTAGCCATGTTCAAAAGATAGGGTTGTGACGGTTATCCCTTGAACCGGTAAAAAGGTTTCAATCCATAGTGAATTGGTTGAAATCCTTAGTGGTGTGCTGAGGTAGTGCATGTAAGCGTGGCCGAACCACTCTAAAATCATTGAGTTCTTTGTCTTAATCTTTCCATTTTAGCAAATTCAACCAAGCACCAAAAACAACCCTCTTGACGGTTTTCAGTGATCGATTCGAGCTTACGCATCAAGTCTTTCACTTTGCTCCTTTCAGACACAAACATTGTACCCTAATTAGACACAAGCAAATACTTAGTGGAAACAATTTTGTACCAAAAACTATTAAGGTAAACTACATAAATGGTCCCTCGACTATACCTCAGTTATTTTTTACATCCTCTAACTATTAAAAGTTACAAATTGGTCCACTGACTATCTTTTTTGTTACAAAGTGGTCCTCTACCATTAAAAAATTAACGGGAGTCTAACGTGGACGTTAAAATGCTGAGTTGGATTACCCTGTGGCATCTCAATCTCTTTAATCAAAACTCACCGTTTAGGTGAGTTGGGTTTATTCTTTATTAAAATAATAAATAACTTGCTTAGGTGGACCTTTAAATACCCTAATCTTTCCTTCAATTTTAAAACATGGGTTTGAAGCGGCTTGGTTCTTGTAGAACGGTGTATAGCTAAGACCTAGAGTCTTGGCTTCATCCGATCAGGTTTCCAACAACATGTTAATGTTGACACATGTGTCATCGAACCGGCAAAAAACAAGCCAATAAGAGAATTTCTTGAGACCTAATTGGGATAGAAGAGACTCGACGCTCCTAAACTGTATTGAATGAGGTACGAAGGGCAAGTTTGATTACAGATTTTGGATGTGGGTTCACAGTCTTAGCAACGAGATTGGACGTTGAGGCCAAAAAGCCAACTATACTTTGGTTTTCTGCAACCCACAAGCTTCTTGGAGGAGCAAAAGTGAGTATTTTTACATGATCAACATTAGGAAAACGTGCATTAAGAACAAAGATAACGAGAGGTGCAAAGGAACCAGAAAAAGCTACTGGTTGTGTCCATGATCAAAGTAAGGGGTTGAGGCGGAGTTCCAAAGTTAAGAAAGATGATAACCCACCATAACTGTGAAAGAAAAGTGGAGTCTTGATGAAGAGAAAGTATTGGCTTCGACATTGGCTTTGGGGTTG
This sequence comes from Abelmoschus esculentus, assembly GCA_035048815.1. Taxonomy (NCBI): domain Eukaryota; kingdom Viridiplantae; phylum Streptophyta; class Magnoliopsida; order Malvales; family Malvaceae; genus Abelmoschus; species Abelmoschus esculentus. The sequence goes on from JAUCBN010000044.1 coordinate 7,460,375, forward strand.
TGGTATTTTAGATGGTGGGCTTTGAAGCTAAAGAAGTTGCTAAGTTTCTAAGAACTTGGTAGACATTGGAGGAAGAATGGTGAGGAAAAGGTGAGAGGGGAGGCTTTGATTGTATTGGAAGCGGCGACAATAGATTAGGGTTTTTTTAGTGGTTAATATCTATGACATGGAAAGTTATTAGAATAAAAGAAATTATTTAGGCTTACTCAACAACCAACTCAACATTTTAACGTCCACGTCAGACTCCGTTAATTTTTTTTTAATGGCAGAGGACCGTTTTGTAACAAAAAAGATAGTTAATGGACCAATTTGTAACTTTTAATAGTCAGAGGATGTAAAAAAATAACTGAGGTATAGTCGAGGGACCATTTATGTAGTTTACCCAAACTATTATTTTTGTATTGGGATTTCTTTGTTTATTTGCTGCTATTTTTAGGATTTATTTGCTACTATTTTTTATCTCGTAAGTTTATGTTATTTTATGATAAATTTTTTATTATTATCTATTCTATTGTACGCTATTTGTTAAATTCGTGTATTATCATTTGTTTGGTCTACATGTTACTGATTTCTACATGACCCAAACACAATAATTATATCTATATTTAAATTTTTTCTAGCCATAATATTTGAATTTATTCATTTGTTCATTCATATTAAAGTATTTCAGAATGGATGATTGTAGCAATGTCGACATAGACATCATGAACGATGATACAATTTCAGCGGATAATGCACATAAGCCACTTACGGTTTATTTTAACTTTTAGTAAATTGAAATTAAATGTAGCTATCCCTTTTAAATTTGTTTTTTTAGTTATTGATATGTATTTTATGTTTTTAATTTTAAAATGTTTTATTTAAAGTATGAGTGAATGTAAGGACCGTAAAGGAGGAACGAAAAAAATGAAGAATGCGATAAGTAATTTATAATATATTATGTATTGTATATTGGATTATAAAGTGTACATATTCTAAAAATATGTATGTACATAAATGCTTACCCTAAGTTGAACTCTTTTGAGTTTGGGTGGTCTTACCAACCGTTTTTATTACGATTTGGGTAATAAACTATGTACAACTTATAATAATTTATGTACCTACTAAAATTCTCACCCTTTTGTAATAAATTAGGTTTTATTGTGGGAAAATATGTATGTACATAAATGCTTACCCTGATTTGAGCTCTTTTAAGTTTGAGTGAAATCTTGTAATAAATACAGTACCTATCATTTTTATTACAATTTGGGTAATAAACTATGTACAACTTGTAGTAATTTATGTACCTACTAAAATTTTTATCTTTTTTATAATAAAAAAGGTTTATCCTAATAAAATAAGTATATACATAAATCTTTATATCGTAACATTTTATATATATACCGTTTTTATTACAATTATTATAATTATTTATGTACAAACCTCATAATAAACTATATACAAACCGGTTACCTACTGAACAGGTCAACCTTACTGTAGAACACCCAAGAAATGTAGGTAAAGATGATTCATCGAAAATGTCAAGTGTCAACGTCAACAACAATGTCTTAGAAACACAAAAAGTTTAAAAAGAGAAACAAAACAGCAAAGATTATCATGGAACATGTCAACAGCAGACAACAATGTCTTGGAAAACAAACTCAAAACAATGGCAAATATCTTTCATATAATAAACACTTCCTATAATAATCACATCAAATCTTTGCTGAACATTATACTTTTTACAGTCCAATTTTGCAAGACATTCTGAACATATTACATTACATTATATAGTTAATAAAATTAGAAGCTGCACCCTAATATTTCACCGAGTTGATATTAGTTCATGAATTTTTTATCTAAGCAAAAGGTTTGAATCTCCATTTTTATGAGAAGAAACAAGAGATAACATGGAACCAAGTTTGAAGGGAGGAGTTGAACATAAAACTACTGTATAACTGTAAAACTTGCTTTCCATGCCCCTTTGGTAAACCCTGCCTGAATGGCAACTTAAAAAACATCTTATGTTCAGGCCATGGCTGGTAATAACCCATTGTGCCTGAGCAATGCCTCGGGTGAAGGTTCACGTCCACGGAACTCGACAAAGACCTGAATATGTAACATCAAATAATGTTAAGAAAATTCAATGGAAGAACTTTAGGGTCTATTGCAAGTTTCAGAGTCTAACAAACACTTCACTAAGATGTAATACTCAAGGAAGAATATCAAGAAAAGGAAGGATTTTAGTAGCAGAGAATAGATTTCAGAAGAAGAGAACTTGGAAATTCATTTAGCATGAAAATTTGATCGTTTGTACAAGTTGGTTATATTCAGCTGTGTACAATTATTGCCAGCTGTGTAGTCCTTCCTAAAGTCTTGGAATCCTCTCCTTTGCAATCCATGATAAAGTTTGTACCCGGTTCACTTCAACCCTTCTTGGCCGGTTCTTCAGCTCCCATGTGATCTTTTAATGACTCACATGCCTCTGCCCTGAAGTCCTCCAAAACGTTGCCGTTTCTTGAAGTCAGGATTAATCCCTTCGAAGCTTCTTCTCCTTTCTCCTTTCTGCCCAAATTTTCCCTAATTTCGAATGTCCCTTCCAAATCCCTAATTCCCCAACTTCCACACCCGAGGCCATGACAATTCCTCCTCCCTTTGTTGATTCTTGTCCCCAAGGATCAAAATCGGGGAACTGAGCCTTCAATACGCTGTAATCCTCCCACGTTGCATTCTCAGCCCCCAAATTGGACCATTGAATGAGTAGTTGTGTCACTGCTCGATTGTTCTTCTTAATCATCCTCGAGTTTAGAACAATTGCTGGGTAGACTTTGACTTGCCCATCTGAGCCAACATCTGGAGGGTCCATCGAGGTAACAACATCCTCACCAATCTTCTTCTTCAATAAACTTACGTGAAAGACTAGATGTATTTTTGCATGATCTGGTAATTGTAGTTTATATGCCACTGTTCCTAACTTCTGCAACACGTTGTAGGGACCATAATATTTGGCGGCTAACTTCAAGTTTTTTCGAATGGCCAGTGAAGTTTTCCTGTAGGGCTGCAGCTTCATGTACACCATATCTCCAATCTGAAATTCTCTTTCAGATCTCTTTTTATCTGCGTAGGTCTTCATTCTGTTCTGTGTTTTTTCTAGATTTTCCTTTAATTGCTTCTGAATCTGATCTCAGTTGTTCATTTCTTCTTGCACACTTTGCACATTAGTATTAGGGTTTTACTCCAGCATTGGGGCTTTGTAACCATACAAAGCCTCAAAAGGTGTAAGTCCTAAGGCTGTGTAGTAGTTGGTGTTATACCACCACTCGGCCAAGGGCAACCACTTAGCCCAGTTGTTAGGTTTCATAAAGCACATAGACCTCAGATACTGCTCAAGGCACTGATTGAGCCTTTCAGTCTGACCATCAGTTTCAGGATGGTAGGCTGAACTGTAGATAGCAGTAGTCCCAGTTTGTTTAAGTAACTCTTTCCAGAAGACACTTGTGAAAGTTTTATCCCTGTCTGACAAGGCCAATTTAGGTTGCCTATGCAGTTTGTAAACTTGATCCATGTAGATTCTGGCTATATCCACCACAGTATAGGGATGAGAGATAACTAGAAAATGCCCATACTTGGTGAACTTATCCACCACCACTAGGATGCAGTTAAACTTCTCAGAATTCGGCAAACCTTCTATAAAATCCATAGTGACAAACTCCCAGGCTTGTTTAGGAATTGGCAGTGGCTGCAACAAGCCTGGTGCAGCAACATGCTCCCCTTTAGTTCTTTGACAGATGTCACATAATTGAACATATCTCCTTACCATTGTCTTCAAGCCCTTCCAATAGAAGTTAGGCTTAACCCTTTGATAAGTAACTTGCATCCCTAAGTGTCCCCCTTGGGGTGCATCATGTAGGGAGTGAATTATTTTCTTTCTCAATTCACCCTTCTCCCCAATATACACCCTACCCTTGTATCTAAGTATCTCAACTTGCAGCTCCCAATCTTCCCAATCTTCCTTTTTCACTGATAGAATAGTGATCATCTCTTGAGCTTTGGCATCCCCTGCATAACTTTCTTCTACCTCTCTAACCCAGTTTGGGGTAATCATAGTAGTGGTCATTCCCAGCAACTTACCCTCAGCTTCATGTTGTCTTGATAGAGCATCAACCACTATATTCTGTCTCCTTTTCCAATACTGGATGCTGTAGTTCAAGCCTAGCAATTTAGTTAATCCTTTCTTCTGTATTGTGGTAGTGAGTTTCTGATCCAGTAGGTGTTTAAGAGGCTCATGGTCAGTTTTTATCACAAAGGGCCTTCCTTCCAAATAGTGTCTTCACTTGGTTACTGCCATTAAGATGGCCAAGTATTCCTTCTCATATATAGACAAGTCCACTTCTTTAGGTCCCAAAGCCTTGCTGAGGTAAGCAATTGGCCTTCCCTGCTGACTCAAAACAGCTCCCACTCCTCTCCCACTAGCATCTGTCTCTAGGTAAAAGGGCTGACCAAAATTTGGTAGAGCCAGAACTAGGGAGTGACACATTGCATTCTTCAGTTTATTGAAAGCCTCTACAGATTCTTTGGTCCAACAAAACCCATCCTTCCTTAACATCTCGGTTAGAGGTTTGCTGATTCCCCCATAACCCTTAATGAATTTTCTGTAGTAACCAGTCAATCCCAAAAATCCTCTAAGGGACTTAAGGTTCTGTGGTAAAGGCCAATTCTTCATTGCTTCGATTTTAGAAGGGTCAGTGGAGACTCCTTTGGATGATATAACATGCCCCAAATATTCCACTTGTTTCTGACCAAAGAAACACTTACTTCTTTTGGCAAAGAGTTGATGCTCTTTAAGTGTCCTCAGAACCTTCCTCAAGTGTTCTACATGCAGTTCAAGGTTGGGACTGTACACCAAAATATCATCAAAAAAACCAAAACAAACTTCCTTAGATAGGGGCTGAATACCTCATTCATTAGAGTTTGAAAGGTTGCTGGGGCATTGGTAAGCCCAAAGGGCATTACTTTGAACTCAAAATGTCCATGGTGGGTCCTGAAAGCGGTCTTTGGAATGTCCTCTGGTTTAATTCTAATCTGCCAGTAACCGGTCCTCAAATCAATCTTTGAATAATATTCAAACCCTCCTAACTCATCAAGTAGGTCTTCAACCACAGGGATGGGAAACTTGTCCTTTTCTGTCATCTCATTAAGTTTTCTATAGTCCAAACACATTCTCCATGTACCATCTTTTTTTTACTAGTATACATGGAGCTGCAAATGGGCTTTTGCTTGTCTGTATAATGCTAGAAGCCAACATTTTAGTCACTTGCTTCTCTACTTCAGTTTTCTGGAAGTAAGGGATCCTATAGGGTCTGAGATTAACAGGGTGAGATCCAGGTTTCAATTTAATCTCATGGTCATGGGACCTCACAGGAGGCATCCCTGTTGGTTCCTCAAATACTCCTTTATATTCTTCCAGCACTGGTTGCAACTCCTCAGGGGTTTCTGTTGATTCTAGCTCAGCACTGAACAGATATAATTCCCCCTGTAACTTAGTATCCTTTTCTCTCAATTTTTGTAGTTTCTTTCCAGACATCATTTTCACTACTGTTGGTTTATGTCCCCCATGCAACAAGACTCTTTTCCCATCCTTCTCAAAGCTCAAGGTCATTTCCTTGAAGTCCATTGAGATTGGACTGTACCTCCTCATCCAATCCACCCCTAAAACCATGTCACTGCCTCCCATACTCAACACTCTAAAATTGTGTTCAAATGTCTGTCCTTGCATCATCCAATTCAGCTGATTGCTTTTAGCTGAGCTGTAAAGTTTCTCTCCATTGGCTACTGTTATGGTCAATGGATGTGTGCTCACCACTTCCAACCCCTCCTTAGCCCAGATGGGAGTTACAAAGCCGTGGGTACTCCCACTGTCTACTAGAATGTTAACTGGTTTACCCTGAATCAGTCATTGTATTCTCAATGTATTGTAACCAACATTGCCAGTTAAGGCATTCATGGAAATTTCTAGTCCTCCTTCCCCGTGGTTGTCATTCTTTGGTTGTTCTTTTTCCCCTTCCTCATCTGTTACTTCTTCATCTTCTTCACAAACTTCATCCTCTTCCATCAAGTTAAGTTGTTTTGCTTTGCACTGATGGCCTGGTACAAACTTCTCCCCACACCTAAAACACAGATTATTAGCTCTCCTGTACTCTATTAAGGATTGTTTAGGTGGCTGCATTTGAGCTTTTCTTGTAGCAGTAGCATTGCTGAAAGGTTTTGTAAGATTTGCATTGTTTTGTATGATCCCCCTAGTCTGGTACCTCTGTTTCCTGTTATCTACCTCCAGGGCTAGCTCATATAATTGTGCTTGCCTATAAGCTGCTGCAAGAGTTTTTGGGTCATGTACCTTCACTTTGTGCTTCAACTCCTCTTTCAGTCCACTAATGAAGCTGGACACAAAATAACCTTCCTTTATTTCAGGGTTGAGTTGTATCACATAGGGTTGTAATTCTTCAAACTGGGCTTGATATTCCTCTACTGAACCCTTTTGCTGTAGCTTATTAAACTCCTCTATGACATCATTTAACATTTTATCCCTGAATCTATGGTAAAGATCAGCTACAAACTCATGCCATATGACCTTATTTTTCTGCATGATATAACCATCAAACCACACCTCTGCCTTGCCAGATAGGTACATAGCAACCACTTCCAGTTTCCCTTCCTCAGGAATGGCAAATATAGCAAAGTATTTCTCACATCTACGAATCCATCCCCTAACATTCTCTCCTTCAAACATATTCAGTTCTATCTTAGGTTTGAGATTCAGTGTGCTCCATAGACTGTTGGTATTTTTTTGTTCAACTAAAAAGGGTTTTTGTTCAGTCTGAAAGGGTTCTTGTAAAAGGGAAAAATCACCTTTTGTTGACCACTGTTGCTCTATTTTAGCTTTTCCAGGTAGGCCTGATGACTCTGGTGGTTTGGAAGCAATAAGTCCCGGTTCATCCAGCTTGATAGAGTATCTTTCTTTATCATCCAAGACTGTTACTTGCACATGTCTTTTCCCTTCTGCTTTGCTCTAGATGTTGGTCACTCCTTGTGCTTTTTCTGGGGTATCTTCTCCCAGACTTTCTACTCCCTTAGTTAGTAGGGCTATCAGTTTTTGAACATCTGCTTGTGTATCTGCCATCTGGTTTTCAACATTACTAAGCTTGTCCTCCCATGTTCCTCTTGCGACCTTCAACTCATCCAGTTGTTTCTGAATAGCAGCGAGGTCAGCGTTGTCAACCATCTGTTGATTCTTCTTTTGTTTTCCCAGCGTGAAGGTGGATCGAGGTGGCTCTGGATACCAATTGTAATACTCAAGGAAGAATATCAAGAAAAGAAAAGATTTTAGGAGCAGAGAATAGATTTCAGAAGAAGAAAACTTGGAAATTCATTTAGCATGAAAATTTGATCGTTTGTACAAGTTGGTTATATTCAGATGTGTACAATTATTGCCAGCTGTGTAGTCCTTCCTAAAGTCTTGGAATCCTCTCCTTTGCAATCCATGATAAAGTTTGTATCCGGTTCACTTCAACCCTTCTTGGCCGTTTCTTGAAGTCAGGATTAATCCCTTCGAAGCTTCTTCTCCTTTCTCCTTTTTGCCCAAATTTTCCCCAATTTCCTTCGAATGTCCCTTCCAAATCCCTAATTCCCCAACTTCCACACCCGAGGCCATGACATAAGACTGAAGGTGTTCTCTCATTGTTGCTAAGAAAGGGAAAGAAAGACGCATGCAATAAAAAAAAAGGCAAAATTATGAATTTCTGTACAATCTGTATAAACTAACCTCCAATGGTGCTTTCCCACCTCCAAGAGCAAGAATGGTCTCTCGGAACTTGTGGCCAGTTTCTTTAACAGACTGTCGTAATACAATCAATTAATGGATTTCACTCTTTTAATTGATAAAATATACAAAAGAATGCAAAACGCCAATCCTGAGCAGGTTTTGCAACCTACATACCTTGTTGTCTTCTAATCCAGCATCCTCAAAAGCAGAGAAAGCATCTGCAGAGAGCACTTCCGCCCACTGCAAAAGATCATTTTGAATTTCAATCAAATTGACATAGCAAGGGGAAAAGGAAAAGGAATGAAAATGTAAAACAAGGATAGAAATCTTGCACACGGTTCATAAAAATGATCACAGTATTGTAGCAGACAAATACTTGATACCTGCTAGAATGCAAAAGTAGGCTAAAGATAGGAAAAGGAGAATAGGAAGGATTAATAAGTTATATAGCCTTTCTCTGATATGAGACAATCAGACCATAGTAGATAGTTTTATAAGAAGAGACTAGAAAAAGATAAAAGTATACCTTGTAACTGTAGTATCCAGCAGCATATCCACCTGACATTCACAACAGTTGATCAAGTCAAAAATCTCGTATGTGAAATATGGCCCAAATAGTAGTCGTAAAACGTACATGAGGGGGAGAGGTGATGGGGCTTAAAGAACCAGAAGCAAACCTGCAAATATATGGCTGAAAGCACAAAGTAATCTATCTTCCGGCAATGGGGGGATTACTTGTGTTTTTCTGGAAACTCTCTGATCAACATCATAAACAGATTCTGACCCATCTGGTATATATTTTGTATGCAGCTCCAGATCCAAGCTAGCAAATTTAATCTGAAAAAACAAACAAATAGTTAGAAATGATCAGTCAATCATTATATTAGTGGAGCAAATACTGATCCACTTCACCAAAAATCACAATCTCCTTTCATTAGAACAAGACAATGACAACATACAGAGTCATGGAGTTTCGAAGAAACATTACATAAGAATCACACAAGGTACGGAAATTATGAAAAGGTGCATCTGTTGTGTCCATTAAAATCATCTTATGCTACACATTTGTAGAACTCTTAAGTAATTTTCAAGGACATAAAATACATTCTTTAATGCTTAAAAATTGGATGGGATATACAATATTCCAAAATCATTACAAAGTGGATTCTCTTTCCCCCGCAGCCATAAACACTTCTGCATTCTGCTGCAATACCAGTCAATACGAAAGGGAAGAACATACAAAGCCAACCCAACATGGAGGGGTTGGAACTTGGAAGGGTATAGGTAAGCACCAGAGAAAAAGACAAAGAGGAGGATAGATGGGGTGAACATGGAGCTAATGAACTCTCGCATGGTACCCTGTGCATATATTAAGGGGAAGGGTTTGTGAGTATAATCGTAGTAAATATTAAAGTGTATTATGTATCCGTAAATAGGGATAGAGAGAAAGACTTATCTTGTTAAAGATTCTTAGCGGATTATTAGGCTTAATCTTAGTGAAATTTATATTGTATTTAATGTGATATATTATATTACATAATTTAGGAATATTCGAGTTGTATATATACCCTATATGTTTGTTTGATGAATAATATACAAGGGAGTGTAAGTGTAACTATCGAATCAGACTGAAATAGGATAAAGGAAATAGAAGAAATCAGATTGAGGTCAAGAAGAGAAAAGAAGCGAGGAGAATAATTTTCATTCCAAGCATCAGACAAAGTTTCCATTTAGAGTTTCCAGTATTTACCCTAAAGGTTGGTCACAAAACGACCACGTTTTCTTAGAAATTAAAACAGTGCCAACTCAGCACTTAACTCAGAAATTTAGAAGAAAACAAAACAATAACAAATTTTAACTTTTTCAGCAACGGTCATTGACAAACTCCCCTGCTTGATTAAACCCTTGACCTCAAGGATCAAAATGTGAAAATTGTTGCTGCAGCTTGTAAAGGAGCTCCCAAGTTGAATCTTCCGGAAAAGAATTCGTTCACTCTACCAATACCTTCGTCACTGCCTTGTTTCCTCGTTTAGTCATCCTTCTTGCTAAAATTCTTTTAGGCTCTTTTGCAATTGTACCGTCAGCATCCATCACAGGTAACTCAGCTTGAGAAGTGGCTGCTCCAATATGTTTCTTCAACTGTGAGATGTGAAAAGTAGGATGGACCCGAGAACCAGCAGGTAATTTTAATTTATAAGCGACCTTCCCCACTCTCTCTTCCACCTCAAATGGTCCAAACTGTTGATTGAAGTCGACTAGGATTATGATTAGTCCTAGAATTAATTCTTCTTTTTTAATTATTATCTCTTAAAAGTTTTAGTTTATTTTAATTACTCGAAGTTAGGATATATTAAACTTTTAGGATATTACTTATACTAGGACTCTTGTACTTAGCCTATAAAATTAGGTTGTAACAAAAAGAGAAAGTAATAGGAAATAGAGAATACTCGACTTGAGTCTATTCTCCTTAAACCTAATCTCGTCTATACTTTTCTACATGGTATCGGTTTAGGTTATCGATCTGTTAAAGAAATCATGGCTGAAACTTCTTCTTCTTCAGTCATAAATTCTGAAAAAAAAAATTCAGATCCATTCATGGATACAACAATTGATGCACCTTCTCCTCAAATGACCTCTCATAAATTCAATGGCCATAATTATCTTCAATGGTCTCAAACCGTGAAACTCTACCTAATAGGGAAAGGCAAATTAGAATATATATCTGGAAGCAAAGAGATTCCACCAACTACTGATCCAAATTATCATCTATGAGTTCGAGAAAATGGCATGATCATGTCTTGGCTTATAAACTCCATGACACCAGATGTAGGAATTGATTTTATCCTATACGAAACTGCAAGAGATATTTGGGATGCAGCAAGAGAAACATATTCAAGTTTCGACAATGTGGCAGAATTATTTGAAATTGACAACAAAATTAACAACCTTTGCCAAGATGACATGAGTGTTATACAATATTATACCACCATGGTGAGATATTGGCAACAATTGGATCTATTTGATAATCATAAGTGGTTGACGGCTACTGATGCAACATTATACAAGCAGATTACAATCCAAAGAAGGGTATTTCAATTCTTTTATGGTCTCAATAGCAATCTTGATGCAGTAAAAGGAAGAATTATTGCCATGAAACCTCTCCCCTCTCTTCGTGAGGCTTTTGCTGAAGTTAGAAGAGAGGAGAGCAGAAGAGTGGTGATGCTGCCACAGCCAACACAATCTGAAGGGGCTGCCCTAATCACTCACTCCACAAGTAGACAGAGAAATAACAAACCCTGGTGTGAACATTGTCGAAAAGTTGGTCATGTTAAGGAAAAGTGCTGGAAACTTCATGGTAAACCAGCAAATTGGAGATCACAAAAACCGAAACAAAATATTGAAGGAGCTGTTCATCTAACAGAGACTGTTGCCCCTAATTTCAGCAAGCAGCAGATTTCGGATTTGTAGAAATTACTAAGCCAAATGACAATTTCCAGTGACTCTAATCTTGCCTCTATAGTCCCTGGAGGTAGTTCTACTTTTGCTGCTTTAGCTGATAACACTAATTGCTCTACTTGGATAGTTGATTCAGGGGCATCAGATCACATGATTGGAGACCACTCCTTATTCAATACTTTTCAGCCTTTAGTCATTCCTTCTCAAATTAAAACTGCAGATGAGACCTTATCATCAGTTTTAGGAAGTGGTTCTGTTAAAATTTCTGAAACACTTACATTACCTAATGTCCTATTTGTTCTCAAACTTGCTTGTAATCTTATTTCAGTTAGCAAGTTGACTACTGATCTGAAATGCAACACTAAATTTTCCCCTCTTATGTGTGAATTTCAGGCTATGGACTCGGGGAAGATGATTGGCAATGCTAAGTTGTGTGGTGGACTCTATATTCTTAAAGGACAACACCCTCCAAGTACACAAGCAGTTTCAAATTGTTTTCCTTCTGTTTCTAATCCATTAAGTAATGTGTTATTATGACACTATAGATTAGGACACCCAAACTTTCATTATTTAGCAAGAATGTTTCCTCATTTGTTTTCTAATAGAAGGCCAGATTCCTTTACTTGTGAGATTTGTCCTTTAGCTAAACAAACAAAGAATACTTACCCTCCTACATCCTACAAAGCAACACAGCCCTTTGCTACTATACATAGTGACATTTTGGGCCCTTCAAAAGTAAAAAACATAGATGGTTCTAGATGGTTTATCACATTCATAGATGATCATACTAGGATCACATGAACTTTTCTTATGAAGGAAAAATCTGAAACAGATGGAGTGTTTAAAAGATTCAATAATATGTTGGAAACTCAATTTAAAACCCAAATCCAAATACTTCATAGTGACAATGGAAGTGAATATTTTACAAAAAGTCTAGGATCATATCTTAAAGAGAAAGAAATTGTTCACATAACTTCTTGTGTAGAGTCTTCCCAACAAAATGAAATTGCCAAGAGAAAGAATAGACATCTTCTTGAAGTTGCTAGATCCTTGTTATTCTCAACCAATGTTCTAAAATTCTACTGGGGGGAAGCTGTTCTCACAGCCACATTTCTCATAAATAGGCTATCAAGTAAGCCCTTAAATTTCCAATCACCGAGAAACTTATTCTTTCAATTTTTTCCAAATTTTCAACCTTTGTCATCTACCATTCCAGCAAAAATATTTGACAGCACTGTCTTTGTTCATTTACATTCGAACTCTCGGTCCAAACTTGATCCTAGAGCAATAAAATGTGTCTTCATAGGATATTCCTCTACAAAGAAGGGATACAAATGTTACTCACCTTCCACAAAAAGAACATATACCTCTATGGATGTAACCTTCCTTGAAAATAAACCTTTTTACCTCAACATTGAAATTCAGGGGGGGTACATAGATGAATTTCAGTCCTTTCCTGAGTTAAATCTATCTCTCAATGTCACTAATGATCCTATTTGTTCAGATACTAAGAAATTTACAACAGAAACATTCTCAGTTGAATCATCCACCATTGATCAAACTCATGAAAACCTTCAAAATTTATTGCCTGAAAATATACGCATATCACCTAATCCTTAAAACACCCAACCTATCCAACCTAAAAATAAACAACTTAGTGTTTACAAAAGAAAAAAGATAAATACTAAAGAGGTTGATGCACAACCTGAAGATTGCCAAGAGCTGGAAACCAATCCTACTGCCTTAGAAAGTTTGCAAGGTAAGGAATTATTACCAAATGAAATTCCTACTATTGATACCCTTGAACTACCTATTGCTCAAAGAAAGGGTGTGAGAAAATGCACAAGTCATCCAATTGAAAGATTTGTGGCATATGAAAACTTGAAGCCATCATTCAAAGCCTTCACTGTCAATCTTGATAGCATTTTTATTCCCAAAAATATAGAAGCAGCATTGAAAGATTCAAAGTGAAAAAAGGCGGTAGAAGAAGAAATCAATGCATTGGAGAAAAATGGGACATGGAAGTTAGTTGACTTACCACAAGGAAAAAACCCAGTAAGTTGTAAATGGGTCTTCTCAGTAAAATACAATTCTGATGGCACTGTAGAATGATTCAAAGCAAGACTTGTGGCTAAAGGTTTCTTACAATCCTATGGTATAGACTATCAAGAAACATTTGCACCAGTTGCAAAATTAAACACTGTGAGGGTATTACTTTCTCTAGCTGTCAACAAGGAGTGGATACTCCATCAATTGGACATCAAGAATGCCTTCTTAAACGGTACCCTTAAAGAAGAAGTTTACATGCAAATACCTCCAGGAATGGAAGAAAGGGTTGCTGATAAGAAAGTTTGCAGGTTAGAAAAATCTTTGTATGGTTTAAAACAATCACCAAGGGCCGGGTTCAATCGATTTTCAAGTGTTATCATCAAAGATGGATACAAACAATGTCAAATCGACCACACATTGTTTATAAAGGTAACTTCCACTAGACAAAAAGCTATCTTAATTGTCTATGTGGATGATATTATTATTACAGGAGATGCCACTGATGAAATTGAAAGACTCAAAAAGTTACTAGCCTTAGAATTTGAAACAAAGCATTTAGGCAGTCTAAGATACTTCCTTGGAATGGAGGTGGCCAGAACAAAAAGTGGTCTTGTTATAAATCAAAGGAAATACATTCTTGATCTACTTTCAGAAAGTGGAATGTTGGGATATAAACCTGCAGAAACTCCAATGGATGCAAATTTAAAATGGAGAAATGATGAAATGGGAAGACTAATTAATAAAGAGCAGTACCAAAAATTAGTTGGAAAACTAATTTATTTGTCTCTCACAAGGCCTGATATAGCTTTTTCAGTCAGCATTGTCAGCCAGTATATGTGTGATCCAAGAGAAGAGCATCTTGAAGCAGTAAAAAGAATTTTAAGATATTTAAAATTCACTCCTGGACACGGTTTGTTTTTCAAAAAAAATAAGACAGAACAATAAAGATTTTCACAGATGCAAGCTGGGCTGGGGAACTGACCGACAGAAGATCAACAAGTGGCTATTGTTCCTTTGTTTGGGGCAACTTGGTAACTTGGAGGAGTAAAAAACAGCCAGTAGTTTCCAGAAGCAGTGCAGAAGCAGAATATATAGCCTAGCACTAAGAATTTGTGAAGGTATTTGGTTGCAAAGACTACTAGCAGAATTACAACTCAATAACTCCAGTCAGTTTGAATTAAAGACTGACAGTCAGTCAGCCATTGGAATTGCTAAAAATCCAATACATCATGACAGAACAAAACATGTTGAGATCGACAGACATTTTATCTCGGAAAAGGTTAATAATGGAACAGTCAACTTGGACTATGTGCCCTCTAAGGATCAACTGGCAGATGTTCTCACCAAAGCCCTTCCAAGAGCTACCTTCGATGAAATTACATCCAAGCTGGGACTCTTCAACATATGCACCCAGCTTGAGGGGGAGTGTTGATTAAGTCAACTAGGATTATGATTAGTCCTAGAATTAATTCTTGTTTTTTAATTATTATCTCTTAAGAGTTTTAATTTATTTTAATTACTCAAAGTTAGGATATATTACACTTTTAAGATATTACTTATACTAGGACTCTTGTACTTAGCCTATAAAATTAGGTTGTAACAAGAAGAGAAAGTAATAAGAAATAGAGAATACTCGACTTGAGTCTATTCTCCTTAAACCTAATCTCGTCTATACTTTTCTACACAAACCACTTGGGAGCAAGTTTTTGGCAGCCTCAGACTTGGACAATTTGCTGCCAATATGGTTGAAGTTTAAGATAGACTAAATCACCCTTCTGGAATTCACAATCTGTTCTAGTCTTATCCGCTTGTTGTTTCATCCTGTGATGAGCCCTAGTCAAATAAAACTTCAACATTTTTATCATAGCTTCCCTTTGTTGTAGACTTCGGTCCACCGTAGCCACCGTGGATTCTCCAGCTAGATACGGTAAATGAATAGTGGGTTCTTGACCATATAATGCACAATAGGGAGTGGTGTTAATAAAGGAGTGGTGAGAGGTATTATACCACCACTCGGCAAGGTGCAACCACTTGTTCCAATTTTAGGTCTCTCCCCGGTCATGCATCGAAGGTAAGTCTCTAAGCATTGATTCACTCTTTCCGTTTGCCCATCCGTTTCCAGGTGATAGGCCGTTGAAGGAGTGATTGTTACGCTTAGCCTCCGAAATAATTCCTTCCAAAACACACTCATGAACACCTTGTCCCGGTCACAAATTATAGTTTCCGACAACCCATGCAATCTAAACACTTCCTCCATGAACACTTGAGCTACCTCTATGGACGAAAAAGGGTGTTTAAGTGCCATGAAGTGGCTGTACTTGGTTAACCAATCAACCACCACCATGATCACATTTTTTCCTCTCGAGTCTGGAAGACCTTCAATGAAATCCATGCTTATGGAACTCCAGACAGATTCGGGTATGGGCAGGGGCTGTAATAGCCCTCTAGGATGTTGAAGGTCACTCTTATTTCTCTGACATGTGATGCATTCTCTAACAAATTGCTTGATGTTCTTCCTTAACCCTTTCCAATACAATATGGCTGCAGCTCTGCGAAAGGTAGAATGAGCCCCCGAATACCCCCCATTGCACTACTGTGAAAATAAGTCATCAACTCCTTTCTAAGTTCAGCGTTTTCCCCCACTACCAATTTTCCCTTCCTCTTAAGAGTCCTCCCATCCCAACCATATTTCGAATGTGTCGTTTTCCCCCCTTCCAAGTCCTTGATAATTTTCAGCAACTTGTCATCACTCTTCCATGTCTCGGCTATTCTGGTCAATAAATCAGTGGTCACACTTGTTATAGCTATGCTTTATCCTGTCATAAATAAAGGGTTCCTCGGAAGGGTATCGGCCACCCGGTTATGCACCCCCTTCCTATAACAAACTTCAAAGTCGTACCCCATCATTTTCACCACCCATTTTTGCTGTGAAGGAGTTATTGCTTGTTGATCCATCAAAAATCTCAAACTTTGATGATCCGTTCGAATTTTAAAATGCCTCCTGAGGAGGTAAGAAGACCATTTTCTTACTGCCAAGAGAACTATCAACATTTCCTTGTCGTATATGGATAAACCTTGATGTCTCACCCCAAGTCCCTTGCTGAAAAAGGCTAAGGGCTTGCCCTTTTGGACTAGCACTTCTCCAACCCCCAAAGCTGATGCGTCTGTCTCCACAACAAACTCCTCTTCGAAATCTGGTAGAGCAAAAACAGGGGCAGATTGTAAAGCCAGCTTCAATTTTTCGAAAGCTTGTTGTTCCTTATCACCCCAACCCCAAGCCCCCTTCTTTAGCAAATCGGTAAGAGGCCTTGCAATGCTCCCATATCCTCTGATGAACCTCCGGTAGTATCCCGAGAGGCCAAGAAATCCTCGCAATTCCCGAACTGATTTTGGGCTAGGCCACTCGGCAATGCATTTAACTTTGGAACCCTCCATGGATATGGTCCCTCCCGAAATCACATATCCTAAATAATCTACTTCCGAAGCTTCGAATTGACATTTACTCTTTTTTGCAAACAGTTTATGAGCTCTCAACAGTTCCAGGACCTTCCTTACATGTAACAAGTGCTTTTCTAGATTAGAGGAATAAACTAGAATATCATCTAGGAAAACCAAAACTGATTTCCTTAATAACCCCTTAAAAATCTTGTTCATTAAACCTTGAAAGGTTGTCGATGCGTTTGTAAGGCCAAAAGGCATCACTACAAATTCGTAGTGTCCTTCGTGAGTCTTAAAAGCCGTCTTGGGGATGTCAGGTTCCCACATCCGAATCTGGTGGTAGCCGGATCGTAAATCCAACTTAGAAAATACCCTAGCATTTACCAGTTCATCCAACAACTCTTCGATGATGGGCATAGGGTATTTATCCTTCAAAGTTAGTTGGTTTAGTTTCCGGTAGTCTACGCACATCCTCCATGATCCATCTTTTTTGCGTACCATCACCACCGGCGAAGCAAAAGGGTTATTACTATCCCTAATAACTCCATTGTGTAACATCTCTTTCGTAATTCTTTCAATTTCTTCCTTTTGATATGTCGGATACCTATAGGGTTTTAACTTGACCACTGCTCTTTCATCTAACAAAGGTATCCTATGATCCTGACCTCTCTCCGGTGGCAATTGTGTTGGTTCCTCAAAAACATCTTGGAATTCCAAGAGCAAGTCTTGCAATTGTTTTTGCATTGCTCTTTCTGTTCCTCAAATGATGGGGTACGACTTTGAAGTTTGTTATAGGAAGGGGGTGCATAATCGGGTGACCGATACCCTTTCGAGGAACCCTTTATTTATGACAGGACAAAGCATGGCTATAACAAGTGTGACCATAGATTTATTGACCAGAATAGCCGAGACATGGAAGAGTGATGACAAGTTGCTGAAAATTATCAAGGACTTGGAAGGGGAGAAAACGACACATTCGAAATATGGTTGGGATGGGAGGACTCTTAAGAGGAAGGGAAAATTGGTAGCGGAGGAAAACGCTGAGCTTAGAAAGGAGTTGATGACTTATTTTCACAGTAGTGCAATGGGGGGCATTCGGGGGCTCATTCTACCCTCGCAGAGCTGCAGCCATATTGTATTGGAAAGGTTTAAGGAAGAACATCAAGCAATTTGGCAAACCACCCTTTAAAATCTGTTCCGTCGAACCTGGGGCATAGAAGTTTGTAGGCAAAGTTGGTCTCGGAGATAAGAGTTTGAAGCGAGACCCGTTCCACATCTGAAATCACTATCACTGGTGTAGATTGGACTGGGTACTGAGGCGGAACTGCCGTCGAGGTCGAAGGGTGTTGTGTCACTCCCACTGTCGGATTGTCCAAAGGGTTGGGTGGTGCTCCAAGCACTCCGTCTGTGACTATGTTCTTGCCCAAAGCTATCGCTAATAACTTCTGAAGCTCGGTCCAAAATAGAAGTTCTCATAGAAGACATTCGATCCTCCATTTTCTCATCGCGGCGAACAATATCGGCTCGTAGAGTGGAGACCTCTCCTTGCAAACCGTTTGTTTCTTGTTGCCATTCGGGTAAGGGAGGAGTCGGAGTTGTGCCCGAGGAGTCGGATTTGTGCCCGAAGGAACCGCGACTAGCTGAGCTTGAGCAACCGAGGCTAATTGTGTCGCCTGCGCACACGTTAGGATGCCGTCAACCATAATGTAGGATCAGTGATGTCTGTTGATAACTTTGTAAGTGTAACTATCGAATCAGACTGAAATAGGATAAAGGAAATAGAAAAAATCAGATTGAGGTCAAGAAGAGAAAAGAAGCGAGGAGAATAATTTTCATTCCAAGCATCAGACAAAGTTTCCATTTAGGGTTTCCAGTATTTACCCTAAAGGTTGGTCATAAAACGACCACGTTTTCTTAAAAATTAAAACAGTGCCAACTCAGCACTTAATTCAGAAATTTAGAAGAAAACAAAACAATAACAAATTTTAACTTTTTCAGCAACGGTCATTGACAGGGAGAAACTTACAGCTCATCAGATTCTACATGCTTCTGTTCCACAAGACATCCTCGGGAAACATATATACACAAAAATGATATAAGGGCAGAACAAGTTCAACTAACCTGGCGAAGACTTAGAGAACCAGCACGGAAAGTCCTTGCAGCTAGGAGCTTCATATATACCTCTTCAGGGAGGCTGTCCCCGGTTTGATAATGTTTTGCAATGCTCATCAATGTATCCCTGAAGCAAATAAAATAATATTTAAATAGAAATCAACTTAATGGAAATCATAATTGATTTGATATAACTTCTTCAGGTTTGATATTGTTTTGCAATACTCATAATTGACATCCCCAGGGTCAAATAGGCATATCTTCTCCTAATGCATCATCACATCATAATTTTATGATAAAATACAATGGGGATATACCACATACAGTGTAGTAAAAACAGCGAAGGGTTACATAAAGCCAGAAACCACAAAAAAGAAACCATATGATATATCAAAAGTATATGGCTGATTCATTAAGCCATAAATAGGATAGGAAGTTATTACATAAGCCCTTGTTTGCATACTTTCCATGCATGTACATCTAATTTATTTCTTTTACCATCAAAAAGGAAATTGGGTCTGAACTTTAAAGCAGTTCTAGAGAGATCGATTTTGGTTGTTACTTGTTAGGAATGTTAACCTGTGGTAACACCAATTTTCCATGAACTGGGAGGGCAACTCAACAGCATCCCACTCAATCCCACGAATTCCGGCTACTAGACCCTCATCTTGCGTTGTCAGCATATGCTGAAGTGCATGGCCAAATTCATGGAAGACAGTTTCTACCTGTGAAAATAAGAAATCCCATCAGCCTACAGGGACTAATTGTAGCAGTCATTTTGAATATTCAAAAGCCATTATTGCTACAATAATCATTGAAATATGTTAGTATGAAAGTATATCCCTTGTTATTCCATAAAATCACACCTATAACTATAAGCGCTGAAAACAGATTCGAATAAAGCAAATATCTTGAGAAGCAGGATTAGACGTCAGCTAAACATGCAAATGTTCATCCAATCAGACTATGCCAGTGTCGACCTTAGTTTAAAGTTTAAACTATAATATTATGGGAGATTAGGTTGCTTAGAACCAGATGGTCTATCACAGAAATGCATGTATATAAAGGGTATTTATTCAAAAGAGTGTACTACAACCATTGCTTTCAATCTAAAAATTTTTAAGCAGAAAAAATACGAGCTACTATCAAGGATTATCACCTTGTTACTTTTTAACTTAAACTTTTACATGAGACTGCTTTAACTGACATGTTGTAGATTGTAATCGTACATATGCTTTAGAGTTCTAGTTAGATTAGAAGTTTCTAATGTAGTAGAAAACTAATTCCTAAAAACTAGAGACAGAGTTAGAGTTTAACATAACTTTGGACATTGTAATTAGTTCTTTAAAAGAACTAATCTTTCTGTAATTATTCTCTCGATTAATTCCAACACAGAGGAACTACTTTTCTCAAAAAAACCTTAGATTCTTACACATATTAATGATAAAAGCAGAGTGCTTAGGTAGCTAAAATCCTGGTTTCTAGGATAAGCTCAGAAGAACGACTACAGGAGGAAAGAAATTAAGAGGCTGCAGATGGGGAAAGCTCTAGGCTTCATGGCCTAAACCTTAGTTTCCATTTATAATCATTCAGAAATCAGTATACAAGAATTTATTGGCATTATCATCATACTTGAAACCAATATCTTCAACTTACTTCACGGAATGTCATGAGGCTTGGCTTTTCCCCAAATGGTGGTGTTTGATTGCACACCATGTGGGCAATAGGTAACCTTGAGGTGGTACCATCTTGTGATAGTACTCGACTCCGAGAAACGACCTCACCCATCCATGCACCTCCCCTTTTTTCTGATGGACGAGAGTATGGATCAAAATAAAAGTAGGCAATTGGACTACCTGAAGAATCTTTAACGCAATAGAACCGCACATCTTTGTTCCAAACCTTTAAAAAGTAATAATTAATAATAATAATAATAATAATAAAATTCAGTTGGATGTAAAATTAACATTTTGTGCAATATGCGGCGAAGAAAAGTATAGGAGAACCAAGAAATACTTACAGGAGCTAGACCATCAGCTGGTTCAATATCAATACCGAAAAGTATCTTAGCAAGATTTAAAAGGCCATCCATAACCTTTGAAAATGAGAAATATGGCTGGAGTTCTTCCTGTATTTTTTTTCACCAGGAAAGACATAAGTTTTATCCACATAACTGAAGTCTTGAAGGTGTGGTTTAATTAACAAAAAGGGAAGAGCAACAGAGTTAACCTCATTGATGTCGTATTTTGACTCACGAAGCCTCTCACTCCAGAAGCTCATGTCCCAATGGCTCAAATTATCAGCTTCTGGAGCACCCTGACTTTTGGAGTAATTTTTTAAGTCTTCAAGATCTGCAAGAACCAGAGATGATCATATGCTTTAAATTTCTTTCCATGTACTGTTTGTATAGAAAAGCTTGAACTAGCACTGAAAATATCAAACATGAACTGTTTAAGAGAAATACGGAAAGCAAGACATGGTGGCTTGGGCAAAATCAAGTTCTAAAATTGTATGAAAGAAAATGCAACTTTCCGGAGTACACCAGTCACCATAAACTTGTCAGCAATACCAAAATGAATCAATTTGAAATCAAATAAGAGACTACAAAACCAATTGTTGTAACTAGAGTTTCATTTAAAATAAGTTAGTGTTTTATTGTATTCCCAAAACAAAAACATATCAGCAATTTTTAAACTTTAGAATGTAACAAATAAAAAGGAACAAAAAGTGTCGGACATAAATTAGTCTTTTTAATGAAAACAGATTAAAAAGTTTCACACCATAAATCAAAGATCGAAACATTGGCAATCTTTTCAACCCCAAAAGAACTATAGCATAATACCCTGGACAGCAGCATTCCACGAAGCACTCCGGAGCTTTTCTAATAGTTCCTTAGCTTTATCAACAGTAGCCATTTTTGTTGCCATACTTACCTGATCAAGTATGCTTCAGTCAGCCTATGAAAAGGATGCAATCTTAAACTAAGTTGCACGGATACGGATAGAGGTACAGGTATTGATACGGGGACAGTAAACCGTAATTTCCAAAATTATAGAATATGGGTACAATAAGGGTACAACAAATATAAAATAAATATATATATAGTAATTAAAATTTATAATATAATAAGGATTAAAATTGTAATTATATTAAAGAATAATTATAATTGTACTAATTTAAAATCACTTCTAATGATTTTTAAATTATTTTCTAACACTTAGATTAAAAGAATATTAAATTAAATGGCTAAATTGAACGAAAATTTAAAACTATTTTCCAAATCATATTTTACGATTTAAACTTTATTTGGAATATTTTTTAATCGAATTTATAAAATTCAAGTCGAGTTTTCGAGTTTCTATACAAATTTAATTATATATTTTTTCTATATGGATATACTTAGGGCAAAACGGTCACATATCGATTCCGATTTTAATGGCTTTCTATATACATATGTGTGATACATATATATTTTTCATATTTTCATATGTGATATACATAATATATCATGTAGAGTTGACAGACTCAACTCGAATAAAAATTAATAAATTAATTACTAAAAATTTCAAGTCATTCGAATTTTCATTCTATAACTCAAACTTTATTTATTAAGCTTTAATTGATTTTGAGCTTTAATTTAGTTCGATTCAAAGAAGATTGAGATTTTATTTTTTATTTTTTAAGTAATTTATTTGGGGACGTCCACGGAAACATCCCCAATAAACGTTGATCGTCCCCGTCAATGTTTGACCGTACCTAATAAAGATGGGTCATCTCGGGGACGTGGGACGACCTAAAAGAGGCGTCCTCGTGCTTCATAGGTCTTAAAGATACTCTGGAGTCATACCTCGGCATAATTATTGTAATTGAGGAGTTTAGCCTTTTTCAAACGAAGTTTCAGTATCTGATTGATAACTGGTGTATTATCCAAATCCCCACTTGATGCCCGGGTTATATAAGCACGGTAGACTTCCTCACGCAAAGCACGGTTACGAGCATGTTGCATAACTGAAATAAAACTCGGAGCATCTAGAGTGATCATCCATGGCCCGTTCTCAGCAGTTGCATTTTCATGACCCTAGGTGAGAACCAAGAGAGAAAAAATATTACATGAAAGAAAAACAGAAACTGCACAAGACTTGACAATGAAAGACCACTAATAAATGCGAGCATATAGCAACTTCTGGAAAAGAAAACCTTAGACACTGCTGACTGCGCAGCTAAACCGAGAGCAGTAGCAGGCAAACCATCAATTTCTTTCTTATCAGTTATCAACTTTTCAAACTTCTTTGTGGCATCCAAAACATTCTCACTAAATTTTCGAGACAACCTCTCCAGTTCCTGCCAATCAGCCCAAAGTAAATAGAATAGAATAGCCAAAAATGAACATGACACAATTGAGCATAAATTTTAATATGGTTATAGGAGGAAATCTTGTAGAAGACAAAATGCCGAGAACTTGAAAAGAAACTTGTATAATTACTTTCTCCTCATTTTACTTGGCACAGACGTTGAATTCAAAAGATAGAATGGTTAAGTAATATAATGCATATGTGTTAAACTTCAAAACTCATATTATTTTACCTGTTCAATTTTGTTGAACTGTTCTCTTTTATCATCTTCAAGTGAAACACCATTAAGAACAGCTTCCTTTATCTGGGCTGAAAACAGAAAACAAGACTTATCAATTCAAACACTCATAGAAACTAAAAGGAATGGAAGAAGCACCCGGCAACTGTAACAGTTTTAAATCTGCAGTATCTAGATGCAGCATCACTAAAATTTTAGTTTCTTTTCTTCAATGTGTATATATTAATATCTATTGGAGCATGTTAACTGTTAGAACTTGCAATTAGTATCGGCCAATATTGAACAGCCAAATTAAAGTACTGGTTCTAACATTGAATTAAGGAACAAAAACGAAAGCAGAACAATAACTCCATATATTAGTTATAAAGATAAATCATTAGATATACTTACCATCTACAATACGTTTGCGAGCTTCACTCAGCAATTGCCAATCAGGAGATTCTTTAATAGCCTTGAAGGCATTATAGATGGGTTTACTTTGTCCCAATCTCAGTTGAAACTTAACTTTTTCAGGCTGTACGGGAAAGCTAAACTTAGTAAGGACCAAGGACCAAGAAGTTTAAGTGATGCACCAATGCATATTTAATTAAACTCGGTAAAAATACTAGGCTCAAAATGACCAACTGCCAAACCAAATTCCTTCAAGACCAATAAGAATACCAACATTCCTGATTCAACCAATAAAAAGAATAAAAATAAAGAAAACTCCTACCACATTATGTTGTATGCTAATGCAAGTGCTACTATGACTTATGCCAAAATAAGTAACTTAAATGCATGGCTTAATCTAAGATTAAAAAAAAAAACTATTAGATGTATAAAAGACTGAAGCATTGAAGATGGCACTTCAAGCAAACGGCGAACATAAAAACAAGATAATGTACCTGGACTTCTTCAATGGCAGCACGGAGCTCAGCTGTGTCTTTAACAGCTTTAAGATGGTTAACCATTCCCCACACAACATACAACCGATCAACAATCTTTTCCAATGGCTCCACCAGCTTTGGCCATGAAGGCTCCACTGTCTTCTCCAATTCATCCAAATCACTCTCCTATTCAGCCAACACAAATATATCAAAAAAAAAAAAAAAAAAAAAATCCAGATACCAGAACATCACAAGCTTCAAAATTTAGAACTCAAAACAAATAAAAAAGTAACAAGGCAACAAAAATTTTGAATTCTCAAACAACGACCGAAACCAATGAATGATCCAGAAAAGAAAAGAAAAGAAAAAACATTATTGGACCCTGGAGCAATTTAAAATTAAAAAATCCCGAAATGAAAACAGCCCAAAAGATCAAAATGGCATACGAGCTTCTTCAACAAGGCACGAATCCCAGGCCTAACATGTTTGGCTTCAACAACATCAAAAGGCGGAAATCGGAAATCTTGCAAAAGAGGATTGGACTCAATATCATCATCAACAGGAACAGAAGAAACCATTGAAGGAGGGGAAAGAGAAGAACGAGAAGAAAACGAAGAGGAAGAGAGACAAGGAGAAGTTGAGCGATGAAACGTCAGGAGGCAGAAGGAGAAAGAAGACGACCAGAGAGGACAAGGGTGGGATTTAAGCAAAATCTTGGGGGGGAAACGAGGACAATAAGGAGAAGATGAAAAAGGGGTGCATTTTAGGATTGGATGAACTGAGCGGGAGAGAGAGAAGGGAGTGGAGGCCATTAGCATATTGACTAGAACAAAGATAGTGTTGAACAGGACTCCCTTTGGTAAGTGGCGCATAATTCCCATTTTTTCTTTTTTACTTTTGCTTGCTTGGAGTAAGGGAATTCAGTTTTTTTCCTTGAAGGATGATATTTTGAGATGGATCCAAAGATTCTTTGTTTTATTTGTCGCGTGGTTGAACCTAAATCATCCATTAATGATGGTATTGGGTTGATTATGAAGGTGTTTTTTTTTTTCATCTCTTGTCAAATCCGCTTGTAGATTGTGCTCAAGTGTGTGTAAAGTTCAAACTGTTGTAATGCAACTTCTAAATTTGGAGTCTTTCCTGTTTTTTGTCGCCATTGTAACTGTGTTTTCATTGAGTTTTCTAACAATTCGTTATTGGGTTGAACATAAAAGTTAAAGAAATGGGGTTGTTTGGAGAACTGATACAACAGTAATAAAAGAAGAGATGAGCTCTATTTAAACATTAGATGGAGTTAAATAAATAAAGCAGATCATATACTCCATGGTTGAACCAAATCAAAGCAGGCCACTATCCAAGCTTAGGATATATTGTCTCAGCCAATGAATCTGCTATACTTATATGTGTTTGGTGTAAGACAGCAAATTAGTATTTTCCAAAGTTAACAAGAATACTGGAAGTCAATGTGGTATTCAAGTGAATAACCCCATACGGAAAAACCCAAGTTTGTATGTGTTGAACCAAAAGACATGTTGATGAGAAAGAGAAACAGAACATGTAGACAAAGATGGCAATTCATGTTTACTGATTGCGTCTCTCAATGAAAAATCTATATGCCCGCTCGAGAATATGTTTACAAGTTAACAAACTGTTAACAATGTTTACTATAAAATCTAAATCTGAAATAGCTTGCTTGATTAGATCGTGCAGCTGTTAACCATAAGGTTGGAGTTTCAAACCCTCCTTCTAGTGTTTTTTTTTTTTCCTTTAACAATTCCACAGCCCAATCCAACCCATGGGTTAGACCAACAGTCTCCAAGATTTCTAAATTGTAGCCCAATGGCCATACAATTATGTCAGATTATGGTTAGAGATATAATTGCCCAATCACTATATCAACAGTATTTTTAGAAAGCTTTGGAGAACCAAAGTATATTGCTAAAGTTGCCTTTATTATTAATACATGGGATAGTTGAACTTGATAATTTCTCTCAATTTAGTAATTAAATGTTTTTTATATTAACATGGTATTTGTATTTTCATTTCATTAATTATTTTGATATATGTTGTCAAATCTAGGGACGTAAAAAATTACTCAAATGAGTTTCAGGTCAGGTATTGTCAGGTCAGATAAAATCAGATACAGATCATTTTAGGTTGATTTGATATTTTGACACGATTAGGGTCGAGTGAGGGTCTATTTCAGGTCGGGTTCAAACGGTTTGGGTTCATTTCAAGTCGGGTAGATTTCAGGTCGGGTACATTTCTGTTCGGATTCATTTTAGGTCAGTTTTATTTCAGGTCGAATTAATTAGGGTTTTAAATTCATATTAATTAAAATTATTAAGTTGGAATTTGGTACAAATAAGTAATTAATTAAATAACCGATAGACTTTAGGTTGAATGATTGATCATTCATTTCGAATTAATTATTTAATATCTAACGTCTTTAACTAGCATGAATCTCATTAAAAATAAATATTACACACTAGACTAAACAAAAATATCATCAAATGATTCATATCTTAAAAATTGGGCTAAATTACAAAAATTAAAAGTTAATAAGGAATAAACATTGGACTAGAAAAAAAATAAAGGTTTAAATTAAAAAGGATAAACATTAATAAAATAAAATATCATCTTATTAAAAACACTAAACTAAATTAGAAAAATAAATAATAGTCAATTTTAAATAAAAATAAATTTTTAAGGATTAAATTGCGAAAATTATAAATTAATAATAGTTAAATTCGGTAAAAAATTTAATTTTAATATACTTTAATACATTATAATTTATACTTATACAATATAGTTTAATACATTTTAAAAATGAAAATATAAAATTTATACTATATATGTAATATATTCTATATATGAAATTTATACTATATATAGAATGATATTATATATAAAATTATAAAATTTATCCTATATATGAAAATATAGAATGTATAATACTATATATATATAATATGTATGTATATGTATATAATATATAAGTATGTATATGTATACATTAATATATCTATACTTATTACTTTTATATATATATATACATATATACCATAAATATATATTAATATATGTATATAATATACATGAATATATATAATATAATTTAATATATATAATATATTTATATATTATACTTATGTATTAATGTATTATATGTAATATATAATATACTTTAATATATATATTTAATGTATACTAATATATGCATTTAATTTGTTTATGAATTAATGTATGTATATGTATTTAATTAATGCATGTATATTGTTAATTCTTTAATCCCAACACTAATCCCCTAAGCCCAAATCACTAAACTAGTTCTCTAAGACCAATTCTCTAATCACTAAATGAGGACCAAATCGAATAAAAATAAAATTTAAAACTTAATTTTCGAGTGATTATAACCAAATTGAAATAATTGTAAAATAAGGTGTAGAGTAGGGCGAGATTCAATTTTTTTAGGCACGACCTATATAAAAATATACAGAATTTTTTACCCAACCTAGTGTAGTGTCAAATGAATATCTAAATCTAATCTTCCTTTTTTATATTTGTAATTGATTATATTTAATCAAACTTTATTATTTGATTATATGTTATAATAATAATAATAATAATCCTCCAAAATTTACTATATATATTAATTCCCTCCAAAATTTTGTTTTTCCCTTCCTTTTTATATAATAATCAAAACGCATTTTTAATTCCCTCCAAAATTTTGGGTAACTTATATCCCTCTAAAATTTTTACATTAAAAGTAAATCTCAAACTTAAAAAATGAATAGCTTATTTTCCTCCAAAATTTTGTCTTTTCACTTTTTTTATTAATTGTTTTGGTTTAATTTAATTGAGTCATAATTTAGATTAATTTATTAAAAATCTATATTTGATTTTAGAATTCTTTTAATTATGTTTGTAATTTATGTTTTTATATTTTAATTTAGTTTCAATAAGTTAATTTAGCTTAATTAAATATTAATTTAAAATAATAATTTTTAATGAAATATTAATTTAAAATTATAATTAAAATTAAATAAAATAATAAATAAATTAATTTAATAAATATGTAATGCTAAATTTAAATATTAATCCCTAAATTAATTCTCATGTCTAATTCTATTTTTTACACCTAATTATATTTACCAATATTTTAAGTTCATCAAATTATAGATATAGTTAATTATATGTCATTTAAATATTAAGTCTTGTTAATATTAGTTCAGGTCAATAACAGGTCGGGTTCAAAACAGTTGGGTCATTTATAAGGTCGAGTTCAAAACAGGTCGGTTCAAAATAGGTTGGGTAAAATCTGGTTTGGGTCGATTCAGTCGGGTAATAACCCAACACGGTTCAAACTGTATTTTCCTCCAACTTGGGTTCTGTTCAACAATAGTCAAATACAAATCGGGCCTGGGTCATTACATCCTGGATCAAACTAGGTTCTAAATCGAACAAGTTTCAGTCGGGTCAGCTTTTTAAATCACTAGAAAGATTTTTGAACAATTTCTATTTAAACAATGGAAGAAAATATTTACTTTGAATAGGTTTTAAAGTTGTAACTTAATGAAGAGAAAAAGATGTCAACCAAAAATTTTAATCATTTATTTTATGGATTATAGACATTACTAGATTACTAGGTTATTATTAGGGATGTAAAAACAATTACTCAGATGGATTTCAGGTCAAGTACTATCAGGTCGAGTAAAATCGGATATAGGTCATTTCAGGTTGATTTGATGTTTTGATTCGATTAGGGTCGGGTACGGGTCCATTTCAGGTCGGGTCCTTTCCAGGTCAAGTTCATTTCAGGTCGGGTTTATTTCAGGTCGGATTCAAATGTTTTGAGTCCAAATCAGATAATTGACAGGTTCATTTCAGGTCATGTAGATTTCAGGTCAGGTTCCTTTCAGATCGGTTGCATTTCAGGTTGGGTTCATTTTAAGTCAGTTTTATTTCAGGTCGAATTAATTCGGATTTTAAATTCATATTAATTAAAATTATTAAGTTTGAGTTTGGTACAAATAAGTAATTAAGTAAATAACCGATAGACTTTGGGTTGAATGGTTGATCATTCATTTCGAATTAATTATTTAATATCTAATGTCTTTAACTAGCATGAATCTTATTAAAAATAAATATTTACGCACTACATTAAACAAACATATCATCAAATGATTCATATCTTAAAAATTAGGCTACATTACAAAAATTAAAAATTAATAAGGAATAAAAATTGGACAAAAAGAATAAAATTTTAAATTAAAAAAGATAAACATTAATAAAATAAAATACAATCTTATTAAAAATACTAAACTAAATTAGAAAAATAAATAGTAATTAATTTAAAATAAAAATAAAGTTTTAAGGACTAAATTATAAAAATTATAAATTAATAATAGTTAAATTCAATGAAAATTTTAATTTTAATGTACTTTAATACATTATAATTTAAACATATATGATATAAATTAATACATTTCAAAAATGAAAATATAAAATTTATACTATATACGAAATATATTTTATATATAGAATTTATATTATATATAGTATGATACTATATATAGAAATATAAAATGTATAATATATATATAGAAATATAGAATGTATAATATTATATATATAATATGTATGTATATATATATATATATATGTAATATATATATATATATAAATATATGTATACTTATATACTATATAGTATACATTAATATTTGTATATTTATTACTTATATATATATATATATACTAGATGTATATATTAATATATATAATATACTTATATATTATACTTTATGTATTAATGTATTATATGTAATATATAATATATTTATAATATATATATATACTTAAATGTATACTAGTATATATATTTAATTTGTTTATGAATTAATGTATGTATATTATTAATTTTTTAAGCTCAACACTAATCCCTTAAGCCCAAATCACTAAACTAGTTCTCTAAGATCAATTCTCCAATCACTAAACTAATTTTCTATGATCAAATTGAAACAATTTTAAAATATATAATTTGATTTAATTAAATAAGGATCAAATAGAATAAAAAATAAAATTTAAAATTTAATTTTTGAGTGATCATAACCAAATTGAAATAATTGTAAAATAAAGTGTAGAGAGGCGCAATATTCGATTTTTTAGGTGTGGCCTATATAAAAATGTGTGAATTTTTTTACCTGATCTAGAGTAGTGTCAAATGAATATCTAAATCTAATCTCCATTTTATATTTTTAATTGATTATATTCTAATCAAAGTTTATTATTTGATTATAAGTTGTAATAATAATAATCCTCCAAAATTTGTTATATATATTAATTCACTCCAAAATTTTGTGTTTTTTTTCCCTCTTTTTTATATAATAATCAAAATTTATTTCTAATTTCCTCTAAAATTTTAGGTAACTTATATCCCTCCAAATTTTTTAAACTAAAAGTAAATTAATCTCAAACTTAAAAAATGAGTGGTTTATCTCCCTCCAAAAATTTTTTTCACTCTTTTTATAATAATCAAAATTTATTTATAATTCCCTCCAAAATTTTGGATAACCTATATCCCTCCAAAATTTTTACACTAAAACTAAATTAATCTCAAACTTAAAAAAAAATGAGTAGCTTATTTCCCTCCAAAATTTGGTCTTTTCACTCTTTTTTTTACCAATTGTCTTTTTCTTTTTTATCAATTATTTTAGTTTAATTTAATTGAGTTTAGATTAATTTAATAAAAATTTACATTTAATTTTAGAATTCTTTTAATTATGTTTGTACTTTATGTTTTTATATTTTAATTTAGCTTAATTAATCTTAAGTTCAATAAGTTAATTTAACTTAATTAAAAATTTAAAACTATATTTTTTAATGAAATATTAATTTAGAATTATAATTTTTAATCAAATATTATTTTAAAATTATAATTAAAATTAAATACATTAAAACTAAATAAAATAGTAAATAAATTAATTTAATTAAATATGTAATACTTAATTTAAATATTAATCTCTAAATTAATTCTCATGTCTAATTCTATTTTTTAAGACTAGTTATATTTACTAATATTTTAAATTCATCAAATTATAGATATACTTAATTATATATCATGTAAATATTAAGTCTTGTTAATATTAGTTCAAGTCAATAACAGGTCGGGTTCAAAACAAGTCGGGTCATTTATCAGGTCGGGTTCAAAAAAGGTCAGGTTCAAAACAGGTCGGGTAAAATCAGGTCTCGGGTCGATTCAGTCGGGTAATATCAATTATCTACCAGGTCAGACTCGAGTTCGGGTTTGTTTCAGTCGGATGTAGGTCGGGATTCGGGTCCACAGTAACAGGTTGAAATCGGGTTTGGGTCATTCTCGGTCGGATACAGTTCGAGTTTGGTTACTATAGTAGTAGGTCTGTAACATCCCGGTTTTGGGGTTAGTAGTTTGAGTGTTGGTTTGGGGATTTGATTGAAGTCGAATCGGATTCTTCGGTTCATTAATTCCGAGAAAATTAAAATAATAATAATTTAATCAGACAAGTAATAATTTTGCGGAAAGGTTTAAAAATATTAAAATGGTGTTTTAAAGTTAAAGGAATATTATTGAGCCTTAATTTGATTTTTAATTAGGCTTAATTTTGTATTAGTGACTAAATTGTGAATTTTGGAAAGTTTAGGGGTTTAATTGGTAATTTTCGGAAATTAAGATTTTTGGTGACTAAATTGGAAAGTAAGCCATGCTTAAAATCCTTAGAGAGCCATTAACTCAATTTATTTTTAATTAAAGATTATCCACCAAATTTGTTTTAATTAGCTTTAATAAAAAGGTTATTTTCATTTTCTTTTGTAACTTCCCATTTTCTCATATTTTCTCCTAAATTTTCTCTCCATTTTCTTCACTAAATTTCTTCAATTACTTGCTGATTTCTTCTTCATTTTCAACAAGATTTAATTCATTTTACTCATCTTTTCATTCTCTACAAAACCTACTCATCAATTTTGCAAAATCAACATCCATTTTCAAGGAAATCAAGAGAGTATTTCTCATCTTTTTGATGGATTTAATCTCAAAGGTAAAATTCTGATTTCTCATCTTTTTCTAAGTTTTTTTATTGAAGTTCCCAAGTATTGGCTTGCTCATCAACAATTGATATTTAATTTTTGTGTTTTTAATTCAAGATCTATGAATTTATGGAGTTTTTTGGTGAAATCTTTTTAGATCTCAATTAGTGCTGGAATTAGGGTGATTTAATTATGATATTATGTCAATTAAATGATTGATTGAGTCTTATAATGATTTAATATCAAATTAATCCCGGAATAATGTAATCGGTGGTGTTTTAAGGTGGTTTCGGTTATTTTAGGGGCTGTTTTAAGTGTTCTGCTTTTGCTGGAAGTATAAGGATGGTTTGGAAGTGTTTTTAGTTCATAATTGGGGTGGATTAGATGTTAGATTCATAAGGTTAAGGGCTGATGTTGTTTTAGATAAGTTTCGGCTTAGTTTTCGGTCTTTTCGGCTAGGTTTTCGATAGTTTCGGAGAGGTTTGATGTGGCTACTATTTTGGGCATGTTATGATGTGAAAATGGTCTGTTTTTAATGTTGTAGAGGAACTGCAAGAAGGTTCATAAGTGGCTGGTGCGTTGGCGTTGGCGTCAGAGCGTCGACGAGGGCTTGTTTCGCTTGTCGGTGAGTGATTTCGGGTTTAAAGTGTTTCGCAAATATTCGGTTCTGTTTTGGGGACTATGGAATAGTGTGAAAGTTATTGGATCTAGGAGTGAACTCTGCTGTGATTTTATTACTCGTTTTAATCCTACTAATTTATATGATAGAATTCGTAATGAAATCACTTGTTTTCGACAGGCAGATGACGAACCAATGTACGAGGCATGGGAGCGATACAGGGAGTCGCTGCACAAGTGTCCTTTGCATGGATTTCCACTATGGACACAAGTGACCATGTTCTATAATGCCACGAATACCCCGACAAGGATGATGTTAGATGCCTCGGCGAACGGAACACTCCTGGATAAAGCACCTGAGGAAGCTATTGAAATACTGAACAAACTCGCAAAGAACGATTTTCAATTCCCTACATCTAGGCGAGGAAGAGTAAGACGCCAAGCCACGGTGAATGAGTTAGACACATCAAATTCAGTGGCAACACAATTGGCCTCTCTTACAAAGATGGTGCAAAATTTGCAATTACAGCAAAATACCCGTGAGGTTAAGGTAATTGATTCCTTTTGTGATTTATGTGGAGGTAACCACAGTTCCTCTGATTGTATGAATCAAGAAACCGGTATGTATGTTGGAAAATACAACCGAACCAATATGATGTCCAACACATAAAACCCCTCATGGAAGAGGCATCTGAACCTGTCATGGAGCAATCCTAGCAATGCCTTAAACCCAACCACCCAATCCTCAGGATTCCAGCAACCAATGCAACATCTGCCGCAGTTTGCTCAAAACATAAACACTAGACCACAAGGAGGACTACCTAGCAATACTGAAGTTGCTAAGGTAATGGGCCATGAACAATGTAAAGCAATCACAACCAGGAGTGGTCTACAGCTGAAAGAAAAGATCCCAGCAAGCCAAAGTCCATCAGCAGACCTAGCAAAAGAAGAGGCTGAGCAAACTGATCGTGATAATACTGCCCCGGCAGGCAGTGTTGTAGCTCCTGAATAGCCTGCCGAGACAGCAACAACCCCAGTGGTGCCAGGTATTAAATTCCAAACTAAAGAAACCCTGGATGAGATGAGACCACCACCACCTTTCCCACAAAGGTTGAAAAAGCAAAAACATGACCAACAATTCAAAAAATTCCTCGATATTTTAAAGCAAGTCCATATTAAGATACCATTTGTAGAGGCAATTGAACAAATGCCTAATTATGCCAAGTTCTTAAAAGACATGGTGTCTAAGAGGAAACGAATAGGTGAGTTTGAAACAATGGCTGCTACCGAGGGATGCATGGCAATGTTACACAATTGCATGCCACAAAAATTGAAGGATCCTGGCTGTTTTATCATACCTTGTGCGATAGGTAAAAATTATGAAGGTAAGGCCCTATGCGACCTTGGAGTAAGCATCAATCTAATGCCCAAATCTTTCTTTCAAAAGCTTGGAATAGGAAGGGCAAAACCTACAACAGTTATGCTCCAACTAGCGGATCAATCATATGTACAACCCAAAGGCAAAATCGAGGACATACTGGTAAGAGTCGATAAATTTATTTTTCCTGCTGATTTTCTTGTCCTTGATTGTGAAGCAGATGATAATGCACCGATCATCGTGGGAAGACCTTTCCTTGCAACTGGACGCACCCTAATTGACGTGGAAAAAGGAGAATTGACAATGAGGGTTAATGACCAACAAGTCAAACTCAATGCATTCCACAACTTAAAAAAATATGATGATCCAAAAGAGTGCAAGGCCATCCACATAACAGACACCAAAATATCCTGCCTCGGCAGCATGCTCGATAGGCTATTTGGCAAAAAGATCAAGCTCAAAGTGGATGGAAACAAAGCAAAAGGGAGTGACCAACAACTGATTAATAATTTTGGCCAACAAGAGAAAATAATCTTGAGAGATGCATTTGCATGCACTCCACCCGTAACATGATCTCCTCCATTTTCCTTATTATTATTATTATTATTATTATTATATTAGGATTAATTTAGTTTATTTTTAATTTTTCTAAATTTATTTCTGCTTTAAGTATTTTTCTTTGTCGTGTTTAATTTTTATTTAGGATAATAAGCAAGAATAAAGGAGAAATAGTTCATAGCAAGAACTCTGCCGAGGTAGAAAACAGTGTCAGAGCCGCAGTAGTTTCAACAGGCAGAACAGTATAACGGCTAGTCTGTCGAGATTCTTGCCGCGGCAGAAAAGGAAACGGCAGTAAAGAGTAACGACTACAAAACGGCTAGTGGATTCAAACGGTCACAAGGCCGAGGCCTATATAAGCAACCCTCTCCTCTTGAACTATTCACTCTTGCTTTCTTGTTTTCTTTAGAATTCTTAACAATCTTGCTCTCACAATACTCTCTGCCCACTCACAATTCTTCATGAAATTCTCAGATTCTTTCCAAGAAAAGCTCCAAGAAATCAATCTCTCACAGTCTTGATGGTCACTTACAAGCGATTTGCCCCAGCCAATGTTGAAGACCGTTTCAATAGGTCTTTCATTGCTCGGCAATTGTGGGAAGAACAAGGTTTCCAACACTCGGATGATGACAACTACGACATCGAGCATTATCTCTTCGACAGAGTCAAGTACCAAGGTTGGGAAATCTTCTATCTTCAACCTGCCCAGGCGAACGCTACCATCGTGAAGGAATTTTATGCACACGGGCCCAGCAAAGATTCCCTCTTTGTTCACTGTCGCGGCAGGCCTGTCCAATTGGATGCCGAGACTATCAACGATTTCTACGGCCTCACTCCGACCCATGATGTTCACGCCGAATTCATGGAGGATGTTACTGCCGAAGACTACGAGTTGATCAAAGACGACCTTTGCTACACGAATACTCCATGGGAAACCGGTGCCCATAGAGGATCAGTAGCAAGGTAGAGTTTAAAGCCCGAGGCAAAGCTTTGGAATACCTTTGTCAAGCGACGCCTCATTCCCACATCTCACAAAAGCACGGTGAACCGAAAACGATTGGTGCTCATCCAATCGATCATCAACAAGAGGAACATCAACTTCGGAGAGATCATCTTATGTGAAATTTACGAATGCGGTAAGAAGGATAGAGGACCATTATATTTTCCATGTTTGATCACTGGTTTATGTGTTGCCGCAGTTGTACCAATAGAAGATACGGACGAATACACTCCCCAAAGGCGAGGATGGACCAGAGACTTTTGTCACAAAGTTATGAAGATCACGCAGGCGGAACATGTCCAAGCAACGCCCCAACAGTTCACTGCTGATACTGCTGCCGGGGCCCAGTACACGGAAGACATGCTAGACACTGCCCACACCTCTGCCGCAGCAGACCCATACCAGGAGATATTGCAAAAGATGGCAGCGATGGACCTCAGGCAACAGAGATACATGGAGTATCAAAGAGATTTCAACGGCACATTAGCCCAAATGATGCTCCACGCTTTTCCAGACCAAGGGGCGCAGTTTCCAGAATTTCCCAGCAATATGTTTGTCACAGCCGCCCCTTACACCGAGACTACACCAGCTCCGGGAGGACCAAGGTCGTTCTTCTACGCGGGCCTTCCACCACAATATCATGGTGTCAGCCCATCCAGAGCAGCAGACTCTACCGCGACATCATCCGCCAGCAGAAGACCATCAAAGCGGAGGGCAATCTTCAGCACTCCTCCACGATCTCCAATCATCATGGGCAGTCTATCAGCTGAGATAGATGCTTATGTGCACCAAAGCTCAACCGCCGTCGGACCGAGTACACACCATACCGGGGCAACCACAACAATGGAGGGTGGAACGGACATAATGATCACCGAGGACATGGCCGACGTAGAAGAAGGAGAAGAAGTGGAAGCTCCGATGCAACGGACACCACCCACAAGAGTCCAACCGCCCCGGCAAGCAAAAACTCAACCATCGCCCTCACCAAGAACAAAGCAATCGGCAGCAAGACCAAGGAGAAAAATTGTTACAAGCAGCTCTTCGGAGTCTCTTTAAATTTTTCATATAATTCAATATTATTTGTTGCTGGTTCCTTTATACGTTGCTTATTTCTTTAATATTTTTGTTGCCCGCTATTTCTTCTAAATTTAAAGCATTGAGGACAATGCTTGGTTTGAGTTTGGGGGTGCAGATTCACTGCCACGGCAACAATCTACTGCCGAGGCCTTGCCAAAAAAAAAGGAGTATTCCAGTGATATTTTTTTTTAATTTTCATGCTCCCCGCCTTACTTGAATTAACTGCCTACACTTTCACACTACTTATCATCAATATTGCCTTAGTTTATTCTTTAAGGCTATAGAAATCTTTCTCCTTACCATGATTAGGTCCTGTTAAGAAAGTTTAACCACAAGATACCTAAGGATGAAAACTGAGAAGCTTACTATAGGAAGAACTTTAAACACTTTTGGGACTTGTTGGATTATAGGAATTCTTTTAATGAACTTAGGTGAGAAAGACTTAGATTTTTGGGAAAGTAACTAGAGGTGCCTATCACCGGCTCTAGTAAGTACTCTTCTTCATACTAGAGGTGCCCGAAATTGGCTCTAGTATGTTTTAAGGAATATTAAAAAGAAAGAAGGAATTTAGTGAAGGGAAAAACACAATCCTTGAGGTGCCCGAAATTGGCTCAAGAATTGGTTGTTTAGAAAAGAAGAGAACACTTAACCCAATTCTACTTGTCTTGAACTTAGAGTTTATCTAAGAAAGCCTTTAATCAAACTTGTCCACAAAAACGCACACACTCACAATTCTTATAGTTTGTTTCTAGGTAAACCCTTGGGTAGCCGAAAGGTTAAGGCTTAAGAATAGACATAGTTATGGTGCGGAGAATAGATGAAAATGTAAGACCAAGAGAGAGTAGAGTTCGGTAAATTGATGGTTTGCATTGCTTGAGGACAAGCAATTGTTCGAGTTTGGGGGTTTGATAAGTGCTCAACTCACTATCACTTTTTACACCTTTTATGGGCATTAATCACCAAATTTACACCCACTCGGGCCAATGCATGTACTTAATGTGATATATTTAGAATTTAAGCTTATGAAGATAATATTTACAGAAAAAGGCAAGTTTTACTGCATCTTTATATCTGTGCAGGAGAACCATTGTCGTGGCAGCAAAAGGCCGGGGCAGGACCTGATGCCGAGGCAGCAACTGAGAGCCAGGAAGCAAGGCTGTAGGCAATTGGAAGAGAAAAATCCAAAGGACGTGTCTGGAATTAAAGCATATGGATCGGAGCTGGCTAGCATAAGGAAAATCCCAAGACAAGGCCACGCGGGAAAGCCTCTTAGTGAAATTAAACTTGGAAATATTTTAATTATGTACATGACTTGTTCCCTACTCCAAGTTGTATTTTACTTAGGAAAGGTTTGCCCTAAGTCTAGCCTATATAAAGACCTAGCCGTCCAATCTATGAGACATCAATACCTAGGGAGAGAGCCGATTCATTGATTCTTTGTTTTCTTTCTCTCAACTATGTTCTAACCTTTCTTAGGGTTTAGGTGAAGGTTGTTAGTATTTGTGAGAGGAGATTGTACTTTGTCTTTGTTTCAATGCAATAAAACTATCAAGGTTTCCTTATCCTTTGTTATTCCTTGTTCTTGCATTCAAGCCCGGGAGGGAAGTTTGTGAGTAATCCATTTATCTAGACTCGGGAGAGTTAGATGTACGAAAGGGGCAAGTACGGTGTTTCAATCGCGAAATACTAACTCGGCCTAGGGATTGGTTAAGAGTTTCAGCGGCTAAGAGAAGTGTGAGATTGGTTGGTGAGTATAATTGATTCACGCCGGGAGGTGTCATCAAGGACTAGTCATCAACAGTACTTCGAATTAGGGATAAGCGGAGTCATCCAAAGACACTTTGCCGAAATTTGGTAAAGTCCACCCACGAGTAAGGGATTGCCGCGGCGACAATATCGTCGCTACCAAGGCAGTAATCTGCAGTGCTGTCGAGGCAGTGATATACGATTGCATTGAGCAGAGACAAGTCAATCAAATCCACAATACGACGCAACTGGATCTTGACCTCTCTCTCTCTACTATTCAATTATCTTTATTTTACTTAGTCATTTTATTTTAGTTCCATCACAACCTAAAACTACTTGTGTTTTATTTTATTTCTACACAACAGGAAAATGAAGAAGACATATTGAGTATACTAGTCCCTGTGGAGACGATAATCCGATAAATACTTATCACTTATTACTTGCGATGTGTCCACTTGCACTAAACGCGCACTTTTGACACGCGACACACAGTCCAGCACTGCAACAAGTTTTTGGCGCCGTTGCCAGTGATTGAGGCAATCGGCAATTTCAATCATAGTTTCCATACTTTCTATCTTTTTATTTTTGTTTTGTGTTTTGAGTCTTTTGATTTTGGTTTAATCTTTATTTTCTTTGTTTTTCTTTATAGGTTTTTGGTTAGTGGATGCCCTAAGTAAACTCTCGAGAATCCCTCGAACCATTTATCCCGGAAATTGAAAGGTATTTTAGACAAAGGAGGCGAGAGCAAAGAAGAAGAAGAACCATGTATCAGGATCCACAAAATCAAAATGCTAGAGCAAACCCTACAGCAAATGTTGCAGAAACGCTGTAGCTGCAGCAAGACCAAGGGCAATTCGATGATCACTTGAAACCAATCTTGGATGACCTTAATTCTGGGATATTGACACCTGAGATACAAGCAACACACTTTGAGTTCAAACCTGTGATGTTTAATATGCTCAACTCGATCGGACAGTTTGGAGGATCACCTCATGAAGATGCTCGACAACATATCCGTGCTTTCTTGGAGGTTTGTGATTCGTTCCGCCAACAAGGAGTGCACGAGGATGTGTTGAAACTCAAGCTATTTCCATACTCTTTGAGAGACAGAGCTAGAGAGTGGCTGAATGGTATTCTAGCTGGTTCGATGGAGTCATGGACAACTTTGTGCAAAAGCTTTTTGGCAAGGTAAAATCTACCCAACATGAACACCCAATTGCAAAATGAGATAGCATCCTTAAGATAAGGGGATGACGAGTCAATGCATGACTGTTGCGATCAGTATAAAAGCTTGCTGAGAATGTGTATAAATCATGGTTTTCAAGAATGGACTTAAATCGTGATGTTTTACAATGGAGTAATGCACCTACAAGGATGATGTTAGATGCTTCAGCAAATGGAACACTGCTGGACAACTCGCCTGAAGAAGTATTTGATATTTTGGATAAAATAGCCAAAAATGATTATCAGTTTCCAACTACAAGACAATTTTGTTTTTGAAGAATCTTCAAAGCTGGAGCTCAACGCAAACGATTCTGTTTCAGCACAACTTTCTGCTATCACAAATATGTTGAAGAATCTTCAACAGCCCAGTGAAGTACGAGATGCTAAGGAATTAAGTTGTGTGAACTGTAGTGGAAACCATTTTGATAAAGACTGCCCAACTCATCTAGAGTCTGCTCATTACGTTGGAAATTTCAACAAAAATTCCAACAACCCTTATTCGAACACTTATACCCCAGGGTGGAGACAACATCCTAATTTTTCGTGGGGTAATCAAGGACAAAATCAAGCTAGCAGTTCGAATAGGTAACAACCCATGGCAACACAACAAGGAGTCCATGGTTTTCAAGTGAATATGCCATGGCAAAATGAAAACAAGGGAATGGTTCATCACCAAAGTCACAACAATTCTTTGGATGAGAATGAAGAATGTCACTGTATAGTAGGGATAAATACTACGGCAACTGAAGAGAGTGAAGATTTTTGCTGTAAAAATTCTCCGCAAATGAAGGACTTTACGAAACTACTAGAGGAGCATGATCAGGGAGAAGAAGAAGCTTATCTGGAGCTACAGCAAATTGGCTACTACAAGCCAAGACTAGGTATGAAATTTAAATCAATTGATTTCTTTGAATTTATTCCTCCTAAACCATCATTATTACATGCACCATCTCTAGAATTAAAACCACTGCCGCCACATTTAAAATATGTTTATTTAGGATCTCATAATACTTTGTCGGTAATTATTTCTTCTAGCTTAGATCCTAAACAAGAGCTTAGTCTTGTGAATTTATTATCTCAATATAAGAAAGCTTTAGAGTGGACCATGGCCGATTTGAAGGGAACCAGTCCTACAATCAGCATGCACGAGATATTGCTAGAAGAATGCCACATCAATTCTGTTGAGCCCCAAAGAAGACTGAACCCAACAATGAAGAAGGTAGTAATGACGGAGATTATCAAGTGGTTGGATGCAAGGATTATATACCCAATTTCTGAAAGTTCATGGGTTAGCCCTGTGCATTGTGTTCTTAAGAAGGGAGGCACGACAGTGATCACTAATGAGGACAACAAGTTGCTCCTAACAAGAACAATCATAGGATGGTGCATTTGCGTGGACTATAGGAAGCTGAACAAAGCAACAAATAAGGACCATTTCCCCCTTCCTTTTATCAATCAAATACTGGATCAATTGGCGGGAAAGGCTTATTATTACTTCCTCAATGGCTATTCTGGGTACAACCAAATTGTTATAGCAACAGAGGACCAGGAGAAGACAACCTTCACATGTCCTTATGGGACTTATGCTTTTCGAAGAATGTCATTTGGGTTATGTAATGCTCTAGCAACTTTTCAACGTTACATGTTGGCAATTTTTTCAAACATGGTTGAAGAATTTTTGTAGGTATTCATGGACGATTTTTCTGTGTCCGGAGAAACATTTGAAAAATGCTTAGGCAACCTGGCCAAAGTATTGAAACTTTATGGTA
Source organism: Abelmoschus esculentus (assembly GCA_035048815.1). Lineage (NCBI taxonomy): Eukaryota > Viridiplantae > Streptophyta > Magnoliopsida > Malvales > Malvaceae > Abelmoschus > Abelmoschus esculentus. The sequence goes on from JAUCBN010000044.1 coordinate 7,502,121, forward strand.
ATAGAAGGTACGGTTTTGGGGCACAAAATTTCAAGCAAAGGAATTGAAGTTGATAAAGAAAAAGTTGAGATGATAGAGAAGTTACCACCTCCGACAATTGTCAAGGGAATTAGATGCTTTTTGGGACATGCTAGCTTGTATAGGAGGTTCATCAAGGACTTCTCGAAAATTTCTAAGCCGCTCTGCAATTTGCTACAGCAAAATCAACCCTTTGTCTTTGATGAAAATTGCCACAGCACTTTTGAGGAATTGAAGAAGAGAATTACCTCAACTCCAACAGTGATACCACCCGATTGGACTGAACCATTCGAGTTGATGTGTGATGCAAGTGACTACGCAGTGGGCGCAGCACTAGGTCAAAGGCTAGGTAAACTCTTCCATGTTATTTACTATGCAAGTAGAACTCTAAATGATGCACAAATTAATTACACTACCACTGAGAAAGAGTTACTTGTTGTAGTATTTTCCTTTGATAAGTTTAGGGCATATCTTATAGGAACTAGGGTGATAGTGCACACAGATCATTATGCCATCAAATACCTAGTGACTAAGAAAGATGCTAAGCCTAGACTTATTAGGTGGATACTTTTGCTACAGGAATTTGATATTAAAATAAAGGATAGAAAAGGAACTGAAAATCAAGTTGCAGACCACTTATCTAGGCTAGAAAATCCAAAAAATTTAGGAGAGAATTTTGAGATTGAAGGAAATTTCCCGGATGAGAAAATTTTATTTGCTACAGCATTACCTTGGTATGCAGATATAGTTAATTTTCTTGTCAGTGGTATTTTGCCTCCTGATTTATCTAGCGAGTGATGAAAAAAATTCAAGCATGATGCAAAATTTTTCTATTGGGATGAACCATATTTGTTTAAGCAATGTGCTGACCAATTGCTTCGACGATGTGTGCCAGAAGAAGAACAAAAAGTTATTTTGTTCCATTGCCATGCAGCATCGTGTGGTGGGCATTTTGGTGGATCAAGGACTGCTGCAGAGGTCCTTCAATCTGGATTCTACTGGCCCTCACTCTTCAAGGATGCTCAAGCATTTTACAATGCATGTGATAGATGTCAAAGAACTGGTAACATCTCGAGGAGGAATGAAATGCCACTGCAAAATATCTTAGAGATCGAGCTTTTCGATGTTTGGGGAATTGATTTCATGGGACCATTTCCATCATCCTATGGTGACTTATATATCTTGCTAGCAGTGGACTACGTGAGCAAATAGGTTGAAGCAATTGCTACATACCGTAATGATTCGAAGGCAGTCCTTAAGTTCCTGCACAAGAACATTTTCACAAGGTTTAGAGTCCCAAGAGCCATTATCAATGATGAAGGAACCCACTTCGACAACAAGCTCATTTCTAAGGCATTACAACGCTATGGAGTCAGGCACAAAATTGCTACCGCATACCACCCGCAAACAAATGGCCAAGCTAAAATCTCCAATAGAGAAATCAAGCAAATCCTAGAGAGGACAGTCAACACGAAGAGAAAAGACTGGTCTCCAAAGCTGGATGAAGCTTTGTGGGCGTATAGGACAGCTTACAAGACTCCTTTAGGGATGTCCCTATTTAAGTTGGTTTATGGGAAAGCATGTCATCTCCCCGTGGAGCTCGAGCACAAAGCTTATTGGCCATTAAAAAGCTCAATTTGGATTTTAAGGAAGCTGGAGAAAAGCGAATTTTGGAGCTAAACGAAATGGATGAGTTTCGATCCAATGCCTATGAGAATGCTAGGATCTACAAAGAAAAGACAAAGAGGTGGCACGATAAACATCTTTTGCCACGACATTTCTCAGAAGGACAACAAGTGTTACTCTACAACTCAAGACTCAAACTTTTCCCAGGAAAGTTAAAGTCTAGATGGTCAGGACCATTCTTGATACATAAGGTTTATCCTTATGGTGCTGTGGAGATTAAAACACTTGAAGGAGATCGAAAATTTAAGGTCAATGGTCAAAGGCTGAAGATCTATAATGGAGCCCCCATTGTGCGTGACAAGGACGACCCCAGTCTGCAAAATGCCTGAGCATTTCTATCCCTCTCTTTTATTTTGCTTTAGCATTTAAATTTCAGTTTGAATAAAAAGTAGATGTTTTTATTTTGCTTTTATAATGCTTTTATTTCTCTTGTCTTTATTCAACACGTCGTTTTTGACGGTACGATTTCAGACACTGTGCGCTCACAAAGAGCTATGCACCACCAGACGCGCACTACACAGAGGCAAGATTGGGCGCAAAAGGAAAGTTGTACAATAGACAGAGAAGCTGTACGGGTACAATTTTGGAGGGAAAAATCTCTTGGAATTATTCGAATTGGGCCACTAAAGAGGAAGAGGAAAAGCCCATGCTGATGCATCCGATTAACTTTCAAGGAGAATAGGAAGAGTTTAGTTCCAATACAACCCCTCTTTATACCATTTTACTTTCTCATTAATTATAAAACCCTTTTTCTCTTTCATACTTACCATCAAATTAAACCCCCATCACACCTTTTTCTTTTCCAATAACACTAGTTGTCTAATCACACACACCATCATTATTTTTTTTAACTTTTACCCTTTCCTCTCTCCAAAACCATCTCAATCGTCCCTCTCCTTCATCTTCTTCCCAAAGAAAATAACTCCCTATGTCTCCAAAACTACATCTCTTTCACAAAGAAACCTTAAAAACCCTCTCTAAGAAATATCTACCACCATGGTACGCTGCAAGAACGCAATAGAGACTTCAAGGTCTGCTGCTCAAGCCCGACCAATAGAGATCAGGAAATTCGAGAATGACGCGGCAAATGACCGTTTTCAAAAGATTAAAGGAAGAACGGTCCATCAAGAGAAGGACTTCATCTACAATACAACAACCTTCAAGAAACTACTGGAGCAAGTCGCAGCAGTGGTAAAACAACACAAGTGGCAAACTTTTGCTCGCCACTTCAACACAAAGACCAATAAAAAATCCATAAATGTGTCGATGGTACAAGAGTTCTACGCACATTTCATGCGGCCAGGACAACAAACAGTCTACGTTAGAGGCGATGTCATCCTCTTCAATGCCACGCACATCAATGAGTTCTACAGCGTGGGTGAAGAAGATGAACACTCTCTGTTTTTCGCTTCTATGCTAGGGCAAAGCCCAGATTTTCTCCTTGAGGATCTCTGCATTGAAGGCGTCGAGTGGGATGAGGCGAATACCACTGTTGATCGCACTTCCCTGAAGCCCGAAGGGAAGATCTGGATGGACTTTATAAAACAAAATTTGATGCCAACCAGCCACACATCCACAGTGAACCTTGCTCGGTTGCAACTTTTACATTTGATCTTGAGGAAACGAACCATCAACGCGGCAAGGATCATTCTTGAGTAAGCACATGCAGCCTTGAAAAGGAAGTAAAGCCCCCTAGTTTTCCTGTACCTAATTACAACACTCTACCGAAAACATCGAGTGTTTGAGAACGACGACGACTACAAGGTAAAGGGACGACAAGGCATAGCTTTGAAGAAAATCACAGAGCTAATGGGAGTGAAAGAAAATGCTACAGCATCTGGCAAGCCTTCAGCCAAACCGAAAAATGCCCCAGTAAATCTCAACGCAATACCTGCTACTGTTGAAGGGATGCAAATACAACTGACAGACCTACACGGCAAGTTCATGACATAGATGAATTATGTGCAGAAAAGGGATTTGGTTCTCCAGTTGAACCTTCGAGATTTAATGCCTAATGGTGGCTACAGCTGTCACACCCCAATTTTAAATTCAAATCCCTAATCTGAAACCCTAGGATTTGGGGAATTTTCAGTGGTCATTTTGTGAATTTCTGAAAGTTTAAGAGTTCAATTTTAAATCCTAAAAAGCTCAGGCCCTTATCATGTAGTTTTACCTTTTCATCTTTGGTAATGTTTCTTTCCCTTTTCCCGTTTCCGAATTAACTCAGAGATTTAATTTCTAAATTAAATCTTGTTTAATTTTGGAATTTTGGTTTCTTATTTTGAGAAAGTAAAACCAAGAAATTACTTTTGTCAATTTCTCTGAAATAAAATCGAATCTGTCTTCGGGTGTTTGTTTTCCTTTTGTTCCATACTTTTTCTGTTCCTGGTCTTCTTCCAATCGAGAGTGAGTTTGGTAAGCTCTCGTCTTTCTTCTTGCTTCATCTTTTTCAGTTTGTTGTTTATGAATCCGTGTTTTTTCCAGATCGAATAAGAGTGTGTATGGGTGGTTGTGTTTGTTTCGAAAGTTGATAGCTGTGGAGAGTTTTGGGTTTTGAACATAGTTTAGATGTGAGGATGGTTTCAGTTTGGTTCCTTGTTGATGGATTCGAGTTTGAATCGGTATTAGTGTGTGTGTTTGGATCGGATTAAAGAATATAGGAATCAAAAAGTTGTTTAGGGGTGTTGAATCTGGGAAAACCAAACTTTTCTGGGATTTCTAGAATTTCCAGATTTTCCGGGAAAATCCAGGAATCGGTCTGACCAACCCGAACCACCCGGTCCAACCCCAAGCCCACCCGAGCCGCCCGGTCCAACCCAAGTCTACAACCCGAACCTGACCCGGACCCGACCCGACCATGACCTTGACCCGAACCGAATCGACCCATGACCCGACCCGGATGACGCCACTGTTGACATCATCTACTGATGTCACTACTGACGTCATCTACTGATGTCACTACTGACGTCATCTACTGACGTGAATACTGACGTCAGCGTTGACATGATGACATCATCTGCTAACGTCAGTGTTGACCATGCTGACGTCAATGTTGACTTTTTTTCCAAATTGGTCCCACTTTATGTTTTTCGACGTCCTAAGTCCAATGGCGTTGTCCGTTTTTCGAAATTCGAATCCGAAGTGTCGTTTTTAGGGCTTTTTAGTTTGAATGCTTATCTAGAAGTTTTTTTTTCTTTATTGGATTCTAAATCAGTTTCTGTTTGGTTAAGGTGACGTGGATTCCGACCCTGAGCATTTGCCTCCTCCTTCTCCTGGATGACCTCCTGTTCATCTGTCTTCGGGACCCGCACGTGAGTTTCGTTTTATTTCTGTTACGTGTACTTATTTGTTAGTGGCATAGTAGTGTGTCTAACGTTCTGTTACTCGTAGGTTCTACTCGTGCTCATTCTACTGGTAGAGCCGAGTCCAGTAGACGTCAGTATCGACGTTGAGTCTTCTGTTTCAGGTGTGTTCGCTTTTGTTAATTCTGATATTTCGTGTGTGCAATTTTTATTAAATCCTGAATGACGATGCATCATCCGGACATTATATTACTGACTCTGAAATTGTTATGCATGCCTCCTGTTAGATTATTAGGCATGCATTCTGATCTTGTATCTGCATATAACATTGCATCTGGTTGACTTATTTGTACGGAGGAAGTTAGTGATAAATTTACTTCTGTTCAGTGGTTCTGTGATATACCACTTCTGTTCAGTGGCTACACCTGCAGGACGAGTTCCACTTCTGTTTGGTGTGATGTTGCTAGAGTGGTTCAGGGGGAACCTACTCTTCTGATGGTGTTCGGAGTTGGGGTGCATATCATGCATACTTCATAACATCTACATCTCACTGTTCTGTAATCCTGTTTATCTTCACACTAGAGACACACTAGGCTCCCTAGCTTACACCCTTTCAGTTTCCTGTTTCAGATCTCAGACCTAGGCTACGTATGGTACTTGGAGGATCCTGATTCAGTTTAATATTATCGTATGTTTTACAGTTTTATTTTCTGGATTATAAACTTTTATTTGGATATTATTTTTTTATTAAAGACTTGGAACTTTTACTCGGATTTTCTGAATTATTAATGTTTATCATTTATGGGTTGAACTCTGTATATTTAATCGTTGAATTTTTCAGTATTTAAAATTATTAATTATTTAATAATTTTTTTGAATATTATTTTAATTTATATAAAAACCTTAACTTGCAAATCAAGTTACAGTAAAGTAAACACTAACTTATAGTCTAAGTAATTAGGCTAATTTTAGGGGTTACAACAGCTTGCCTGACTTCCCAGGTCACATCTTTCAGCAAAATGAGCCTAAACCAATTCCTCCTCAGCATAGTCCGCCGCTGCAATAGCAACAACAGCAAACCTCACCAGTTCATGAGCACAGCATAGCCCAGCTAGACCAAGAGTATGCCCCTACTGTACCAGCAATAGCACAATCTCCTGCCGCATCTACTACAGCATCACACCAAGTCCCGACCGGTCCTTAGGCACCAACCAAGGACAAGGGCAAGGGACCTGCCACTGAATTGAGAACCTCCAAGGCCAACACAATCTAAGTAAGCAGTGAAGAATTTGATATTAACTCACCGAGAGTAGAGATCCCTCCTGCCGATCCTTTCGATGCCCTCATCCCACGCCGTAAGGTGAAGCGTTCAACAGTACGACATGCTTCCTTTGGTGTGGAGGAGGAGAGAACCCCCGATGCTGCAGCAGTCGGCGAAGACGAGGACCCAGAAGACCAGCCTGAAGCCGAGATCACTCAAACTGACCCATCGCCACCGAAGCAGCCTACGAAAAGAATGAAGCACATGGCAACAAGGAAAACCAAACCCGTAAAGAAGTAAGCATGTTTACCTTTTTTCATTTTATTTTTGCATATCATTTCATATAGTCACATTGAGGACAATGCTAACCTCAAGTTTTGGGGTAGCAAAGTCTTTGCTTTAGCATTTTCATTTCATTTTGCATACATGTAAATTTGCTATAGCATTAGATTCAATTCGAGACAGCCCTTAGGTTAAAATAAATGATTTCCTATGAAGAGAACTTTTATTCTTTTGAACTGAATCATAGAAAATATTGAGAATAAATTGAACTGAATTAGGACTTGATGTTTTGGAATTTTAATTGACACGATTATATGTTTTCTATGCTTGAGTGATAGAAATTTTCTGGAGAACCTAGAATCTATGCCTTAGTTAGTTCGAACAGAAAAGAACTCCTTTTTGCTATAGTATATAAATAAGTAAAAAAAAATAGATATGAATAAATGCTTTAGCATAAAACTGTAGAAGGACGCTCCTCTATGCAAAGGTTGGCTTATAGTTTGAACAAAAATAAATAATGCTACAGCATATGAGAGAATGAAAGTTGTCACGGGATGACTCTACCTACTAGCTTGGGGGTGAGATGTTTGCTCCATACTCACCTAGAGTTAAGGATGGTAGTTGTGATGAGCTGACACCCTTCGAATCAGTTTAATAATAAAAAAACTCAGCAACATGGGAGTAATTATAAGAACTAGGGTATAGTGAATAAGGAAAACTAGAATTTTTCTAACACTTTAAAGCAAAGGTTAGATACAATCCCGCACACACAAGCAAAGTATCTTGCCGGGTTCAAGTTCTAGGACTTCTCAATATCATGTAGATTGCTACAGCATTTTTATTCTGAGGATTGATGTTCTGCTTAAATTGTTGTCAAGGATTGAAAGTAATGCCATAGCTTTTTTATATGTCATTGCTTGAGGACAAGAAATATCTTAAGTTTTGGGGTATTAACGCTCTAAAAAGCGTATATTTATACCCTTTTACTTAAGGTTTTGTTTGATTTCAAGTTCATTTGCATTACATTTAGTTGCATTTCATGTGCATTTGCATTTAGATTAGGTTTTTGTTTTTATTTTCTCTTTTATTTTTAAAAGATGCTGCTTGGAAGGGTATTTTCCTGGTGGTGATGTGCAGATGCTGGGGCAAAGTTGAAAGAATGGAAGAGATGCTATAGCATATTTTTAAAGTGTTAGATCGGACTTCAAAGTTACTATAGCATTGTGGGCGGACAAAATAGGACGGAAGAAAGGATACACCAGCAGCCCACTGTCCTCACGCGTTTTCTAGGCCAATTGCACCTCCTCTGCAAATGTGCAGACATCGCACCGCACCTGCAGACCTGCATTTTGCTGTCATTTGCTGCATCAAATGTCAGGGAATATTCTCTTGCACCGTTAGGGCAAAAAACCCTAGAAGGAAATTGGAGCCCTTTAACTACATGATCCATCGAAGTTAATATCGATTTGATTTATGAGAAATGACCTATCAAAGTTCTTGAAAATGGAGTAAAAGAGCTTCGCAATAAGAGCATACCCTTGGTGACAGTGTTATGGAGAAAACACGTGATCGAGGAAGCAATGTGGGAAGTCGAGAAGGAAATTAGAGCCTTTTATCCACATCTTTTCCCATTAGATAAATTTCGAGGATGAAATTTTCTTTAAGGATGAGAGAGATGTAACGACCAAGATTTTAAAATTCAAGGGTCGGGTTAACCTGAAGCATTTGGGTTTCATCGTCTGGGCTTAGGAGCCTTTTTGGGATTATGTTGGACCTTAGGCTTGGGTTTTGTAGGTTGTTGGGTCAAGTAATTCCTAAGTGAGGGTAAATGACTAATTTTTTTGTAGTTGAAAAAGAAGAGGTTGAGGTTTATTTCTCTGTAGAGGAGTTGGAAGGTGAGATTATCTTATCTTTGTTGTTTTTTTCCTTCATCCTCTTACCCTAAATCTGAGATTCAAGGGTTAAACTTTGAGAGGATTAATGTGAATCACATTATTGTGATTTAGAGGAGGTTGTAAAGAAGCAAATGATATAAAAAAAACAAGGTAAAGAATAATGGGTTTAGTGGAGGAAGGTTTTTGGTGAGGTTGAAGAGCTAAGAGAGAGAAAGGGTGATGTTGAGCTTCTTTCTCAACTTTTTTGATGTATTTTACTTCCTAGAATCATCCTGAACAATGTCTAATTATTGGTTTAAATTTTCCTTGTAGAGAAAGAGATTGGAGGACCATTAAAGTCCCTTGGAAAGGAGAAGGTTTGAGCTTGGTGGAATCCATATTTTTAGTTGTTCTAGCTCGAGGTTAGTATACTATTGTGTGTAGGATGTCCTACACCTTTTCTGGTACAAGTGCACACCTTGCCAAGTTATAATATAAATGATATAGATCTCACGAGGATTGGTGTTACTTATGCAACTTATCATTCCTGCGCAATGGAAAAATAAAATCACAAGTAATTTTGCTTGTATTATGTATTAAACTAAAGAAAATAACTAGAACAATAATGATAAATGATCAAGAAATCAAGGATGAGATATAAGTCAGGTTAGATTGATTCGTAGTGTGGATTCGGAATGTAATTTTCTCGTTCTTATAATGCAAATTCAATATTGCCATAACAGCGGATCGCTAAAAGGTCGCCTTGGCTGCCTCGGTAGGGTTATACTTCAGCAGAAAATTGACAACTCATAGTTCGACAAAACATCCTTTGATGACTCATCTTTATCCCCAATTCTAAGTACTATTGATGGACACTTCTTGATGATACCTCTCGGTGTGAATCAAGGATGAACATAAACCGATATTACGTCCTTTTTAGTCATTAAAACCTGAACTTAACCCTAAGTTGGATTAATCGATACCCAAGAGTAAAGACCAAAGTCATTCGTTTCGTGAGCCTAACTCTCTCGAGTCTAGAAAAATATATTTTTTCTCATAAACTTATCTTTCGACCTCGTATGCAAGAAAGAGTTTGAACCAATAATGAATAAACTATGAATCAAACTTGCATTAACAAGAGCTAAACAAATTATAAACTTTCTTCCATAACTACTCCATAAACTAACCTAATCCCTAAGGGGTGATGGAGTATGTTTAGGGTTTTCTACGAAGACTTGTTTTCAGGATGTTTTGCTCTCTAAATAGGTTATGGTATTTATAGGCTTGGCCTAAGTCAAGTCCTTCTAAAAGTAGGAGTACAAATTGGAATTAAATTCAACTTTGTTACATAAATAATTCTCTATATTTTAATTCCTAGTTGACTTTAGTTTGACATTTCTCACGTGACTTTGACCTTGACTTTTAATGTGTCTCTCAGCTTCGATCTATATGTCAATTGTCTTAAAAATTCCACCTTGTTTTTCTCTTCAAATCGCCTACCATATCAACTTTTATTTTTCACGTGCTGCCTCGACGAGATTAATGTGTTGCTGCGGTTGGTTGCTCTTATGGCGAGTGCATTACTCTGTCTCAACTTGGAACTGCGTCAGTACAGTTCTCTTGGTTTGGTTGATCTGCTTATTCCTTAACTTAGCATGTCTCTACAATGTCTGGTGAAAAATCTTGACTACAGTTGCCCTCTTTGCCACCTTGGCATTTTACCTCAAGGCAATCATCCACCGTGACATTTTACCACCGTGGCAATCTTCTGCCATGGCATTCCGCCTCCATGGCATTTCTCTACCATGGCAAATTACCTGTCAAGACATAAAAACAACAACAATACCTTTTACCACAAAATATTGTTTAAATTCTATATTTAAGTGCATTAATGTTGAACTGTAGAAAATATGCAAAATTGGCCAATATTGTCACTCAATTGACTCGAAAACTAACAATAATTATAGTAAAAAGGCTTATAAAATAGGAATTTTGATCACTTATCACACCCTCAAACTCTAAATATTGCTTGTCCTCAAGCAATCCAAAATAAACTAAGTTAATAATTTTTATGGTAATATGCCCTCCTAGTTGCTGCGACGGGGTTTCTCTCTTTAGCTCTTTCTCTTCTTGCTTCTATTATTTCCTCAGAAAGTCTTGTGAGTGTGTGTAGTCATGAAAAAACTGATTTTTTGAGTTCTAATTCTTTTTCTAGCTCAAGACTCTGGACTTGGATTTTTATCCCTTTAGTTTTCTTTTCCCTAAACTGTATATAAATATATATGATATATATCTATAATTCTTGAGTCAGTTTTGGGCACTTCAAGTATCAATTCTACTAGTAGAGACAATTTCAGACACCTCTAGTATTGGGGAAAACTAATAAGTCTTAGATATTGTGATGGTCACCTCTAAAGACTAAACTAGAACTGGTGATAGGCACCTCTACCTATAAACCATAATCTAAGTCTCTATTTCCTTTTAAAGAAAATAACTCCTAAAATCAACTAAGTCTAAGTAGTTTATAAATTTTTGAGGCTCATAGTCTAATCATAAGTACTATTCCTTGAAAACCTTATGATTCTAAGCTTGGTGAGGGGTGTAATCTACTACGGCGGCTATGTTGTCATATTAATGTCATAGTAGTATACTTCATAAAAATCTTAAACTTAATTTTTTTTCATAAATGAACTAATTAGAGGACACCTGAAACTTGGTAAATCTGATTATACTGATAAAGTATTGGCAATGCTCCCCCAAACTCAAGCGTTGCATTATCTTCAATGTATGATTCTGAAAACAAGGAAACAATATTACACAAGATAAAAAATAAAAAGAAAAGAGACGAGAAATCTATATTTATATGTCGCGGGTGGCTATTTTTTTTATCCTGAGGGTCATCTGTTTGTATGGAGTTTGTTGAGAGAGAAAAAACTAAAATAGAAAACAATAATGAAGAATTATGAAGCAAAATGGGAGGGATAAAGTTCTTGGGCAGTAAATCCGCCATCGCGTGCTCATGGGCAACAAGCCTACCTCGGCGGGTTCTTGGGCGGGGATGGTGGGTTTGATTTTTAAGTCGTTTTATGTGTTTCATAGCTTCTCCTTCATGGGTTTCCTTCCTAAAATAAAACAACTAATTCGAATTTATTACTATTAAACTATTCTCCTAAAAACAAAATTAAATCTAACGCCTGAAACAAACCACACTATAATAGGATAATAGTGCAAGAAAAAAAATTAGAAAGTTGGAAACGCCAATACCCGGCAACGAAGCCAAAAACTTGTTGTACGTAGGATGTCTTATATTTTTTTAGGTGCAAGTGCACACCTTGTCAAGTTATAGTATAAATGATATTGATCTCAAGAGGATTGACGTTAATTACGCAACTTATCATTCCTACACAATGGAAAAAATAAAAGCGCAAGTAATTTGGTTTGTATTGTGTATTAAACTAAATAAAATAACTAGAATAATAAAGATAAATGATCAAGAAATCAAGGATGAGAGATAAGTTAGGTTAGATTGCTTCGTATTGTGGATTTAGAATGTAATTGTCTCATTATTATAATGCAAAGTCAAGATTACCCCCTTGGTGGGTCGCTGAAGGGTCACCTTGGCTGCTTGAGCGGGGTTATGTCTGGGCAGCAAATTTACAATTAATAGTTCGACGGAACGTCCTTTGATGAATCCTCCTTATCCCTAATTAAGAGTATTATTGATAGTCACGTCTTGATAATACCTCCCGGCGTGAATCAACAATGAACACCAACTGATATTACGTCTTGTTTAGTCATTGAAACTCAAACTTATCCCTAATTCGGATTAGTTGATGCCCAAGAGTAAAGACCGTATTCACTAGTTTCGTGAGCTTAACTCTCCTGAGTCTAGACAAATATATTTTTTTCTAAAAACTTATCTTCCGAGCTCATATGCAAGAAAGAGTATGTAACAAGAATAAATAAACTATGAATCAAAATTGCATTGATAAGAACTAAACAAATTACAAACTTTCTTTCATAACTACTCCACAAACTAACCTAAGTCCTAAGGGGTGATGGAGGAAGTTTAGGGTTTTCTATGACGACTTGATTTCAAGATGTTTTGCTCTATACATAGGTTATGATTTTTATAGGCTTGGAAATTAAATTATACTTTGTTACATAAATAAATCTTTTTATTTTTATTCCTAGTTGACTCTCGTTTAACTTTTCCCACGTGACTTTGACCTTAAATTTCAATGTGTTTCCCAACTCATATCTATATGTCACTTGTCTTAAAAATTCCACCTTGTTTTTCTCTTCAGATCACCTATTATATCAACATTTATTTTTCCAAGATCTGCCTCGGTGGGCATAATGTGCTGCCGCAGTAGGTTGCTCTCACAATGGGTGCATTACTTTTTCTCGACTTGGAACTGCGCCAATACAATTCTATTGGACTGGGTTGATCTTCTCATTCCTTAGCTTAGCATGTCTCTACAATATTGGGTGAAAAATCTTGACTACAGTTGCCCTGTTTTTCGTCTTGGCATTTTTTCTCCAAGGAAATCTTTCGATGAGGCGATAATTCGCCGTGACATTTTGCGTTCGAGGCAATCTACCATTATGGCATTTTGTCGCCATGGTATTTCGCTGCTGTGGAAAATTACCTATCAAGATGTAAAAACAACAATACATTTTTCAATAAAATATTACATAAGTTCTATATTTAAGTACATTAATGTTGAAATATAGAAAATATGGAAAAATGACCCATATTGCCACTCAATTGACTTGAAAACTAATAATAATTATAGTAAAAAGGGCCTATAAAATAGGACTTGAGCACTTATTATATACTTGTAACTCTCATAGCATCATACATCTCATGAAAATAGGTTGTATTGCGTGTTGATGGCTTGCTTAGTTGCTTTGGTAACTTAGAGACTCTTTAATGGTAACTTGTGATTTTAGGTTGGTAATATCGTAAAATTGGTAGAAACACACTCAGTGTTATCCCAATAACTTGTAAAAGCAATTTGAGGCATAATCATATAGATTAAGTGATGATTTTTGGTGAATCTTGAACCCAAAATTTTATTTCTAGGTACTCGTACTGATATGAACAAGGTTGTATCGGTACATTAGTGTAAAATTGGGATCCTAGTTAGGAGAGGCATATTAGTATTCGGGCTAAGTATCAATACCCCTTGTATATTTCAAATTCTAATAACGTTTTCTCACACTGGTACAGGGGAGCTTATCTGTACTATTATTGCATTGTTTGGTAGTGCTTAAGCATATTGCTACACTATGTAGGCGTATCGGTATGGGTGCGAATTAGTATCAATACGGGGTTAGCCGTATCAATACGGGTAGGTCCCTTTAGTTGTTCAAAGCTAACTAATGTATTGATATAGCTTGGAGGCGTATCAATATGGAGCGACATATCGATACCTCATATAGGCGTATTCGTACTCGTTGGGTAATCTGTCGAAGAATTTCAGTTTAAGTTCGAATATCCTATAATTCGTGGTAAAGGGTCCTAAGGGTATCTTAAGGTGAAAAATAAACGTTAAAATTGAGAAACTGATATTTTAACCTTAAATGTGGAACATTTCACCTAAGGGCTTGTGTTGCGTGTCAAAAGTACGCGTTTAGTGCAGCTGGACACATCGAAAGTAATAAGTGATAAGTATTTATCGGATTATCGTCTCCACAGGGATTGGTAGACTCAATATGTCTTCTTCGTCTTCTTGTTCTGTAGAAAGAAATAAAAGACACAAGTAGTTTGGGTTGTGATGGAACTAAAATAAAACAACTAAGTAAAATAAATAAAATTGAATATTAGAGAGAGATGGGTCAGGATCCAGTTGCGTTGTATTGTGGATTTGATTGACTTGTCTCTGCCCAATGCAATCGTATATCTCTGCCTCGGCAATACTGCAGATTACTGCCTTGGCAGCGATAATACTGTCCGCCGCGGAAATCCCTTGCTCGTAGGTGGACTTTACCAAAGTTCGGCAAAGTGTCCTTGAATGACTCCACTTATCCCTAAGTTCGAAGTACTGTTGATGACTAGTCCTTGATGATACCTCCCGACGTGAACCAATTATACTCACCAACCAATCTCACACTTCTTTTAGCCGCTGAAACTCTTAACTTATCCCTAGGCCGAGTTAGTATTTCGCGATTGAAACACCGTACTTACCCCTTTCGTGAATCTAACTCTCCCGAGTCTAGATAAATGGATTACTTACAAACTTCCCTCCCGGGCTTGAATGCAAGAACAAGGAATAACAAAGGATAAGCAAACCTTGATAATTTTATTGCATTGAAACAAAGACAAAGTACAATCTCCTCTCACAAATACTAACAACCTTCACCTAAACTCTAAAGAAGCTTAGAACATAATTGAGAGAAAGAAAACAAGTTTATGAATCAGCTCTCTCTCTCTCTAGGTATTCATGCCTCATACATTGGATGGCTAGGTTTTTATATAGGCTAGACCTAGGGCAAACCTTTCCTATGTAGAATATAACTTGGAGTAGGGAACAAGTCATGTACATAATTAAAATATTTCCAAGTTTAATTCAACTAAGGGGCTTTTCCGCGTAGCCTTGTCTTGGGCTTTTCCTTATGCTAGCCAGCTCCGATCCATGTGCTTTAAGTCCAGAAACGTCCCTTGGATTTTTATCTTCCAATCGCCTACAGTCTTGCTTCCTGGCTCTCAGCTATTGCCTTGGCATCAGGTCCTGCCTCGGCCTTGTCGCTGTCACGGCACTGGTTCTCCTGCACAGATATAAAAATGCAGTAAAACGTTCCTTTTCTGTAAATATTATCTCTATAAGCATAACTTCTAAATATATCACATTAAGTACATGTATTGGTCCGAGTGGGTGTAAATTCGGTGATTAATGCCCATAAAAGGTGTAAAAAGTGATAGTGGGTTGAGCACTTATCACACCCCCAAACTCGAACTATTGCTTGTCCTCAAGCAATGCAAAACATCAATTTACCGAACTCTACTCTTTCTTGGTCTTACATGTCTATCTATTCTCCCCACCATAACTAGGTCTTTTCTTTAGTCTTAACCTTTCGGCTACCCAAGGGTTTACCTAGAAACAAACTATAAGAATTGTGAGTGTGTGCGTTTTTGTGGACAAGTTTGATTAAGGGCTTTCTTAGATAAACTCTAAGTTCAAGACAAATAGAATTTGGTTAAGTGTTCTCTCCTTTTCTAAACCACCAATTCTTGAGCCAATTTCGGGCACCTCAAGGATTGTGTTTTTCCCTTCACTAATTCCTTCTATAGAAACCTGCATGGCCCAAGAAGCTTCGAACTCCTTTCACCGAGATTGGTGGAGGTAAATTCCTTATCACATCAATCTTGGCTTTATCAACTTCGATTCCTTGTGATGATATTTTATGGCCCAAGACTATGCCTTCATTTACCATAAAATGGCATTTTTCCCAATTTAGGACTAGATTGGATTCCTCACATCTTCGCAACACTTTTTCTAGATTGCCGAGGCAGTGATCAAAGCTATCTCCAAAGACTGGAAAATCATCCATGAATATCTCTAAGAAGTCCTCTATCATGTTAGAAAAAATTGCCATCATGCATCTCTGGAAGGTTGCCGGGGCATTGCAAAGGCCGAACGACATCCTCCTAAATGCATAGGTTCCATATGGGCAGGTGAAGGTGGTTTTTTCCTGGTCTTCTGGGTCAATGGCAATTTGATTGTATCCTGAATATCCATCAACAAAACAGTAATAAGGTTTACCAGCAAGTCTATCAAGCATTTCATCAATAAAGGGTAAAGGGAAGTGATCCTTCTTTGTTGCCTTATTCAACTTGCGATAATCCATACAAACCCTCCAACCGGTCACAGTCCTGGTTAGGATTAGTTCGTTGTTCTCGTTGGTTATGACAGTCATACCACCTTTCTTAGGTACACATTGTACCGGGCTTACCCATGCACTGTTAGAGATGGGATAGATAATTCCTGCATCAAGCCACTTGATTATTTCCTTACGTACTACCTCCTTCATAGCGTGGTTAAGTCTCCTCTGAGCTTCAACAGTGGGTTTATGGTCTTTTTCTAAAAGAATTTTATGCATGCATACTACTGGGCTTATTCCCTTTAAATCATCAATGGACCACCCAATGGCCTTTTTGTGCTGCCGCAACATTGCTATTAAGGTTTGTTCCTATTCTGGCAGCAACTTAGAAGAAATTGTCGCGTGTCAAAAGTGTGCGTTTAGTGCAAGTGGACACATCGCAAGTAATAAGTGATAAGTATTTATCGAGTTATCATCTCCTCAAGGACCGGTCTACTTAATATGCTTTCTTTATCTTCTTGCTCTGTAGAAAAATAAAAACACAAGTGAATGGGTGTGATTTATTTAACTAGAATAATTGAATAAAAATAACAAGGTCGAAATATCAGAGAGAAAGATGAGCCAGGATCCAGTTGTATTGTATTGTGGACTTGATTCACTTGTCTTTATCCAATCCAATCGCATATCTCTGCCTCGGCAGCACTGCAGTTTATTGCCTGGGCAGCGATAACGATGTCCGCCGCGGCAATCCCTTGCTCGTGGGCAGACTTTACCAAAGTTCGGCAAAGTATCCTTGAATGACTCCGCTTATCCCTAAGTCAGAGTGTTGTTGATGACTAGTCCTTGATGATACCTCCCGGCGTGAATCAATTATACTCACCAACCAATCTCACACTTCTTTTAGCCGCTGAAACTCTTAACCTATCCCTAGGCCGAGTTAGAATTTCGCGATTGAAACACCGTACTTACCCCTTTCGTGAATCTAGTTCTCCCGAGCTTAGATAAATGGATCACTTACAAACTTCCCTCCCGGGCTTGAATGCAAGAACAATGAATAACAAAGGATAAGGAAACCTTGATAATCTTTATTGCATTGAATGAAAGATAAAGTACAATCTCCTCTCACAAATACTCCACAACCTTCACCTAAACCCTATGAAGGTTTTAGAACATGATGGAGAGGAAAGAAACAAGAGTAGAAGTCGGCTCTCCCTAGGTATTTCGATGTCTATTACATTGGGTGGCTAGGTCTTTATATAGGCTAGACCTAGGGCAAACCTTTCCTAAGTAGAATACAACTTGGAGTAGGGAACAAGTCAAGTACATAATAATAATATATTTCCAAGTTTGAATTCGGCTAAGGGGGCTTTCCCGCGTGGTCTTCCTTTGGGCTTTTCCTTGTGCTAGCCAGCTCCGATTCATGGGCTTCAAGTCCAGACACGTTCCTTGGATTTTTGTCTTTCCATCGCCTATCACTTTGCTTCCTGTCTTCCTGCTGCTGCCTCGGCATCAGGTCCTACCTCGGCCTTGTCTCTGCCGCGACACTGGTTCTCCTACACAGATATGAAAATGCAGTAAAACGTGCCTTTTTCTGTAAATAGTATCTATTTAAGTGTAACTTCTAAATATATCACATTAGGCATATGCATTGATTCAAGTGGGTGAATATTTGGTGATAAATGCCGATAAAAGGAGTAGAAAGTGATAGTGTGTTGAGCACTTATACACCCCAAACTCGAACTATTGCTTGTCCTCAAGCAATACAAACCATCAATTTGCCGAACTCTACTCTCTCTTGGTCTTACATGTCCATCTATTGTCCCCACCATAGCTAGGCCTATCTTTGAGCCTTAACCATTCGGCTACCTAAGAATTTACCTAGAAACAAACTATAGGATTGTGAGTGTGTGCATTTTTGTGGACAAGTTGATTAAAGGCTTTCTTAGATAAACTCTAAGTTCAAGACAAATAGACATTGGTTAAGTCTTCTCTTCTTTTCCAAACCCCAAATCTTGAGCCAGTTTCGGACACCTCAAAGACTTGTGTTTTTCTTTTCACTAAAAATCTTTTTTATTGTTTTTGTCTTTTGATATTCCTTAATACATACTAGAGCCAATTTCGGGCACCTCTAGCATGAAGAAGAGATTTTCTAGAGCCGGTGGTAGGCACCTCTAGTTACTTTTCCAAAAAAATCTAAGTCTTTATCACCTAAGTTCATTAAAAGAATTCCTATAATCCACAAGTCCCCAAAAGTGTTTAAAGTTCTTCCTATAGTAAGCTTCTAAGTTTTCATCCTTAAGCATCCTAAGGTTAAACCCTTTTAACAGAACCTAAACATGGTAAGGAGAAAGATTTCTATAGCCTTAAAGAATAAACTAAGGCGATACTGATGATGAGCAGTGCAAGAGTGTAGGCAGTTAATTCAAGTAAGGCGGGGAGCATGAAAATAAAAAAAATCATTGGAATACTCCCTTTTTGACACGGCCGCGGCAGTAGATTGCTGCCTTGGCAGTGAATCTGCACCCCCAAACTCAAACCAAGCATTGTCCTCAATGCTTTATATTTGGAAGGAATAAGCGGCAAAACAGAATATGAATTTTATATGCAGCAACGGAAGATAGTAAAAGCAATTGAATATTGAAATAAAGGACAAAAAATTTTAGAGCGACTCCGAACAGCTGCTCGTAACAATTTTTCTTCGTTGCCTAGATGTCATGTGCTTTGTCCTTGGGGAGGGCGATGGTTGCGCCTTTGCTTGCCTCGGCGGCTGGACTCGAGTGGGTGAGGTCCTATGCATCGGGGCTTCTACTTCTTCTCCTTCTTCAACATCCGCCATCTCTTCGGTTATCATCACGTTCGTTCCTCCTTCCATCGTAGTGGCTCCTCCGGTGTGGTGTGTGCTTGGGCCGGCGACAGTGGAGCCTTGGTGTAGGGTGCGGCAGTAACGAACATATTGCTTGGGAACTCCGGGAATTGGATACCTTGGTCCGGGAATGCGTGCATCATCATTTGGGCGAGCGTTCCATTGAAGTCCCATTGGTACTCCATGTACCGTTGTTGTCGAAGATCCATCGCGGCCATGTGCTGCAAGATTTCTTGATACGGGTCTGCTGCGGCAGAGGTATAGGCAGTACCAGGCATATCTGCCGTGTATTGGGCCCCGGCAGCAGTGTCGGCAGTGAACTGCTGTGGTGTTGTCTGGACAGGTTCTGCTTGTGTTATCTACATGACTCTGTGGCAGAATTCCCTGGTCCATCCTCTTCTTGGGGGTGTGTATTCATCGGTTTCTTCAATAGGCACACCTGCAGAAACACATAAAACCGTAATCAAGCAAGGGAAATACAATGGTCCTCGATCTTTCTTACCGCACTCGTGAATCTCCCGTAGGATAATTTCTCCAACGTTGATGGTCCTTTTGTTGATGATGGATTGGATTAACACCAATCTCTTGCGATCCACCGTGCTATTATGTGATGTTGGGATGAGGCGTCGTTTGACAAAGGTGTTCCACATCTTGGCCTCCGGCTTCAAACTTTGTCTTGTTACGGAACCCCGATGGGTACCGGTTTCCCATGGAGTGTTTGCGTAACAAAGATCGTCTTTGATCAGTTCATAGTCCTCGGCAGTGATATCTTCGAAGAAGTCCGCATGGAGATCGCTGGCCGGGGTGAGGCCGTAGAAGCTGTTGATTGTTTCGGCATCGAGTTGCACTGGCCTGCCGTGGCAGTGAACAAAGAGAGAGTCTTTGCTGGGCCCATGAGCGTATAACTCTCGTACTATTGTGGCGTTTGCCTGGGCAGGTTGCAAACAGAATACTTCCCAATTTTGGTACTTGATTCTGTCGAACAAGTAGTGTTCGATACCATAATTCTCTTTGTCCGCGTGCTGGAACCCTTGTTCTTCCCAAAGTTGCCTCGCGATGAATGATCGATTGAATCGTTCTTCAACGTTGGCTGGGGCGAATCTTTTGTAGGTTGCCATCAAAAGAGAGAATTTAGTTCTTGGAGGTTTTCTTGAAGAGAAAACTGGAAAATCAGAGGGGATTAGTATGCAGAGAGTAATTGAGAGAGGGATTGTTAAGGATACTAAAGAAAACAAGAAAGTAAGAGTGAATAGTTCAAGAGGAAGGAGTTTCTTATATAGGCCTCGGCCTTGTAACCGTTGAGATCACTAGCCGTTGTAACCGTTTCCTTCTTCTGCCGTTTCCTTTTCTGCCGCGGCAGGGATCTCGGCAGACTAGCCGTTACACTTTTCTGCCCATTGGGACTGCTGCGGCTCTGACACTGTTGTATTGCCTCGACAGAGTTCCTGCTGTGAACTATTTTTCCCTTATCTTTTTATTCCTAAATAAAAATTTAAATACACAAAAGAAAAATACTGAAAACGAAAATAATTAGAAAAATAAAAATAAACTACTAACCCTAATATAATAAAGAAAAGAAAAAGGGAGAGGTTAGGTTACTGGTGGAGAGCATGCGAATGCATCTCCCAAATTTATTTTCTCCCTTAGGCCCAAATTATGTATCTGTTGTGGGCCGCTCCTTAGTGCTGTCTGTCCATCCGTCTTGGGCTTGATTTTTTTGTCGAATATCCTGCCGAGTAGACTGCCCAGGCAGGATATCTTATTGTCTTCTGTGCGGATGGCTTTGCATTCCTCTGGATCGTCATACCTCTTTAAGTTGTGGAATGCGTTGAGTTTGACTTGTTGGTCATTGACCCACATAGTCAACTCTCCTTTTTCCACGTCAATCAATGTACGTTCAGTTGCTAGGAAGGGTCTCCCAAGGATGATCGGTGCGTTGTCGTCTGCTTCACAATCAAGGACAAGGAAATCAGCAGGAAAAATAAACTTATCAACTCTTACTAGTATGTCCTCGATTTTTCCTTCAGGTTGCACATAGGATCTATCTGCAAGTTGGAGCATCACTGTTGTAGGCTTCGGCCTCCAATTTCAAGCTTTTGGAAGACTGGTTTAGGCATGAGGTTTATACTTGCTCCAAGGTCGCATAGGGCCTTTCCTTCATAACTCTTTCCTATTGCACAAGGTATAGTGAAACAACCAGGATCTTTTAACTTTGGTGGCATGCGGTTATGCAGCATTGCCATGCATCCCTCGGTGGCAGCCACTGTTTCAAACTCACCTATTCGTTTTCTCTTTGATACCATATCCTTTAAGAACTTGGCATAGTTGGGCATTTGTTCAATGGCCTCAACGAATGGTATGTTGATGTTGACTTGCTTCAAAATATCGAGGAACTTTTTGAATTGTTGATCCTGTTTTTGTTTCTTTAACCTTTGCGGGAAAGGTGGTGGTGGTCTCATCTCATCCAGTGTTTCCTTAGTTTGGAATCGTATACCTGGCACCACTGGAATTTTTGCTGCCTCGGCAGACTGCTCAGGCGCTGCAGTGCGTGCTGCCGGGGCAGTGTTGTCAGTCTCGGTTTGCTCAGCCTCTTCTTTTGATTGATCCGCTGGTTGGGTTTGGTTCTCTGGGATCTTCTCTTTCAACTGTAGACCACTCCTGGTAGTGATTGCTTTGCACTGTTCATGGCTTAGTACCTTAGCAACCTCAGTATTGCTACGTAGGCCTTCTTGTGGTCTAGTGTTTATACATTGAGCAAACTGCCTAACCTGAGTTTCTAGAGTTTTTATGGCCGCTTCTTGATTTTGTAGCCTCATCTCAGTCCTATTCATAAAGGCATCGATCCTCTTGATGAAACTACTATTTTCCGCCATATATGACTCGGTTTTCATCATGAAGGCCTTTAACGTGTTTTCCAATGAATTGACCGGTTGCTGCTGCATCTGCTGCTACGGCAACGGTTGTTGGACTTGCTGCTGCGGCATTGGCTGCTGAAATCCCGGTGGTTGGGTGATTGGGTTTAAGGCATTATTTGGGTTACTCCAGGATAAGTTTGGATGCCTCTTCCATGAGGGGTTGTACGTGTTGGAATCACATTGTTACGTTTGTAGTTCCCAACATACATACCGGTTTCTTGATTCATGCAATCAACGGAACTGTGGTTACCTCCACATAATTCACAACATAAATCAATTACCTTGACCTCACGGGTATTATTTTGTAATTGTAGGATTTGCACCATCTTGGTAAGAGAGGCCAATTGTGTTGCCACTGAACTTGATGAATCTAATTCGTTTACCGTGGCTTGGCGTCTTACTCCTCCTCGCCTAGATGTGGGAAATTGGAAGTCATTCCTTGCGAGTTTATTCAAGATTTCGATAGCTTCTTCGGGTGCCTTGTCTAGGAGTGTGTCGTTTGCCGAGGCATCCAACATCATCTTTGTCGGCGCATTCGTGGCGTTGTAAAACATTGTCACTTGTGTCCATAAGGGAAATCCATGCAGCGGACACTTGTACAATAGCTCTCTATAGCGTTCCCATGCCTCGTACATTGGTTCGTCTTCAGCCTGTCGGAAAGAAGTAATTTCATTACGAATTCTATCATATAGATTAGTAGGATTAAAACGAGTAATGAAATCACGACATAGTTCACTCCAGGATCCAATAGATCCCGCTGGAATGCTATTCAACCAAGCTTTCTCCCTATCCCTCAGTGAATAGGGGAATAGCTTTAATCGCAAGACATATTCATGGACTCCTTGGATTTTGAAAGAGTTGCAAATCTCCATGAAGGATTTGAGATGCTGCCTTGCGTCTTCAGTTGCAGACCCACCAAATTGTCCAATTGCATTTAACATGTTGAACATAACAGGTTTAAGTTCAAAATGGGCTGCTTCAATCTCGGGTGTAACGACTCTTGGGTTTAGTCCATTTAGGTCCTCCTCCAAGAAATCTCTGACAGTCAGCTGCCGCGGCCCAGGTGGCGGCGGTAGACCTTCATTGCCGGCAGGTATGTTTTGTCCTGCCTGAACCTCTGCCATGACTCCTCGGATTTGTCTCCTCAACCTTAGCTCTGTTCCTTCAATCTCAGGATCTAACTCGTATAAGGGGTTGGTTGGATTGGCCCTGGTCATACACCAAGAAAAACAAAAGTAAAAGAAAAAGAAAAAGAAACAAGAAACAAGAAAATAAGGAAAACAAAATTTAGTTGTCAGTCCCCGACAACGGCGCCAAAAACTTGTCGCGTGTCAAAAGTGTGCGTTTAGTGCAAGTGGACACATCGCAAGTAATAAGTGATAAGTATTTATCGAGTTATCGTCTCCTCAGGGACCGGTCTACTTAATATGCTTTCTTTATCTTCTTGCTCTGTAGAAAAATAAAAACACAAGTGAATGGGTGTGATATATTTAACTAGAATAATTGAATAAAAATAACAAGGTCGAAATATCAGAGAGAAAGATGAGCCAGGACCAGTTGTTTTGTATTGTGGACTTGATTCACTTGTCTTTATCTAATGCAATCGCATATCTCTGCCTCGGCAGCACTGCAGTTTACTACATGGGCAGCGATAACGCTGTCTGCCGCGGCAATCCCTTGCTCGTGGGCAGACTTTACCAAAGTTCGGCAAAGTGTCCTTGAATGACTCCGCTTATCCCTAAGTCAGAGTGCTGTTGATGACTAATCCTTGATGATAACTCTCGGCATGAACCAATTATACTCACCAACCAATCTCACACTTCTTTTAGCCGCTGAAACTCTTAACCTATCCCTAGGCCAAGTTAGTATTTCGCGATTGAAACACCGTACTTACCCCTTTCGTGAATCTAGCTCTCCCGAGCTTAGATAAATGGATCACTTACAAACTTCCCTCCCGGGCTTGAATGCAAGAACAATGAATAACAAAGGATAAGCAAACCTTGATAATCTTTATTGCATTGAATGAAAGATAAAGTACAATCTCCTCTCACAAATACTCCACAACCTTCACCTAAACCCTATGAAGGTTTTAGAACATGATGGAGAGGAAAGAAACAAGAGTAGAAGTCGGCTCTCCCTAGGTATTTCGATGTCTATTACATTGGGTGACTAGGTCTTTATATAGGCTAGACCTAGGGCAAACCTTTCCTAAGTAGAATACAACTTGGAGTAGGGAACAAGTCAAGTACATAATAATAATATATTTCCAAGTTTGAATTCGGCTAAGGGGGCTTTCCCGCGTGGTCTTCCTTTGGGCTTTTCCTTGTGCTAGCCAGCTCCGATTCATGGGCTTCAAGTCCAGACACGTTCCTTGGATTTTTGTCTTTCCATCGCCTATCACTTTGTTTCCTGTCTTCCTGCTGCTGCCTCGGCATCAGATCCTGCCTCGGCCTTGTCTCTGCCGTGGCACTGGTTCTCCTGCACAGATATGAAAATGCAGTAAAACATGCATTTTTCTGTAAATAGTATCTATTTAAGTGTAACTTCTAAATATATCACATTAGGCATATGCATTGATTCAAGTGGGTGAATATTTGGTGATAAATGCCGATAAAAGGAGTAGAAAGTGATAGTGTGTTGAGCACTTATCAGAAATAATTACAGGCATCGTGTGGTTGTCTCCCAAATAAGCATATTTTATTTTTTCCGGTAAGGGTTTTAATTCTGTGACCACTGGTTCTTTATTTACAGATTGTTCATTCTTACCTGTATAGTCTAATGGTTCGAAGTACTTACCTGGAAGATGTGTTGTCCAGTTAGCTTCCTCCTTTTCTTCTGTTTCAGCACTGTTCAAAGTACTACTGTAGCAGTCATCCATACCAATGTCGAGGCATACCTTTGATGTGCCACGAAGATCGCTGCCGAGGCAGTTGTTGTTGAGACAAGGTATTATATGATCTTCGTTTGTGTCATATAGTATCTGACATTCTTCTTCCAACTCATCATGCCTTTTCATCAGTTGAAACACATTTAGTTTGACTTCTTGATCATTAATTCTCATCGTCAATTCTCCTTTTTCCACGTCAATTAATGTACGTCCAGTTGCAGATTGTTAAGAATTCTAAAGCAAACAAGAAAGCAAGAGTGAATAGTTCAAGAGGAAGGGGTTTCTTATATAGGCCTCGGCCTTGTGACCGTTTGGATCCACTAGCCGTTTTGTAGCCGTTACTCTTTACTGCCGTTTCCTTTTCTGCCACGGCAGGAATCTCGGCAGACTAGTCGATACACTGTTCTACTGCGATTCTGACACTATTTTCTTCCTCGGCAGAATTCCTACTGTGAGCTATTTCTCCTTTATCCTTGTTTATTATCCTAAATAAAAATTAAACACACAAAAAGAAAAGTACTTAAAGCAAAAACAAATTAGAAAAATAAAAATAAACTAAACTAATCCTAATATATTAATAAGAAAAAGGGAGGAGATCATGTTACTGGTGGAGTGCATGCAAATGCATCTCCCAAGATAATTCTCTCTTGTTGGCCAGAATTATAATTCGGTTGTGGGCCACTCCCTTTTGCTGTATGTCCATCCATCTTGAACTTGATCTTTTTTTCGAATAACCTGCCGAGCAGACTGCCAAGGCAGGATATTCTGGTGTCTACTGTGTGGATGGCCTTGCACTCCTCTAGATCATCATATTTTTTTAAGTTGTGGAATGCATTGAGTTTGACTTGTTGGTCATTGACCCGCATTGTTAACTGTCCTTTTTCCACGTCAATTAATGTACGTCCAGTTGCAAGGAAAGGTCTCCCCAGGATGATCGGTGCATTGTCATCTGCTTCACAATCAAGGACAAGAAAGTCAGCAGGAAAAATAAATTTATCGACTCTTACCAGTATGTCCTCGATTTTGCCTTCGGGTTGCACATAGGATCGATCCGCTAGTTGGAGCATAACTGTTGTAGGTTTCGCCATTCCTATTCCAAGCTTTTGGAAGACAGATTTGGGCATTAGATTGATGCTTGCTCCAAGGTCGCACAGGGCCTTACCTTCATAATTTTTACCTATCGCACAAGGTATGATAAAGCAACCAGGATTCTTCAATTTCGGTGGCATGCGATTATGTAGCATTGCCATACATCCTTCAGTAGCAGCCACTGTTTCAAACTCACCTATTCATTTCCTCTTAGACACCATGTTTTTTAAGAACTTGACATAATTGGGCATTTGTTCAATTGCCTCTACGAATGGTATGTTAATGTGAACTTGCTTTAAGATGTCGAGGAATTTCTTGAATTGCTGGTCCTGTTTTTGCTTTTTCAACCTTTGTGGGAAAGGTGGTGGTGGTCTCATCTCATCTAGGGTTTCTTTAATTTGAAATTTAATACTTGGCACCATTGGGGTTGTTACTTTCTCGGCAGGTTGTTCAGGCGCTGCTGTGCTCTCTGCTGGGGCAGTGTTATCAGAATCAGTTTGCTCAGCCTCTTCTTTTGCTGGATCCGCTGATGGATTTTGGCTTGCTAGAATCTTTTCCTTCAACTATAGACCACTCCTAGTAGTGATTGCCTTACACTGTTCATGGCCCATTACCTTAGCAACTTCAGTATTGCTGGGTAGTCCTCCTTGTGGTCTAGTGTTTAAGTTTTAAGCAAATTGCCCAACTTGAGTTTCTAGCGTTTTAATAGCCGCTTCTTGATTTTGCAACCTCATCTCAGTTCTATTCATGAAAGCGTTAAGAGTGTTCTCCAATGAACTTACCGATTGTTGCTGCATCTACTGCTGCGGCATTGGTTGCTGGACCTGTGGCGGCGGCAGGTGTTGCATTGGTTGCTGAAATCCAGAAGGTTGGGTGGTTGGGTTTAAGGCATTGTTTGGATTGCTCCATGATAGATTTGGATGCCTCTTCCATGAGGGGTTGTATGTGTTGGACATCATATTGTTGCGGTTATAGTTTCCAACATACATACCGGTTTCTTGATTCATACAATCAGAGGAACTATGGTTACCTCCACATAAGTCACAATAAGAATCAATTACCTTAACCTCACGGGTATTTTGTTGTAATTGTAAGTTTTGCACCATCTTTGTAAGAGAGGCCAATTGTGTTGCCACTGAAGTTGAATGTGTCTAGCTCATTCACCGTGGTTTGGCGTCTTACTCCTCCTCGCCTAGATGTAGGGAATTGAAAATCATTCTTCGCGAGTTTGTTTAGTATTTCAATAGCTTCCTCAGGTGCTTTATCAAGGATTGTTCCGTTCACCGAGGCATCTAACATCATCCTTGTCGGGGCATTCGTGGCATTGTAAAACATGGTCACTTGTGTCCAGAGTGGAAATCCATGCAAAGGACACTTGTGTCGGCTGCTTCTATCTCCAGTGTAACAACTCCTGGGTTTAATCCGTTTAAGTCCTCTTCCAGGAAGTCTCTAACAGTGAGCTGTCGCGGCCCAGGTGGAGGCGGTAAACCTCCATTACCGGCAGGTAAGTTTTGTCCTGCCGGGTGATCTGCCTTAGCCTCTTAGATTTGTCTCCTCAACCTTAGCCTTGTTCGTTCGATCTCGGGATCTAACTCGTATAAAGGGTTGGTTGGGTTGGCCCTGGTCATACACCAAGAAAAACAAAAGTAAAATAAAAATAAAAAGGAACAAGAAAACAAAGAAAACAAAATTTAGTTGCCAATCCCCGGCAACGGCGCCAAAAACTTGTCGCGTGTCAAAAGTGCGCGTTTAGTGCAAGTGGACACATCGAAAGTAATAAGTGATAAGTATTTATCGGATTATCGTCTCCACAGGGTTTGGTAGACTCAATATGTCTTCTTCGTCTTCTTGTTCTGTAGAAAGAAATAAAAGACACAAGTAGTTTGGGTTGTGATGGAACTAAAATAAAACAACTAAGTAAAATAAATAAAATTGAATATTAGAGAGAGATGGGTCAGGATCCAGTTGCGTTGTATTGTGGATTTGATTGACTTGTCTCTGCTCAATGTAATCGTATATCTCGAGATTACTGCCTTGGCAGCGATAATACTGTCCGCCGCGGCAATCCCTTGCTCGTAGGTGGACTTTACCAAAGTTCGGCAAAGTGTCCTTGAATGACTCCGCTTATCCCTAAGTCGAAGTACTTTTGATGACTAATCCTTGATGATACCTCCCGACGTGAACCAATTATACTCACCAAGTTTGAAGTGATCTCGTTTGAAGTGATCGAGTGAAGTTTTGGTGAATTGTCGGACAAGTTTCGGTTATCGGTGAGTGGATTTGAGAGTGTGCTACTTCGGAAGTGTTTTAAACTTTGTTTTCAAAGTGTTGGGAGTGTAGAAAAGGTGTGAGAAACCTCCCTATACACCGGATTAAGTTTTACTTTTACTCTCGTAAATCAGTTTTTCCATAATATGCTTGTTTTACTATGTTTTGACTTTCTCGTATTTTTTGGTACGTATGTGACTATGTACGTATTAGAATGCTCTCGATAATGATTTTAAGTTGATTTTAAATGATCTTATGTTTTGTTTTTGAAATAAGCCAAAAAGAGATTGTTATCGATTTTTGCGAGAAAGTGGGATACTAATGTTTTACCTACTGTTTTGATATGAAAACTTGAGCATTCATATTGTTTGTGTTGGATATTGAGATGATGTTATAGGGATAATTCGATCGATCGATAGGATGTTAGTGCACTGTTTATTATTTATGAAAATTTGTATACGTGTGTAAATTCCTTAGTGATCCATTAGAGTTATTGCTTAAATTATGATATATGTGTTGTATTGCATTTAAGTGTAGCTTATCTTGGAAGCTAAGGTGGGAAACATGTTTGGAATTGATTCCATTCGTATGCATGAAATAGACTCTTGCGTGGTATGAGTAGCCCTCATAGGTGGTATGGTGACGGTTTAGTCTCATACGTAGCATGATTCGACATTTATGTCTTCATGTGAGTATCCATTTATTCCAACTATTAGAGGTAAACTAATCGGATCACTAATACCAACACGTGAAAACGCAAATGTTAGGTTTTATGGATTTTGTTTGAAAATTGAGTTTTGCGTTATTTTGACTTATTTTCAAACTTTTTATAAAGCCTTGCTAATGAAGCATGTAAGTCTTGGGTTTTATGGATTTGTTCCACGTGAATAAACACTTGTTAGATTTTCATACTTGGTGGCGTTTTGTCCACGTGTGATATTTTTTAAAAGTATGAACTGATTTTTCTTCTAAAAACTTTTTAGTATATTATGGGATGCATTGCAAGTTGTTCAAACTATTTTTATACATCCATCACTAAGCAATTGCTTAACCATTCTCCTTCCCCTTGTAATTCAGGGAAAAAGTGATCCTTTTTTCTGAAGAAGCAAGAAGTGTCATATTTTACGCTTTTATACATTTTAGTTAGAATATGTTATCTTTCAATTGAACCTTAGGTAGTAGAGAGCAATGAAGCTAGAGACCTTATATGAGTTTTTGAGTTTAATTTATAGACATGCTTATTTGATTCTTATGAGTTAATGAAGTACTTTGTTTGAATTTCACATGCTTCTATGTTTTCCTGTGTTGATATTTGGTGAATTTTTAATGTATTCACATGTTGGTTGATTCATATTTTAATTAGGATAAATTGCATCAAGAGAACTTGTTGATACATGTGTTTTATGCCCTATAGGTGAATAAATGCATCTAGTATAATTGGGGTCACGTTTAAAACACAAACTCTGGGTAAATATTTGTTTTTGGGTAGAGGGTTTCGATACTTGTTCATAGGGTATCGATACCTAGGCAAAAACATAATGATTTTCTGGAAAATTAAGCCTGGTATCGAAACCACATGAACTGGTTTCGAAACAATAGTAATAGTTCATCAGTCGTGTCGATACGGTTTTGTTTTGTTTCGATACTGACCTTCGAAGTCTCAAATGGTATCGGAACAGTCCTTCGAGTGTATCGAAACGCGGATTTGATGCGCAAGCAATCTTTTGAGTTATCGTAGGTGTTCCAAAACCTTTAATACCCATTTCGATACCGGGAAAGGATGTTTCGATACCCCTGTCAGTTAAAGTTGTTAAAGGATGAAAAATAACTCTAAAAACTTACACTTTAGTCACTAAACTTTGAGGAATCAATTAGATGACTTGTAGATGTCGTTTTAAGCTGAAAACTTACGTGCAAGCATGAAAAATACTTAATTAAGGATTGATAACCTTAATTTCACTTTTAGATCATAGTTACCTGGAAATTATAATTATGTCCCTAAAACTTATTCAATTAAAATTAGGACTTGTTTCTCTTTAACTTCCGTTGCAAATAAAATCACTCCTTGCATTAACATGTAGGATCTAATTAATGCATTTAGATAAGATAAAATAAAAAATAGGGTTCTTTATCAGTGCGAGTCTCCGGATTAGCCTCGGTATTTCCCGTGTAGCTCGTTCGAGTCGGGTGACGTTTGGACCGGATCAAGAGGGTTACACTCTTCATCTTCACTTTCCTCCTCACTTGAATCTTCATGTGTACGTGTGGAAGATTTGAGAGCTATTGTGTTGACATTTATACCTAGTTCCATGACTTTCTTCTTCCTAATCTTCCTTATCTCTTTCTTGTTCTTTTTTTTTTCTTCATAATCTAGTATGTGAGGAGAGATCCTTTGAGCTCATCTAGCTTTATATTTTTAAGATTTTTGGCTTTATTGATGACAGTCTTCTTTGAGTCTCATGACTCGAGAAGAGAATAAATAAGCTTTCGGATAAGATTCTCTTCTAGAATGATTTCTCCATAACTTGAGTCCATTGGTAATGGTGGAGAATCTATCGAACATGGTCGTAATGTTTTCTTCCGAATCCATCTTGAAGTTCTCATACTCAAGATTGAGGAGTCTGATCTTGGTCTCCTTTACTTCATTTTTTTCTTCATATGTGACATCAAGTTTATCTCATACCACATTGGCATTTGTACAAGAAAACATCTGCTCATAGATCTTGGGGCTAAATGCACAAAAAAGAATATGCAAAGCCTTGCAATTAAGCTCTCACGAAAGGACAATCTTCAACAATATCCCAAATCTTATAATCTTTGGCTTGATAAAGAAAATCATTCTTGTCTTCAAATAAGCGTAGTTTATCCATCAAAGAATTGTGGCTTATCAATGGATTGCATCATGGATCACCGGTTGATTGAATATTGTTTGAGCTCGTTGGATCGCTTCAATAGGATGTTAATCCTCTTTGAGTAAGCCTTACTCTGATACCAAGTATTTAAACCAATTCACAAAGAATTCTTCCTCTTTTCTCGACTAAGAAGGCAACCATTACAACTTAGACATACTACCCGAATCAAGCATCCAAAGTTCACAAACCGAACTTTGGGAACACTTTTTTTAAAGATAATTTTAATTAAATTGAAATCCCTCTAATAGGTTTTTGTTTGCACAATTAAGCAATCACTCTAAATCCTAATACACTTGAGCATACATTGACATTTTGACTCACAAGTTTTTGTCTACCCAAAGATGAGAATTTAAGTTCTAAGACAAATTTAAAATCATAGTAAATATTGACAATAAGTCTTTTATTATCCTAAATGAGTTTCAATCCGTTGGTGATCGTTGAAATTGAATTTGAGCCATTTGGAGCTGATTTCCAAGCATATTTTTCATTTTGGTGTCAAGTATATCGATACACGTGGTAGCTATATCAATAGAACTCTTTGGGGAAAGATCCGTTGAATCTGAAATCAATAGGTGTATAGAAACACCTTTTTGTTGCATCGAAACATTTTATCGATACAATAAAAGACGGTATCGATACAGCTCTTAACCGTTAATTTTTTTTTCAAAAAACCATGAAAAGTGTATCAAAACACCATAAGGGTGTATAGAAACACTTTGTATCGATACACCAAATACTTGTACCGATAAGAGTTTTGATATTGTTGAAAACTAGCTTGAAGCATTCAGGTGTATCAAACACAACAATGCTTGTATCAATACAGTCACATTAAAAATATAAGTTTGGATACTTTAGATGTAACACCCGATCCGATGTCACATTGGGTCGGAGGCCCCCAAACTTGTATTTCAAAAAAAATTTCGAAAGCCCAACAATAAAATCAAAATCAAGTCCAAATATGACGTTCATGAAACCCAATTAAATTAAGACATAAGACCAAAATAGTTTAAAGTAACTGGAGCTCTAAAATATTACAAACCCATTTAAAATATTCGACCCAAATAAATAAACATATTTACAAATACATATAGGGTTCGACAAGGTACTAGCCCACTACATCTAACCATTATACTCTAACACAAGTCGATGCTGAAATCCAAACCTCGATGGTGCTCCACAGAAACCAGCTTCACCTAACCTACACACGAAAGCACATTTCGAACGCTGAGCTACAAAAGTTCAGTAGGTACGCCGAACTCGGCCCAAAATCATGCATATCATAAGCAGTAAAGCAAGCATATAAATATCACGCATGATATGATGATCTAGCATGCTTCTCTATCACATGACATAAATATAATGTATACTATCGCACACAGCATATACATGTCACATCAAAACACACAAAGTGAGGCTTGCGTCCACATAGCATCGGGATCCTACACTCAAGATTGAGGTTGCCCTCAAATCCTATGCCCGGAATGTTACATCGGACATCTTCGAACGAGTCCGCCCAACGTTCGAAATAAATGGGATGGAAGTCGCCCAACCAATCCCATGCTTAGAATGTTACATCGAATATCTTCGAGTGAGGCCGCCCAACACTCGGAATAAAGGTCTTCAATACATCACCCAGAATGTTACATCAGATGGACTTCGACGCGTTACAACACTTTTGGATATCCAGATTTCCATCAAACAAGGACTCAATACACACAAATGATCCACCTAGGATCTACACATCAAAACATATCAAGACTTATCATATCTTAGTCTTTCAGGGTTAATATCTTCGATCTTGTTTTAATGATTCATTTCATTATCTTTAAGATTTATAAGGACCCTTAATTACCATTTCTGAACCTCAAACTTTACTTAACTTGGGCAAGATTTCACAGGGGTATCGATACACCTAAGTGGGGTATCAAAACGCCCTGTATCGATACCCATACAAAGAGGGTATCGAAACACATGGTATCGATACCTATATCGATACGCTTTGACCAACTCTAAGGTCAACGAAAGGGAGGTTATCCGCTTCGATACGAGTATCAAATCGAAGATGCCACTAGAGGGTTTGGTATCGAAACCCGTTTCGATACACCTGCCCTATTAGCCTATTTCTCTCTTAGGGGTATCGATACACGGGTCACCGGTATCGATACCCCTTGCACAAAATGTTGGTCTGCACTTAGAAATTTTTAAGGATTTTTCCCAAACTCAATTTAATCGATCCTAAAGTGTTCCTACTCGTTCCTAGAGATGGTTAGGATGTTTTAATATCATTTTCCAGTCATCAAACACATAAATACGAATTTCACCATTAATGGTTATTAAGCTACAACTCAAGCATTCAAGCACAAAGTCTACATGTATGCAAAACTACAATGACATGAGTGATGAAGAGAAGAATTGGGAGTACCAACCTCTTACAAAAACAGCAACAAACTCAAGCTTTTCACACTTCTTCAAGCTTTCTCCTTCCCCAAGCCTTTGGAAGACTCTCCCACTTGTTTCTCTACAAGGGAAGATGAAAAACGGATTAGAACACTTCGGGAAGATTTTCAGAGCCTTAAAACACTTAAAAGAACCCAACTTTAAACCCCTCAAAAGCTCAATCCCGAGCTACCCCCAAACCTCTCTAAAATACTCTTCCACCAAACTAAACAAAGAATATCTTGTTCTGTAGATCTCCTCAAGCCTTACCTCTTTCTCTTCAACACAAAAATGGAATTCTAAAGAAATCTAACCAAGATCAGACCTTTCTCAAACATTTTCTTAAGATGAAAATGAAGAAGATGGGAGAAACTTTATAAAACACATGACCTCACTTCTACAGAGACATCACCTTCCTAAACCCCTCCTTCTTTGTCATTTATTTGTGCATTTATTAAAATGCCTCTCTTCAATCAAAGCCCAACATTAAGCCCAAAGAAACTAAGGCCCAAACTATACAAACTCAGGCCCGAAACCGAAGCTCAAACTCTCGGGTTAACCCGACACTCAAATCCAAAACCTCTTAAAAACTTTTCAAACTTATTTTGAAGTTGTTTGGACATAAGAAACATTTTCAATGGATGAGTTTATGTTTTAAACTTTGATATTGGGCTTCTATAAGTGAAATTTTGTAACACGAATTTTGGTTTGGAGGTCAAATGTGACATCTAAGTCGAGAGTGTTACATAAAATTTAGGGTTAGGGTTTAAAATTTAGGATTTATGATTTTTATATATTATTTATAATATAAATATAATATTTTTATGAATATTTTAAGTTTTTAATCATTATTATATTTATATTAATAATTTCTTAAGAAATATAAAAAATATTTTTATTTATACATATTGATATATATATAATATTTTTCAGTTTTAGTCCCTATAATTTTTTTCTAGTTTTATTTCAATAATATCTTCATTTATTTCTTTTTTCTTTAATTTTTTATAATACGTTCACTTTGCATATTCATTTTTTATATTTTATTTAATATAATTTTTATTTATATATTTTATATTATGTTATTTAAATCATGTTATTTATTTTATGTTTTTTTAATTTTTTATATTAAATTTATCATATTTAATTTATCGTAATTTTTTTATCTTGTTTTGGCCTTATCTAAATAAAAAAGATGCTTTTAACGAACCTTGTAATTTAATGAAACGTTATATGCATACCTAAGATATTTGATGATGATGATAATAATAATAATAATAATAATAATAAATAATTCAAAATCTCATTTACACGTATAAAAAAGAATATGAAAAACTATGTATGTAGATATAAATAGAAAATTGTTTAAATTAGAATCAAACTGTATTATAATATTATAAATAGTAAAATTAAAATTTATATATAAAATCGAAAAATTGAATCGAACTCGACTCAATCTTGCTAAAATTGACTTGAATCAAAAAAATTCAAAAAAATCAAATTATAAAATATGATGACTCAACTCTAATAGCTTAAAAACTTTTAATTTGACTTGACTCATTTAAACGTTCACCCTTAATTATATATTTTATAAAATAATTTGAATTAATCTCAAATACAATTTAAAATATATAATATTTATGGTAAAATATTATCTAATTACATGTTGATTGCGTAAGGCTTGCTTTTGTATGTAAAGGTCTTAGGTTCAAACTCTCAAATACATCGGTTTTATTATATATATAGAGAGAGACGATGCTTTAGCCTAAAGTAGGCTTTAAAATAATTGTAGTGAAAAAATATTGTTTTTACTTAATTATTTAATTAAGAGTTAATAATGGAGTGACATAAATGAATCAAAATTTTAAAAAAATAATTTAATATTATATTTAAATATTTTTAAAATTGAATGATATTTTTGAGTTAATAAAAATAATTCATTTTTTTATTTTATCCGAAATAAAATAATAACACAAGAGACGAACTTACGGACTACATTCGCCGACCGATCTTGCGCAACAACTTAAACCCTTACATCAACTCTTATGCCTTTGTGTTTGAAAGAGGAAAAAAAAGAAAAATTAGTTCATTATATGGTTGATATTTGAAAAGGATAAGTTTATTATGTGTGTCGAATCGCTAGACATTAATAATATTAAACACAGAGAAACATTATTAAATTAATTTAAAAAAAATAAAAATCTCAAGGACTTAATATGCAATTAATAATTATATATTAAGTTTATTATTTTTTATTAATTATATATTAAGTTATTGAGATTTTTAATCTTTATTAATTAATTTAATGATACTCAACAATATTTAATGTTAATGATATTTAACAGTATTCTACATCCGTTATAAATTTTTTCTATTCAATATCATTTTTAATTTGAATTTTAATCGATTGGTTAATTTATTTTACGTACTTGACACATAGACTCTATGACGTAGCCCCCAATAAACCCCGTTCGTTGTCCTCGATTTTCATCGTATAAAATACTCAAAACTTTACAATAATTTAGTCTTCAGTAAAATAACAAACAGGCATGTCTTCATGTTCACTCCATTCGTTCTTGTTGGTTTGTGGTCCTACCCAAGGAACTTACGTCATGGGTAAAATGCATCCGCTCAATTGCCTATCATGTTACACGGAGTATTTTAATACTTAAAAAATTACGGTTAGTTTTGATAAATATTATAAATAATTTTAATATTTTAATAAATAAAATATATTAAGATATATTTTAAGATTTACGGTAAAAATTACGATATTAAAGAAAAGTGTTTTAGATGACGATTTGAGTGAAAACGTCATTAGGGGTGTTCAAATGGTCGGCTAAACCGAATTAACGACCAAACCGAATTAATTCGGTTAAAACGGTCAGCCACCGAACTTTGTTCGGTCGGTGAGTGGTTAAAGTTTTTTAAAAAGTTCGGTAAACGGTTAGTTCGGTTCGAAACGAGTTAATTAATCGAATTAACTAAATTAGCCGAAATATAATAAATATTAAATATACAATATATATTATTATTAAGCCCATATCCAATTTGTTTTGTTTTATCATAATATTTAATCTAAAATTCTAATATTTTTATCTATGTTTAGATATTATTTAAATTAAATGTCAATTTATCTTCGTAAATTAAAAAGTATTTTCAATGATTTTTATTGTGTAATAACTTTGAATAAGAAAATTAATAAATTTTGGTTAATTCGAAAACCGACCGAATTAATCGAAATTTGTTCGGTTCGGTTAATATATTTCAAAAAAAGTTCGGTTCAGTTAACGGTTAAAGATTTTAAAAGTTTGGTTAATTCGGTTTTTGGTAATTCGGTTCGGTCACCGACCGAATTAACCGTTTGAACACCCTTAGAAGTCAACTGTAGGTGACGATTTTTTCCTAACTTTATCTTGAATCAATAAAAAAGAAAAATTAAAATATTATAAATTAGGGG
The DNA here is from genome assembly GCA_035048815.1 of Abelmoschus esculentus. Lineage (NCBI taxonomy): Eukaryota > Viridiplantae > Streptophyta > Magnoliopsida > Malvales > Malvaceae > Abelmoschus > Abelmoschus esculentus. The sequence continues at coordinate 7,539,201 of JAUCBN010000044.1, forward strand.
AAGTCGCCACTTGAAGATAACGTCTTCGTCCAAATTGTCATATGTAGGTGACGACTTTCTTCTACGTTGTAACTTTTGTCGTATATCCCAAAATATATACTAACGTATCTTATTTCTCAAAAATTTATTTAAGATTGTATTATTCCTAAAATAAAAAAAAGGCTAAAATGCATTCACATATATTTATTTATTTGAATTTAAACAAATATGTTTACTAATTTTAATGATTCATGATTTTTTTTAAAGTATATAATTTTATTAGCAGAAAATTATAAAAGAATTATTATTACGTGTATCGTTAAAAAACACGAGAATAGACTATTATCGATATTTATATTTTCTGACTTCTGAGTCTTGAGTGCGGCGCAAGGCGTTGTAGACACTTAGGATCTAGCAGAACGTTTGGTTATTTTTCAGCTTTTGTAATCCAAGTGCTTGCCGCGTGGGATGGGCTTATTTGTTTTCAAATTGAGGTTAGGTTTATTTATTAGTATATTAAATAAAAATCTTTATTTTAATTAACGTTATTAATAAAATAAATTAAATTGAGTGAATATCTCAAAATGGATCTCTATTATATTTGAATTAATTAATTAATTAATAGGTTAAATATCAATGATAAAATCAATAAAATTATTATTATTATATATTAATGGTGAAACTTAGATTTTTTTTACAATCGTCTTAATTTTATGGTTTAGATTTTTAGTTTAAAGTGTAAGGATTTAAAATTTAAGGATATTGATTAGAATTAGGTTTAGAATTTATAGTTTAGAGATTAAAAGCTAGATTTTAATGATATTATCTTAAAAATAAAACCCTACCTCTAAACCCTAAATTCTAATTACTATTCTTAAATTTAAAATCTTACATCTAAATCCCTGAATTCTACACCCTAAATTAAACTAAAATATGCTTGTAAAAACTTTCAGTTTTCATTATATATATATATATATATATAAGATGTAAATTAATGACGAATCCAAAGATTTATTTGAGTGTGAACACATAAATTTTCATAATCTCGGTATGGACACAAATCTTAAAGATTATAGAATCTTAAAGATTATTTTATAAAATTAAAAAAATTAAGAATAAACATATAAATTTTAAAAATTTAAGCGGACCCGTTCACACCCTATCATAAGGGTACATCCGTCAATGATGTAAATCCATAAAAATACAAAAACTTTATTTTAATAAATTAAAAAAATATTGTAACCTCAAATGGAATAATGTATTAAACAACGTCAAATCCGTCAAAACTTAAAGCTTGACTTATTTATTGGATTTGAATAAAAAAGGATTAGTGATAAATACATGAATGGTTATAATAAGTTTCTCTTTTCTCTAATTAAAATAATTTACAACTTAAACGTTTAATCTTTTCTTTTTCCTTTGCTTATTCTATATTTTAATTAGTAAGATTTTTTAACAAACTTGGATATCCAACAAATAATATTATTGAGTTAGTATCAAAATCTGAATAACAATAAAATATATTAATGGATAATCAATGAATTCAAATTTTAAAACAGATTTATGTAAATTTTTTGAATATTACAGATAACAAATTCATTGATATCCATGTATATATAGTTCCTATATAGGCTGGTGCACGTTTCGGAAAGCCATTAAGAACCCCTTGCCATATTTCTTTTTGTAACGAAAAATCCCACCAAAAAACCCTTTAGCGTAACCAGAAATATTGTTGGTTTCTTCTTTTCCCTTTTGTTTTGAATCCATTGAAGTCTGTCATGTTGCCGTTGGGTTTCTTTCCATTTATGGTGAACCTATACATCTCTCTTTGATTTCCTTGCCAAATCCATGGGATTTTCCCATTGAATGCTGTGAGGAAGAAAAGGAAAAAAAATAAAGAAAAATCATGATGAGTATATGACCCTCAAAATGTTTGATGATTTACTGCAGTTGTCCAGTGAGAAAATATGGAGAAGATGGTGACCAAGACTCACTCGACTCACCTTCTTGTATGGCTATTATTCACCATTGAGTTCTCGTTGTTGTTTTCCTCAGCCTTCTCTGCTGAAATCCCACTCAGGTTCTTTCTTCTCCTTTCATACTTATTATACCATGTTTTTATCTTGTTTTGCTTTGTTTTACGTGATGAGAAAACGATGTTGTATTTGGATTTAAACTTTGAATTTTCTCGAATGAATCGGATTGAGTTAAACTTTGGGTTCGAATTTGAATCCGTTTTCTTCATCTCTTTCAACTATCTTCCTCGAACTACTGGTTTTTGAACACCATGACATTTTTTTAGACTTACCCTACTGCACATGGCACAAGACTCAAATTGTTAAACCAGACAGTAACTTCAAGTAAGAGTTGGTAATAGTTACTCGTCTTTCTTTATAGCAATGCTTTTTGGGTGGTAAAAAACTTATCTCTAACGAACATGTGAATGCATGGTTTTTTACTGTCTTTAGTTAAGTTTCCCATGTTCATAATCTTTTTGCCTATTCCTTGCATAAAGTAGTAAAACCAAATACGGATGGTCATATCTAATCTTGTATGTATATATGTTTGAACTGTAGAAAAAGCAAGGATAGAATCAGGAAGTTTCCGGAAGTCAAGTTGCATAGAAACAATGATAGAGTAAGAACACATTGTGTATACTTCAATTTGCTTTCTTTTAGTAACTATTTTGATGAACCAAGGAAAAACAATGCATGGGTATTAGTATTAATTACAAATGTAACTTTTTTTTTCAGGTTTTTATTGATAATGGACTCATTAAAGTCACCATCGAGGAGCCTTCTGGTTATTTGTCAGGAATTAAATACAAGACAATGCCTAATGTGCTTGAAACCAAAAACCACAACGGCAATAAAGGGTATATGCACTTTCAAAATTTTCCCATGTCTGGTTACGATTAGGTTTGGTTTTTAAAAAACAACTGAATGGATTCAAATTGAGTTTCGCCGATTCTTTAGGTACTGGGACGTTGTCTGGGATAATGAAGCCTATGACAGGTAAGTTATTAGCCATTTTTACATTAGTGGTAATCTGTTGACGAACACTGGTTTTTATGTGTAATTTCATGCTACTGCAGATTACCTGGACGACATATGGAGATTATTACACAAACTGATAAGGTAGTTGAGGTTTCCTTTACCAAAACATGGAATTCTACAACAGACCGTCGAAGATCTGCTCCTTTAAACATAGACAAAAGGTTTGCAAACATTCTAGGTTGAAAGGACACGTTTTTTTTAATTTTCTTTGTGCTCAATGTTTTAGGGCTTGTGCAGGTATATAGTACGACGAGGAGTTCCTGGGGTGTATATGTATGGTATTTTTGAGCGTGAAGCAGATTTTCCAGATGCTCGTATGTATCAAATAAGGATTGCTTTCAAGCTCAAGGAAGACAAGTAAAATACAATTAACAATGGAATATCTCTTGTTTTTATGGTTAAAAGCATTGAGAGGAATGTCGATGTTTGATTCCATGTGACATTTTGATTCAGGTTTAATTTCATGGCAATATCAGACACGAGACAAGGCATATTGCCTACCGCAGAAGATCGGGAAGGTCGTCGCTGTCAAGTTCTTGCCTTTAAAGAAGCTGTTCTCTTGACAAATCCAACAGATCCACGATTTAGAGGACAGGTATTTTCTTCCATCTTTTCTCCTAAACTCTTTGATTTTTAAGGGTAAATATACACTAAGTTTAAATGCAGGTTGACGACAAGTACCAATATTCCGCAGAGAACAAAGACAATCACCTTCATGGGTGGATATCAGATGCCGCCGCCGTCGGTTTCTGGGTAATTAACCCCAGCAATGAGTTCCGAAGCGGTGGCCCGCATAAGCAGCATCTTACTTCTCATGTCGGCCCCACTGCACTCTCCGTAAGTAACCCAACACACAATCTTATACAGCTTCCATTTCAGCTTGAATCAATTCTTTTGTTTTCTTGACGTAGATGTTTACGAGTACTCATTATACGGGCACCGAGATGAACGTGTTATATAAGAAAGGAGAGGCCTGGAAAAAGGTTTTCGGCCCTGTTTTAATCTATCTCAACTCCGCTGCTCCCGATCCTAAACATGGTTACCGTAATACACTCTGGAATGATGCTAAAAGACGGGTGAGGAAAGAAATCAAAAGATGGCCTTACAGTTTCGTTGCTTCTGAAGATTTCCCTCACGCTGAACAACGAGGAGAAGTTTATGGTCAATTACTAGTGCGAGACCAGTATGGGTCTTTTCCTTTCCCACTGTTTTGTCATCGTCATCAATTACTTCACTCTTGTAGTGTTGTTTAGGCTTATCTTTGCCTTTTTTTCTCGATTCAGATACATGGACAAGAAATTGATGCTGGCGAAATCTGCCTTTGTGGGGTTGGCTGCGCCTGGATTCGCAGGATCATGGCAAACGGAAGGAAAGGTTTGTATCATGGATGGACGCACGATTTTATATAAAGATTTTAAAACTTCGTGGGTGCAAGATCATATCATCACAAAGAAATTGATACAAACACAGTGAGATTACATCCAAATTTGACCTACCGGTTCCAACGGGCCTAATTACAAGAAGTAAAGTGAAACAAGTTTGTGCAAAACTTCATACTCCTCCCACGTATAATTTTTTTATTGATTTTTTAGGTATTTTTTAAAATTATTATCTATAAAATATAAAAAAAATATATTTTAAAAACCTATAATCGAATATATTTTAAATATATTTTTTTAAAATTTAATTATTTATAATATTTAATATGATTATAATCAAAGTTTTAAAAAAATACTTTTAAAAAGTTAATAAAAAATATTTTATGTGGGACTGTATTTTATATTTTTGAGGGTACAATCGCCTCCACGCACCTCTCGGTCATTCCTATTTAGTATCGAGCTAGATGATACTTTCTACTGTACCAATGGTCTACTTACCATATGTTCATCTTTTTTATTTCTAGGGCTATCAGTTCTGGACTCAAACATCCAAAACTGGCCGATTCAGGATAAAAGACGTCCGACCAGGGTTGTATAATTTGTATGCATGGGTCTATGGTTTCATCGGGGACTATAAATTAGAACAAGAAATCACTATCCAACCAGGTAACATAAATATCCTAAATTCCTAATTACTGCAATCATTGACTCCTTGGGTTTCAAAAAAGTTGATCGTTTGGACCATTTAAACTTATGTTGGAGATATTCACATGCAGGCAAGAAGATCAACGTGGGTATACTTATATATGATCCTCCAAGAAACGGCCCCACATTGTGGGAAATCGGGATTCCAGACAGAACCGCGGCTGAGTTCTTCATACCGGAACCGAACCCATCACTTGTTAACTCAATCCTCAACAGTAACGTCGACAGGTAAGCTCTTTGCTCACACTTACCAACCATAACATTTTCATTAACTTTAAAACATGTTTTTGTGACGAAACAGATTTAGACAATACGGATTGTGGGATCGTTACTCGGAGATTTACCGGAACGGTGATCTGGTCTACAATGTGGGTGTTAGTAATTATTCAAAGGATTGGTTCTTTGCTCACGTTCCCAGGTGCTATTTTCAACATATCTAAGCTTTAACTCGATCTAACCTGATTCGATTATAAAAGTCAATAAATCAGTAAGTGAACGGCTTAAAATCCGAATTGACTCAATCCAGATTGACATAATCTGTATCCAATACATCGACGAAGGTGTATTATTTTTTTTTTTTGGTTGGTGCTAATATTTTGAATCACAGGAATGTAGGAAACAATGCCCACAATGCAACCACATGGCAGATCAGATACCATCTCCAGGAAGTAAAAGAGGCTGGAAATTATACTCTCCAGTTGGCATTGGCAGCAGCTTCATATGCTGAAGTTCAGGTATAATTATAGTAAAAACTTCAACGAACATCCTCACTCATCATTTACCAATGCATCTTTCACTCTGACACAGGTTCGATTCAACGATCCGAATGCGATTCGACCTTATTTTACAACGATGAGAATTGGATACGACAATGTGGTACCGAGACATGGAATTCATGGATTGTACAGGCTTTATAGTATAGACGTGCCTGGGAATAGATTTCAGAGAGGGGAAAACACAATCTTTATTACACAGACAAGATGCCAAGATCCATTCGAAGCTGTTATGTATGATTATATTCGATTAGAAGGACCTGCAGTGTAATGAATCAAGAAATAGGAAGTTGGTTCATAGGCGTGGATAAAACGAGACAATAAAATAGTAATTAATTAATTAATATCGCTCATCGGCTTGCCTTTAATTTTTTTTCCCCCTAATTGAAGTAAAATATTGATTAAAATTTTTAAACAACAGAATTGTCCTGAAGAGTTTCATTTTTTTACTATTCTTAAAATTACATAAGTTTTAAAATTTACAAAAGCGATAAATATCAAAACGTTTCATTAATTCTGGAGTCTTAAAGGATGATAAAAAGAGAATGACCCATAATATAATTTTTTTTCAATTCTAGACACTTCCATGTCCTTGTAAACAACATATAATTTTTAAAAGAACAAAAATCTTTTTATCCAAATATCATTATTTAAAGAATTAAGAAATTGCACGAACCATCTTACTTCGTTAGTTAAGGATATAATCGCTATTTTTAGAATTCTTGAGGTTCGAAAACCAGTATATATAACACAATAATTAAAGGGTTAATATCTAGTAATTAAGAGTATATTTTAAAATAAATATTACTTATAACCGTCGTAGCTAATTAAAAAATTAATTTTAATAATTATTTATAAAAAGGACTATATATAATTATCACGGTTTTATTGAATTTAAGTTATATTTGTGATGATATTTTTATAAATGATAATTAAGCCAATTATTTTTGTTAGAAGATAGTTGGTGAATCCAAGAAAATAACATAATAAAGTAAAATTATTATTTTAACAAACAAAATAAAAAATAAAACGATAGAAAATAAATATTTTAGATCAAGCCGATTTTGAAAATGATAAGTAGGAATTGTGTTGAGGCTTCCACGAACACAATTTCTTTAAGACAGATTTTCTGCCACTCTTGAGGTGCTTGAGTTTATTAGTAGTCTGTCTCCCAAGATACAACAACAATAAGATCTTCAACAGTAGCACAACTACAGAGATCCCGAGCTTTTCTTGCATTCGCCGGTCACCAGAAGAAAACGAGAGTAGAAATGATTTTTGAGCGTGTTTTGATACTGAGAATTCATTCTTATTTATAGGGAAAAATTAGGTCAAACCTAGTGAGAGTTCTAATCCGAATTAAATTCGAATGTACTATTAATAATCAATTTTATCTTATCTAATATTCTTAAGTTGTATTTTAGTAAAATACAAACTCTTCTTGAATATTAAAAATAAGACAATTAATTTAAGAAAAAAAATTAATTACAACAGGTAAAATATCCACAAGCCCACAAAGGGTTCGATCGATCCGGACATTTGCATCGCCCCCGTCGTGCACCCCAATCCAAGAGTCAAGTCATTCAATGACAATTATGTGGGTAAATGTATATAAACACTTCCCACTTCATTTATCCCATCCATATGGGATAATGAAGTTTCATTTACTTATTCTATTCACGACCTTACTTTGAGTATCAATTTCTCATTCATCACTTAACCATTTTGAGCATATGAGATACCATTGTAAAGATATCACGAAGTAGAATAGGAATCAATAAATTCCTTATTCGAATCCTTGTCTTTATAATTCTAAAACATGCCTTAAAGTTGGTCATTTCTCATTGTTTTTCCAATAATCCCCCACATGAATGAAATTGATGATTTTATCAAAACATTTTGGCTCGATGTGGTGATAGGCTCTGTGATTGATAGATGCATAGGATGGGTAGGTTTCCTCCTTTGAGCCTTCCCTTATGAAAGTATATTTACTTTACTAGCTAATTAGTAGACATGATGTCCTTGAACTATTAGCCATTGGTGTAAACGATGACATACTTCACACACCTATCTTTCTGACAAGAGGTTTATCTCTCATGGTTATGCCCATATGACCATAGACATGTCACCGTTAACATCATAGGAATGAATTTGGGAGAGGAACCCCCACAGTGACTTCACAGGTCTATACAATTTGGTTGTCCCTTTGAACCTAGTTCTTGGGATCTCCAGTCAACTAGGTAGGGTTTTTCTTCACATAGCGCCTTTATTTATTCATGGGCTTTAGTCACATTCCTTTAGATATTTTCTAAACTTGATCTTAATTTAAAGCTTAGGTTAATGAATCCACAATGTTATCCTTTGATTTTATCAAATCAGTAATGATAACTCTATTTGAGATCATTTGTCTAACGATATTAAATTGATGACCCATACGTATCAAATTACCGTTGCTCATAAAACTATGTGCTCTACCAATAAACATTGTTGGCACATTCTCAGTCCATTCATGAGTATCCTCCAAGACATTTTAAAGTCATTTAATTTTTTTCCAGAATTGTCTGGATCTCAAACTCAGATTCTATTTTGAATCTGGTTGTAAACGTTTATCTTGAGAAAACACATGACATAGCTTATTCATTCGATGTGAACACATTCACTTATATCGAAGAATCTTTATGGAATAATGCTTTACAATCTTGAGTATCTATAAGATATCTCAAAATTCTCACAATTATTATCAATGGTTTGATATTGGAATATTTTATGAATCTGCTTAAACTGCTCACAGTGAAAACACTACTTTGTCTAATACAATTCACTTAGATTATATATGACATTTGTATATTCCATTTCAACAAGTATTGGCTCATATTTATTTAAAGTTCTGACTATGCCGAAAACATATTGATCAAACTTCTTTTTTCATGTACTACTTTGTCAGTATTAGACCTTTAAATGACTGTTTGATTTGGATACCCAGAATCAAATCTATCAATCTTATATTTATCATATTATTGTACGTCATCAACATAGGATTATATATCTTAGTTGGTTTGAAAATTCATCCTTTGTCACACTTACTTGTCATCATGACAATATCTTTGTTTCAATCGTTTGTTGAATATCTAGACTCTTTCCCATATTCATAGTTCGTTTTACGAAACTTGGATCAACTTCTCTAGGAAGTGCATTTAAATAATGAGTCATTCTTTTTCATTATTATATTTTTCTACAAAAATTGATATTCGTTGCTATGTTTCACATAGCCAACGAAAATACAGTTCACTTATTTTCATTTTCTTTGGTAATAGAATATTACCTTGGCGTGACACCCCTACATTTTTATGTAGTTGTAGGTAGGATTCATTTCCTTCCATAAATCATATGGTGTTTTGCACTTAGTTGATAGAACAACTCCCCCACACATTAGGCACTTTCTGAAGATTTAATTCTTTTAGAAGTTATCTTCAAAATCATTGTACCTTTGTATGTTGCAACATTACTCACAAAGAGTTTCTCCTCAAATTAATCAATTTGAGTATCAACATCCTTCTTATAAGGAATAATTTTGTTATATCAACTTTGCTTTTAAGCAAAACTAAATTGTTCTATCATGAAGGTAATAAAATTTGCTTCAAACAATTATTCATCATATCAATTATTATGACAAAATTTTATCATAATATTGATCTCATTTGAAAGTATATAGTCTAAAGACTTATTCCATATCTCATAACAATTGAAGCGTTTCCTCATGAAATTTAGCTTGTTGAAATATACCGCCTAATTTGCGGTTTGAAGTCATTTTTAACTTTCAATATATTTGCTCTAGCAATATTTTCATAGTAATATACGCTTAGCAAAAGATGATAGCAATATTTACCTCAACCTCTCTAGCACTAGGAGGATTTTCTTTTGACTAAGTTTATCATGATCAAATTTACAACATCTTTGTTGTCATATTTTGAAATTCTTTCTCATGAATTTTATTGATTGTGTCACATAGTCACAATCAAAATATTATAAATTTATTAAACACTAGAAATTTAGTCAAAGACTAAAAATCAGGGAAAAAAAATACAATTCTCAACTTTTGTTAAACGATGGAGTTTTAGTAAACTAGGACCCCAAAACAAAATTTCACACGATTTTAATAGAAAGAACAATAGTGAACAATGCATCAGGTAGGTAACTTATGATAAGAGAGGTGGTGCACTAGGCACACTTAAGAACCAAGTCTTTTCAAAGAATCAATCCTAGACATGCACTTTCAAATTTCCTTTCAATCACCCGTTTATAGAAGTTCTTGAAATCATTCAAGTATGAGTGATTAATTAAGTCACTACCTTTGATTCACCATAATTTGGAATCAATCACTAAGAATTTCTTAGCACCAACAACTTCTATTTACGGTCCAATGATCCTCGTAATTCTTAAGCCAATTTTAAACACTGTGTATTTCATAAGATACATCAGAATAAGCTTTAAGAATTTTAACATAGAGAACAATTTTCTTCTATGCTTTGATTCAAGACCTTGGTTGAATCAACATTGTAGAATTAATAATCAATATTACTTCTACTAACAAATTCTATTAAAACAGATTTTTTCACTCTATTGGAAAATGAGATCAAGTAAATCCGTTATAACGACAGAAATTAAATTCCTGAAAACAAATTTATTTAATGTATCTCAATTTTTTAACCTTCACATGAAATAAATTCACTGATTTATTTCCTAGTTAGAATCATGAAAGATTCTCAAGAAAATAAATCTATCCGAAAATAAATTTGTGATTTATTTTCCTTACAAAAATTAGATTCAACGCAAGATTCTATCAAAGAAATAAATTCATTGATTTATCTCTTACATCTTCATTTAAATATTGGGATTAGTGGCATTAAAACCCAAACAAAGATATCAAAGCAACTTAATTCTTCAAAAAGAACTAGTCCTTTGTTTTAAGTTTCCTTGATTTTTGTTTGGAAGATCAAGTAAATCCGTTAAAACAGTAGAGAATAATTCCCAAAACGAATTATTTACGAGATCTTTATTTCTAAAACAATCAAGAAATTCTTTGTGTTTACACTTTCTCAAGGAAAATTATTAATTAAAAATAATAATTCAAAGTGTTTCCAAACACAAATAATAATTATCTCAATAATTATCATTTCATATAAAAAGGATATTCCTTTTCGTGCCATACAACCTTAAGTTTAAAATTATTTTTAGAATAAATAAACTTGCCTTAATGGTAATAATATCAAAGTCTGAATAACACGTTCGGACTGACCATCCGTCTATGGATGATAAGCTGTACTAAAGCTAAGCCTTGTACCCAAAGCAACTTGCAAACCCTTCCAAAACTTAGAAGTAAAACGCGGATCCCTATCCGATATGATCGACTTAGGCACACCATGCAACTTTACTACTTCCGAAACGTACAACCCTGCTAACTTATCCATAGAATACGTCGTATGCACGGCAAGAAAATGTGCACACTTCGTAAACCTGTCAAGAATCACCCATATAGAATCCTTTTTGGACAGCATCAAGGGTAACCCCGTCACAAAATCCATAGTCACTCTCTCCCACTTCCACTCCGGAACTTGAATCGATTCCAACAAGCCTGCAGGAAACTGATGTTCAACTTTTACCTGCTGACACACCATACACCGCGACACAAACTCCGTCACATCCTTCTTCAAACCAACCCAAAAATATACATTTTTGAGATCCCTATACATCTTCACACTACCCGGATGCATAGCGAATAGACTAGTATGAGCTTCTACCAAGATAACTTGCCTTAACTCAACATCATCCGGCACCACAATCCGTCCTCTAAAACACAACACCTCATCATCATCAAAATGATATTCGGTCGGTCTACCTTCAGCAATATCTTCCACAAAAGGCACCAAAGCCTCATCCTCTAACTGTTTCACCTTTATAATCTCAACCAAGACATGTTTTACTTGCAACTCCGCCACTAAACCACCTTCTCTTGAAATACTCAACTTAGCAAACATCGCCCTCAATTCAACCGCCGCCTTACGGCTCAAAGCATCAGCTACCACATTAGCTTTTCCTGGATGATACTCAATAGACAAATCATAATCTTTAAGTAACTCCATCGATCTTCGTTGCCTAAGATTTAGATCCTTTTGTGACATGAGATACTTCAAACTCTTGTGATCCGTGTATATAGTACACTTTTAACCATACAAATAATGTCTCCCTCCATATCTTCAAAGCAAACACTACCGCCTCAAGCTCCAAATCATGCGTTAGATAATTCTTTTCATGCACCCTTAACTGTCTAGAAGCATAAGCCACAACCTTCCCTTTGGCATCAGAACACACTCGAGATCAACATATGATGCATCACTATAAACCACAAAATCCTTACCGGACTCGGGTTGCACCAACACCGGAGCACTAGTCAATACCTCTTTAACTTCTCAAAACTCTTTTGTTGACTTTCTTTCCATTCAAAAGGAAACTTCTTTCGCAAAAGCTTGGTCATAGGAGCAGTAATGCTCGAAAATCCCTCAACAAACCTACGATAATAACCCGCCAAACCTAGAAAACTCCGAACCTCCGACACCGACTTTGGTTACTTCTAACCCATAACAACCTCTATCTTTTTCGGATCAACACTAATACCATTTTCCGACTCTACATGACCAAGAAACACCACTTCCTTCAACCAAAACTCACACTTACTTAACTTAGCATACAACTGGTTCTCCTTCAACGCTTGCAACACAATCCGCAAATGTCGATCATGATCTTCCTTAGTACGTGAATACACAAGGATATCATCTATGAATACCACCACAAACTGATCCAAGTATTCATGGAACACTCGGTTCATCATATCCATAAAAGCAGTAGGGGCATTTGTCAACCCAAACGACATCACCAAAAACTCATAATGTCCAAACCTTTTCCGAAACGCTGTTTTCAACACATCCTCCTCTTTCACCTTCAAATGATAATACCCCGATCTCAAATCAATCTTCGAGAACACACTTGCTCCTCGAAATTGATCAAACAGATCGTCAATCCTCCGCAAAGGATACTTATTCTTCATGGTCAACTTATTCAATTGCCGATAATCAATGCACATCCTCATAGTGCCATCCTTTTTCTTCACAAAAAACACCGACGCACCCCAAGGTGATACGCTCGGTCGAATGAAACCTCGGTCAAGTAACTCTTGTAACTGCATCTTCAACTCCTTTAACTCCTTAGGTTCCTTGCGATAAGGAGCAATGGACACCGGATTAGTACCAGCATAAGTCTTGATACTAAACTCCACATCACGATCGGGAGGTAATCTTGGCAACTCCTCAGGAAATACTTCCGGAAAATCGTGCACTGTTCGAATGTCCTGCACTCGAACACCTCCTCTTCCTGGATTCATCACATAGGCTAGATATGCCACACCACCATGTTGCAACATCTTTTCCGCTTGTAAAGCCGAAACCACATTGGACAAAAATCCGGTACACTCACTCTTCACCACAACCTCACTACCATCCAACAACCTCAAGGTAACCCTCTTCTTTTCAAAATCCCCCATCGCTCGGTGCTCCGTCAACCAATCAACACCCAAAATAAGATCAAAACCATGAAAAGACAACTCCATTAAGTCGACCTCAAAGACATGTCCTTAAACCTCCAACGGACACCTTTTATACAACCTCCTTACGGTAACCGTTTCACCCAAAGAACTGGTAACCACAACACCTACGTCTAAAACCTCAACCGGGATATCCAACAAATATGCATGCTCACTCAAAACATAAGAATGCGTAGATCCCGAATCTATCAAAGAAAACAACGGTACATTTTGCAAAGAAAAGGTACCTGCCACCACATCTGTAGCATTACGAGTCCCACGCTGAGCATAGACCTTTCGTCCATCTCCTTGCCTCAAGAAAGGACCTCAACCACGTCCACGTCCTCTTCCAGGCATCTCAACGGCCTCAGCACGATCACCCGACTCACCAGTAAACCTTGGGCAATCACGCTTCTTGTGATCCATCGACCCACAACCTATACATGCACCGGTAGCCCACCAACACTCTCCTGGATGACGCCTAAAACATAGGTTACAAACTGTGATATCACCGCCACCTCTACCAGCCTACCTTAGAGACTCCTCGACATCCTTGGCCCTATTAACCAGCACATCAAACTCGGTGTACTCAGCAGCTAACAAGTATGTCTTAATCTCAGGATCCAACCCATATCGGAACTTATCACACCACTTCCGATCAGTAGGAACCAACTTAGGAGCATAGTGGCTCAACCTAATGAACTGTATCTCATACTTAGTCACGGTCATATCACCCTGCACCAAAGACATAAACTCCCTCTTGCTTGCATCCACATATTGTTGCCCCAAAAACTTTCGCACAAAAGCGGTCTGAAAATACTCACAAGTCAGGTTAGCAGCATCTACACCAGCTTTCGTGGTAATCCACCAACGATAAGCATCTCCCTGAAGTAGAGAAACTACACAACCCAGCCTCCTGGTATCCTGACACTCCATCTGATCCAAAATCCTCTATGTACTAGCCAACCACTCCTCAGCTGAGCTCGGGTCTGATCCACAGAACTCCACACCGCCCAAACTACGCAGACGCTCTAAAGGTAGACCTGGGGTAACCACAATAGCAGTGGCAAGAGCCGGGATATGCACTCCAGCCACGACAGCCTGAAACGCACCCGCCATAGCCTTTATAAACGGTGTAAACTCTCTAAACTGACCTCCCAGAGGAACCGGAGGCACACCCACGGGTGGAGAAGGAGGAAGCGGCTCTTCCCTAGCGGTCGCCTCACCCTCAGCCTGACCCTCGGTGATCATATTTGCACTAGCACGTGTCTCACGTCTCGGTGGCATATTCTAAAAACTTCATACATGCAATTTAAAACATGATATTAAAACATAATAAACTTACATTCGGGCAAGATCCAAGGGAAACCTGAGAAGCATTTGAAAATGTATTGGCATTGGTAATGTATAACCGTTATCCCTTTTTAACCATCATCACTGAAAGTACAACCATCAAGCATAGATATCCAACAAATTAACAACATAACAAGTTCAATCACACACTTTAGAGAAACTGGCTCTGATACCACCAAATGTAACCCCCTTAGCCCGGCCTAGACAGAACCGGCACTACGGGTTACACGGGGAATATCGAACTAAACCCGCGAAGGTTCAATTTGATAAACAACCCTGAAAACCGATATGTTTTTTTTTCTTAACTAGATGCATAATTAAGTTCCTATGTGTGTCGAGGTCATGCATAACAAAAATGGAAACATACGATTTACAATTGATCATTCAACTCGCACATAAAGACCAAAACGCAAATAATTCTAATTCCTATAATAAACCGGAACTTCAATCTACCAAGGTTCAATTGAACATGCACAGAACACACATTAAAATTCAGATCAATCGGATCATTATAGCATCATCAATTTCGTGTTTCAATGTTTAGGGACCTAATTGTAAAGCTCACAAATCATAGGGACTAAAACCAATATTAATTTACCAATACGAATTTAAGTGAACATCAGGCATCAAGGTGTTATTACAACTCAAAATGGTACACATGGCATCTATATTCAATTACGGAAGAATATCCGATCTAATGTGCATTTACAACACTCAAATTGTCACTTTTGGGTCAGAGGTATCGATACCTTTGGTATCGGTATCGATACCTAGCATGAAGCTTATAAATTAGGCCTTCGAAGCTCAGTGGTACCGAAACAGCCTTAGGCAGTATCGATACCCTAGAGACTAGTGGGGTAATTGCATCGAACCATGATTCGATGTCGCCCAAAATTATGCCTGAGGTATCGATACCTGTCCTAGGGGTATCGATACCCCCTGTTCCAGAAGCATAAATCGACCCTTTTCAAGTGTAGCATACAACCCAAACATGTCCAACAATTATTCCCAGCTATATGCATACTTCCCTAGTCCCAACAAGCAATTAAAGCATGCAATCACCAACATCAAAAACCTCAAAATACCTATAGGCATGCCTCCTAAGTTATGATTAAAAACAAGAATATTCATGCATGTACATGCTTCAAACAATCCAAAACAATATCACAATTCATCAAACCACAATCAAGGCAATATAAGGTCTTATTACAAGCCATTAACCATAGCAACACACACTCTCATAAGGGATTGGTTTACACATTGCCGAGCCCCTATTTATTTGCCAAATCATACAAAAAATGTGAGGTCTTTTCCCCTTGGTCCTCTTGCTCCGAAGGTAGCCTCAAATGTCCTTATTTTTCTGCAAAGATGAAAAGAGAGCTTAAGCAACATATGCTTAGTGAGGTAGCTCTAAACAAGATCATCAATGCATAAGTTTAAAATCACAATTAAATCAAAACTTGTAATGCTTTCCTTAACATCAATCATGCTTGTATTACCAAAACATTTCCTTGAGTATGCATAACAAAATCAAAGTGTTTTATAAGTAGTGCACAATGTTCCAAATCATTCCATGTATGCATATTGGCTTTCTAGTGATCACTTGTTATGAACCTTAAGTTCACCGAATACGCGGATCCATTGTTTTAGAGACCCTTGGTCTCGTCATGACACGAAGTCACCATTGACATGACACGAAGTCACCATTATCAAGCTCTACCACGCACGGTTGGACACAAAGTCACCCTTGTTACGTGTAGGCATTTTTTCCCTTTATTTCTATAATATATATAGTGCACTCAATCCTAATGACATGTCATTTGTATTCGAATCTAAAGTTAGTGTCACTAAGTCAATATCAATTCCAAATCTGCATGTTAATTTAATGCTCATAATGCATCCATAATGTGTTCAATAAATGAACCGAAAGTCATGCCCAATGGCACCATCAAATGCAAGGCAAATAACCACATGTTATTTCAATTCATTTCCATGCTCCCATAAATCATGAATGTCTTTATAAACCATGCATTTTCAGCAATTACCACATGCATGCATCATTTCAAAATCATGATTATGCATTTCCAAAATCTCATTAAATCATCATCATAAATGCCATTACCGAAAATAGTCGAAACTTACAATAATGCATCAAAATCATTTACTTTACTTACTCTTGAACTATGGAAAGTTTTCACACTATTCCATAACCCCCGAAACAGAACCGAACCATTGCGAAACACTTTTAATCCGAAATCACTCATCGACAAGCGAAACAAGCCCTCGCCGACGCTCCGACAAATTATGAACCTTGTTGCACTTCTTCTACAACATTAAAAACAGAGCATATACACATCATAACATGCTCAAAAAAGCAGCCACATTAAACCTCCACAAAACTATCGAAAACCTTGCTGAAAAGACCAAAAACTTATCCGAAACTTATCCGAAACAACATCAACCCTTTACCTTATGAATCTAACATCTAATCCACCTCAATTATGAACTAAAAAAACTTTCAAACCATCCTTATACCTCCAGCAAGAGCAGAACACTTAAAACAACCCCTAAAACAACCGAAAACCACCTTAAAACACCACCGATTACATTATTCCGGGATTAATTTGATGTTAACTCATTTCAAGACTCATTCAATCATTTAATTGACCTAATATCATAATTAAATCATCCTAATTCCAGCATCAATTGAGATCTAAAAAGATTTCACAAAAACCACCATAAAACTCATAGATCTTGAATTAGAAACACAAAATTAAATATCAATTGTTGATTAGCAAGCCAATACTTGGGAAATTCAATAAAGAACCTTAGAAAAAGATGAGAAATCAAAATTTTACCTTTGAGATTAGTTCCACCAAAAGATGAGAAATCCTCCCTTGATTTCCTTGAAAATGGATGTTGATTTTGCAAAATTGATGAGTAGGTTTTGTAGAGAATGAAAAGATGGATAAAATGAATTAAATCTTGTTGAAAATGAAGAAGAAATCAGAAAGTAATTGAAGAAATTTAGTGAATAAGATGGAGAGAAAATTTGGGAGAAAAGATGAGAAAATGAGAAGTTACAAAAGAAAATGAAAATAACCTTTTTATTAAAGCTAATTAAAACAAATTTGGTGGATAATCTTTAATTAAAAATAAATTGGGTTAATGGCCCTCTAAGGATTCTAAGTATGGCTTACTTTCCAATTTAGTCACTAAAAATCTTAATTTCCGAAAATTACCAATTAAACCCCTAAACTTTTTCCAAAATTTACAATTTAGTCACTAGTACAAAATTAAGCCTAATTAAAAATCAAATTAAGATTCAATAATATTTCTCTAACTTTAAAACACAATTTTAATATTTTTAAACCTTTCTACAAAATTATTACTTATCCGATTAAATTATTATTATTTTAATTTTCCCGGAATTAATGAATCGAAGAATCCGATCCGACTCGAATCGAATCCCCCAAACCAACACTCAAACTACTAACCCCAAAACCGAGATGTTACATGTCATGTCAAGGGTGACTTCGCGTCATGTCAAGGGTGACTTTGTGTCATGTCGAGACTAAGGGTCTCTAAAGGGTGACTTTGTGTCATGTCGAGACTAAGGGTCTCTAAAATAATAGATCCGCGTATTCGGTGAGCTTATGGTTCACAACAAGTGATCACTAAAAAGTCAATATGCATGACTTATGATTGAGATTTTTGTGTATTGAAATGCATGAGATTGTGACACGTATTGATATAGAATTATTAGAATGTAATGTTTTAAAATCATAAGTTTCACAAGCATGTGTTCTTGATTAAACTTTGTACAAGGATATGAGCATGAGAGAATAGCTTAAGCGTTGCTATATGTTTAGCATGTAAGACTTGTACCTTGCCCATTATTGAGTACTTGATATAAGCTTTGCTAAGTGAATAGCATATAAGACTTGTGATGGTGCATAGAGATGCATATGTATTAAAAAGGGCCATAAGTTTAATGGTTGTTTTAAAAGCATGAAAGCATTGAGAGTTTTAGCTTTGTAATACATGAAATGAATGTTACTTGGTAAAGAAGTTATTTCGATTTTGCAAACCATGTTTGAGATACTTTTAGTGAGCTTGATATGGCATGATTTAAAGAGTTTATTGATGGACTTATGGGCTGCATTATAAAGGTGTTTTCTTTATATTTTACCCCTTACTAAGCTTATGCTTACCCTCTCTTTTACCTTACAGTGCAGAGACATTAATCGGGGCGGCCAAGGAAAGCAAGGTTCCAAGTGTATGTCGATGAATAGCTCAAGTATGTGTTCTAAAACGTAGTAGTAGTAAGAGAGCAATGGGGTATGGTTGGTTACATTGTTGTAAGAATTGGCTTTTGATTTGCAAACGTTTCTTTGATTATTTGAACTTGAGTATGTATTGGATGTTTAAATTGCTCTTGGTGCCTAGGAATTATGCATATAGTTAATGGTGATCATTGGTGGTGTTTTGAATGAGTTAGATCTACTTAAAAAGGACTGATTTTATGGTTCTGGGCATAAAGTTTTGAAACCTTAGGGAAAGTTTCGAAATCTTTATCAAATAGTTTCGAAACTTCCAGGAAGGTTTCGAAACCTTGCGGGCTAGTTGGATACTAGAACCTTACTGGAATGAAAGTTTTGAAACTTTCAAGGAAAAGTTTCGAAACCTTTGCCATAAAGTTTCGAAACCTTTAATGAAGGTTTCAAAACCTTTGATTGGTTATTAGTTGATTATTGTCGAATTTGCATTTTAGTCTCAGATATCTTTCTATGTTTAATTATGGTATCTACGAATGTTATTTTGAGTTGAAATTTCACCTTGATGCATAAAATTGAATTAATTTCAGGTTGGCTAATTTAAATTTGAGGTAGTCCCTAGAAATTAAAAGTTTTACATTTTGGTCCCTAGTTAGTGAAGTATGTAATTGATGATGTTAGAATGCTCCGTTTGGTCTAAAATTTATCATGAGAGTTCTTCGTATGTTTAATTGAACTTTGATGGAATGAATTTCTACCTTGTCAAAAGAATTTAAAATATTCACGTTTTAGTCCTTAAGTTGCTCATGTGTTAATTGAGAGCTCAATTGTGATCGAATTGCTACTGTTTTTGTTTTGCATGAAATCGAAACACATAGGAACATAATTATGCCTTTAGATAAGATAAAGAATATATATATATAACGATTTTCAGGGTCGTTTATCGAATCGAGCCTTCACGGGTTTGGTTCGGTATTCCCCGTGTGACCCATTATAGTCGGTTCCGTCTAGGCCGAGCTAAGGGGGTTACATTTGGTGGTATCAGAGCCAGGTTTAGAATATTTTGAGGATTCGTTGATTAAGGTGGTGATGTATCTCGTTTGTTGTATAACATGGATTGTTGTTCTACTATGCACGGTGATTGATTATTGTTTAAATGCAAGCATGTTGCTAAGTATTAATGCTAAATGTTTGATCTATGTTATGGTATGCTAGAAATGGTCTTGTTTAACAATATGGTGTATGCAAGTATAATTTTATCTTGTTGCATTAATATGTCATGGGTTGATAAATGAAAGTAAACCTGATCTTTTGCTGATAAAAGAATGGTTTGAGCATTGTATGACTATTGTGTGGATAAGCATGGTGATTGTATTATGCTTTGATGAGATGGTATTGATATCATGGTATATGGTTGTTGTCTCATGTAATGGTTGATTTTTTTTTATTGGGGGATTATTCCGGGAGACCCATTGCTCTAACTACTACTAGAAAAAAAGTGTTTTATATTATACTTGAGCTACTTGGAACTTGCTTTGTGATGGCCTTATTATTTTGTAAAAAAAATGGTGTTATTCTTTGTAAAATTATGATGTTTTCTGATATGGGACTGATAAGAGAGCTGGGATTTGTTAATAGAGGAATTGTGGAGGAACGACAAGTTCATGTTATGCTATGGTGTTGAGATGACAGATTTTGAGTTGGTTAAGTCCTCAATCATGTCTGAGTGTGAAAGGGTTTTGGATCAGCTTAGTCTGGGAACCTAATGTGGTTGTGTGTAGCAGGTGGCTACGTCTCTATGAGTACCAGGCTTCGAAGGTTTTATGTGTTGATGTGTGGAAGAGGTTTGCAAGTTAGTAGTTGGATTGTTAGATTTGAGGATGTTATTTGTGAGTGTGAACAATAATCATGCATAGTATAAGAGCACATATAGATAGATAGATATAATAGGACATGCATGCATTCCCAAGCAAGACATTAGAAATTGCATTTACATACACCTGCACAGGCATTTATGATGGCATACAGGAAATCATGCATACATTTGTTCAAACTTACGGGTATCTCCTTTGAAGATGGAAATGGTGCATGGTTGGAGGTTGGGAGTTAAAAAAATGGGTGTATTGAAAGAGCCTCCTTGTTGGTCTTGAGCTTGATGTGCTGTGGGCGAATTACTCTTTTGGTTAGGGTATAATCCAGAATAAAGATTGGTTAGTTGGGCGGAATTGTGAGTGTTTAAACCCGAGGGGAATACCCTGAGTTATGGTTAGTTTTGAGTTGGTTATTAAGAGATGTAAGGTTGAGTTTTGCGGATTCTCACCAGTTGGGGTTTGGAGGTTGTAAGAAGGTTGTAGTATGTTATGTAATGTAAGGCGGTTTGGTGTTTTTCAGTGTAGTGTGGTTTTGTTTTGGGAAAAAAGGTGTGTTGTTTAATCGTCATGTTTGATGGAAAAAAACAAGAAAGAACGAGGAATCCTTTGTGGTATGGTTTAGTGTGCGGTTAGATCGGGGGTTGTGGCCGATCTAGTGTTTTTTCTGTGAGGAGTATTGGGTGGAGTTTTGAAAATAAAGTAGGAGATATATTAGTATGGGATTTGTGGTATCATGGGTTTGAATCATGGTTTGTTGTGACCCTGAGAGGTTTAGTTGTGCTGTAAAGGTGAAAAGTGCACATGTTGTGTTTATAAGGAGTTAAGTTGGGTTTACTTCGGTTAAAGTTAGGTTGTGGTAATGTTTGAAGTGGTGTATCGAGGACTGTTGGATAGTTTATGGTTTGTATCAGTTGTTCGATCGTGTGGGCTTGCTTTTATCGAGAAGTGTTGTGAGAGTCTGTGTTCAGTAGGTTCATATTTGTGGATGTTTCATCAACATGATTACTTCTTTGGCAAGGTTGTAAAAAAAAGATGTTGAAGCGAGTGGAAGGAATAGTTTTACAAGCTTGGATTTTGTTGTGGTATAGGTGGGATAAGAGTTGGTTTATCGATGAGTAGATTTTGGGAAGGAGTTTTGAGTTAAGTGTCAAGGCACTTAACGATGTGTGGATCTTAAAGTTTGAAATATGGTGTTGAGTTAGTTGTGGTAGCTAAACCTTAAGTTGGAGGTATTGTAGTTGAGATGAGTATAATTTTGGGTATTGGCACAAAGTTGGTAAGTTCCTTGTATGGTATGCTTTGTGGAATGTTAGCTATCGAGGATGACTTGGCTTACATAAGGATGCTTGCGATGGGAGTTTGTTTTGTGGGGTAAGCCAGGGTTTTGTGGAATTACGAGGGAGTTGATCGGTTAATCTATATGGAGACTTAGCAAAATGGTGGAGCTATGAGCGGGACTCTACCTTGGTTGAGTTGGTCAGGGATAAGTCGTGGCCAGATGTTTGTTGAGGGTCTAGTTGAGGATGTGTTTGGCAAGGTTTAGTTTTGTATTGAGAAGCTTCTATGTTATATGAGCTGCATGGTTGTTTCGAAGGGTGCCGAGTTGGAGTGGTATCTTAATCGGAGCATATGGTAATCTTTTCTATGTGTTTAGTGGTACGGTGTTGTGGTAGAAGTTTGGGAGTAGGTGTTTTTGAGTGGGCTTGTTTTGGATATGGTTGAATTATGGGTGGATGTTGTCCTGCCGATAAGTTAAGTTGGATTATCATTTTTCTTTGGGTTTTAGTAGTAGTAAATGTGCCAAGGTTAAAGTCAGAAAGAATCATCACAAGTTTGGTAGTAAGTTCTGGGGATGGTATGGAGTTTTCGTATGAGTGTTGGTGGATCAATCGTTTGTTTGAGTACGGTTTTTCTTGGGTTTCTAAGTCCCATTGGAAAGATGGGTGAGTGGTGTATCTATAATATGTTAAGATTCAAGGTTTTTGAGGCCGGCGTTGGTTTCCGTTTGAGTGTCGGGTTTTATCATCCATAGGTGGATGGATGGTATGTTGAGATATTATGTTATGGTTACCATGTCTCTTAGTGGAGGTGTTGTTGTTGATGGAGTTTGCTTAAGACAATGTTTAACAGTTTTTAGTTAAGTTAATTTGAGGCTTGTTGGTTGAGCATCGTTGTGTGGAGTGGAGGTTAGTGAAAGGCTTAGATGGTTACCTGATATGTGGGAGGATATCGAAAAGAGGGTTAGTTCGACGGTGGTAGTATGAAAACCATTGTGGTTATCAGAAGTTGGTTATCAATCTTAAGTAAGAAAAAAAGGGGTTTCTCTTTTGAGTTACGTGTTCTTTTTGTGAGAGTTGAGATGGGGTAGTGGTTTATATGTTGTTGCTTTGGTATGAGGGACAGATCTTTTTTTGTCCAAGGAGGGTAAATGTTTGGTTGGAATCTTGTATTATCTTCGTGGGTGAAAGGTTTGTTAAGATCTTATTTTATAGGATCAAGGCTCGGGTGGCAAGTTTGTCGTGTGGTTTAAAGCACTTTTGGTGGTAGCAGGGTGCTGAAAAAGTTGTGTAAAAGTGAAAGAAGTTTGAAAGTGAGTAGTTCCTTACCTCTTCTCGCTATTTAAATTTCGAGGACGAAATTTCTTAAGTGGGGGAGAGTTGTAACATCCCAAAAATGGGCCTAGGTATTATCAAGGTCGGATCAAGGGTACGGTTGAACCAGTCAAGCCAATTAGCCTAAATCCGGGAATTAATTTTTATAAGTGGTTTTCAAAGGAAATAAAATATGAAAAAATACTCTAAAATTATTATTTGGACTCTATTTGAGTTTGGTAAACTCAATTTTGTAAAATTACACTATGAACCTTGACATTTTGGAAAATAGTGACTATTTTGTAAAAATGACAATTTTAGTGACTAAAATGTAAATGGGTCAAAACTTAGAATCTGATAAGTACTCAAAAGACTATTACTTTTCACACTTTTCATGAGCAATAATCACTTAATCTACACCTACTTGGACTAATGCATGAGTTTAATGTGTGATATTTGCATATGTTGCCTTCGTGACATATAAGGATGATATTTATAGAAAATATATGCTTTAATGCATCTTTGTGCATTTGCAGGTAAACTTGGACCCTGATCGAGCCAGCTAGAGATGGGAGCTTCTACTGATGGAAGCTTCTACTGATGGAAGCTAGGCAGACTCAAAGTCAGACCTCCGCCGGGGCAGCAAAGGCATCCTGCCGAGGCGGGGAATTTCTTAATACCAAAAGTCAAAGTGGTGATCGATTTGAAGAGCATAAAAGGCTGTATTTTTCTAGATACTTTGCATACCAATTGGAGTTCGGGAAGACGGTGTAAATAAGGAAAGAACCAAATTAAGAGATTCATCTTTTCAAGGAAGGAAACATCCAAACTTACTAAACTTCTTCTCCAAGGCTGATGTTGCCTTAATTTTAGCCTATATAAAGGATGTGCCGCCCAAGAGAAGAGAAGATGAGAGTTCACAATAGACTTTAGAGATTTCTTTGTTTTTTACTATGTTCTAAATTCTCTTAGGGTTTAGGTGAAAGTTATCGAGTATTTGTGAGAGGACATTGTACTTTGTTTTCTTGTTTCAAGCAATAAAATATTAAGGTTTGCTTATTCTTTGCCATTGAATGTTCTTGCATTCAATCTCGGGAGAGAAGTTTGTGAGAGATTTATTTATCTAATATCGGGAGAGTTAGATTCACGAAAGGAATAAGTACGGTATTTTTCTAGCTGGAAAATATTAACTCGGCCTAGGGATAGGTTAGAGTTTCAACGGCTAAAAAAAGTGTGAGATTGATTGGTGGTTATAGTTGATTTACGACGGGAGGTATCATCGAGGACTAGTCATCAATAGTACTTTGACTTAGGGATAAGCGGGGTCATCCGAGCACACTTTGTCGAACCTTGAATAAGTCCACCCAAGAGCAAGGGATTACCGCGGCGGACGTACCCTTTACTGTCGAGGAGGCAGTAGAACTGCAGCGCTGTCGAGGTCGTGTAGTGTAGTTGCATAGACGGAAACAAGTCAATTGAACTCACAATACGACTCAACTGGATCCTGCTCATTCTCTCAATCTGATTTTATTCCCATTCTCTGTTTTGTTTTTATTATTCAAGTTGTTATCATTTAATTCGGAACCGGCACTAACGTGTCACACGGGGAATATCGAACTAAACCCGTTAAGGTCCAATTCGATCAACAATCCTAAAAACCGATATATTTTTTTTCTTAACTAGATGCATAATTTGGTTCCTATGTGTGTCGAGGTCATGCGCAACAAAAATGGAAACATTCGACTCACAATTAATCATTCATTTCGCATGTCAGTACATAAGGACCAAAACGTAAATAATTCTTAATTCCAAAAGAATAAACCGGTAATTCAATCTACCATAGTTCAATTCAACATGAATAGCATACTCATAACAAAGTTCAGATCAAACGGACCATTATTGCATCGTCAATTTCATGTTTCATACAATAGGGACCTAATTGTAAAGCTCAAGATATTATAGGGACTAAAACCAACATTTGTTTACCAATACGAATCTAAATGAACATCATGCATTAAAGGGATGTTACCACTCAAAATATTATTCATTGCATCTGTATATGATCGTGGAAAGACATTTGACCCTAAACAAGATTTTCCACACTTAAAATGCCATTTTTGGGTCTCGGTATCGATACCTAGGGTCTCGGTATCGATACCCTATCGTGGAGCTAGCCTCCTTGCACTTCGAAGGCTATTGGTATCGATACCCCCATAGGTGGTATCGATACTCCAGCGTCCAGTGGAGTAATTGCCTCGAACCATGATTCGAACCACCCCAAATTAAGCCTTAGGGTATCGATACCAGTATCGATACCCCCTGTGCACTTTGACAAGTTTGAACATTCTAAGTTAATTCCACCCACTCAAACATAACCTTTGATCATCCTTAACTATATGCATAATTTCCTAAGCATAAGGAACAATTTAGAGCATACATTTATCACATCAACGACCCCAAACAATCTATAGGCATGCTTCCTAAATATGATTTAAAATCAACAATTTTCATTCATATCCATGTCTCAATAATCCAAACAACACCATAGTCCATCGATTAACAATCCAAACATTGGAGGTCTTATTACAAAATTAACCAAAGCAAAAATCACACACTTCACAAGGGTTTGATTTACACATTGCCAAGCCCAAATTATTTGCCAAAACATACCAAAATTTGAGACAAATCTTCCCCTTGGTTCCCTTGCTCCGAACGTAGCCTCGAATATCTCTATTTTTCTGCAAGTACGAAAAGAGAGAGCTTAAGCACAACATGCTTAGTGAGGAAGCTCTAAAGCAAGTTCAAAATCATTTATAAATTCATACTTGCATTCTTCATGCTTATGTGAAATATGTAAAACCAAAACATGCTTATCAACAATGTCAAAACATTTCATGTGTCATGCACAAATAAATCATTCCACTTCTTATATGCATATTGGCTTTCTAGTGATCACTTAATATGAACTTTTAGTTCACCGAATACACGGATTCCTTTTTCCATAATTGGAGACACTCGGTCTGAACATGCATCGGTCGGACACATAGTCACCCTTGTATACATGTTACCCCCACTACGCACGGTCGGCCACAAAGTTACCCTTGTTTACGCATGGGTCAACTATATGCACGGTCGGACACAAAGTCACCTTTGTTTACATATAGGCAAGCTCTACACGCACGGTCGGACACAAAGTCACCCTTGTTTACATATAGGCAAGCTCTACACGCACGGTCGGACACAAAGTCACCCTTGTTTACGTGTAGGCAAACTCTACACGCACGGTCGGACACAAAGTCACCCTTGTTTACGTGTAGGCATCATCATTATTCTCATTATTTTTATAGTGCACTCAATCCTAATGACATGTCATTTGTATTCGAGTCTAAGGTTAGTGTCACTAAGCCAATATCAATTCCAATCATGCATGTAAACTTGCTGCTCATAATGCACTCATTACATGTTCATCAAGTGAACTAAAATCATGCTCAACGGCTTTATCAACATAGGGCAAATAATCTCATCATAATCCAAATTCTTTTTCATGCTTACATAAACCATGAATAACTTAATAAACCATGCATTTTCAGCAATTAACACATGCATGCATCATTTCAAAATCAAATATATGCAATTCCAAAATCATATTGAATCATTGTTCACATATATGCCATTACCGAAAATAACCGAAAATCGAGGTAGTGCATCAACATCATTTAAAACACTTACTCTTGAACTATGGAAAGTTTTCACACTATTCCATAGCCCCCAAAACAAAACCGAACCAATGCGATTCACTTTAAACCCAAAACCACTCACCGACAAGCGAAACGAGCCCTCGCCGATGCTCCGATGGCAACGCCAACGCACCAGCAACTTATGCACCTTCTTGCACTACCTCTACAACATTAAAAACAGAGCATATTCACATCACAACATGCTCAAAACAGCAGCCACATTTAACCCTCACAAAACTATCGAAAACCTTGCCGAAAAGGCCGAAACGCATCCGAAACAACATCAGCCCAAAACCTAATGAATCTAACATCTAATCCACTTCAATTATGAACCAAAAACACTTCCAAACCATCCTTATACCTCCAGCAACAAAAGAACACCTAAAACAGCCCCTAAAACCACCTAAAACCACCTTAAAACACCACCGATTACATTATTCCGGGATTAAATTAATGTTCCATCAATTCAACACTTAATTAATCATTTAATTGACCTAATATAATAATTAAATCAACCTAAATCCAGCATCAATTTAGATCTCAAAAGATTTCATAAAATCCATCATAAAACTCATAGATCTTGAATTAAAAACACAAAATAAAATAGCAATAGTTGATGAACAAGCCAATACTTGGGAATTTCAATAAAGAACCTTAGAAAAAGATTAAAAATCAGAATATTACCTTTGAGATTAAATCCACCAAAAGGATGAGAAAAGCTTCCTTGATTTCCTTGAAAAAGATGTTGATTTTTGCAAAATTGATGAGTAGGTTTTGTAAAGAATGAAAGGATGAATAAAATGAAGTAAATCTTGTAGAAAATGATGAAGAAATCAGCAAGTAATTGGAGAAATTTGGAGAAGAAGATGGAGAGAAAATGAGAGAAAATCTTGAGAGAAAAGATGGGAAAATGGGAAGTTACAAAAGAAAATGGAATTATCACTTAAATAAAACAATTTAAAAACAATTTTGGTGGATAAATCATTAATTAAAAATAAATTGGGTTTATGGCCCTCTAAGGATTCTAAGTATGGCTTGTTTTCCAATTTAGTCACCAAAAATTCTAATTGCCGAAAATTACTAATTTAATCCCCAAAACTTTCCCAAAATTACAATTTAGTCACTAATACAAAATTAGCCTAATTAAAAATCAAATTAAAGTTCAAATAATATTCCTTTAACTTTAAAACACCATTTTAATATTTTAGAACCATTTCACAATATTATTACTTATCCGATTAAAATAATATTATCTTAATTTTTTCCGGAATAACGAACCCTAGGAATCCTATTCGACCCGAATCGAATTTCCCCAACTTACACTTAAACTACTAACCCCAAAACCGGGATGTTACAACTCTCCCCCTCTTAAGAAAATTTCGTCCTCGAAATTCTTACCTGAAGCAAACAAGTGAGGAAACTACTCTTCCATATTTTTCCTTGTCTCCCAAGTTGCCTCTTCAACACCTCGGTGTCTCCACAACACTTTAACCAAATCTATGGTCTTCCCTCGAACAACCTTTGTATCCATATCTAAAATCTTCACCGGTTCTTCCTCATAACTCATATCCGCTCTTAACTCAATCTCCTCAACCGGAACAACATGAGAAGAATCTGATTTATACCTACGAAGCATCGATACATGAAAAACATCATGCATCCTACTCAACTCTTCCGGCAACCTCAACCGATAAGCTACAGGACCAACACGCTCCAAACACTTCATACGGTCCAATGAAACGAGGACTCAACTTATCCTTACGTCCAAACCTCATCACTTTCTTCCACGGCGAAACTTTTAGAAACACTTTGTCCTCGACATCATCCTCTATCTCTCTACGCTTCAAATCAGCATAAGACTTCTGTCTATCTGAAGCCTCCTTGAGCTTAGCACAAATAAGCTTAACTTTCTCATCCGTATCTTTCAACACTTGAGGTAAAGAAACATACTTTTGTCCAACTTCCTTCCAACACAAAGGTGTACGACACCTACGCCCGTATAATGCCTCAAACGGTGCCATCTGTATACTTGCCTGATAACTATTATTGTAAGCAAACTCCACCAAAGGCAACTGCTTCTCCCTAGAACCTTGAAACTCAATGATGCAACATCTCAACATATCCTCCAAGGTCTGGATAACACGTTCAGACTGACCATCCATCTGTGGATGATAAGCTGTACTAAAGCTAAGCTTCGTACCCGAAGCAACTTGCAAACCCTTCCAAAACTTAAAATCATGCAGATCACACAAGCAGAACCAGTCCATGCAACGCCCCAGCAGTTCAATGCTGATACTGCTGCCGGGGCCCAATACACAACAGACATGCCAGACACTGCCCACACCTCTGCCGCAGCAGACCCGTACCAGGAGATACTGCAAAGGATGGCAGCAATGGATCTTAGGCAACAGAGATACATGGAGTATCAAAGAGACTTTAATGGCACATTAGCCCAAATGATGCTCCATGCCTTTTGTTGCGTGTCAAAAGTGCGCGTTTAGTGCAAGTGGACACATCGAAAGTAATAAGTGATAAGTAATTTATTGGATTATCGTCTCCACAAGGACTGGTAGACTTAATATGTTTCCTTCACCTTCTTGTCCTGTAGAAAAGTAAAAACACAAGTGATTTGAGTTGGTTCAATTAAACTAAAATAACTAAACAAAAATAAAGA
The DNA here is from genome assembly GCA_035048815.1 of Abelmoschus esculentus. Taxonomy (NCBI): domain Eukaryota; kingdom Viridiplantae; phylum Streptophyta; class Magnoliopsida; order Malvales; family Malvaceae; genus Abelmoschus; species Abelmoschus esculentus. The sequence goes on from JAUCBN010000044.1 coordinate 7,569,229, forward strand.
GTTGGAATAATAGAGAGAGATGGGCTAGGATCCAGTTACGTTGTATTGTGGAGTTGATTGACTCGTCTCTGTCCAATGCAACCGTATATCACTGCCTCGGCAGCACTGCAGTTTACTGCCTTGGCAGCGACGATACTGTTTGCCGTGGCAATCCCTTACTCGTGGGTAGACTTTACCAAAGTTCGGCAAAGTGTCCTTGAATGACTCTGCTTATCCCTAAGTCAGAGTGCTGTTGATGACTAGTCCTTGATTATACCTCCCAGCGTGAATCAATTATACTCACCAACCAATCTCACACTTCTTTTAGCCGTTGAAACTCTTAACCTATCCCTAGGCCGAGTTAGTATTTCTCGATTGAAACACCGTACTTACCCCTTTCGTGAATCTAACTCTCCCGAGCTTAGAGAAATGGATTACTCACAAACTTCCCTCCCGGGCTTGAATGCAAGAACAAGGAATAACAAAGGATAAGCAAACCTTGATAATCTTATTGCATTAAATCAAAGACAAAGTACAATATCCTCTCACATATACTCGACAACCTTCACCTAATCCCTAAGAAGGTTTAGAACATAATGGAGAGGAAGAAGACAAGTATAGAATTCGGCTCTCTCCCTAGGTATTCCGTATCTCATACATTGGGTGGCTAGGTCTTTATATAGGCTAGACCTAGGGCAAACCTTTCCTAAGTAGAATACAACTTGGAGTAGGGAACAAGTCAAGTACATAATAAAAAACATTTCCTAGTTTAAATTCGGCTAAGGGGGCTTTCCCGCGTGGTCTTTTCTTGGGCTTTTCCTTGTGCTAGCCAACTCCGATTCATGGGCTTTAAGTCCAGACACGTCCCTTGGATTTTTATCTTTCCATCGCCTACAGTCTTGCTTCTTGTCTGTCTGCTGCTGCCTCGGCATCAGGTCCTGCCTCGGCCTTGTCGTTGCCGCGGCAATGGTTCTCCTGCACAGATAGGAAAATGCAGTAAAACATGCCTTTTCTATGAATAATATCTTTATGAGCTTAACTTCTAAGTATATCACATTGAGTTTATGCATTGGTTCAAGTGGGTGTAAATTTCGTGATTAATGCCGACAAAAGGTGTAAAAAGTGATAGTGTGTTGAGCACTTATCACACCCCCAAACTCGAACTATTGCTTGTCCTCAAGCAATGCAAACCATCAATTTTCCGAACTCTACTCTCTTTTGGTCTTACATGTCCATCTATTCTCCCCACCATAGCTAGGCCTATTCTTTAGTCTTAACCTTTCGGTTACCTAAGGGTTTACCTAGAAACAAACTATAAGAATTGTGAGTGTGTGCGTTTTTGTGGACAAGTTTGATTAAGGGCTTTCTTAGATAAACTCTAAGTTCAAGACAAGTACAATTGGGTTAAGTGTTCTCTTCTTTCTAAACAACCAATTCTTGAGCCAATTTCGGGCACCTCAAGGATTGTGTTTTTCCCTTCACTAACTTTTTCTTTCTTTGATATTCCTTAAAGCATACTAGAGCCAATTTCGGGCACCTCTAGCATGAAGAAGAGACTTTCTAGAGCCGGTGATAGGCACCTCTAGTTACTTTCCCAAAAATGTAAGTCTTTATTACCTAAGTTCTTTAAAAGAATTCCTATAATCCAACAAGTCCCAAAAGTGTTTAAAATTCTTCCTATAGTAAGCTTCTAAGTTTTCATCCTTAAGCATCCTAAGGTTAAACCTTCTTAACAGAACCTAAACATGGTAAGGAGAAAGATTTCTATAGCATAAAAGAATAAACTAAGGCAATACTGATGATAAGCAGTACAAAAGTGTAGGCAGTTAATTCAAGTAAGGCGGGGAGCATGAAAATTAAAAAAAAATCACTAGAATACTCTCTTTTTTGGCAAGGCCGCGGCAGCAGATTACTGCCTTGGCAGTGAATCTGCACCCCCAAACTCAAATAAAGCATTGTCCTCAATGCTTTATATTTGAAGAATTAAGCGGGCAACAAAATATGAATAGAATAAGCAACAAATAAAAAAAGCAAGAGCAATTAATAAAGGACAAAAATTTAAAGCGACTCCGAAGAGCTGCTTGTAACAATTTTTCTCCTCGGCCTTGCTGCCGAGTGCTTTGTCCTCGGTGAAGGCGATAGTTGAGCTTTTGCTTGCCGGGGCGGTTGGAATCGAGTGGGTGGTGTCCGTTGCATTGGGGCTTCCACCTCTTCTCCTTCTTCCACATCGGCCATCTCTTCGGTTAACATTATGTCCGTTCCTCCTCCCATTGCTGTTGCTCCTCCGGTGTGGTGTGTACTTGGTCCAGCGGCGGTGGAGCTTTGGTGCACACAGGCGTCTATCTCGGCTGATAGACTGCCCATGATGATTGGTGATCGGGGTGGACTGCTGAAAACGGCCCTCCGCTTGGATGGTCTTCTGCTAGCAGACGAGGCCGCAGCAAAATCCGCTGCCCTGGATGGGCCGGTAGCCTGGTATTGGGGCTGAGGGTCCGCATGGAAGAATGGCCTTGGTCCTCCCGGAGCTGGTGTAGTCTTTGTGTAAGGAGCGGCAGTGACGAACATGTTGCTTGGAAACTCTGAAAATTGCGCTCCTTGGTCCGGAAAAGCTTGCGTCATCATCTGGGCCAATGTGCCATTGAAATCTCTTTGGTACTCCATGTACCTTTGTTGCCTGAGGTCCATTGCTGCCATCCTTTGCAAAATCTCCTGGTACGGGTCTGCTGCAGCAGAGGTGTGGGCAGTGTCTGGCATGTTTGCCGTGTATTGGGCCCCGACAGTAGTATCGGCGGTGAACTGCTGGGGCGTTGCTTGGACTGGCTCCGCCTGCGTGATCTGCATGACTTTGTGACAAAAGTCCCTGGTCCATCCTCTCCGTGGGGGAGTGTATTCGTCTGTATCTTCAATGGGCACACCTGCAGCAACACATAAACCCGTGATCAAACATGGGAAATACAATGGTCCCCTATCTTTCTTACCGCACTCGTGAATTTCCCGTAGGATGATCTCTCCAACATTGATGGTCCTCTTGTTGATGATTGATTGGATAAGAACCAATCTTTTGCGTTCCACCGTGCTATCATGGGATGTGGGGATGAGGCGTCGCTTGACAAAGGTATTCCACATCTTGTCCTCGGGCTTTAGGCTTTGTCTTGTTACGGATCCTCTATGGGTACTGGTTTCCCATGGAGTATTTACGTAACAAAGATCATCTTTGATGAGCTCGTAGTCCTCGGCAGTGATGTCTTCCATGAATTTGGCGTGGATATCACTGTCAGGAGTGAGGCCGTAGAAATTGTTGATTGTCTCAGCATCTAATTGGACTGGCCTGCCGCGGCAATGAACTAAGAGGGAGTCTTTGCTGGGCCCGTGCGCATAGAACTCCCGCACGATCGTAGCATTCGCTTGGACAGGTTAAAGACAGAAAATTTCCCAATTTTGGTACTTAATTCTGTCGAAAAGGTAGTGCTCAATGTCGTAGTTTTCTTCATCCGCATGCTGGAAACCTTGTTTTTCCCAAAGTTGCCGAGCGATGAAAGATCGGTTGAAGCGATCTTCAATGTTGGCTGGGGCAAATCTCTTGTATGTGGCCATAAAGATTTAAGATATTTGATTTCTTGGAGTTTTTCTTGAAAAGAATCTGGAATTCACGAAGATTATGAGTAGGCAGAGAGTAATGTGAGAGAGAGATTGTTATGAATACTAAAGAAAACAAGAAAGCAAGAGTGAATAGTTCAAGAGGAAGGAGTTTCTTATATAGGCCTCGGCCGTGTGACCGTTTGAAGCCACTAGCCGTTTTGTAACCGTTATTCCTCACTGCCGTTTCCTTTTTCTGCCGCGGCAAGAATCTCGGCAGACTAGCCGTTACACTGTTTTGCCCGTTGAGACTGTTGCGGCCCTGACACTGTTTTATTGCCTCGGCAGAGTTCCTGCTGTGAACTACTTCTTCTTTATTCTTACTTATTATTCCTAAATAAAAATTAAACACACAAAAGAAAAATACTTAAAGCAAAAAATAAATAAATAAATAAATAAATTCAAAAAATATAAATAAACTAATCCTAATATATTAATAAAGGAAAGTGAAGAGATCATGTTACTGGTGGAGAGCATGCAAATGCATCTCCCAAGATGATTCTCCCTCTTTGGCCCGAATTGTAAATCGGTTGTGGGCCACTCCTTTTTGCAGTATGTTCATCCACCTTAGGCTTAATCTTTTTGCCGAATATCCTGCCGAGCAGACTGCCAAGGCAGGATACTTTAGTGTCTACTGTGTGGATGGCCTTGCATTCCTCTGGGTCATCATATTTTTTTAAATTGTGGAATGCATTGAGTTTGACTTGTTGGTCATTGACCCGCATTGTCAATTCTCCTTTTTCCACGTCAATTAAGGTGCGTCCAGTTGCAAGGAAAGGTCTCCCAAGTATGATCGGTGCATTCTCATCTGCTTCACAATCAAGGACAAGGAAATCAGCAGGAAAAATAAATTTGTCTACTCTTACCAGTATGTCCTCGATTTTTCCTTCAGGTTGCACATAGGATCGATCCGCTAGTTGGAGCATAACAGTTGTAGGTTTCGCCCTTCCAATTCCAAGCTTTTGAAAGACTGATTTGGGCATGAGATTTATGCTTGCTCCAAGGTCGCATAGGGCCTTACCTTCATAACTCTTACCTATCGTACAAGGTATGGTAAAACAACCAGGATCCTTTAACTTTGGTGGCATGCGATTGTGCAGCATTGCCATGCATCCCTCGATAACAGCCACTGTCTCAAACTCACCTATTCGTTTCCTCTTAGACACCATGTCCTTTAGGAACTTGGCATATTTGGGCATTTGTTCAATAGCCTCTACGAATGGTATGTTGATGTGGACTTGCTTCAAGATGTCGAGGAACTTCTTAAATTGCTGGTCCTGCTTTTGCTTTTTCAACCTTTGTGGAAAAGGTGGTGGTGGTCTCATCTTATCCAGGGTTTCATTAGGTTGGAATTTAATACTTGGCACCACTGGAGTTGTTGCTGCCTCGGCAGGCTGCTCAGGAGTTGCTGTGCTCTCTGCCGGGGCAGTGTTATCAGTTTGCTCATCCTCTTCTTTTGCTTGATCCGCTGATTGCATTTGGCTCTCTGGGATCTTGTTCTTCAGTTGTAAACCACTCTTAGTAGTGATCTCTTTGCACTGTTCATGTCCCATTACCTTAACAACTTCAGTATTGCTAGGTAGCCCTCCTTGTGGTCTAGTGTTAATGTTTTGAGCAAACTGCCCAACTTGAGTTTCAAGCGTTTTAATGGCCGCCTCTTGATTTTGTAACCTCATCTCAGTTCTATTCATAAAAGCATCTGTCCTCTTGATGAAATTACTATTCTCTGCCATGTATGACTCAGTTTTCATCATAAAGGCCTTTAGCGTGTTCTCTAGTGAACTTACCGGTTGCTGCGGCATCTGCTGCTGCGGCATTGACTGCTGGGCTTGCTGTTGCGGCAGTTGTTGCATCGGTTGCTGAAATCCTGAAGGTTGGGTGATTGGGTTTAAGGCATTGTTAGGGTTGCTCCATGATAGGTTTGGATGCTTCTTCCATGAGGGGTTGTATGTGTTGGACATCATATTGTTTCGGTTGTAGTTCCCAACATAAATACCGGTTTCTTGATTCATGCAATCTGAGGAACTATGGTTACCTCCACATAAGTCATAGTATGAATCAATTACCTTGACCTCACGGGTATTTTGTTGTAACTGTAGGTTTTGTACTATCTTGGTAAGAGAGGCCAATTGTGTTGCCACTAAATTCGATGCTTCTAATTGATTTACCGTGACTTGGCGTCTTACTCCTCCTCGCCTAGATGTTGGAAATTGAAAATCATTTTTCGCGAGTTTATTTAGTATCTCAATAGCTTCCTCAGGTGCTTTATCAAGGAGTGTCCCGTTTGCCGAGGCATCTAACATCATCCTTGTCGGGGCATTCATGGCATTGTAGAACATTGTCACCTGTGTCATAGGGGAAATCCATGCAAAGGACACTTGTGTAATAGCTCCCTGTAGCGTTCCCATTCCTCGTACATTGGTTCGTCTTCTGCCTGTCGAAAAGAAGTGATTTCATTACGAATTCTATCATATAAGTTTGTAGGATTAAAACGAGTAATGAAACCGCGGTAGAGTTCACTCCAAGATCCAATAGATCCTACTGGAATGCTATTCAGCCAAGCTTTCGCCCTATCCCTCAGTGAATAGGGGAATAGCTTCAATCGCAAGACATCTTCATGGACTCCTTGGATTTTGAAAGAGTTGCAAATTTCCATGAAGGACTTCAGGTGTTGCCTTGCGTCTTCAGTTGCAGACCCACCAAATTGTCCAATTGTATTAAGCATATTGAACATAACAGGTTTAAGTTAAAAGTGGGCTGCTTCAATCTCCGGTGTAACAACTTCTTAGTTTAATCCATTTAAGTCCTCTTCCAGGAAGTCTCTGACAGTGAGTTGCCGCGGCCCAGGTGGCGGCGGAAGTCCTCCATTTTCGGCAAGTAAGTTTTGTCCTGCCGGGTGATCTGCCATGGCTTCTTGGATCTGTCTCCTCAACCTTTGCCTTGTTCTTTTGATCTCTAGATCTAATTCGTACAATGGGTTGGTTGGATTGGCTCTGGTCATACACCAAGAAAAACAAGAGTAAAAGAAAAAGAAAAAGAAACAAGAAAATAAAGAAACAAAATTTAGTTGCCAGTCCCCGGCAACGGAGCCAAAAACTTGTCGCGTGTCAAAAGTACACGTTTAGTGCAAGTGGACACATCGAAAGTAATAAGTGATAAGTAATTTATCGGATTATCGTCTCCACAGGGATTGGTAGACTTAATATGTTTTCTTCACCTTCTTGTTCTGTAGAAAAGTAAAAAAACAAGTGATTTGAGTTGGTTCAATTAAACTAAAATAACTAAACTAAAATAAAGAGTTGGAATAATAGAGAGAGATGGGCTAGAATCCAGTTGCGTTGTATTGTGGAATTGATTGACTCGTCTCTGTCCAATGCAACCGTATATCACTGCCTCGGCAACACTGCAGTTTACTGCCTTGGCAGCGACGATACTGTCTGCCGCGGCAATCCCTTACTCGTGGGTAGACTTTACCAAAGTTCGACAAAGTGTCCTTGAATGACTCCGCTTATCCCTAAGTCAGAGTGTTGTTGATGACTAGTCCTTGATCATACCTCCCGGAGTGAATCAATTATACTCACCAACCAATCTCACACTTCTTTTAGCCGCTGAAACTCTTAACCTATCCCTAGGCCGAGTTAGTATTTCTCGATTGAAACACCGTACTTACCCCTTTCGTGAATCTAACTCTCCCGAGCTTAGATAAATGGATTACTCACAAACTTCCCTCCTAGGCTTGAATGCAAGAACAAGGAATAAAAAAGGATAAGCAAACCTTGCTAATCTTATTGCATTGAATCAAAGACAAAGTACAATCTCCTCTCACATATACTCGACAACCTTCACCTAATCCCTAAGAAGGTTTAGAACATAATGGAGAGGAAGAAGACAAGTATAGAATTCGGCTCTCTCCCTAGGTATTCCGTATCTCATACATTGGGTGGCTAGGTCTTTATATAGGCTAGACCTAGGGCAAACCTTTCCTAAGTAGAATACAACTTGGAGTAGGGAACAAGTCAAGTACATAATAAAAAACATTTCCAAGTTTAAATTCGGCTAAGGGGGCTTTCCCGCGTGGTCTTCTCTTGGGCTTTTCCTTGTGCTAGCCAGCTCCGATTCATGGGCTTTGAGTCCAGACACGTCCCTTGGATTTTTATCTTTCCATCGCCTACAGTCTTGCTTCCTGTCTGTCTGCTGCTGCCTCGGTATCAGGTCCTGCCTCGGCCTTGTCGCTGCCGCGACAATGGTTCTCCTGCACAGATAGGAAAATGCAGTAAAACGTGCCTTTTCTGTGAATAATATCTTTATGAGCTTAACTTCTAAATATATCACATTGAGTTCATGCATTGGTTCAAGTGGGTGTAAATTTCGTGATTAATGCCGACAAAAGGTGTAAAAAGTGATAGTGTGTTGAGCACTTATCACCTTTCCAGACCAAGGGGCGCAGTTTCTAGAATTTCCAAGCAACATGTTTGTCACAGCCGCACCCTATACAAAGACTACACCCGCTCCAGGAGGACCGAGACCGTTCTTCCACGCGGGCCCTCAACCACAGTTTCATGCTGCCAGCCCATCTAGGGCAGCAGAGTCTGCCGCAGCATCATCTGCCAGCAGAAGACCATCAAAGAGGAGGGTAGTCTTCAGCACTCCACCACGATCCCCCATTATCATTGGCAGTCTTTTAGCAGAGATACATGCCTATGTACATCAAAGTTCAACCGCTTCCGGACCTAGTACACACCATACCGGGGCAGCCACAGCAAATGAAGGTGGAACGGACATCATGATCACCGAGGAGATTGCCGACGTGGAAGAAGGTGAAGAAGTGGATGCTCCAATGGAACGGACACCACCCACAAGAGTCCAACCGCCCCGGCAAGCAAAAGCTCAGCCATCGCCCTCACCAAGAACGAAGCAATCAGCAACACGAACCCGAAGAAAAATTGTTACAAGCAGCTCTTCGGAATCTCTTTAAATTTTTCATATATTCAATTTTATCTATTGTTTTTTCCTTGATATGCTGCTTAATTCTTTCATATTTTTGTTGCCCACTATTCTCTTCTAATATAAAGCATTGAGGAAAATGCTTGGTTCGAGTTTGGGGGTGTCGAGCCACTGCCGAGGCAGCAATCTACTGCCGAGACCATGCCAAGAAAAGGGAGTATTTAAGTGAATTTTTTTTAAAATTTTTTAATTCTCCCCGCCTTACTTGAATAAATTGCCTATACTTTTTCACTGCTTATCATCAGTATTGCCTTAGTTTATTCTTTAAGGCCATAGAAATCTTTCTCCTTACCATGATCAGGTCCTGCCTCGGCCATGTTGCTGTCGCGGCAAAATTTTATCATGCATAGATGTAAAAATGCAGTAAAACTTGTCTTTTCTGTAAATATCATATTTATAAACATAACTTCTAAATATATCACATTAAGTATATGCATTGGTCCGAGTGGGTGTAAATTTAGTGATTAATGCCCATAAAAGGTGTAAAAAGTGATACTGAGTTGAGCACTAATCACACCCCCAAACTCGGACTATTGCTTGTCCTCAAGCAATGCAAACCATCAATTTGCCAAACTCTATTCTCTCTTGGTCTTATGTTTCCATCTATTCTCCCCACCATAACTATGCCTATTCTTTAGACTTAACCCTTCGGCTACCCAAGGGTTTTACCTAGAAACAAACTATAAGATTTAGTGAGTGTGTGCGTTTTTGTGGACAAGTTTGATTTAAGGCTTTCTTAGATAAACTCTAAGTTCAAGACAAGTAGATTTTGGTTACGTGTTCTCTCCTTTTCTAAACCACCAATTCTTGAGCCAATTTCGGGCACCTCAAGGATTGTGTTTTTTTTCCTCTTCACTAATTCCTTCTTTCTTTTTGATATTCTTTGTAGCATATTAGAGCCAATTTCGGGCACCTCTAGCATGAAGAAGAGTACTTCCTAGAGCCGGTGATAGGCACCTCTAGTCACTTGCCCAAAAATCTAAGTCTTTATCACCTAAGCTCATTAAAAGAATTCCTATAATCCAACCAGTCCCAAAAGTGTTTTTTTTAATTTATCTTATTGTAAGCTTCTAAGTTTTCATCCTTGAGTATCCTAAGGTTAAACCTTCTTAAAAGGACCTAACCATGGTAAGGAGAAAGATTTCTATAGCCTTAAAGAATAAACTAAGGCAATACTGATGATGGTTAGTGCAAAAGTATAGGCAATTTATTCAAGTAAGGCGGTGAGCGTAAAAAAATTTAAAAAAAAATTCTTCACTTAAATACTCCCTTTTCTTGGCAAGGCCTCGGCAGTAGATTGCCTCGGAAGTGGCTCTACACCCACAAACTCAAACCAAGCATTGTCCTCAATGCTTTATATTAGAAGAAAATAGTGGGCAACAAAAATATGAAAGGAAACAAGCAACATATAAAGAAACAAACAACAATTAATATTGAATATATAAAAAATTAAAGGGACTCTGAAGAGCTGCTTGTAACAATCTTTCTTCGGGGTCGTGCTGCTGATTGCTTCGTCTTTGGTGAGGGCGCTAGCTGAGTTTTTGCTTACCGGGGCGGTTGGACTCTTGTTGGTGGTGTCTGTTGCATTGGAGCATCCACTTCTTCACCTTCTTCCTCGTCGGCAATCTCCTCGGTAATCATGATGTTCGTTTCACCTTCATTTGCTGCGTCTGTCCCAGCATGGTGTGTACTAGGTCCGGCAGCAATTGAGCTTTGGTGTACATAGGCATCTATCTCTGCTGATAGACTGCCCATGATGATGGGGGATCGTGGTGGAGTGCTGAAGACTGCCCTCCTCTTTGATGGTCTTCTGCTGGCAGATGATGCTGTGTCAGAATCCGCTGCCCTAGATGGGCCGATAGCATGAAATGGTGGTTGAGGGCTGATAAGTGCTCAACACACTATCACTTTTTACTCCTTTTACGGGCATTAATCACCAAATATACACCCACTAGGACCAATGCATGTGCTTAATGTGATATATTTAGAAGTTTGACTCATATAGATAATATATATAGAAAAAGGCATGTTTTACTGCGTTTTCATATCTGTGCAGGAGAACTAGTGCCGCGACAGAGACAAGGCCGAGGCAGGACCTGATGCCGAGGCAGCAGCAGAAAAACAGGAAGCAAGACTATAGGCGATGGAAAGACAAAAATCCAAGGAACGTGTCTGGACTTGAAGCCCATGAATCAGAGCTGGCTAGCACAAGGAAAAGCCCAAAGGAAGACCACGCGGGAAAGCCCCTTAGCCGAATATAAACTTGGAAATATATTATTATTATGTACTTGACTTGTTCCCTACTCCAAGTTGTATTCTACTTAGGAAAGGTTTGCCCTAGGTCTAGCCTATATAAGGACCTAGCCACCGAATGTACAAAAAAACGAATGCCCTTTGCATGGATTTCCCCTATGGACACAGGTGACAATGTTTTACAATGCCACGAATGCCCCGACAAGGATGATGTTAGATGCCTCGGCAAACGGAACACTCCTGGATAAAGCACCTAAGGAAGCTATTGAAATACTGAATAAACTCGTAAAGAATGACTTTCAGTTTCCTACATCTAGGCGAGGAGGAGTAAGACGCCAAGCCACGGTAAATGAATTAGATTCATCAAGTTCAGTGGCAGCACAATTGGCCTCTCTTACCAAGATGGTGCAAAACCTAAAGTTACAACACAATACCCGTGAGGTCAAGGTAATTGATTCATATTGTGACTTATGAGGAGGTATCCACAGTTCCTCTGACTACATGAATCAAGAAACTGGTATGTATGTTGGGAACTACAACCGTAACAATGTGATGTCCAACACATACAACCCCTCATGGAAGAGGCATCCAAACCTATCATGGAGCAACCCAAACAATGCCTTAAACCAAATCACTCAACCATCGGGATTTCAGCAACCAATGCCGCAGCAGCAAGTCCAGCAGCCGATGCCGCAGCAGCAAGTCCAGCAACCGATGCCGCAGCAGCAGATACAACAACAATCGGTAAGTTCATTGGAGAACACGTTAAAAGCCTTCATGATGAAAACTGAGTAATATATGGCAGAAAATAGTAATTTCATCAAGAGGAAAGATGCCTTCATGAATAGGACTGAGATGAGGTTGCAAAATCAAGAAGCGGCCATTAAAATGCTAGAAACTCAGGTTGGGCAGTTTGCTCAATGCATAAACACTAGACCACAAGGAGGCCTACCTAGCAATACTGAAGTTGCTAAGGTAATGAGCCATGAACAGTGTAAGGCAATCACTACTAGGAGTGGTCTACAGCTGAAGGAAAAGATCCCAGAGAGCCAAATCCAATCAGCAGATCAAGCAAGAAAAGAGGCCGAGCAAACTGAAGCTGACAACACTTCCCCGGCAGAAAGCACTGCAGTTCCTGTGCAGCCTGCCGAGGCAGCAACAATTCCAGTGGTGCCAGGTATAAAACTTCAAACTAAAGAAACCCTGGAGGAGATGAGACCACCACCACCTTTCCCACAAAGGTTGAAAAAGCAAAAGCAAGACCAGCAATTCAAGAAGTTCCTCGACATCTTGAAGCAAGTCCACATCAACATACCTTTCGTTGAAGCTATTGAACAAATGTCGAACTATGCCAAATTCCTAAAGGACATGGTTTCAAAGAGAAAACGAATAGGTGAGTTTGAAACAGTGGTTGCTACCGAGGGATGCATGGCAATGCTGCATAACTGCATGCCACCAAAATTAAAAGATCCTGGTTGTTTTACTATACCTTGTGCGATAGGAAAGAGTTATGAAGGAAAGGCCCTATGCGACCTTGGAGCAAACATAAACCTCATGCCTAAATCAGTCTTCCAAAAGCTTGGAATTGGAAGGTCGAAGCCTACAACAGTGATGCTCTAACTAGCGGATCGATCCTATGTACAACTTGAAGGAAAAATCGAGGACATACTGGTAAGAGTTGACAAGTTTATTTTTCCTGCCGACTTCCTTGTCCTTGACTGTGAAGCAGATGACAATGCACCAATCATACTTGGGAGACCCTTTCTAGCAACTGGACGCACATTAATTGACGTGGAAAAAGGAGAGTTGACTATGCGGGTCAATGACCAACAAGTCAAACTCAACGCATTCCAAAACTTAAAGAAGTATGATGATCCAGAGGAATGCAAAGCCATCCACACAGTAGATAACAAGATATCTTGCCTGGGCAGTCTGCTCGGCAGAATGTTCGGTAAGAAAATCAAGCCCAAGATGGATGGACAGACAGCACAAAGGAGTGGTCCACAACCGATACATAATTTGGGCCTAAGGGAGAAAATAATTTTGGGAGATGCATTTGTATGCTCTCCACCAGTAACATAACCTCTCCCCTTTTCTTTATTATTATATTAGGGTTAGTAGTTTATTTTTATTTTTTCTAATTATTTTTGCTTTAAGTATTTTCTCTTTCCATGTGTTTTATTTTTTTTTCTTAGGTTAATAAGCAAGAATAAGGGAAAAATAGTTCACAGCAGGAACTCTGCCGAGGCAATAAAACAGTGTCAAGGCCGTAGCAGTCCCAACGGGTAGAACAGTGTAACGGCTAGTCTGTCGAGATTCCTACCACGGCAAAAAAAGGAAACGGCAGAAAAGGAAACGGTTACAAACGGCTAGTGGCTTCAACGGTCACAAGGCCGAGGCCTATATAAGAAACTCCTTCCTTTTGAACTATTCACTCTTACTTTCTTGTTTTCTTTAGTATTCATAACAATCTCTCTCTCAATTACTCTCTGCCTTCTAATTCTTGTAAAATCTCCAAATTCTCTTCAAGGAACACCTCCAAAGAACTCATATCTCTCTATCTTGATGGCAACATACAAAAGATTCGCCCCAGCCAACGTTGAAGATCGATTAAACCGATCTTTCATCGCTAGGCAACTTTGGGAAGAGCAAGGTTTCCAGAATGCGAACGAAGAGAACTACGACATTGAACACTACCTCTATGACAGAATTAAGTACCAGAATTGGGAAATTTTCTGTCTGCAACCTGCCCAGGCGAACGCCACGATCGTGCGGGAGTTCTACGCTCATGGGCCCAGCAAAGACTCCCTATTCGTTCACTGCCGCGGCAGGCCAGTCCAACTCAATGCCGAGACGATCAATAATTTCTACGGCCTCACCCTAGACAGTGATATCCACGCCGAATTCTTGGAAGATATCACTGCCGAGGATTATGAACTCATCAAAGACGATCTTTGTTACGGGAATACCCCATGGGAAACCGGTACCCATCGAGGATCCGTAACAAGACAAAGCTTGAAGCCGGAGGCCAAGATGTGGAACACCTTCGTCAAACGACGCCTCATCCCAACATCACACAATAGCACGGTGGATCGTAAGAGATTGGTGCTTATCCAATCCATCATCAACAAGAGGACCATCAACGTTGGAGAAATCATCCTACGGGAAATTCACGAGTGCGGTAAGAAAGATAGAGGACCATTGTATTTCCCTTGCTTGATTACGGGTTTATGTGTTTCTGCAGGTGTACCCATTGAAGAAACGGACGAATACACGCCCCCACGACGAGGATGGACCAGGGACTTCTGCCACAAAGTCATGCAGATCACGCAAGCAGAACCTGTCCAGGCAACGCCGCAGCAGTTCACTGCCGATACTGCTGCCGGGGCCCAGTACACGGCAGACATGCCTGGTACTGCCGACACTTCTGCCGCAGCAGACCCGTACCAAGAAATCTTGCAACGAATGGCAGCAATGGATCTTCGACAACAACGGTACATGGAGTACCAAAGGGACTTCAATGGCACTCTCGCCCAGATGATGTTGCACGCCTTCCCGGACCAAGGAGTATAATTCCCGGAGTTCCCAAGCAACATGTTCGTCACTGTCGCACCTTACACCGAGACTACACCAGCCCCGGGAGGACCACGACCGTTCTTCCATGTAGACCCTCAGCCCCAATACCAGGCTGCCGGCCCATCTAGGGCGGCAGATTCTGCCGCGGCCTCTTCTTCCAGCAGAAGGCCATCCAAGCGAAGGGTCGTTTTCAGCACTCCACCCCGATCGCCAATTATCATGGGCAGTCTATCCGCCGAGATAGATGCCTATGTGCACCAAAGCTCCACTGTCGCCGGCCCAAGCACACATCACACCGGAGGAGCAACTGCGATGGGAGGAGGAACGGACGTGATGATAACCGAAGAGATGGCGGATGTCGAAGAAGGAGAGGAGGTAGAAGCCCCGATGCAAAGGACACCACCTACTCGAGTCCAGTCGCCGAGGCAAGCAAAGGCACAACCACCGCCTTCACCAAGGATAAAGCATTTGGCATCAAGGCCATGGAGGAAAATTGTTACAAGCAGCTCTTCGGAGTCGCTTTAAATTTCTTTGTCCTTTATTCAAATATTAATTGCTTTTACTATTTTTACTTGTTGCTTATAATTCATACTCTGTTTTGCCGTTTATTTCTTCAAATATAAAGCATTGAGGACAATGCCAAGGCAGCAATCTACTGCCGCGGCCTTGCCCAAAAGGGAGTATTCCAGTGATATTTTTTTTAAATTTTTATGTTGGCCTCCTTACTTGAATTAACTGCCTACACTCTTGCACTGCTTATCATCAGTATTGCCTTAGTTTATTCTTTAAGGCTATAGAAATCTTTCTCCTTACCATGTTTAGGTTCTGTTAAGAGGGCTTAACCTTAGGATGCTTAAGGATGAAAATTTAGAAGCTTACTATAGGAAGAACTTTAAACACTTTTGGGACTTGTTGGATTAGAGGAATTCTTTTAATGAACTTAGGTGATAAAGACTTAGATTTTTGGAAAGTAACTAGAGGTGCCTACCACCGGCTCTAGAAAGTCTCTTCTTCATGCTAGAGGTGCCCAAAATTGGCTCTAGTATGTGTTAAGGAATATTAAAAAGAAAGAAGGATTTTAGTGAAAAGAAAAATACAAGTCTTTGAGGTGCCCGAAACCGGCTCAAGATTTGGGGTTTGAAAAAGAAGAGAACACTTAACCAATGTCTATTTGTCTTGAACTTAGAGTTTATCTAAGAAAGCCTTTAATCAACATGTCCACAAAAACGCACACACTCACAAGTCCTATAGTTTGTTTCTACGTAAACCCTTGAGTAACCGAATGGTTAAGGCTTAAGAATAGGCCTAGTTATAGTGGGGAGAATAGATGGACATGTAAGACCAAGAGAAAGTAGAGTTCGGAAAATTGATGGTTTGCATTGCTTAAGGACAAGCAATAGTTCGAGTTTCGGGGTGTGATAAGTGCTCAACACACTATCACTTTTTACTCCTTTTACGGGCATTAATCACCAAATATACACCCACTCGGACCAATGCATGTGTTTAATGTGATATATTTAGAAGTTTGACTCATATAGATAATACATATAGAAAAAGGCACGTTTTACTGCGTTTTCATATCTGTGCAGGAGAACCATTGTCGCGGCAGAGACAAGGCCGAGGCAGGACCTGATGCCGAGGCAGCAGCAGAAAGACAGGAAGCAAGACTATAGGGGATGGAAAGACAAAAATCCAAGGAACATGTCTGGACTTGAAGCCCATGAATCGGAGCTGGCTAGCACGAGGAAAAGCCCAAAGGAAGACCACGCGGGAAAGCCCCTTAGCCGAATATAAACTTGGAAATATATTATTATTATGTACTTGACTTGTTCCCTACTCCAAGTTGTATTCTACTTAGGAAAGGTTTGCCCTAGGTCTAGCCTATATAAGGACCTAGCCACCGAATGTACAAAAAAACGAAATACCTAGGGAGAGAGCCGACTTCTACTCTTGTTTCTTTCCTCTCCATTATGTTCTAAACCTTCTTAGGGATTAAGTGAAGGTTGTCGAGTATTTGTGAGAGGAGATTGTACTTTGTCTTTCATTCAATGCAATAAAGTTATCAAGGTTTGCTTATCCTTTGTTATTCTTTGTTTTCAGAATTGAGCTCGGGAGAGGATATTGTGAATCATCCATTTATCTAAGCTTGGGAGAGTTAGATTCATGAAAGGGGTAAGTACGGTGTTTCAATCGCGAAATACTAACTCGGCCTAGGGATAGGTTAAGAGTTTCAGCGGCTAAAAGAAGTGTGAGATTGGTTGGTGAGTATAATTGGTTCACGCCGGGAGGTATCATCAAGGACTAGTCATCAACAGCACTCTGACTTAGGGATAAGCGGAGTCACCCAAGGACACTTTGCCGAACTTTGGTAAAGTCTGCCCACGAGCAAGGGATTGCCACGGCAGACAGTATTATCGCTGCCAGGGCAGTAAACTGCAGTGCTGCCGAGGCAGTGATATACGATTGCATTGGATAGAGACAAGTCAATCAATTCCATAATATGACGCAACTGGATCCTAGTCCATCTCTCTCTACTATTTCGACTCCTTATTCTTATTTAGTTAATTTTAGTTTAGATAAATCCAATCAACTCATTTGTGTTTTTATCTTTCTACAGAACAAGAAGGTGGAGAAAGCATATTAAGTATATCGGTCCTTGAGGAGATGATAACTCGATAAAATACTTATCACTTATTACTTGCGATGTGTCCACTTGCACTAAACGCGCACTTTTGACACGCGACAAGGGCCAGTGTGGAAGAACGGCCTTGGTCCTCTTGGGGCTGGTGTAGTCTCGGTATAGGGTGCAGCTGTGAAAAACATGTTGGTGTGGAATTCTGGAAACTGCGCCCCTTGGTCTGGAAAGGCATGGAGCATCATTTGGGCAAGTGTGTCGTTAAAGTCTCTTTGATACTCCATGTATCTCTGTTGCCTAAGATCCATCGCTGCCATCCTTTGTAGTATCTCCTGGTATGGGTCTGCTGCGGCATTGGTGTGGGCAATGTCTGGCATATTTGCCGTGTATTGGACCCCGGAAGCAGTATCAGCATTGAACTACTAGGGTGTTGCCTGGACTGGTTCTGCCTGTGTGATCTGCATGATTTTGTGGCAGAATTCTCTTGTCCACCCTCTCCTATAGGCTGTATATTCATCTGTCTCGGTCGTAGGGACACCTTCAGCATTACAAATACCAATAATTAAACAAGGGAAATATAATGGTCCTCTATCCTTCTTACCGCATTCGTAAATTTCTCGTAGGATGATTTCTCCAATGTTGATGCTCTTTTTGTTGATGATTGACTGTATGAGCACCAATCTTCTCCGATCCACCGTACTGTTATGGGAGGTTGGGATAAGGCTTCTCTTGACAAAGGTGTTCCACAGCTTGGCCTCAGGTTTCAGACTTTGTCGTGCTACCGATCCTCTATGGGCACCGGTTTCCCAAGGAGTATTTGTGTAGCAAAGGTCGTCTTTAATCAATTCATAATCCTCAGCAGTGATATCCTCCATGAATTCAGCATGTACATCATGGTCAGGTATGAGGCCGTAGAATTGGTTGATGGTCTCGGCATCAAGCTGGACAGGCCTGCCTCAGCAGTGGACAAAAAGAGTGTCCTTGCTTGGCCCGTGCGCATAGAATTCCCGCACGATGGTGGCATTTGCCTGGGTAGGTTGTAAGCAAAAGATTTCCCATTCTTGATACTTGATTCTATCGAACAAATAGTGCTCGATGCCGTAATTTTCTTCGTCAGAATGTTGGAACCCTTGCTCCTCCCATAACTGCCGAGCGATAAAAGACCTGTTGAAGCGGTCTTCAATATTGGCTGGGGCAAAACGTTTGTAGGTGTCCATGAGTAAGTATTTTGAGATTTTGAGAGTTAGGTTCTTGGAGATTTTCTTGAAGAAATTCTGAAAATATCAAGAAGGGTTGTGAGTAGGCAGAGAGTATTGTGAGAGCAAGATTATCAAGTATTCTCAAGAAAACAAGAATGCAGGAGTGAATAGTTCAAGAGGGAGAGATTGCTTATATAGGCCTCGGCCTTGTGACCGTTTGAACCACTAGCTGTTTTGTATCCGTTAGTTTTTACTGCCGTTTTCTTTTTTATCGCGGCAGAAATCTCTACAGACTAGCCGTTACATTGTTCTGCCCGTTGGAACTGCTGCGGCTCTGATACTGTTTTCTGTCTCGGCAGAATTCCTACTGTGAACTATTTCTCCTTTCTTCTTGCTTATTATCCTAAATAAAAATTAAACGCAAACGAGAAAAATAATTAAAGCAGTAGCAAAAATTATAGAAAATAAATATAACTAAACTAATCCTAATATAATAAAAAAAGAAAGGTGAGATATCATGTTACTGGTGGAGTGCATGCAAATGCATCTCCCAAGGTGATTCTCTTTTGTTGGCCAAAGTGATTCTTCAAGTGGTGACTATTGGCTTTATGTCCATCTTTATCTTTCCTGATCTGTACTGCGCCCTTTATAACTGGACAGTGTGTTGTCCTGTTGGTTACCTCCAAATCTGCCTTACTTTTCCTGTCAAATATTCTACCATAAAGTATTTCCATTTTCCTGCTGAGCATACTGCCCAGGCAGTGGCTGTTGAAACAAAATGTCTTTGTGCCTATATCTGTGCTATGAAGGGCTTTGCACTCTTTTGAATCATCATGCTGTTTCAAATTGTGGAAGGCATTGAGTTTGACTTGTTGGTCATTGACCCTCATTGTCAACTCTCCTTTTTCCACATCAATTAGTGTTCGTCCAGTGGCAAGGAAAGGTCTCCCCAAGATGATCGGTGCATTATCATCTGCTTCACAATCAATGACAAGAAAATTAGTGGGAAAAATAAATTTGTCAACTCTTACCAGTATGCCCTCGATTTTGCCTTCGAGTTGCACATAGGATCGATCCGCAAGTTGGAGCATAACTGTTGTAGGTTTTGCCCTTCCTCTTCCAAGCTTTTGAAAAACGGATTTGGGCATTAGGTTGATGCTTGCTCCAAGGTCGCATAGGGCCTTACCTTCATAGTTATTACCTATCGCACAAGGTATGATAAAGCATCCAAGATCCTTCAATTTTGGTGGCATGCGATTGTGTAGCATTGTCATGCATCCTTCAGTAGCAACCACTGTTTCAAACTCACCTATTCTTTTTCTCTTAGAAACAATGTCTTTCAAGAATTTAGCATAATTAGGCATTGGTTCAATTGCCTCTACGAATGGTAAGTTGATGTGGACTTGCTTTAAAATATCAAGAAATTTCTTGAATTGATGGTCCTGTTTTTGTTTCTTCAACCTTTGTGGGAAGGGTGGTGGTGGTCTCATCTCATCCAGGGTTTCTTTAGTTTGGAACTTAATACCTGGCACCACTGGGGTTGTTGTTGTCTCGGCAGATTATTCAGGAACTACTGAGTTCTCTGTCGAACAAGTAGTGTTCGATACCATAATTCTCTTCGTCCGCGTGCTGTAACCCTTGTTCTTCCCATAGTTGCCTTGCGATGAAAGATCGATTGAATCGTTCTTCAACGTTGATTGGGGCGAATCTTTTGTAAGTTGCCATCAAGAAAGAGAAAATTGAGTTCTTGGAGGTTTTCTTGAAGAGAAACTGGAAAATTAGAAGGGATTAGTAGGCAGAGAGTAATTTGAGAGAGGGATTGTTAAGAATACTAAAGAAAGCAAGAAAGTAAGAGTGAATAGTTCAAGAGGAAGGAGTGTCTTATATAGGCCTCGGCCTTGTGATCGTTGAGATCACTAGCCGTTGTAACCGTTTCCTTCTTCTGCCGTTTCCTTTTCTGTCGCGGCAGGAATCTCGGCAGACTAGCCGTTACACTTTTCTGCCCGTTGGGACTGCTGCGGCTCTGACACTATTGTATTGCCTCGGCAGAGTTCCTGTTGTGAACTATTTTTCCTTTATCTTTACTTTTTATTCCTAAAAAAAATTTAAACACACAAAAGAAAAATACTGAAAACGAAAATAATTAGAAAAATAAAAAAATAAACTACTAACCCTAATATAATAAAGAAAAGGAAAAGGGAGAGGTTAGGTTACTGGTGGAGAGCATGTGAATGCATCTCCCAAAATTATTTTCTCCCTTAGGCCCAAATTATGTATCGGTTGTGGGCCGCTCCTTAGTGTTATCTGTCCATCCATCTTGGGCTTGATTTTCTTGCCGAATATCCTGCCGAGTAAACTGCCCAGGCAGGATATCTTATTGTCTACTGTGCGGATGGCCTTGCATTCCTCTGGATCGTCATACCTCTTTAAGTTGTGGAATACGTTGAGTTTGACTTGTTGGTCATTGACCCGCATAGTCAACTCTCCTTTTTCCACGTCAATCAATATACGTCCAGTTGCTAGGAAGGATCTCCCAAGGATAATCGGTGCGTTGTCATCTGCTTCACAATCAAGGACAAGGAAGTCAGCAGGAAAAATAAATTTGTCAACTCTTACCAGTATGTCCTCGATTTTTCCTTTAGGTTGCACATAGGATCTATCCGCGAGTTGGAGCATCATTGTTGTAGGCTTCGTCCTTCCAATTCCAAGCTTTTGGAAGACTGATTTAGGCATGAGGTTTATACTTGCTCCAAGGTCGCATAAGGCCTTTCCTTCATAACTCTTTCCTATCGCACAAGGTATAGTGAAACAACCAGGATCTTTTAGCTTTGGTGGCATGCGGTTATGCAGCATTGCCATGCATCCTTCCGTGGCAGCCACTGTCTCAAACTCACCTATTCGTTTTCTCTTTGATACCATATCCTTTAAGAACTTGGCATAGTTGGGCATTTGTTCAATGGCCTCAACAAATGGTATGTTGATGTGGACTTGTTTCAAGATATCGAGGAACTTCTTGAATTGTTGATCCTGTTTTTGTTTCTTCAACCTTTGCGGGAAAGGTGGTGGTGGTCTCATCTCGTCCAGGGTTTCTTTAGTTTGGAATCGTATACCTAGCACCACTGGAATTTTTGTTGCCTCGGCAGACTACTCAGGCGCTGCAGTGCTTGCTGCCGGGGCATTGTTGTCAGTCTCGGTTTGCTCAGCCTTTTCTCTTGATTGATCCGTTGGTTGGGTTCGATTCTCTGGGATCTTCTCTTTCAACTGTAGACCACTCCTGGTAGTGATTGCCTTGCACTGTTCATGGCTTAGTACCTTAGCAACCTCAGTATTGCTAGGTAGGCCTCCTTGTGGTCTAGTGTTTATACATTGAGCAAACTGCCCAACCTGAGTTTCTAAAGTTTTTATGGCCGCTTCTTGTTTTTAGCCTCATCTCAGTCCTATTCATGAAGGCGTCGGTCCTTTTAATGAAATTATTGTTTTCCGCCATGTATGACTCGGTTTTCATCATGAAGGCCTTTAGCGTGTTTTCCAATGAATTGACCAGTTGCTGCTGCATCTGCTGTTGCGGCATCGGTTGTTGGACTTGTTGCTGCGGCATTGGCTGCTGAAATCCCGGTGGTTGGGTGATTAGGTTTAAGGCATTATTTGGGTTACTCCAGGATAAGTTTGGATGCCTCTTCCATGAGTGGTTGTATGTGTTGGACATCACATTGTTACGGTTGTAGTTTCCAACATACATACCGGTTTCTTGATTCATGCAATCAACAGAATTGTGGTTACCTCCACATAAATCGCAACATAAATCAATTACCTTGACCTCACGGGTATTGTTTTGTAATTGTAGGTTTTGCACCATCTTGGTAAGAGAGGCCAATTGTGCAACCACTGAACTTGATGAATCTAATTCGTTTACCGTGGCTTGGCGTCTTACTCCTCCTCGCCTAGATGTGGGAAACTGGAAGTCATTCCTTGCGAGTTTATTCAAATTTTCAATAGCTTCCTCGGGTGCCTTGTCCAGGAGTGTGTCGTTTGCCGAGGCATCCAACATCATCCTTGTCGGGGCATTTGTGGCGTTGTAAAACATTGTCACTTGTGTCCATAAGGGAAATCCATGCAGCGGACACTTGTGCAATAGCTCTCTGTAGCGTTCCTATGCCTCGTACATTGGTTCGTCTTCAGCTTGTCGAAAAGAAGTAATTTCATTACGAATTCTATCATATAGATTAGTAGGATTAAAGCGAGTAATGAAATCACGGCAAAGTTCACTCCAGGATCTAATAGATCCCGCTGAAATGCTATTTAACTAAGCTTTCGCCCTATCTCTCAGTGAATAGGGGAATAGCTTTAATCGCAAGACTTCTTCACGGGCTCCTTGGATTTTGAAAGAGTTGCAGATTTCCATGAAAGATTTGAGATGCTGCCTTGCGTCTTCAGTTGCAGACCCACCAAATTGTCCAATTGTGTTTAACATATTGAACATAACAGGTTTAAGTTCAAAATGGGCTGCTTCAATCTCGGGTGTAACGACTCCTGGGTTTAGTCCATTTAAGTCCTCCTCCAAGAAATCTCTGACAGTCAGCTGCCGCGGCCCAGGTGGCGGCGGTAGACCTTCATTGCCGGCAGGTATGTTTTGTCCTACCTGAACCTCTGCCATGACTCCTCGGATTTGTCTCCTCAACCTTAACCTTGTTCTTTCAATCTGAGGATCTAACTCGTATAAGGGGTTGGTTGGATTGGCCCTGGTCATACACCAAGAAAAACAAAAGTAAAATAAAAATAAAAAGAAACAAGAAAATAAGAAAACAAAATTTAGTTGCCAGTCCCCGGCAACGGCGCCAAAAACTTGTCGTGTATCAAAAGTGCGCGTTTAGTGCAAGTGTACACATCGCAAGTAATAAGTGATAAGTATTTATCGAGTTATCGTCTCCTCAGGGACCGGTATACTTAATATGCTTTCTTTATCTTCTTGCTCTGTAGAAAAATAAAAAACACAAGTGAATGGGTGTGATTTATTAAACTAAGGTAATTAAATAAAATAAAAGAGTTGAAATATTAGAGAGAAAGATGGGCCAGGATCCAGTTGTATTGTACTGTGGACTTGATTGACTTGTCTTTATCCAATGCAATCGTATATCTCTGCCTCGGCAGCACTGCAGTTTACTGCCTGGGTAGCGATAACGTTGTCTGCCGCGGCAATTCCTTGCTCGTGGGCAGACCTTACCAAAGTTCGGCAAAGTGTCCTTGAATGAATCCGCTTATCCCTAAGTCAGAGTGTTGTTGATGACTAGTCCTTGATGATACCTCCCGGCGTGAACCAATTATACTCACCAACCAATCTCACACTTCTTTTAGCCGCTGAAACTCTTAACCTATCCCTAGGCCGAGTTAGTATTTCGCGATTGAAACACCGTACTTACCCCTTTCGTGAATCTAACTCTCCCGAGCTTAGATAAATGGATTACTCACAAACTTCCCTCCCGGGCTTGAATGCAAGAACAAGGAATAACAAAGGATAAGCAAACCTTGATAATTCTTATTGCATTGAATGAAAGATAAAGTACAATCTCCTCTCACAAATACTCCACAACCTTCACCTAAACCCTATGAAGGTTTTAGAACATGATGGAGAGGAAAGAAACAAGAGTAGAAGTCGGCTCTCCCTAGGTATTTTCCGCTCTCTCATACATTGGGTGGCTAGGTCTTTATATAGGCTAGACCTAGGGCAAACCTTTCCTAAGTAGAATACAACTTGGAGTAGGGAACAAGTCAAGTACATAATAATAATATATTTCCAAGTTTGAATTCGGCTAAGAGGGCTTTCCTGCGTGGTCTTCCTTTGGGCTTTTCCTTGTGCTAGCCAGCTCCGATTCATGGGCTTCAAGTCCAGACACGTTCCTTGGATTTTTGTCTTTCCATCGCCTATCACTTTGCTTCCTGTCTTCCTGCTATTGCCTCGGCATCAGGTCCTGCCTCGGCCTTGTCTCTGCCGCGGCAATGGTTTTCCTGCACAGATGTGAAAACGCAGTAAAACGTGCCTTTTTCTATAAATATTATCTATTTAAGTATAACTTCTAAATATATCACATTAAGCACTTGCATTGGTTCAAGTGGGTGAATATTTGGTGATAAATGCCGATAAAAGGAGTATAAAGTGAGTGTGTGTTGAGCACTTATCATTTTGCATGAAATCGAAACACATAGGAACATAATTATGCCTTTAGATAAGATAAAGAAAAAAATATATAACGATTTTCAGGGTCGTTTATCGAATCGAGCCTTCACGGGTTTGGTTCGGTATTCCCCGTGTGACCCATTAGAGCCGGTTCCGTCTAGGCCGGGCTAAGGGGGTTACATTTGGTGGTATCAGAACCAGGCGTAATGGTAGCGATGTATGCGTTTATCTTCGAAGAAAGAGACGGTTAAAATATATTCGAATTTCTAAGCAAATATTAATTTAATGATACTTTAAATCGAAAATTTTAAAATTAATTAAGCGGCAATTTTGAAAAGGTGACAAATTTTGGGCGATTTTAAACGCTAACATCGTTTTTAGTCGTAACCGACTTCCGAACCTAATTTATTTCGAATCTTTGGTTTTACGGTGTCTGGTTTACCAAAGTGATCGACGGTGACTCCAACTTTTTTGAATCTTTTTCCCATTGTTTTCCAATTATTTTTCAAATCCCTAGTTGTAAACTTTATTTTTTTTAATTTCCAATCTCTAACCCTAATTCAAAATTCCCTTTTTATAAATTAAAATCCCTAAATCCTAATTTTCGATTTCTTTTTTCAAATTCCTTTTCTAAATGACAATTCCAAATTCAAAACCTAATTTTAATTTTTTTCAAAATAACGACATTTTATTAAACACTATAAATTTTTAAAGGGTCGCTACATTAGTAAACAACCTCTAAATGACCTAAAAAATTTTAATGCAAATAGATTTACATATTTTCTAGATAGACTCAAAGAAAGACATTAAGAACATGTTCGACCAATTTTTCTTGATTATCAACGAACTTAAAGGTCTTAAAAATAATATTTCAGAAGAAAAACTCATTCAAAAGTTTGTCATTGCTGAAAGTTGAAAATTATAGACATTAGGAAAATAATTGTTTTTTATTTGTTTTTCTTTTTAATGAACCGGTGCGTTTTGGATGCAGATTGAGCTGAAGCAAAACACTGTTGTTTTGCCTCTAACGGTTATATTATATGCTCGAAGTTGTAGAGGAGAAACTTATCTTGCGAATGAAAACAAATTTTGTCTTCTCTCTCAATTCTGTTTTCTCTTCTCTCACTCTGATTTTCCTTCTTTCTTGCTTAATTTTTTGTTACTGGGATTAAGGTTGTTACAAAGGTATCAGAGCCTCTTCGATCCTCGGATTATCATGGTGGAGACGCGCAGCCAAAGTGCTTTGTTGGCCCAGAAAGTTCAGGCCAATACCACGATGAGTGCTGAGCTAGAAAGGATTCCTGAGTGGAAAGAAGAAACAAACCGGATACAAGCAGATGTTCAGAGGTTAGAAAGGAAGATTGATTCTCGATTTCAAGACATGCAAAATGCTATATTGGCCAATCTACAGAGGCTATTGGAGATTGGATTGGAAAAAAAATTGATACATCGGCCATGAGGGAGCAGCATGAGGGATTAGTGGGAATTCATCTTAGGGGTCAGGCTACCAGTAGCATGAATCCTATACAGGTTGAACCTTTGGCAATTGAATCTGGCCCAGGAGTTGAAGTACTAGAAGAGGTGGGTTAAGGAAAAAGAGAAAATGGTGGTGCAATCGACCAATCTATCTTATAAGTTGCTTTGCCCAAAGTTTGATGGTTCTGATTTTCTAGATTGGGTATTGAAATTAGAACAATATTTTAAAGCTGAAATGATTCCTGATGAAGCCAAAGTATGAGTGGTGATGCTACACTTGAAGGGGAAAGCTTTACATTGGCATCATTATTTAACCAAGAGTCTTGGATCGGTGAACCAAATGGAGTGGGGAGTATACCTCAAGCTGATGAGGGACAGATTTGCACCAGGAGGCTTGGAGGAACCATTTGTCGAACTGGTGAAACTGAAACAGGTGGAGTCAGTGGACAAATACTATGAGAACTTCATCCAACTGTTGAATCAGGTTCAACTTCCTAATGCTTATGCCTTGAGTATTTTCAATAATCATTTAAGATTAAAGATAAGTTAAATGGTTAAACTATTGCAACCTAAGAATTTGATGGAAGCCTTTCATTTAGCTAAACATGTAGAAGTAATGCATGGTCCTCCTGTTAAGAAAATGAATGTTTGGCCTCAGAAGACTAGTTTAGGGCCACCGTTAGTTGTTTGTGTTCCACCTAGGGGAGATAGTAGCTTTGTGAAAAATATCAATGGTGGGGTATGAATAGTGGAACTTCCTCTAATATGTCAACCCCTAACAGTTCAAGTCCCAGTGTGATCAAAGGGCCCAATCAGGTGGGACAAAAGGGGCCTGGGAAAGTGATTTCTCCTACTGAAATTGAAGAAAGGAGAAGAAAAGGCACGTTTTTTTGGTGTGCTGCAAAATACACACCAGGACAAAAGTGTGCTAAAATTCAAATATTCCAAATTGTAGTTGAAGGTGTGGAGGAAGAAGCCGAATCTGAAGTGTTCATGGATTGTGTGGAGCAAGTGGAAACTGAAGGACCATTAAAAGAGAACTCTTTATTGTCTCTTAATGCAATGTGGGAAGGGATTAATGTGGAGACCATAAAATTATCTGTGAGGATAGGAGGGTTAGTGTGTATGGCATTGGTAGACTCTGGAAGTTCACACAATTTCCTGAGTTTAACAGTGATTAAAAGATTGAGATTGAGGGTTGAGAAAAAGTCTCAGTTGAGGGTAGTAATTATAATAGGGACTGTTTAAGTACCATTGAGGTGTGTCGAGCTGTGAAATGGAAGGTGCAGGAGTTAGAATTTGAGGTTGATTTCTTAGTCTTACTTATGAAATGCTCTGAAATGGTATTAGGTGTACAATGGTTGTCAGACTTGGGCAATATCAAATAAAATTTTGCTGAGTTGAAAATAAAATTTGATCATAGGGAAGAAACGTGAAAGTGCAGGGAGTATAACCCAAGGCTTTAGCTATGATGTCAGCTAGAGAGTGTAATAGGAGTTTAAGAGGTCACTTGAGTCCTCTTATTGTTGGTTTATGGATGATCAATGCTCAAGTGAAA
The DNA here is from genome assembly GCA_035048815.1 of Abelmoschus esculentus. Taxonomy (NCBI): domain Eukaryota; kingdom Viridiplantae; phylum Streptophyta; class Magnoliopsida; order Malvales; family Malvaceae; genus Abelmoschus; species Abelmoschus esculentus. The sequence continues at coordinate 7,596,717 of JAUCBN010000044.1, forward strand.
GTTAAAGACATAGATGGGTTGCTGGAACAAAAGGTGCAGAAGCTGCTGCAACAATTTAATGTAGTATTTAGGGAACCTCAAGGCTTACCACCAGAAAGAAATCACACTCACAAAATTAAAGTGATTGATGAGGCTCTTGTTGTCAAGGTAAAGCCTTACAGATATCCTATTATGTAAAAGAATGAGATTGAAAAATTGGTAGGAGAATTATTAGCTTTTGGGGTGATTAGAGACAGTAATTGTTCCTTTGCTTCTCCTGTGGTTATGAAAAAGAAGAAGGATGGTTCTTGATATATGTGTGTGGATTATAGGAGGTTGAATTTGTTGACTATAAAGGATACTTTTCCCATGCCTATAATTGAGGAGTTGCGGGATGAACTAGGAGCAACACATTATTTCTCAAAATTGGATTTAGGGTTTGGGTACCATCAAATTTGAATGAGGGTGTCTGATATTGTCAAGACATCATTTAGGACCCATAAGGGTCACTTTGAGTTCTTGGTTATGCCATTTAGCTTAACCAATGCTCCAGCAACCTTTCGGAGCTTAATGAACAAGGTTTTTAAGAAACAATTGAGAAAATTTTTATTGGTTTTTTTGATGAAATTTTAGTATATTCAAGGACATGGGACCTGCATTTGGAGAACCTTGAGGTGGTTTTGAAGATACTAGAAGAAAACCAAGTCTTTGCCAATAAGTCAAAGTACAACTTTGGGGCCAAGCAAATTGATTATCTAGGTTATATCATTTCTGAAGGGAAGGTGGTTATGGATGAAGCCAAGGTGAAGAGTATTTCAAATTGGCCAAGTCCAACTAATACTAGTGAGGTAAGAGCTTTCCTAGGTCTGTCAGGTTATTACAGGAGATTCGTGAGGGGATATGGATTTTTGGCTAAACCCTTAACTGAATTGTTGAAGAAAAATTCTTTGAAATGGGAGGATGAAGAGGAAAAAGCTTTTTGAACTTTGAAGAAAGCTATTTGCTCTGCTTCTATTCTAGCCTTACCAGATTTTATCAAAGTCTTTGTGGTTGAAACAGATATTTCTAACCAAGGGGTGGGAGCTGTGCTAATACAACAAGGGAAACCAGTGGACTTCTTTAGTAAAGCTTTGGGAGTAAGGTATCAAAATCTTTCTGTTTATGAGAAGGAGATGATGGATGTCTTACTAGCTGTGAAGAAATGGTTAGTTTTTCTGGTTGGGAGGCATTTTGTGATCAAAAATGATAACCAAAGCTTGAAATTTCTGGCTGAAAATCAAGCTTTGACTTCATTTCAGCAGAAGTGGGTTGTTAAGATGATTGGAATGGATTTTGAGGTGCAATATCGAAAAGGAATCAACAACATTGTGGCATACATGTTGTCAAGGAATCCTAATAGAAGTTCTGAGGTCACTGACAGTTGCATGAGGATGGGAATCAGTCATGTGACAATAGACTTGATGGAAAGGATAAAGAAAACTTGGGATGAGGATGAAAGGTTGAGGAATATTATCAAAGAATTGATAGAAAGAAGTGGAAGAAATGCGAAATATCAGTGGGATGGTCATCTTTTGAGGAGGAGAGACAAACTGGTTGTGCGAGATAATGAGGATGTTAAAAAGAAATTGTTGCAGTTCTTTCATAGAAGTGTTGTTGGGGGACATTCTGGTGTGCATGTGACTAGCAACAGGGTGTCAGCTACATTTTATTGGAAGGGATTGCGAAGGGAATGAAGCAATTTGTGAGGGAATGCTTGGTTTGTGAAAGAAACAAAGGAGATCTACAGCATCCAAGGGGCCTACTGCAACCATTACCTATTCTAGCCCATATATGAATTTTAGTCAACATGAATTTTATTGAAGGGCTACCAAGTTCGAGGAGGAAAAATTGTATTCTTGTAGTGGTGGACAAGTTGACCAAGTATGATCATTTCATGTCTTTAGCTCACCCTTTCATAGCTAAAGATGTGGCACAGCAATTCTTGAAAAATATATTTAAACGGCATGGACTTCCCGAAAAAATTATATGTGACCGAGATAAAATTTTCATGAGTAATTTTTAGAGGAAACTCTTGAGCAAGCTAAGAGTTAAGGTTAAGGCTTTCACAACATACCATCCAGAGACTGATGGTCAAACCGAAAGGATTAACCAATGTCTTGAAACTTATTTGAGATATATGACAGGAGAGAATCCAAAAGAATGGGATGAGTGGCTTCACTTAGCAGAGAGGTGGTATAATTCATGCTTTCATTCAGCTATACAGATGTCTCCTCATGAAGCATTATATAGGGAAGCACCACCTTGCCATATTCCTTATGTTCTAGGGGATTCGAAAGTTGCAGCAGTGGACAGGAGCCTTCAACATCGTGAAGCAGTTTTAAAAATGATTAAGTTTCATTTACGAAGGGCTAGGTACATAATGAAGATTCAAGCCGACAGGAAGAGGACTAATTGTGAGTACTAGGTTGGGGATTTTGTGTTCTTGAGGCTTCAACCCTACAGAAAACAAACTGTAGCAGGGAGGATCAACCAGAAATTAGCTCCAAAATGGTTTGATCCATTTCAGATTTTGGAGAGGGTGGGGTAAGTTGCATATAAGTTGAAATTGCCTGAGAATTCCAAAGTACATCATACCTTCCATGTTTCACAACTTAAGAAGAGGGTAGGGAATGGAGTGGTTCAAGAAGAATTTCCAGTGATAGATCCTACAGGATGTATCAGTAAGGAACCCCTAAGAATTGTGGACAAGAGGATTGGGAAGAGAGGTTTTCGAGCAGTTACTGAAGTGCTGGTGGAATGAACCAATGCTTATCCTGAAGATGCAATGTGGGAGATTTTACATCAATTGCAATAAAGGTTTCCAACTTTCAATCCTTGAGGTCAAGGATTTGCTTGAGGAGTGAGTGTTGTCATGGATGAAAGTTGAAATTTATAGCCGTTGAAAAAATAATTATTTTTCTTATTTGTTTTTACTTTTAATGAACCGGTGCGTTTTAGATGCAGGTTGAGTTGGAGCAAAACATTGTCGTTTTGTTTTTAACGGTTACATTATATGTTGGCAGCTATAAAGGAGAAACTTATCTTGTGAATAAAAACGAATTTTGTCTTCTCTCTCAATTTTGTTTTCTCTCTTCTCTCACTTTGATTTTTCTTCTTTCTTGCTTAATTTTCTGTTGTTGGGATAAGGGTTGCTACAAAGTTGATCTTAACAAATCATAGAATTTGAAGAAATTGATCTTAACATTATTTCTCTTCAATCTTTCATAAATCAAGAAGTATCAAGTGAGAAAAAAAAGTGAAGATGAATAGATAGTTCATATCTTTATGGAATTTATTTAGTTCATGAAAGAAGACATGAATAAATCTTTAAAGAATGAATTGAAAAAGAAGATTATGTATCTTCATAAGTGTTCAAATTGTAAAAAGACAAGGTACACTATATACGATTGCCTTCACTATAACAAAAGGGGATCATCATCAAAGAAAATATTTGTGACAACATAGAGTGATAAAGACTCCACCGATGAAGATGAGGTAATCCACTTATACTTTATCGCCCTCAGTGAGGGAAAGATAACTTCTAACTCATTTCATTCTAATTTTTATACTTTTAATGAGTTACAAGAATCCTATGATAAATTGGTTTTTGAATTTAAGGGTTCATTTTTTAAAATAAAAAGTTGATTTCAAAGTTAAAATTAGAATATGATTTTATCTTAAAATCCAATTTGAAATGCGAAGAAAAATGAAGAATTTTGAACTTAAAGTTTTTTATTTATAAAATTTGCTTTAAAAGATTAATAAAGATCATCAAATTGAAGTGAATGATCTTACAAAGAAAAAATTATTTTCAAAGAACTTAATAAGAAAAAATGATTTAGAAAAATCATACTTTTATTTAAGAAAATCTAGTGACCCTAGATTATTTAATGGAATTTTTTTAAATATTTGGATTTCAAAAGGACTAATTACTTCAATTAAAAGTGATACAATTAAAAAATAGATTCCTAAGGGGATTAAACTTTATGTTACTCATACTTATGGATCCAAAGTAATTTGGATACCAAAATATTTGTGATTGTCTTAATTAGGTGTGAATGAGTAATTGACAAATAAAGTTGAAGAACCATAAAAGTTCTATGCACACAAAAATGACACTCGAAGAACGAAAGTTTCACATCCTCCTTATAGCTCAAGTGGTAAAAAAATAATTGAATATATTATGTTTTTATTTAATTTATTTATTTTAATTTACCTAAGTTAATCATGAATTTGTTGAACTATTCATTTTTATGCTTGAGTAAGGGAGAGCCAAATTTTTTTAATATTGAAAAAAAATATTTTGTTAATTTTTTCTCTATATTGTTATTAAACTTAAAAGTTTTTAAAACATTGGTTTTAACCATTTTTTATATAATAAAAAGGTAGAATATTTTAAAAAATTCAATTTTCCATTGAAACCGAGAGCTTTAATATTTTAAAAAAAATATTCTCTTTTTCAAAATTTATTTAACTAAAGAATAGAATCACAAAAATAATTTTTCAACTTGTTTTATTATATCAAAAAAATATATTATTGAGATACTTATTTTGATATAATAATTAAAAAAATATTTTTAGATTAAATTAAGAATATTGTAAAATTAATTTTAAGTCCAAACAATTTGAGAAATATGTTGAAATAAATTTAGAACATTTTTAGTCAAAAACGTAATCTTTTTAGGTTCATAATATAAAAGCTAATCCCTTATTATACTCAGGCTTTGTTATCGATACCATCAAGCCAATATCAACATCACTTTGTTTGATATTGATACCTCTTGCATTCCAATTTTTCTAGAATCAATTTATTGATGTATCGATACTCCTTGGATAATATTGATACCAGCCTCCTAGATATAGACACCCATAGACTAGTATCGATACCAACTACTTAGGTATCGATACCGTAGACCAGTACCGATATCAAGCTTCTAAGTATCGATATGCTTATGTTTTTTTCAAATGGCTCTTTTCATATTAGGCTGATATTGATATCCATTCACAAGTACTAATATCGGTAGCTGTAGAAGTGTAAATTCGGTTGGAAATTGATCCCCAATGGCTCCAAATCATCCCAACAGTCATCAATTGTTAGAAAATCATTTTAGAAGATAAAATGACCCTTCAAGAACCTAGAACAACGAGTGATCATCAAGCCAACATTTATTATGATAGAAAGAGTCTTAGAGCTTTATTCTTGTAATTTTTGTATGGACAACATTTGTGAGTTTTATTTTTATTATATGTTTAAGTGTATTAGAATTTGGGCGAGTTAGAGTGAAAACACATACCTTATAGACCTTATAGAGAGGATTTCTTGTTTTATTTTGTTTTTCTTTTGTAAAAGGCTTTTCGCTTGGTCTTGGAGCATAGGTCAAGTGTTTGTAACGGTTATCCCTCGAACCGGTAATAAGGTAAAAATTTATAATGAATTTGAAAGTCCTTAGTGAGAAAGTTAAGGTGGTGAATGTAGAGTTTGGTTATAAAGTCAAAACACTTTAAATTATCGTGTTCGTTATTTTATCTTTTATCTACCACTTAGGGATCAAAACGGTTGAAACATCGAGCCTAATAAAAGGTGTATTAGTACCTATTTTGCTCATTGGAATTTGCTGAGTTTATTGTCCAAAAAAGGTTTTGTGCGTACAAGAGTCATATCGGTACAGGTAACGTATTTTTAAAAGTTTATGATTCCAATGATTGATAAGTTAAGGGTCAAAATTTTATTACAAAAGATTTATGAAATCTAAGCTAACGTATCGATACGTTGGAAAGTATACCAGAACGGTAAATAAAATATTGATTTTAGATAAAAAAAAGATATATCGGTACAGTGAAGACCTTATTGAAACTTTTTCTTTCGTTTTGTAAAAGCACAATTACAATGGCCAAAATTGGTATTGATACGGTAAAGCCCGTATCGGTACACCTGGACCAATTTTAATTAATTTAAGTTTTAAAATACTTAGAAAAAAAATTGAGTTCAAATTTTTTACTTAAAAAATTAAAATTTGAATCCTTGTCGTTTGTAAATTTTTTTGAGTACTTAAATTTATTTAATTTTGTAATTTAATCCTCCAAAAATATTATTATATCAAATTAATTTTGGTTTTACAGGTTTCTTCGGCTAAATTTTTAAAATACTTTTTTTTATCATTGTTGTTATATTTTCCTTCCTATGTATTCCACATGTTTGGGATTGGTGATAATTTGGTTTAAATAATGTTGAGCATGGCAATCTGATATTGATACTTGATGCTAACCTTAAACTAAACACAAAATTGCACATGGTAAATTAATTAAAATACAATGTGATAAGAAAATATAATACGAACATGATGAGTATATGAATAATTTGTTTAGATTGCTTGTGCTAAAATTTGTTGACAATTTGGTTCAAACAATGTTGATCATTGCTGTCCGACAATCCCAGTTTGACCATGTCATCACGGCAAAGTTGGTGTTCTTTATGCCCTTATTCTCAAGCCATTTATCATGCCTAAGAAGAGCCTCACTCAGAGTAAGGCCTATATCTACCTAGTACATGTAAATTTGGATTTAGGATAGGCTATCTAGTCTTCCAATCTTGGTAAAGTCAAGAGGAATTTAGAACTAACCTCTATTTGCTGGATGCCAGTCAGATCCTTGCAGAAAATATGAAGCACGGGGACGCCTAGATAAGGCTGTCCCCCCTACTCGATACGTACCCGAGACGGAATAACGTGATGACAGTTAAGGAATATTTCAAGAATGACACAATTTTATTGAGTATGGCCAAACTTTAACATGGACAATCAACGCTTATTGGGGACATCTTTGAAAACTTCCCAAAATAAATTTAATTAAAAAATAAAATTTTTATTTTCTTTAAATCGAACTAAATTAAAGTTCAAAATCAATTAAAGCTTAAAAAAAATAAAGTTTGAGTTATGGAATTAAAATTCGAATGACTCGAAATTTTAATAATTGATTTATCAATTTTCATATTCGAGTTAAGTCTGTTAACTCTGCATGATATTATATATATCACATAAAAAAATATGAAAAATATATATGTATCTCGTATATACAAATAGAAAACCATTAAAATTGGAACAAATATGTGCACCGTTTAACCCTAAGTATATATAATTAAATTTGTATAAAAACTCAAAAACTCGACTCAAATTTTATAAATTTAATTCAAAAATATTTTAAATAATATTTAAATCATAAAATATGACTTAAAAAATTATTTTAAATTTTTGTTTAATTTAATCATTTAATTTTAATCATTTATTAATCTAATCATTAAAAAATAATTTAAAAATCATTATAAATAAATTTAAATTACTACAATCTTTGCGGCTGGGGGTTTCCTTCTTGTCGCAGGTAGCCTCAAAGTATGACAAAGTACTGAAAATCTTGGAACTGAAATTCATATATATATGGGTATTCTTGAGTGACCGTATAATATGCGGATAGTGAAATCGGTTATCCACGAGAATTGGTAAAACTGGCTCCCAAAAGCATTTTGGTGGGTTTGGCTGCAACTTATGAGAGTCGGGATAGAAGGTCGGCCAAGAGCCAGACTCATGCTGAAGGGTAAGTTTGTGATAAAATTCGTTTGGAAGCTGTATATTCAAAGAGCAAAATGGCTATACAACATCCCCACCTGGGTGATTTATTTTGATGGTAAAAATTCGTTTGAAAGCTCCATAAATTTAAATGATTTTATCAATCCATTAATAAAATTAATGATCAAATCTTTATTAAAAAAATAAAAATAATTATTTTAATAATTAATCCAAAATTTTAACCTAAACTTGAACTCATCGCCAATTCTGAAATTTTAAAACCCAATCTACTTTGCCTGAAACTCAACTTTATATTAAAAGCAAGGAAAATTCTAAAAAGTATAAACTCTAAACTTGAAATACAAAATTAGTTTAAGATTTAGATATAGGGGTTATGGTTATTTTAGGGTTTAGATTTAGTGTTTAGGGTTTAGTATTTTTAGGTTTTTTGATTTTAAGTTTTGGATTTAGGTTTTTGAGATTTTATATTTTAGGGTTTAGAGTTTAATGTTTAGTGATTTAGGTTTTGGATTTTGGTTTTAAGGTTTAGAGTTTAAGATTTTTTATTTTTTAAAAATAATTTCAATTAGTATTTTATTAATTATTTAAAAAATAAAATAATATATAGAAAGTAATTTAATAAAAAATTTATTTTAAATAATTTATAATTATGAGTCCTTTAATCTTTTAATCTTTATTAATTAGTTTAATAGTGTTCAGCGGTGCTCATCATTAACAATGTTCAGCGGTGTTCGACGCCCATTATAGAATTTTCCTAATATATTTTGGTTAAAAAACACGACATGATAATATATTTTGGTTAAAAGCACGATATGATAATATATTTTGGTTTAAAAATACGACATGATAATATTTGGTAATAAAAGTGAGGAAAAACATCAAGCAGAGGCCTAATCCTTTAATGTTTTTCCAATGTCAATCACAAATCGGTATTTAACATCAGCTTTGAGAAGGCGTTCCATGGCGGTGTTCACATACTCCATTGCTATAACTTCAATGTCTGGTTTTACGTTATGTTTGGCTGCGAAATCAATCATCTCTTGAGTCTCCTTTATACCCCCAACCATGCTTCCTCCCACAAGTTTCCTCCCTGCACCCAAATTATGACTCCGATTTATGAGATCTATGAAGAATTGCAGATCCCATATATCACTCTATACAGACATGTTAACAACGTATTCTTACCTTGGAGCAAAGGAAAAACAGGTAACTCAAGTGGTTTTTCCGGTAAGCCAACAAGAACAAGTTTCCCGTGAGACTTCAACAGCCCAAGCAATGGCAGCACAGGGTGCTGAGCCGATACTGTGTCGATGATTCCATCCAATGTTCCATTGGCACCCTATACAACAAATACTGGATTTAGAACAACTATATATGTTTTGTCATAAATCATTGAAAATAATTATAATATAAACCTGAAGCTGATCTTGGTCTCGGCTGACCAGAAACGAATCTGCACCGAGATTCTCCAAAGCTTCCTTCTTTTTATTAGGAGAGGTGCTAATCACTGTCACTTTGGCTCCCATTGCCTTGGCGAATTTCACTGCAACATGACCAAGTCCACCCAGTCCAACCACTCCAATATGCAAACCAGGCTTATCCAGTCCATAATATCTCAATGGACTGTACACTGAAATCCCAGCGCACAGCAATGGAGCTGCCGCATCGAAAGGCAGGTTATCAGGTATGCGGATGATAAAATGTTCATCAACAACCATGGTGTCGGAGTAGCCTCCATATGTCATAGTTTCGTCATAGTATTTGGCACCATAGGTAAGTAACGTTTGGGGGCAGTAGTTCTCCAGATCGTCTTTGCAGCTATCGCAGGAACGGCATGATCCGACCAGGTACCCAACTCCAACTCTGTCCCCCACTTTGAAGTTTTGGACCTTACTTCCCACCTCGGTCACTTCGCCAACAACCTCATGCCTGCATCCAAGAAGAAGAATAGTTCAAATCTGATCTATATGAAGATCAGAAAATGAATGGCCAAAACATCAAACAGATGAAGAGCATACCCGGGGACAAGAGGGTAAACGGAAGAACCCCATTCATTCTTGACCATATGAAGATCCGAATGGCATATCCCACAATAAAGCACCTTGAAAGCTACATCCTTTTCTCCTGTTGCCCTGTATGTGCAAATATACATCATTTTTTTTATCAAACAAACAAGGAAAAACCTTAAAAGAAGATCAAACATGGGAACCAATTCAATAATGGATTAATGATAAAACTAAAACCTTCTGGAAAACTTGAAGGGAGATAAAACACCGGAACTGTCTCTAGCTGCCCATCCAAAAGCCTTGTAAGGGTGTTCTTCTTCGGGCAATCTTGTCATTTTCGTGCGCTTAAATGTTCCAACTCTTTCCAAGTTTCAAAGCAAAGCAAATGAGCGTTCAGAACTAATACGTGTTCTTGTGGTTGATGGTTAAAATGAGGAAGTATTATTTATAGCCAAAGGCTTTGCTGACGTATTGGGTGAGCAAAACAAGAATCTGGGATCTTCGGAACAACCAGACCCGAATCATTTTCAGGACCAGAAATTATTTATCAATAAATGAAAATTAAAAGTCGACCGGAATTTAGATTTATCTTTTACATTCATATTTTGGAACAAATTAAATTTTATATATAATGTTTTTAAAATGTGTAAATTAAATATTTTTTTATTGTCCTCTCTATTTCTTAAAGTTTTGTTTTGATTAAATTGGACTGATCTACATTTTGAGTAGATTTTTCAACAAAACTATTTTTATACATAAAATCTTAAATTTTAGACATATTTAACTGATATTAAATTATTATTTTTTAATGAATTATATGATACTGTATTATAAAAAATCTTTATCTTTTAAAAGCTACTCAAAAGCTCTTAATGAACTGCATGTTGATAAATTATACATTTTCAGTAAACTATATGATACTCTATTTAAAAACAGTTATCTTTTAAAAGCTTTTAGTGGAATATTAGCATGTGATACTCTATTACAAAATCGTTCTATTAAAAGTATTTAGTGGAATATTAGCATGCGATTGGCTACCGATATATCAATCTATATAGTAATATGATTAAAGGTAAACTATATAAATGATTATCGAATAATGTAAAAATATTTATTTTAATCATCGAATTATAAAACTTATCAATGATCTAGTTTTATCATCGTTGTTAAAATTTTAAAAGAAGGACGATAAAATAATGATAAATCAGATAACAAAAATTTATAAAATTATATATTTATATCAATTTAATCATGATTTTAATTTAATTAAATAAAATTAATCACTTAATCAAATAATGACACGTACGCCAACCCAATAAAAAGAAAATTGCGAAAGGTTGAAATGCAACATGTAAAACTAAACCTAAGACCAATTGGGTGTTATCCCACACCCTCACCACTGTACCAACCTACTCTTGGTAGTATAAGGTGTATCATTTTATATACATATCTTAAAATACAGTAAATGTTGGGGAAAATGATTGAAAGGCAAATTAAACCTAAATTATTTAGGATGCATAAAATAACACAAAACACCAAATTAAATCAAATAATTCAATTTAAAATAAAAGAAATTTGATATAAAATATTCAATTTAAAGGAAAGAATTTTGATTTAAAATATTTAATATTTTAATAAATATAATTTAAAATATTCAATTTTAAAAAAGAAATTTAAATATTTTAATTCAAATATTATGATTTAAATTTATATAAAAATATCAATTTTATATCAAAATTATATGAAATTTCAATTTAATCTACAATATAATTCATTAATTTTTATTTAAATTTATTTTTTTGTAAATCCCTTGTATTCTCATAGACATAGCACTATTTTATGTTTATATATAACAAATCATATCATACAAATAAAAACAATCTATTCGAAAAATAAGTTTTATAAAAATTATAAATCTCAATTTCCCCTCGTGGTATACAGTCTTGTTCAGCTAGCAGAACAGAAATAAAAAGTTTAACTTCCACTGTTTATACGACAAGGTTATTGAAACAATGTTTAATTAATAAAATAATAACATAGGATTGGATATCAAGATATTAATATGATTAAATTATAAATTATATAAGAAATTAAATAGGGTGGTTTGTTTAAAGATATTATTATTATTATTATGGACATAATACTATTTTATGTTTATATATCATATTATAAAATTCATATATAAAATTATAAAAACAATATCTAATTAAATAGAGAATTATGTATAGATTTAATCCATAAAAAAAAACATGTGTGAAAAGTTAAAAGCCCCAATTTCCACGGTAGGTTAACCGTTAACCGACAAATAAGAAAAAGTGAATTTCAAATGTTTAGTCGAAAAGGTTGGTGGTATTCAAACAATTATTAACTCTAATATTTTTTTATTAAATAAAGATTATTATATTATTAAAATAAATATTTAAATTTAAAATTTAAAATTATCTAATATTAATTATTTTATTAATAAGTCTGAAAATTCGTGCAGCATTCTTGTTTAGGGTGTATAATGTTGGTATTTAAGTTTTCGGATACCTAAAGTATTAGTACTCAAAATTTTGGTATTAGATCTTTTGACTCGTTTCTCAACCCATTTTAATTGAATATCCGTCATTAGGATATTCTTGAAATTCAGGAAACAAGTACCTACTATTTATTTATTTTTAAATAATTTATTTTATTAATAAAAAATTCACAATTAATAAAATTTTAAATTATATAATATAAAATCAAAATGACATAGATATTAAGAGATTAAATTTCATTATAAAAATAACCCTGTTAAACTTGAATCCTATTAAACTCGAAAACAATCATTGTTTTTTCATTTACAAATACTTTAAAACCAATAAATTTAGGTGTACAAACAAGGTCTATCACTAGTTGACAATACCTATTTTTAATATAAATTAGAATTATATAATCTAAAACCAAATAATGAAGATACCAAGAAGGATTACATTCATTATAAAAACAATCATGTTACATAACATAAATCTTTTTTCTTGTGTTCCAGTGGTAGAGTTTAAGATTCAAAGTATTAAACTCAAACAATTTTAGAATATAAATTTTATAATTCTTACAAATTATAAATATAATTGCGTTGTTTGATTTGAAAATATATTAAATATAAAATTATTTTATTTTAATAATATTATATTTAAAATATAAAAAATTAAAAACAGAGAATCGGATCATCGAATCACTTGATACTTGATAATAAGTATTTGAAAAAAAAAATATTTTAATAGATTGTATACTCAACTGAGTATAAAATTAAATAAATACTAAATATTTATACTTAAATAATTAAATTAAATTAGAATTAAAATCAAATAAATCGGGTTTAATATTTTTAAACGCACATAGCTACCGCTAGAGATACTAACCACGTTATCGCACAATCATAATTCATTTGGTTTAAAGTCAAAATCTCGGTAGCTCATGAAAGAAAATTTTCCTTTCTTCCATGTTTTAAATATTTTGTATGCAAATTTTAATAAAAAAAAATTAATATCAACAATATATTTGAATCGAAAAAATATGTTAAAAATATTATAATTTATTTTTTACTCTTAAAAAATATTAGTTGATTATGGATCATATATCTCGGGATAAAATCAGTGTTTTAGTTTAATGGGTAGAAATAAGTTTCTAAACGTACGAAACAACTTATGATTATTTCATAACATTTTAATTTTGATTTGAAAAATTCTATTTATAATTTAAATCCTATCTAAAGAGAGTGAAAAAAGAAATCTAAAGGAGAAAATAGATCATTTAGTGGATTTAAAACTCTAATTTAAAAAAATGAAAGTACAAAGATGAAAATTTAAACAACTAAATATATTTTATCCGTAGATTTTTTTTTTAAATTTGTTAGTTAATAAATGTTAAAATAATTGGGGGTTTAGGGTGACGACTCCAAATATACAGGTTATTGAACAGGTCATTCAATAAAAGAATTAAATCGATTATGATCTTGAATTAAAATATTAAATTAATTATTTTTAAAAAAATTAATTAATTAATTAATTAAAGAGACCGAATCAAATTAAGTTTTTTTGAACAATTTTGATTATAAAAATTTAATAACTGTTTTTAAAAAAATTGGTACAGTATGTGTAGTGAGTTGTGTCACATTGTTTTTACATGATATTTAAAGAAATATATTTTATTTAAAAAATTATTTAAAGTTTTAAAAATTTTAAAAAATATGAAATTTATTAAAAAAATATAGCTGCAACATGATAAAACTTTAGTATATTATGTGTCAACAATATTTAAAGAAAAACTATCGAGATTATATGAATAAAATTGTCCAAAATGTCTAATTAATTTAATTTTTTAGTTCAATAACTTAATTGAGTGAAAAGAATTTAAGATTTTATTTTATTTTTAAACAATAAAATACTTAAATCATCGATCAATTTTGTTTTACGACTGATTACCAAACTTTGAAAATAATAATTTACTCATTACGTTGACCTATTTTAATCAATAAATGATATGAATTATTTTATTATTATTTTTATCTTGAGATATATTTTTATTAATATTAAATGTTAATTGTGATTTTAAAAAATAAATAAAACTTAAACACGTGAAACACGCAAATCTCCAAATTAGATCAAATCCATCATCTTTAATAAAAGAACCATAAAGATAATTTTTATCATTAACGTTTATAATTTTTATCATTTTGGTCCTTTTTTTTTTTTGATAAATTTAGGTCTTGACCTATACTTTTTTAACAAGTATCTCATTTTTTAATTACCATAATAACTGAACCGTTAAAAATTTAATAATGATGAGATGTTATATATATGTGATAATATATTTTAAATGACATAGAATCTAACCTATTAAATATATACATATATATAGAATATAATTTTATTCAAATATAAAATATAAAACAATTAAAATTTAAATAAAATATTAAAAATTTATTAATTTCAAAACAAAAATTTACTAAATATTCTCGACTCTAACTAAACTAAAAGATATTTATAAAACCCTAAACATCCAATTTAGATTAAACACTAAAATACCTAAATCCTAAACTAAAATAATAAAAATTCAATTGATTGCTATCAAAATCCTTTATTTTTTATTCACCGGTAACAAACTCCACAAAGCCCTTCCTTTTCAGATTATATTCATACTTTTTTAGATAAAACTTTGATTTTACTATAGTCAGGGTTGAGAATGTTTAATAGCCAATTGTTTTAAATTTAATTAATTTTTAATGAATAAAAAATAATTTTTAATATTTCGTTTGAATTTTAATTTTTTTATATTTTTATGTTAGAATAAAAATATATTTTGTGTGTATGTATTTGATATATTAGATGTTAAGTCATTTAAAATATATTATCACATATATATGACATGTCATCATTATTAAATTTTTAACGGTTGAGTTATCATGATAGTTAAAAAATGAGATATTTTTAAAAAAAAAAAATCATAAGTCAAAGGCTAAATTTATCCTAAAAAAAGAATGAGGGCTAATATGATAAAAATTA
Source organism: Abelmoschus esculentus (assembly GCA_035048815.1). Taxonomy (NCBI): domain Eukaryota; kingdom Viridiplantae; phylum Streptophyta; class Magnoliopsida; order Malvales; family Malvaceae; genus Abelmoschus; species Abelmoschus esculentus. Next base: position 7,611,849 of record JAUCBN010000044.1, read on the forward strand.
TAAACGGTAAAAATTATCTTTATGCCTAAAAAACCAAATCCCAAGTTTCTTTGACCAATCAACTGTTGATCGTGCCAAACCCTGGCCACAAACTAAGTCGTCTCTATTCCCCAATTCTTCTTTCATTGCATCATCACCATCGAAACTTTTTTGGTTAACCTAATATTATTTTCATTGGAGTTGAGGCCTACAACAACTCGATTATACTATATAGGGTCAGTTTAGCATTTGTTTTGAAAAGTACATGGAAAAAATTTTATTAAAAAATTCCTTTTAGAAGTAATTTTGGATTTTTGAATTTAAGATTTTATTGGGAAATCGAGTTATTTCCTACTAGCTTCAAATCTGAGTTAAAATATCAAGATTGAAACCACCAAAATTTGTACAGCAGACGAAACCATCAAACTATTGAATATTGTAATCCAATGAAAATCCCAATATTAAACAACCAAAATAAATAATTGAGAGAATAAAAAATTTACGAGGTTCGACAAAATGTCTACTCCTCGGGCACCACCACCGAATGATAACTTCATTATTATCAAAATAGTACAAACAAATAAAATTCTTAAGAATTCCTAAATACAATAGACGGGAGAAGAAAGAACTAAATGGAAGAGATAATTGAGATTTTTTGGATGATTTTAAAGTGTTATGATTGACCCTATTTATAGGTAAACTATAGGGACCAACCTATAAATAACCTAGATTTTAGGGATTAAAAATCAATTTCCCCATAACTTATAAATAACCTAGCATATGTCAAGTAGCGTTCGATTCATACGCTCTGTCGCTCCCATTTTGTCGTGGTGTATGTTTAAAAGTGAAGTGTTGAACAATACCATACTATTGGCAAACGTCAAAGAGCGGATCACTTCTATATTTCTCTCCATTGTTCGTCCTAAATCGTTTAATCTTCTTTTCAGTCTGGTTCTCGATCATATTTTAAGCTTCTTTTCAGTCTTCTCGTTTAATCTTCTTTTTAGGAAAACTTGAGCACTTCATCTTTAAGCTTCATTGTATACACCTAAACTCTTTTGAAAAAGTCATCAACAAAAGTTTTAAAATAGTGTTTCCCTCACAACGATGCTATTTTGGTAGGACCATATGCATCTGAGTAAACATAATTCAAAATACCTTTCGTATTATCGATAATAATGCTGAATTTCACCCTCTCCTGCTTTTCCAGAACACAATGCTCACAGAAGTTTAATTTGCAAGCATTTGCACCTTTAAATAATCCTTGCTTTGCTAGAATTTGCAAAGATTTCTCACCAACGTGTCCCAACCGCATATGCCTTAACATGGTTGAATCCAATCTGTCTCTCTTGAAAGTTACTGCTCATGCTCCGATAATTGTACTACCTTGATAGTAATACAAGTTATTTTTTCTGATACCCTTCATTAGCACCAATTCACCATATGTGAATTTTAAAATCCTATCTCTCATAGTAACGACTAAGCCTTTAGATTCTAAGGCTCCCAACGAGTTGAGATTCTTTTTTAAATTGGGCACATATTGAACCTCAGTCAAAACTCAAGTTAATCTTTCTTGATTCTTTAATCGAATTGAACCTATCCCAATAGTTTTATAAGCGTTGTTATTGCCCATATAAGCAACTCATCCATTTAGTTCTACTAAATCAGAGAACCACTCCCAGTTAGGGAACATATGATAGGTACAACCCAAATCTAATATCTACTCATCTGAATGGAAAATTAATGATAAAGCAACTAGTGATATTTTAGAGTCACTAGTATCATGCTCTGGACAATCTTTCTTCCAATGGCCTTTCTCATGACATAAGGCACATCCATCTTTTTTAATTTTGGATTTTGACTTTGATCTCCCACTTCACTTTGATTTTTGGCTTTTAAAACAACCTCCTGTCACCATGGCCTCTCTTGCATTATTGTTATTCTCTATCTTGGTTTTCTTTCTAAGCTTGTAATTATACAAAGAAACAATTACATCTTTAAAGGATACCTTTTCCTTTTCATGGAGTAATGTTGTTTCATGGTGCTCAAAATCATGTGAAAGTGATGACAAAAATATTAAAGCTAAATCTTCATCTTTGAAAGTTTTATCCATGCTAAATAAGTCAGACATTAACTCATTAAAGGCAATGATGTATTTATTCTGGTTGATAATCAAATCCAAACATTCTTTTTTTTTTTCCACGTAGAGATGATTCTAAGAGATCTTATTTAGGAGATTCCTCTAATTCTTTCCACATCTTGCTTGTATAAGTCTTATTCTTATAGACATACATCTTTTCTTAATGTGAAGGTGAGGTCATCGAGGGTAAAGAAAAGGGTTATGATTTTGGGTCTAATTTTAAGTTTGATTTGAAATTTTCAATTATATTTAGAAATTTTTTGATAAGTGTTTGTTTTATTTATCCAAGAAACATGATCAAAACCTGTAGCAATGTTAACAAGAGAGCAAAGGATTCCACCACCTTAGGGAATTCCCCAAGCAGTACAAATTTCTCTATTTACATTTTCTATATGTATGCATTTACTTTGTATCTTTGTACTCACTATCTTCCTAATACAATCAATTAAAGTTTTATACTACTTATGATTGTCTCGAAAATGTCTATTATTCCTGTCCTCCCAAACATAGTAGACATATGAGTTCCAAGCAATTTTAAGGATGAAAACAAGTAGAGATTTTCCTTTAAGTCGATTACTAAGCCAATGTAGCTCTCCTTCCCAATCCAATATCTCTCTACGCAACCCACATAATGCAAGGATATTATTTCAAATCATCCTTGATTATTGACACGCTGCAAAAGTATGATCTCAGGATTCTTGTTCACCATCACAAAGAACACACAAATTGTCTTATCCCCCATTTACCACTCCCATACGTTGCAACCTATCCATGGTAGGTAACCGATCTAAAATAGTCATCCACATCCTTTATTGCATGCTTTAAGATATGATATCCAAACCATACAAGTCTGTGTCAAACCACCTAAGGCCTAAGATCCCTAAGTGCTAACCATGTCTGTCTCATTTGTGCATTTCTTGAAAATAACATGACAACAAAATAGGCCGAAGCTTGAGGAGCATTTTGATACACCAACTGAAATAAGGCCTACTTTTCACAGATCATAGGTCCTTGCCCTTTAAGACATACGTTCGAGTCCAAGCTACCCATAATGATCCTTCGTTATAGAGGATTTTCTTCAGTAGCTGTATGAAACATGCTGTATTCCAAGTTGTGAAATCTTTTATGCCTAGTCGTCCCTCATTGTTAGGCAAACATATGTCTCTCCAGCTAACTTTAGCACCACAAGAAGCTACGTCTGTCCCCTTCCAAAAGAAATGCATGCAAAGTCTTTCGATAGTTTTGATTACCCTCTTTGGTAGGAGAACATGTTTACACCGGTAGTTAACCATACTGAAAATGACACTTTTAACAAGTTGCAGTCGACCACAAAACTAAGGTGCCTATTATACCATTGACCAAGTCTAGCTTTCACCCCCTCGATCAATCGAAGACAATCTTTATCAGTCAAATGTCTAGTAACCAATTGGATCCCCAAGCATCTCACTGGTAAGTGCCCAAGTTGTAACCCTGTAACTATGCTCATGTGTGTTTGTTTCTCGATAAAGACCCCTACAGTAAAGAATTCTGATTTTGCAGCATTCAATTTTAGGCCATAAATAGTGTAAAACTTTTCTAAAACACATTGAACCCCAATTAGAGAATCTAGGTTGCCCTTGCAGAATATTAAGAGATCATTCGCAAAACAAAGGTGAGTAAGTTTTACCTTTTTACATTTCGGATGAAACTGAAAAATATTATTTGCAGTAGCCAGATCAAGTAAATGAGATAAAACATTCATTTCCAGCACAAAAAGATAGGGAGAAAGGGGATCACCTTGTCTAACCTTTCTTTTCCCCTTGAAGTAACCAACTAGGCTACCGTCTAAGCTTATTTAAAATTTACTGCTTATGTAACAAACTTTTATCCAATCTCTAAAGGTTTCAGACATACTTATAGTTTCCAGAACATTATTCAGAAAATTCCAGTTCAAAGAATCAAAGGCTTTTTGAAAATTAACCTTCAAAGCACATCTTGGAGAGATTGATTTCCTACCATAACCCTTAATTAGCTCTTGGGCAAGGAGCGTGTTGTTAACAATACTCCTACCCTTTATAAAAGCAGACTGGTTAGGATTAATTAGATCAGGAAGAACAACATTCAATCTGCCAATCTAGATTTTAGTTATTATCTTGTATATAACAGAGCAACAAGAGATGGGTTAAAAATTCTTTGCATGACAGGCATTTAAAACTTTAGGCACTAAAATAATTGCAGTGACATTTAGAACAAGAAGAAGAGTACTAGTTTTAAAAAAATATCTCATTGTTGCAGTAAAATCAGACCCAACAATACTCCATGCTTTCTTGAAGAACCAAGAAGTAAAGCCATCAGGCCCAGGAGCCTTATCTTTACCTTGTGTAAAAATAGCAATTTTAATTTCTTCATCAGTGATATCCTTTATCTTTTTTAGTTGAGCCTCTCTAGGTATAGAAGATTTTAAAAGACCCCTAAAATTCTCAACACTACACCCATTCACTTCATCATCAATTGTACCAATTTTTTTGGTAAAAAAATATTGATAAGTTCATTTGCCATACTTTCAAAGTTCTCTAAACGATTACTACTATCATCTTGAAGAAAATAGATTGTGTTTTCTTTTACAACAACTGTCGTATGAAAAAATTTTGTGCTTTGATCCCCTTCATTGAGCCATTTAAGTTTTGCCTTCTGTTGATAAAATAAGGACTCAACTTTCTCTAATTCTACCGGTTCAATTTGAGCCTTTTTCAGCTAGAATAACATCCCTGTGAATAGCTAAAGAGAGATTTGAAATCTGCAAAGCTTCTACTTGTTTCTTCTTTTGTGCAACCTTTTGTGATATATCAAAGTAACAAATCTAGTTGAGCTTTCTAAGACAAGGATTCAAACGCTTAAGCTTAGAAAATAAAACCTACATAGGATTGCTAACAACTGGGATACACCAAGACTCATCAACAATTTTCTCAAAAATAAGATGTTCAGTCCAGAAGTTGAAAAATTTAAATGGTTTTGGCTTATGAACATGAGGGATTGCATTCATGCATACAATAGTTTGGCTATGATTAGAAACACCAGGAGCCTGAAATTTGACACAAGAATGCTGTACTAAAAGATGCTACAATGAATTTGTCACAACCCTATCTAGTTTCCTTGCTAGAAATTATCAATTTTCTTATTTTTCCAAGTGAAAAAAGTGTTGGTATAAGGGTGATCCTCTAATCCTACCTCGCTAAGACAATTCTAAAAGTCTTTCACGTTAGTAGAGAAATGGGGACCAATACTTTTATAGTCAGAACTCTCAGTATCACAAAGGGTTATGTTGAAATCTCTTCTTACACTCCAAAGTTGCTCTCCCACAAGAGAAGTTACAGAAGCAAGTTGTTGCCATAGTCCTCTACACTGGATATTATCATTAATCCCATAAACTACGAAATATAGATCGTTTTTCCCTCAAGTATGCCTTTGATAGTGACCATTTGATTTCCCTGATGAAGCAAAGTAAAGTTGTGTCTCTTCATACATCAAATCCATATCTTTCCTAGGTCAATACATGCATAGTTATGAAAGCTTGTCCACTCATCAGAAAAATGAACAAAAATACCATTAAAATTTCTTTCACTAACTCTAGTTTCCAGTAAGCAAAGCACATCTACATGTATCTTCTCCATACGTTCAAGAACCTTTTGTTACTTTTGGGTTTGATTAAACCCTCTAATATAGGCAATAGTCATTGGAAATTAGATGAAACCCCCTCTGTTCCCTTAGGCTTAACTTTATCTGCTTTTTTTGTCTTTATCCTGTAACAATGTTGCAACCCCCAAAGAAGAAAATCTCTGCCTCTGAGGCTTTTGTAACCCCTAAACCCGAGTTAGAAGAAATAGGTCGAATCTAGGAAGTCACGTTTGAAAACTTTTCCCTCAAGTAATAAATTTTAGGTTTAAAATTAAATTAATTACAAAAATACCATAATTATTTATAAAACAAAAATATTAAATTATTTTCTGATTTTTTTGTAAAACACATTAAAATTCGATAATACATGAGAAAACAAAATCCAAAATATAATGTCCCAAAGTCCGATTTCATACGTATTCCAAATCATAAAATAAAAATAATCTGAAAAACTAAAATAAATTTCATATTGATAATAAAGTCGAATAAAATACGAGATGCTTCATGTACCAAGTTAATTAACGAGTTTGAATATCTGAAAGAAAAACTATAGGGGAATGAGCTATGAAACTCAGTATGTCTCTAAGGTGCAACATATCAAAATAAATAAATAAATAAAAATAATATTCTTCCTGTAAATAGTTTATCAAATATCAAATATCAAACAAATACGGGTCATGATGCGTGTAATTATGTCATGCGCAATGCACAAATCCCAGCTACATCATCACCAAAATCCGAAAGTGGTTTTAAGGCTTCAGAAATGGAAGGCTGCCACAACTTCCTCCGTACATAAATACCACGCCATGCACACATGATAATGCATCATGATTTAAAAATCCAAAAATAATTCCAACATGATCTGATATAAAAATATTCGAAATTGTAATATATCCGAAATTATCTTTTGCACAAGATACTAAAATCAAAAAACTGTATAATCTAAATATCCAAAAGTTTCTAATTTTTTTCTCAAATCATAATGACATGTATGTGTCACGGTCCGCGAGTTCAACGAGCCCAACGGTGGGGTTGCTACAGTCCAATCCACCCAAGCCTATCTCACAAAGGTTTTGGGTCTGTCAAGCCCACTAGAATAGCCCACTTAAGTTATGTGAATATAGGAGATTCTTTCCTTGTATAGTCGGGAATATTCTTAGAATGATGTCTTTGTGGTTGGTGGGAGTTAATCCTAGCCATCGATGTAATTTAATTGTAACCGTTGGATGTGATGGGGGCCAAGTATAAATATAGGCTCACCCCTCCTCATTTTGTCACTTCATCATTGAGAAATACAAAGCATTTCACTCATAAGCTAGCTCTCTTATTTGCCTTTCTTCGCTTGTTTGCTTTCCGCGAGTTACAAAGCTTTGAGGGCTTTGTGTAGAGGCTGACTTAGGCGAGTTGAGTCCTAAGGCCGCACGGTTTTGCTAGAAATGTTCTAGACCCGTGACAAGTGGTATCAGAGCGAGGCTGTTCGGAAGAAATGGCACCACAGAGCACTAGCGATGTCCCAGCTACTGATCGTGAGACTCGGGCGACTGCTGCTGCTGGAAAGAAGAGGGAAAGTTCGAGGGATATCATCTCAGCGATGGAGAAGAGGGTTAACAGGCTTGAAGAATCCATGACAGAAGTCAAGGAGGCTCAAGAAGCTGCGGAATCATACCATGAGCAGTTTGATTCCATGGAAGAGAACGTTCCCAAAACGATGCAGAAGCTGCTAGATGAGACTTTTGCAAAGTTGAATGAGAGGGACGATTCTCTTGAAGCTACTGTAGTGGCTATGAAAAAAGAGATGGATAAGCTCAAGAGTGAGCTGCGCATCTACAAGACGGCTATGCAAAGTGGTGTGCTAAGAGAGGTAGCAGCACCAAAGCCAAAGATTGATGTTCCGAAGCCAAATGAGTTCAATGGGACAAGGATTGTCTAGGACGTGGAGAACTTCATATGGGGCTTGGAGCAGTATTTCCGATTGATGGAAATTAAGGATGATACTACCAAGGTACACACGGCATCTGTTTACTTGGTTGGTGATGCTCTTTTATGGTGGCGACACAGGTGTGCTGAGAAAAATACCATTGAGACATGGAAGGAATTCGGTGATGAATTCAAATAGCAGTTCTATCCAAAGAATGCTATCGAAGACGCCCGCAAGAAGATGCATAACTTAAAGCACGATGGGTCAATCCTTGACTATGTCAAAAAGTTCAAGGAAATCAAACTTCTACTCAAGAACATGGATGAAGACGAGGGGTACTACGCCTTCAAGAATGGGTTGCAACGATGGGCACAAATGGATTTGAATCGAATGGGGGCTACGGATCTTTCCAAAGCCATTAGTTCAGCGGAATCCATTGCGCAATTTGAGAAACCCGATTCTTCCAAACCTTCCAAACCTAAGCCAAAGTTCAACGGTAATGGTGGGGGAGAGAAGGAAAAATCTGGCAAAACATATAGGAGATTTCGAAGACCATCAAACACTTTGAAGGACGTAAAAAGCCTAGGGGTGAAGAAGAATGAGGGACCCATTGTGTGTTTCCATTGCCAGGGACCTCACATGGTAAAAGATTGTCCCCAGAAGGCAAGGCTCCAATCCATTCAGGGAGATGTGGAGACCGAAAATGTGGCGGTCAAGCTCAACTCAATTATGAGCTCCGTTCAAGTCAAGAGGGGCCATAAACATAAGGGACTGATGTTTGTAGACATCATCGTTGCAGGGAAGAAGTTGAGTGCACTAGTGGATACGGGTGCTTCTGAATTATTCATGTCTGATGAAGCTGCCAAGAAACTTGACCTTCATGTGGAGAAGGCAAGTGGGATGATAAAGACTGTCAACTCCAAGGAGAGACCGATTGTGGGAATTGCCAAGGGAGTCAAGCTTGAACTCGGAAGCTGGTATGGTAAAGAAAACATCAAGGTAATTCCACTTGATGACTTTGACTTCGTCATTGGCTTAGACTTCCTTGACCGGATCAATGCGTTGCTTGCTCCATTTGCCGACTGTATCTGTATACTGGATCCGGATCAAAAATACCTTGTTCCCACAAGTCGAGAGACTGGAGTGGAGGGCAAGATGCTTTCGGCCATCCAGTTTTCCAAGGGTGTCGTGCGCAAAGAGACTACAACATACTTGGCTTCCTTGAAAAGTGATGGGTCTTTGATGCCGACAGAAGTTCCAGCGGAAGTGGAACAAATATTGGAAGAATTCGCGGACACGGTGCCTTCTGAGTTGCCGAAGCAATTACCCCCGAAAAGAGAAGTGGATCACAGGATTGAGTTGATCCCTAATGCGGAGCCTCCAGCAAGGGCTCCATACCGAATGGCTCCACCGGAGTTGGAGGAGCTGAGAAGACAACTCAAGGAGCTGTTGGATGCCGGGTACATTAGACCCTCCAAAGCCCCTTATGGTGAACCTGTTTTGTTCCAGAAGAAGCATGATGGCTCTCTTCGGATGTGCATCGACTACAGAGCATTGAACAAGCTCACGGTGAAAAACAAGTATCCGATTCCCCTCATAGCGGACTTGTTTGATCAATTTGGGAATGCGAGGTGGTTCACCAAGTTGGATCTCATATCGGGATATTACCAGGTTAGAATAGCCGAAGGTGATGAGCCAAAGACCGCATGTGTGACCCGGTATGGCTCGTATGAGTTTCTTGTGATGCCTTTTGGGCTCACTAATGCTCCAGCGACGTTCTGCACTCCCATGAACAAGGTATTACATCCATTCTTGGATCGCTTTGTTGTTGTTTACCTTGATGATATTGTGGTGTATAGTGAGAGTTTGGAGGAGCATATAGAACACTTGACGAAGGTGTTCAAGGTACTTCGAGAGAATGAGCTATTTGTCAAGAGGGAGAAGTGCTCATTCGCCCAAAAGGAAGTGCCGTTCTTAGGCCACATCACAGGAGGTGGCGTGATCCGTATGGATAGAGACAAAATTCGGGCAATTGTAGAATGGAAGCCGCCAACCAAGGTGACGGAGTTGAGATCATTCCTTGGATTGGCCAACTACTACAGACATTTCGTCAAAGGCTATTCAAAGATCGCCTCACCCTTGACCGATTTGCTGAAAAAGGACAAGACGTGGGACTGGACTAAGGAGTGTCAAAAGGCCTTTGAGAAATTGAAGGAAGCCATGGTGAGTGAGCCTGTGTTAGCACTGTCGAACCATGCCAAACCTTTCGAAGTCCATACTGATGCATCCGATGTAGCCATTGGGGGAGTCCTTATGCAAGAAGGACATCCGGTAGCTTTTGAGAGTCGGAAGCTTAATGATGCGGAGAGGCGATACACTGTCCAAGAGAAAGAGATGATCGCGGTTGTTCACTGTTTGCGGATTTGGAGACACTACTTGTTGGGTTCGAGATTTCCGGTATTCACTGATAACGTTGCCAACAGTTATTTTCTAACCCAAAAGAAACTGTCTCCCAAACAGGCAAGGTGGCAAATGTTCTTGGCGGAATTCGACTTTGACATGGAGTACAAGCCGGGAAAGGCCAACTGTGTGGCCGATGCACTAAGTCGAAGGTGCAACATAGAGTTCATCAGCAGACCCGAGGGACCACTGTTATCACGCATCAAGGAGGGCTTAGTTCATGATCCAACAGCCCAGTCCTTGATCAATCATGCCAAGGAGGGCAAGTCTAGACGGTTCTGGCTCGAGAACGATCTCTTGTACACCAAGGGACGACGCCTTTATGTCCCGCAATACATGAAGTTGCGGAAAGAGATCATGCGGGAATGTCACGATTCCAAGTGGGCTGGCCATCCAGGAATGCACCGTACGATGGCGTTGTTAGCGGAGCGGTACTATTGGCCACACATGGACAACGACGTGGAGGTCTATGTGAAGACTTGTCTTACTTGCCAACAGGACAAGATCGAATCCAAGAAACCAGCGGGATTGTTGCAGCCACTACCAATCCCAGAGCGTCCATAGGAGAGTATTTCTATGGACTTTATAGTCGGTTTGCCGAGTACTGACGGATTTGCCAGTATTATCGTGGTTGTTGACATGTTTTCGAAGTATGGCACCTTCATTCCTACCAGCAAGGAGTGCCCAGCTGAGGAAGCAGCTCGACTTTTCCTCAAGCATGTCGTGAAGTATTGGGGGTGCCAAGAACGATCGTGAATGACCGAGATCCTCGCTTCATGGGCAAGTTTTGGACCGAGTTGTTCAAGCTGATGGGGAAAGACTTGAACATGTCCACGAGTGTTCATCCACAAACCGATGGGCAAACCGAACGAGTGAATGCGTTATTGGAGATTTATCTCCGGCACTATACAAGTGCGACTCAGCGTGACTAGCCGAAGTTGCTTGATGTGGCCCAATTTTCCTACAACTTGCAGCGGACGGAGGCCACAAACCAAAGTCCTTTTGAGATCGTCAACGGACAACAGCCACTCACTCCCAACGCTGTTGTGCTCGGATACGAGGGGCCTAATCCAGCAGCTTACCACACTGCCAAGGCGTGGCAAGAGCATCTTGATTTAGCCCGAGCTTGTTTGCACAAGGCGGGAAAGCGGACAAAGAAGTGGGCTGATCGAAGGCGCAGGGACGAAGAGTTTCAAGTTGGAGACCAAGTCCTTTCCAAGCTACACTTGGTATTGAGGAAACCAGGAGTGCACAAGGGGCTTGTGCGACGGTACGAGGAACCATTCAAGATCGTAAAGCGAGTAGGTGCTGTGGCCTACAAACTGGAGTTACCGCCAAAACTCAAGGTACATCCTGTTTTCCATGTGAGTATGCTCAAACCATTCCATGCGGATACTGACGATCCGGATCGAGGCAAGTCACATAGAGCACCGATAGGAGTGAAGGTCTCCTATGAGATGGAGGTTCGAGAAATCCTTGCAGATAAGATTGTCCGACGGAAGAATCATCGACCAAGGCAGGAGTATTTTATCCAATGGAAGGGACTTCCCGACAGCGAAGGGAGTTGGGAACTAGCCGAGGACCTTTGGCAATTCCAAGACAAGATTGCCGAATTCCACTCTCAGGACGCAACGAGGGCGTTACTGAATTCAGTGGGGGAGAATGTCACGGTCCGCGAGTTCAACGAGCCCAACGGTGGGGTTGCTACAGTTCAATCCGCCCAAGCCTATCTCACAAAGGTTTTGGGTCTGTCAAGCCCACTAGAATAGCCCACTTAAGTTATGTGAATATAGGAGATTCTTTCCTTGTATAGTCGGGAATATTTTAGAATGATGCCTTTGTGGTTGGTGGGAGTTAATCCTAGCCATCAATGTAATTTAATTGTAACCGTTGGATGTGATGGGGGCCAAGTATAAATATAGGCTCACCCCTCCTCATTTTGTCACTTCATCATTGAGAAATACAAAGCATTTCACTCATAAGCTAGCTCTCTCTCTTATTTGCCTTTCTTCGCTTGTTTGCTTTCCGCGAGTTACAAAGCTTTGAGGGCTTTGTGTAGAGGCTGACTTAGGCGAGTTGAGTCCTAAGGCCGCACGGTTTTGCTAGAAAGGTTTTAGACCCGTGACATATGCATGATAACACAAGTGCATAATCAAAGTTACAGTATCGAAATCAGATATGCTATCAACCACAAATATTCTCAAAACAAAATGTCAAGCATGTCACAAATATATATATATTTAATTTCAAAAGAAACACATATAACACCAAATAAGAGAACACACCTCAAGAAAGCACAGCTCAACGTCAAAGATGACGTTTTTCTCAATTTGAATTATCAATAGCTCTAACGGGGTTGGATCGTGTATCTCGTGGAGGATTTCTAGAATGTTCTGAGCAGGCGGCGGAGGCAATGGTACAATTTCGTCCTCCAAATCAACGTCGTTTGAAAATAATAAAGATTTTTAAATATTTTTTATCTGAATATTCTCAAAATTATAAAATAAAATATCTAAACTATCTACAATTCGCCATTGTAACAATTCAAAAAAATCGGCATAAGTTAATTTTAATTTAAAATCACGGATTTAAATTATAACACTCGATCAAATAAACCAAAGGAAAAGGTGCACCCAAAGGGTGTCACACAGGATCAACCCCCCAAAGTCCCTGTTCACGCCAAACATGAAAATGAATATGTGATTCATATATTTCAAAAAAAAATGAATATGTGATTCATAATATTTAAAAAAAAAAAATGAATGTGATTCATGAATTAAAAAAAAAAATTGTGATTCATGATTTTTTTGTTTTTTGAAATCACAATTAAAAATCGTTCTTACTATGGTACACCGTACACGTGGGTTTAACACCCAGAAACCAATTCAAATATTTTTTTATAAGGTCTGTTTCAAACCAAACAAAAGAACTCACCGTAAAACTTTCAAGTAGGTTAACCACAAATTCGATCTTCAATTTATTATTTTAAATTTCCAGCAACAAATGTAGGTACTAATAATCCTTTATTCCATAAATCAAAATTACACAGTGTTGTGCCATCGAAAAAAATAACCACCCAAAACAAATTACTAACTTTATACTAAAGCTTGATCAGAACAAAGAGAACGTAAAAGATGATTAATTCGAAAAAAGGTATAAAAACAAAGTCTATGTTGAATCGATATGTTTAAAGGTGAAACAAAGAGGGAGAGGAGCATCGACTGTTTTGAAAAAAATAATGAAACTGAATCTGTTGTAAAAAGATTAAAAATACCCAATTTAAGGAGCAAATTACAATGTTTAACCTTGTAGTTTCTTAGGTTTTACGAATTGACCATTAAATTTTATATGTTCAAAAAGTTCACTAAAATTAATTTATACCCTTAATCAAATTAGGTTTGAAATAAAATTCTCAAAAAAAATTAGGGTTTCGAATTAAGGATTTCAACAATTAGGGATTTTTAAATTGAGAATAAATTAGGGGTGTTACAATTCCCCGTCCCTTAAATGAAATTTCTTCCTTGAAATTTTTTAGACTTAACGACATATTTTCAATAGCATATATGTATAGAGAGAAACTTAAAAAAAACATTTAAGTTCATGTAATAATTGAGAACAAAGAGTTCTGAAAGATGCTTTGATTTTAAAATTCATAGGAATAAGTGTTGGAAAATAGTGAGCAAATGACCATCTTTGAAGCATATTTTGAAAGAGTAAAGATGAGAATTCGAATAAGGAATTATTGATTCCTATTCTACTCCGCGAAATCTTTACAACGGTAACTCATATGCTTAAAATTGTTGAGTAGTGAATGAGAAATTGATGCTCAAAGTAATAAGGTTGAAATAAAGTAAGGAATGAGAAACCCCGTTATCCCATATTGATGGGATAAATGAAGTGAGAAGTGTTTAGATACACTTACTCACATAACTGTCATTGAATGACTTAACTCTTGGGTTGGGTTGCACGACGTGGGCGATGTAAATATCCGGACTGGTTTGGCCTTTTTGGGACCTGCAGATATTTTACCCGTTGTGCACATTTTTTCCTTAATTTATTTTTTGAAAATATCCAGAAAAAGACCTTAATTCGGAATTAAATTTGAATTAATTAACAGTTGACTGCTCTGGATAATTAGAGATGTAATTGCAAATTATGGTATTTAATTTGAATTAATTACCGGATAATTAACCATTAACCCGGATTTTTCGGATCTTAATTCGGGAAATTCAGCTCACTGTTGCCCTAATTTCTACTATAAATATGAGATTGATTTCTCAGTTTTAAACACAACATCTAAAACACTCATCATTTCTCAAAACTTTTTCTCTCATGTTTTTTTCTTCTGATGACTGGCGAAGGCAAGAACAGTTCGGGAACTCAGCAAATGTATTATTGTTGGAGTTCCTCTTGTTGTTGTATCTTGGGAGACAGACTACCAATAAACTCAGCACCATCGGAGTGGCAGAAAATCTGTCTTAAGGAAAATGCAATTGGGCAGGCCTCAACACGATTCTGATTTATCATTTCCAAAATAGGTTTGATCTAAAATTTTATCTATTTTATTTCATATCTTTTGGGTTTTTATTTCTGTTCGTTAAATAATAATATTATTTTATTTTATTATTATTTTTATTCTTGGATTAACCACCTATTATCCAACAATAAGTATAGTCAAGATCTTTTGCTTGATAACTAAAGTTTGAGTCCTTGATCAGAACTTGATTTAAGACCTATAAAGGTTACTAAAAAACATGATTAAAAGATTCACATGGTTCTAAAACATCACTTTTGATGTTGCAAGGAAAATAACTTAAAGAAAATTCTATACCAAGAGTAGTAATTACTTACTAATAATAATTGAATCATTCAAATTTTGAATCTATAAGAAACATACTTAAGTCTAAAACTCATGTAAGGTGACGCAGTAATCTATCAACAAATGGTAATAACCTACAACAAGATTTAGTAATGGAGTCACAGATTTAAAATACATCAAAAATGATGAAGCAAAAATTGAACAAAATCGTTGTAGGTTTTCAGAAAATTCTCAGTTATTTAAAAATATTTCAAATGTATGTAAAAAACGAAAATATTTTAAAAAATAATTATTGTGACCCCTACAGTCCACGTGTTGAACTTAGCTCTGATACCCATAAATATAATCCCTAAACTCGACTTAGAAGAAATAGGTCGAATCTAGGAAGTCACGTTTGGAAACTTTTCCCTCAAGTAATAAATTATAGGTTTAAAATTAAATTAATTAAAAAAATACCATAATTATTTATAAAAAAATATTAAATTATTTTCTGATTTTTGTATAAAACACATTAAAATTCGAAAATGCATAAGAAAACAAAATCCAAAATACAATGTCACAAAGTCCGATTTCATACGTATTCCAAATCATAAAATAAAAATAATTTGAAACCCTAAAATAAAGTTCATACTAAAAATAATGCTTGAATAAAGTACAAGATGCTCCATGTTCCAAGTCGCTTAAAGAGTCTGAATATCTGAAAGAAAAACTATAAGGGAATGAGTTATGAAACTCAGTGTGTCTCCAAGGTGAAACATATCAAAATAAATAAATAAATAAATAAGTAAAATAATATCCTTCTTGTAAATAGTTTATCAAATATTAAATATCAAACAAATGCGGGTCATGATGCGTGTAATTATGTCATGTGCAATGCACAAATCTCAACTATATCGTCACCCGTTCGAATGGAGGAGTTCCCGAGAAACCTCACCTACATCGTCACCAAAATCCGAAAGTGGTCTTAGGGCTTCCGAAACGAAAGGCTGGCACAACTTCCTCCGTACACAAATACCACGCCATGCACACATGATATTACATCATGATTTGAAAATCCAAAAATAATTCCGACATGATCCAATATCAAAATGTTCAAAATTATAATATATCCGAAATTATATTTTCCTCAAGATACTAAAATCACAAAAAGTGCATAATTTGAATATCCGAAAGTTTCTAAATCTCAAATCATAATGGCATGCATGCATGGTAACATAAGTACATAATCAAAGTTACAGTACCGAAATCAAATATGTTATCAACCATAAATATTCTCAAAACAAAATATCAAGCATGTTAAATATATATATATATATATATATATATAATTTCAACAAAAACACATATACCACCAAATAAGAGAACACACCTCAAGAAAGCACAACTCAACGTCAACGGTGATGTTTTTCCGATTCGAATTATCACTAGCTCTAATAGGGTTGGATCGTGAATCTCGTAGAGTGTTCTGAGCAGGCGGTGGAGGCGATGGTACGATTTCGTCCTCCGAATCAACGTCGTCTAAAAATAATAAAGATTTTCGAATATATTTTTATCTGAATATTCTCAAAATTATAAAATAAAATATCTAAACTATCTATAATTCGTCATTGTAACAATTAAAAAAAAAACTGTATAAATTAATTTTAATTTAAAATCACAGATATAAAGTATAACACTCGATCAAATAAACTATGACACAATTAAAAATCCCTATTCACGCTCACACAGGATCAACCCCCCAAAGTCCCTATTCACGCTGGCATGAATCTGGGATTCATGATTTCTTTTGTTTTCTTTAAATCACAATTAAAAGTCGTTCTTACTATGACACACCGTACACGTGGGTTTAACACCCAGAAACCAATTCAAATATTTTTTTTAATGAGTTCGGTTTCGAACCAAACAAAAGACATCATCGTAAAACTTTCAGGTGGTGACAAATTCGATATTCAATTTATTATTTTAAATTTCCAGCAACACATGTAGGTATTAATAATCCTTTATTTCATAAATCAAAACCACACACTGTTGTGCCATTGAAAAAAAATAACATCACCCCAAAATAAATTACTAACCTTATATCGAAACTTGATCAGAACTAAAGAGAACGTGAAAGATGATTAACTCGAAAAAGGGTATAAAGACAGAATCTATATTGAATCGACATGTTTAAAGGTGAAAGAAAGAGGGAGAGGAGCAGCATCTGCTTTGAAAAAAAAAATAATGAAATTGAATCTGCTGTAAAAAGGTTAAAAATACCTAATTTAAGGAGCAAATTACAATGTTTAACCTTATAGTTTCTTAGGTTTTACGAATTGACCATTAAATTTTACATGTTCAAAAAGATCAATAAAATTATTTTATACCCTTAATCAAAATAAGGTTTGAAATAAAATTTTCAAAAAAAAAAAGGTTTTCAAATTAAGAATTTCAATAATTAGAGGTTTTTAAATTAAGAATAAATTTGGGATGTTAAAGCTCCTCATTAGCATTCAAGGCACCAGCTTATTTTTAGAACCAACTAGAGTAGTCATATTTCCCTTTTTACTTTTAGCTTTTTTTGTCTTCTCTGTACTTGGCAAGGGAGGAAATTCTTCCTCTAAATCTTCACAAGTGACCGTAACCCCTGCGGTCTCTTCGATCTGTTTAGAAGCATTATCAGGGGCCTTATCAATAACATCAACTAACAGAATAAACTCTAGCTCAGCATTAGCATCAACAAGAGTAGCATGATCAACCTGAACTGAGTTTTTCATAGAATACTCATTTATTATCACAGTAGTACTGGTTTCCTTGTTAGTATCACGCTTAGCAAGATTCAGAACATCTTTAACTTTCCACCCTTGACCCTTAAATCCATTTATGTGCATAGGTTCTTGTATTATTGGGCAGGCATATTTTGAATGTCCAAATTTTTTACACCGTGAAAAACAAGATGACATCCAAGGAATTTTCACCTTTACAGACACAAGAGAATTATCCAGTAGTTTTACCGGTATAGTACGTGAAATCTTCTTCCCAGCCTCAACCTCAATGCAAACCTTTGTAAATTCTAACATTTTCCTGTTTGCAATTACAGTATCCATATACAATGAAATACCTATAGCACTAGCAATGTAGCTCAAACTTTTTCGGAAAAACAATTCCAATGGAATATTGTATAATTGGACCCATATCGGCATGCAAGTGAGATCAAAATCCAAATGCTTAAGGTTTGATTAACATTTTCGCAACACAAGAGCTTTATGATGAATATGTTAAGCACCATTTTCAAGCACCCAATCTCTAGCAGTAGCATTCAAAAAAGAAAACACATAAAGATTTGATCCAGCAAAACTAACCCATTCTACCGTTGATTTCCCTCAAAGTCATTCAACAATCTTCTTCAAGGCAAGAAAATTTGGAGCGGGACCAATAAATTGGCCAACCAGAGAAAAATTTTAATCAGAAATTCCTTTCGAAAAAAGGTCAGAGGGCGGAGCAATAGTAATGGAATCCTCAATAGTATTCGGCGGAAAAAACTCTACAGATTACTCATCAGTTTCCCAAAAAGATACTTTTTTCAATCAACCGTAGCCATGAATCAAGCAAGAAACAGAAAAATTCAAATATAAAAAATATCGAGAAAAAAAAAAGAAAGCGCAAGAAGAGAAACCAGATTCAACAGTAAAGGGAATTTTTTGAAATAGTTAGACCCACTAACGTACGCCTAAAGAGAAAACCCTCATTTTAGACACACTAAAGTGTGACAATTTTTCATTCTTTTTCTTGTTTTATTTAGAAATTAATATTAATAAAATGTCATGTTATAATAAAAATAATAAAAAAATCTATATTATCAGAGAGTGACTAAAATATATTAATGTATAAAGTTCAGTGACTAAATTGGTTGTTTTTAAAATTTAATGACCAAAATAAATCGTAGGACAAAGTTGAGTAATAATTTTGGTATTTTACATTTTTTTAAATATTTAATGACTTATTACACCTTAAGATAAAAATAATATGATTATATTTTTTTAGTTTGTTAATACAAAATTTGGTATTAAAATTATTTTATTTGTTTTCTAGGTAAAACATGGACAAATATCATCTGCTCATTTTCTATACCTTTCTTATACACAAAACTAAAAGTTAAAACATACACTCTAACCTTAATTTCTAAATTTTAAACTTTTAATCTTAAAAACAAACCTTAAATTCTAACCATCATTTCAATCATAAATTCAAAACCCTATTTTTTTAGTATATGACATAAATAAGGACATTAAAAAGGATAAAAAAATTTCTCGGAAAACATATAATTTATAGTAGAAGTTATAGACTTAAGAGATATTTTCCCTCTAAGTTTGACCCCAAAAATTAATTCAACCCTTCCTCAAAAAATGCACCCAAATAAGTCCTCCAATTCGCCTAATCTACTCTACCGCTATCGGTGAAACCTCGATGTGTTAGTCGTCTCTTGCTTCTCGCCGGTTCGCAAATAACGACAATTAACCCTCTTAACATCCAAACTCAATATCAAAACATCTTAGAACCTTACCCAGACCTAACTTAAGAATTTCAATACTTGAACATCCTCAAAACTCATCCGAAAATATTCTCATATCATTTTATCATCAACCAACATACAATCCCGTAAACAACTCAAATATCTCTATTAAACACTTTAAAAATTTAGAGATCTTGATTGATCCGAGGTTCTAACAATTTAAACATATTACCAATAATATTTAACATCATTTTAATTATCAAAACCAAATCATAATCCCTCAAAATAGATCCAAAACAAGAATGTAAAAAAAACTCATTTTTAACCCTTAATTAAGTCAAGATTTATGAAAAGAATCATTAATTCAACTTTGAAATCATTTATAAAAGGTCAAATATTTGAGAGCTTCAATAAAGGACCATTAAAATTACAGGAGGAATGGATTCATCTTTAATTGAGATTTTCCCTCTTAATTGGATACTATTTTTTCAAGTGAAAAACATACGAAAACATCAAGGTTTCAATGATAGATCATCAAGGAATCTTTAAGGATTAAAAAGAGTAAAAGAATCTTAAAAATACCAAAAAAAAATGATAAAAATCAATGTTTGATTGTTGAAAAAGTGAAGAGAATTTGAGAGAATTTTAGAAATTATGTAAATTGTGTTTGATAGATATTTTTAACAAATGATTCATTAAACCTTAATTAGTTAATTAAAAATATCTTTAAAAATAATAAATTAAGATTCAAAGAGTCAACCATTAGCTTTTGGAAGAATAACACCTTAAATATTTTAAGATTTTACCTTTTACAAAAAATTATCTAACTAAAAAGTTTTTTTTTATAGTTTGGTCACTAAATCCAAAATGTCTTTTTTTTTTCAAAGCTCAATTTTAAAAATTGTTTTCAACAAACTCATTTATATATATTTCTCATATTTTATCTTATCCAAAAATATTCTTCCTAATTTTAAATTCTAAATCAATTCGAACCATTAAATTAATTCTTAGTCTATATGATCCATTAGCTACGAACAATTGTTTGTGTTTCTCAAGCTTCAAAGATTTTAGCTGAAATATTTTGATAACCATATTGATTCGTAACTTAGCAAGTCCAGTTTTAATCATTTCACTTGTTTAATTCACCGTATTGTGAAGGTGAAGGTCGTCTAGGGTCGAGGGTAAAGAGGAGGATTATGATTTGGGGTATAAGTTTGAGTTTGAGTTTGATTTAAAATTTTTATTTTTAATTTTAAAATTTATTTGACATTTAGTATTAATAAAAATATATATCATAATAAAAGATAATAATTTCTTACTCCTTTAAGCAAAAAATATGGTTATATATTTTAGTATCTCATTACGAAAATTTGGTATTAAAATTTTTGTATTAATTTGTTTGACGAAGCGCGAAAAATATCATATTCCCATCTTTTATACCCCTTTCTATACACTTAATTAAAATATTAAAATATACACTCTAACCTTAATTTTAAAATCAATAACCCTTAAACTTAAAAATAAATCCTAAATTATATCCATAACTTCGATCATAAACTCAAAACCTTATTATTTTAATATAGGACAAAGTTCCGATATTAAAAAGGATAGAGATTTGTGCTCGGAAAGCATATAATTTACAATAAAGTTATAGGCTAAAAAGATATTTTTATCCATGAGTTTGACAAAAAAAAAATTAATTCAACCTTCGAAAAACGCATCCAATTAAATCATCAAATTCATAAATTGTATCAAATTAAATCTTTGACCGATGTCGACCATTACAGTGTTGACATGGAGTTAACAATGCTAACATAACAATCCATGATGCTAACGTGTTAGTCAACGATGCTGACATGGTAGTACATGTGTGATGATGATGTGAAAGAGAGGTTAGATTGATTATTTTAACCAAATTTAAAGATATAATGAATTTCTTTTTACCGAGTTTTGGGGCATAGTTGATTTTAATAAAAAATTTATTAACTTATTTAATATTTAATTTAAATCATAAGAATTAAATAAACTATTAAAAATTAAAAGTATTAAAACTGGATAAATAATTTATTTAAATTACAACTTAATTTAGTTGACATTTAATTTTGAAATAAAATTAGATAAATAATTTGGTTTTAAAGTTGAATTTTGTAAATAGAATATATTAATGTAGCAAATTTTTGAAAATCAAAATCGCTAAAATTATGTATTTCTTCGGTTTTTCTTTCGCTTTTCAGAGAATGTTTGAAAATGGGAAAATAATTTTAAAAATTCATGTGATTGAAAATAAAAGATTTGGAGTCACCACCGGTTACTTAACTAGATCGAATATCATAAAATCAGAGATTCATTCAAAAATAATTTTGGGAGTTGATTACATGTGGGGAAGAGTTAACACCCCATCACGCCCTAAAATCGGTACAAAAAATATATAGTGCTTTTTATAGATATGTAGCAACACTAAAATTACTAGGTTTCGGGTTTAATAGGATGAAGGTCTCTATTTTGAAAAAGATGAAAAATTAGGTTTTAAATATGAAAGATAAAATAGGTTTTGAAAAATTGGGGATTTGAAAATTTTGAGAAATTAGGGTTTAAAATAAAAGTGAAATTGAAAATTGAGTTTTTACCTCAAAAGAGATTTAAAATTAAGAAAAGGGGATTCTAAAATTAGGGTTAAGAAAAATTAGGAATCGGTGAAATTTAGGAATTTATCCTGAAAAGGGGAATTTTAAGAATTAGGGATTTAAAATTGAAAAAAAATTTGGAAATTTAGAAAATGATGTGAAAAAATTAAAAAGCCTTAGAAAACAATTTGAAAAAATTGAAAAATAATTTAGGAAAACGGTTGGAGTCGTCACCGGTCACTTTGATATATCGAACACCGTAAAATCAGAGATTCGAAATTAAAAGGGTTCGGGAGTCGGGTATGGTTAAAAATGAAGTTAGCATTTTCAAGTCGCCTAAAATTGGTACCTTAAAAATATTTACCACTTATTTAATATTAAAATTTTCAAATTAAAGTGACAATTAAGTTGATATTTAATTATAAGTTCAAATTTATTTTAAACATATCTTTATTCGAAGGTAAACACATACACCACCTCCGCTACGTCTGCGTCGGGCCCGTTACGATCGAATAAAGAGACAACACAAATATACATAAATAATAAAATACATAAATTAAAGACAATGCACAACTAAATACAAATATGTATAATTAAATAAAATACATAAGTAAAAGGAACATATGTATATAACATGCAAATAAATAAGTAAATATGGGTTAAATTAAATAATACTGAAAATTAAGGGACTGAATGAAAAGACTAGTTGTTGGAAAAGGGACTAAATTGAAAAGAAAACAAAAATTTGGCATCGAATTAAAAGGAAAGGGAAAATAAATCAAAGTTAGTGCCCAAAATTGAATAAAAGTAAAACTAAAGAGTTGATTTAAAACGCAAAAAGGCCAAATTGAAAGAGAAACAAAACGTTAGGACAAAATCGAAAGGGGAATAAAAAGAGATTCAGAATCGATGACTAAAATTGAATGAAAACAAAACTAGGGTGCTGATTCGAAATGAAAACTAGATTAAATTAAAGCATTTAAAATATTTCATAGCCAAATTAAAAGAAAACAAACATGTTATTTAATTTAGTGACCAGGTTGCAAAACGATTGAAACATTAGGGAATTGCGGAATCGATTATTAATGAACAGAGGGATTTAAAAGGTAATTTTCCCATTTTAAAATGGGGACCAAATATATAACACAAAACAAAAGAAATTAAAATCCATTTCCTTCATTTTCCTTCAAACAGAAACCGAACACCCTTCAAATCCTCTGTTTTGTTCTTATTGAACCTAGAAAAAAGATGAACACCATGAGTATTCATTTGGAGAATCCAAATTCCACTGTGTTTTTCCAAAAAATGGTTGCATCGGTCGCCGCTAGCGGCGAAGCAAAACCCTCCTTTTCTTCTCTCTTTCAAAATCAAAACCAAAATAAATCCCTTTTATTCTCTTTTTCAAAATCGAAACACCTTTGAACATAAACATATTTAGAAAACCTTTTTCTCTTTTACTTTTTTTAAAACCCGAAAAGAAAATGAATTTTTCTTTTTGAATCAAAGAGAGAGGTGAAGAACGCCACTCCTATTCAATCTCGGCTCACTAGAATGGTGCAAGGGCCAAGGTTTATCGCCGGAGAATGAAGATCAGTGAAAAAAAATGAAACATCGAGGGTAAAACTTAAGCTTTCTTTTTATTTTGGGTTTGATGCATGCAAGAAGGAAACAAGGATATTACCACTGAAATTTCTTGTTTTCTATTGATTCAAGTGGTGGGGGATTGAATCCCTTTTACTCAAAAGATTGTCTGCATAACAAACCCTTGTTTCGATACGCCTGAAGGACCATTCCAATACCATTTGAAACTGTGAAGGTCAGTATCGAAACCCAAAAGAACCGTATCAATATGCTTGCTAAGATTTATACTACGGTTTTGAAACCAGTTCATGTGGTTTCGATACCCAAGCTTATTTACCCAAAAATCCGATATATTTTTGCCTAGGTACCGATACCCTATGAACAAGTATTGGAACCCCCTACCCAAAAAATTTATTTACCCAGATTTCATGCTTTAAACGTGATCAACAACCATCTAGATGCATTTAATCACCTATAGACATAAACCACATATTTCAACAGGATTTTAAGTGCAAATCATCTTAGTTCCATGTTCTTAACACAAATTGATAGCAATACTCATTAAATTCAAATTCAACATGCTTAAACACTATCAAAGATATGATTCAAAACCAAAGAATTTCATTTAGCATAATAAGGTCATAAAGATAGATTAAAACCAAATTATTTAGAATAACATATTAATTCAATGCTCCATTGCTCTCATCTACTTTAAGGTTTCTAATTGAAATCAAAACATACTTGAGCCTATGAAAATATAAATAGTTACTCGACTTCCTTGTTTCTTGTTGGCACCTAATCACTTATTTCTCTGCATTGCAGGTAAAGGAGAGTGGTTAAGCAAAAGCTTAGTGAGTGACAATTTAAAAACATAAGTAAAAAAACTTGCAATGCAGGCCATAAAAGCCAAAGTTTTATAAAAACATGTCATGCTCAACTCATGAAAAATAGCAAGTAACCATGGCGTAAGCCACAAAACCTTTTTCAATTACTTTTGAAAAACACATGCTCATTAAGCATCACTCAAGTCCTACATGCCTACAGCAAAGTTTCATTGAAAACACTTTTTCAATTAAGAAAACATACTTGCTCTTAACATTGTATTGATATTAGTGAACCGTTTATATTATCACTAAACGGTAGGATAAACAAAACATGCATGATAACATGCCAGACATATGACCAAATCGCCAAAATACCACGTATGAGAGCCAATCGCTACTCATACCACGTGTGAAGGCCAATCGTCTAATCACACTCATGATGGGATAAAACCAATCATGAAAACACACATTAGCATCTAAGATAAGCAACACTTACATGTAATACAACACATATATCACAATATAAGTATTAACTCTAATGCATCACCTAGACATTTATACACGTACGCATTTTAATTATAGTGCACTCATTGTTGGATTAAAATTCAATAATAGTGGGCACATATGTATAATATATATTGCTATTATAAAATTTAACATGTAATTAAGTGATCAATTATGTTACACGTGTTATAGGTATTAAATTATCATGGAATTAAAAGTGTAGATACCATAAGGTGTATTTATAATTTGATGAGGGGCAGAGTTATAAATACTTAATAGTTGGTTATTAAATCAACTATATAAATGGGTTATGGTCCCCAAGAATTAGGTTAACTTGCATATCTCTTTCCCCGTCTGAGAGTTGTGTGGCAAGAGATAACCTAACTTCTTAGAAGATCAAACCCTCTAGAAAAACTCTATCGATTAATTCAGGTACGCTTCCGCATTCAGTTTATTTATTTTTATTGTTCTTGATGATTTGACATATATAGATCTTGGGTTTATATTCGTATTAAATATATTTTAAATCTAACAAGTGGCATCAGAGCCAAATCATGTCGAATCATTAAAAATAAATTACTATGATTTTAATTCATATATTTTGTGCGATTGAAATTTATGTGATTTGCAGTATCAATTTATTTGATATTAAATTCAATTTGAGGCAGTGTGTTTAGGCAAATATCTAATTGCGTTAATCATGTTTTCAATTGAAAACTGTTTAATTAGGTTTTATACAGTAATCTATCATTATTATTATTATATTGATTCAATTTATAATGAATTGAATTTCTTCATATGTTAGTAGTTTGGTATATATATTTATAATTTTATGAAATATATATTTTATTTAAAATATATATTTAATTCGGTTGAATCAAAATTTTAGTTTTGATTATTGGGTATTAAGTTAAATTCGGTTAGATCAAAATTTTAGTTTTGGTCGTTAATAATAAAGAAAAATATAATTAATTTCGGCTTTGTCGTGATAAATTTATCATGATTCAAAAAAAATTATAATCAGGTTAGCCATTAAAGCTTTATATTCGGTTTATGTCTATTAAGTTATGATTGAATGATCTTTCTACATGTTACTTTTAAAGTATGTTATTACTTTATGTAATTTACTTGGTTAATTTATTTAGCATTTAGTTTTGATCACATGTTATTTTGGTTTATAGAATATATATTTGGTATTGATATATTCAATTCGGTTTGATCAAAAATTTATTTTTTATTATTATATTATTATGATTATATTAAAGTTTCAAGTAATTATTATACGAATTACTCACTTGTACGATATTTTTGTATTTTGTTTTTAGTTAAAAATTAAATGTTTTGAACGAATTTAGTTTTGGTAAAAATATATTTAAGGAATTTTTGAAGAACAGACAAAGATTCCGGTTATTTGGATTCTGATAGCCCCATTAAGACAACCTTAATTTGGTTTATTTTGAAAACTCAAGTGTTATCAGAAATTTCAACTTTGATTGTTATAAATATTAAGTTTGAATATTGGTATATTTATGTTATATATTTTAAGATAAATTAATTGAAGCATTAAGTCACCAAAGTGATCTTTATTGTGGAAATTATTTTATTTTAAAATATAGAAGGTTTTGTGCATGTAATTCAGTTTATGCTAATATTAATCGGCCCAAAGGAAGATTAATAATTAGTAATGTTACTTGTGCATCTGTGGTAATAAACATGTGATAATTATTCAGTTTTATATGTGAACAATAAATCGGCCCAAAGGAAGATTTTTGTTTAACATATTCTTATTATCAATGTTTGATTACTACATCAAGATATCACTTATAAATTATTTTTTTTTAAATATTATTGGAGTGCTCGATATCTTGTGATGAGGTTACCTTTATTCAAATTTATTTTTACTTTGTTTATCTTTTATCTTGAGTAAAAGATAAAATTAAGAAAAATATTTTGAAACAATTAAATTCATACTTTGGCTTCGGATATCTAATATTTTAATAGATTAATTAAAACATAATGTCACCAAAGTGACCGCTTTTGTGTAGATTGGTTTATTTAAAATATTAAGATAATTATAGGTCTTTGTAATTCATGCGTTTATTAATTGGCCCAAAGGAAAATTAATATTTGGCCGAATTACAATGATAACTATGGCGATAAATGTGTGACAATTATATGGTATTTTATGTGAACAATACATTAGTCCAAAGATTAATCTATTGTTTGACATAGTTTATTGTCAATGTTTGTGTCGCGTGTCAAAATTGCGCGTTTAGTGCAAGTGGACACATCGAAAGTAATAAGTGATAAGCATTTATCGGATTATCGTCTCCACAGGGACTAGTAGACTTAATATGTCTTCTTCGTCTTCTTGTTCTGTAGAAAGAAGTAAAATAAAATACAAGTGATTGAGTTTGGTTTAACTAAACTAAAATAACTAAGCAAAGTAAAGAGATTGAATATTAGAGAGAGATGTGTCAGGATCCAGTTGCGTTGTATTATGGATTTGATTGACTTGTCTCTGCCCAATGCAATCGTATATCACTGCCTCGGCAGCACTGCAGTTTACTGCCTTGGTAGCGACGATACTGTCCGCCGCGGCAATCCCTTGCTCGTGGGTAGACTTTACCAAAGTTCGGCAAAGTGTCCTTGAATGACTCCGCTTATCCCTAAGTCAGAGTGTTGTTGATGACTAGTCCTTGATGATACCTCCCGGCGTGAACCAATTATACTCACCAACCAATCTCACACTTCTTTTAGCCGCTGAAACTCTTAACCTATCCCTAGGCCGAGTTAGTATTTCGCGATTGAAACACCGTACTTACCCCTTTCGTGAATCTAAATCTCTCAAGCTTAGATAAATGGATTACTCGCAAACTTCTCTCCCGAGCTTCAATGCAAGAACAAGGAATAACAAAGGATAAGCAAACCTTGATAATTTTATTGCATTGAAACAAAGACAAAGTACAATCTCCTCTCACATATACTAAACAACATTCACCTAAACCCTAAGAAAGCTTAGAACATGATTGAGAGAAAGAAAACAAGTTATGATTTGGCTCTTTCTCCCTAGGTATTACGTATCTAATACATTGGACGGCTAGGTCTTTATATAGGTTAGACCTAGGGCAAACCTTTCCTAAGTAGAATACAACTTGGAGTGGGGAACAAGCCATGTACATAATTAAAATATTTCCAAGTTTAATTTCGCTAAGGGGGCTTTTCCGCGTGGCCTTGTCTTGGGCTTTTCCTCATGTTAGCCAGCTCCGATCCATGTGCTTTAAGTCCAGAAACGTCCCTTGGATTTTTGTCTTCCAATCGCCTACAGTCTTGTTTCCTGGCTCTCAGCTGCTGCCTCGATATCATGTCCTGCCTCGGCTATGTCGCTGCTGCGGCACCGGTTCTCCTGCACAGATATGAAAATGCAGTAAAACGTGCATTTTCTGCAAATATTATCTCTATAAGCATAGCTTCTGAATATATCACATTAAGTACATGCATTGGTCCAAGTGGGTGTAAATTCGGTGATTAATGCCAACAAAAGGAGTAAAAGTGATAGTGAGTTGAGCACTTATCAGTTTGATTGCTACAACAAAAGTACCACTTACAGTTAATATTACTATCCAAAGACTTATATTAATGTTGTGCTTGGTATCTTGAGGGGAACTAGCCATTATTTTGAATTTATTGTTTACTTATGAATATTCATGTGAGCTTGTTTATTTACTTATTTTTGTTTGATCTTTAGGTAATTTATCCTTGTTATAATATCTATCGAATACATTCTAGTGAAATTAATTTCAAGGAATAGAAAAGACACTTGTATATAGTATTTGATGGTATGAACATAGAACTTGCACGAAGTGAATAACAACTTGCACCTCTCATGGCGATAAGCATTCATAAATAGGATTTTGAGAGGTGAGTTTATTCAAGTTGCATAAGTCTAATGATCATAAAGTATAATATTTTAGAAACTTTTAAGATCACAAATCTAAAGAAATTATTCATACTAAGGGTTTTCTATTGAGAAAAAAAATACTAATTTTTTAAGATTAATATGACATCACTTTTGGTTTACTTGATGTCTATGAAGTATAAGGATCAAGGAAATGTGAGGGAGTATATTATATTGCTTCAAAACTTAAGGAACATAAGATCAAACTTTATAACAATTGTTTGTTCTTATAATTTTAGTATTGCTTCCTATACAGTTTAACTAATTCAAAATTAGTTATAATTATTAAAGGAGAAATAAACTTCAAATGAGATTATTTCTCATTGTGTTAAAGAGGAAGAAAATTTGAAGCATTATAATTATAAAAATACTCAATCAGTTAGTGCTATTTGGTTAATGTCTCTAAGAATAAGGGCAATAAAAAAATATATATTAGAATGAAGTTGTTAAGGGTCCTGCTCAAAAGGAATAACAATAAGTTATAAAGTGTTGATTCTTTTGTATAAGTTAGGATACAGGTAAAGAAATTAAACTTCAAAAGTAAGCAACTACTTAGGCTATTTTGAGTGATCCATGAGCTGTAAAGTTTATGATCCCAAAAATAAGATTATTTTAATGAAGGATTTATAATATTTTTTAGGATGTTGAGTTTGGAAGGAGAATAAGGTTATATACATTGTTATTAAGGAGGAATTGAATGTTAATTTAATTCCTACTATAACTTTTGACGATGTTTAGGTTTTTACACCTATTATTAATCAAAAGTGAATAAAGTACATCAGCAAAACAATATTGAACAAATCTCATTCAAGATAAGGTACCTATTTTTTCAGAAGAACAAACTTAACAATCTAAAATATATATATCTTTAAAGATATCCATGATTGTAACATCCCGGTTTTGGGGTTAGTAGCTTGAGTGTTAGTTGGGGAAATTCGATTCGGGTCGAATCGGATTCCTAGGGTTCGTTATTCCGGGAAAAATTAAAATAATAATATTTTAATCAGATAAGTAATAATTTTGTGAAATGGTTCCAAAAATATTAAAATGGTGTTTTAAAGTTAAAGGAATATCATTTGAACTTTAATTTGATTTTTAATTAAGTGTAATTATGCACTAGTGACTAAATTGTAATTTTTGGAAAAGTTTGGGGATTTAATTAATAATTTTTGGAAATAAGGATTTTTAGTGACTAAATTGGAAAGCAAGCCATACTTAGAATCCTTAGAGGGCCATAAACCCAATTTATTTTTAATTAATGATTTATCCACCAAAATTGTTTTTAAATGGTTTTATTTTAGATGATCATTTTATTTTCTTTTGTAACTTCCCATTTTCCCATCTTTTCTCTCAAGATTTTCTCTCCATTTTCTCTCCATCTTCTTCTCCAAATTTCTCCAATTACTTGCTGATTTCTTCATCATTTTCTTCAAGATTTACTTCATTTTATTCATCCTTTCATTCTCTACAAAACCTACTCATCAATTTTTGCAAAATCAACATCATTTTCAAGGAAATCAAGGAAGGTTTTTTCATCTTTTTGGTAGATTTAATCTCAAAGGTAATATTCTGATTTCTAATCTTTTTCTAAGGTTCTTTATTTAAGTTCCCAAGTATTGTCTTGTTCATCAACAATTGCTATTTAATTTTTGTGTTTTTAATTCAAGATCTATGAGTTTTATGATAGTTTTTGTGAAATCTTTTGAGATCTCAATTGATGATGGATTTAGGTTGATTTAATTATGATACTAGGTCAATTAAATGATTGATTGAGTCTTGTAATGAGTTAATATCAAATTAATCCCGGAATAATGCAATCGGTGGTGTTTTAAGGTGGTTTTCGGTTGTTTTAGGGGCTGTTTTAGGTGTTCTTATGTTTCTGGAGGTATAAGGATGGTTTGGAAGTGCTTTTGGTTCATATTGTAAGTGGATTAGATGTTAGATTCATTAGGTTTTGGGCTGATGATGTTTTGGATGCATTTCGGCTTAGTTTTCGGTCTTTTCGGCAAGGTTTTCGATAGTTTTGTGAAGGTTAAATGTGGCTGCTATTTTAAGCATGTTGTGATGTGAATATGCTCTGTTTTTAATGTTGTAGAGGTAGTGCAAGAAGGTGCATAAGTATAATATAGGAATGATAGAAAAGAGAAATACTATTAAGGATTATTACTTAGTATTTCATCAAGAAAATAAGTATAATAAAGGAATGATAGAAAATAACCTGATCAATTATTTTTATCAAACCATAAAAGTTTTAACTCTCAAAAGTGGATAGATGTCATTTTAAAAAAAAAGTATAATTTTATACAAGACAATAAAGTTTAGGAACTTGTCGCATTACCTTAAGGTACAAACCAATTGGTTGTAAATTAATATTTAAAACCAAGAGAGATGTAAATGATAATGTGGACAAGTACAAGGCATGTCTTGTATCTAAATGATATACTAAAAGAAGACATT
Source organism: Abelmoschus esculentus (assembly GCA_035048815.1). Taxonomy (NCBI): domain Eukaryota; kingdom Viridiplantae; phylum Streptophyta; class Magnoliopsida; order Malvales; family Malvaceae; genus Abelmoschus; species Abelmoschus esculentus. The sequence continues at coordinate 7,643,259 of JAUCBN010000044.1, forward strand.
GATTTTGTGGAGACTTTCTCTCAAGTTATACTGAAAGACTCTTTGAAAATAATCTTGACACTTGCTGCATTTAATCTTGAGCTACATAAGATAGATATTAAGCTTGTGTTTTTCAATGACGACATTGAATAAACTAATTATATGGTACAATCATTGATTTGTGTCTAATGATACAATATTAATGAATGTAAATTAAAGAAATTCATCTATGAGCTTAAGTTTAACTCTTATTAATGAAATTATAAATTTCATATTGATTATCTCATTCAGTTTTGAGATAAATTTAGTTGAAAATTGTATGTATTACAAGTTCAGTGGGAGTAAATCAAGTGACACTCATATTACTACAGAAGTCAATTTTTTTAGTTCCCTACAAGTAACCTTAAAATTTATAAAATACAAAAGATTCCATAAGCTATTGAGAATCTAATTTATGCTTAAGTATGTATGCATTTGGATATTGCGTACATTATTAGAATGTTAGACAGATATTTAAGTAAATCTAATATGGACCGTTAGATAACAGCCAAGAGAGCTATAAAATGTCTTTAGAGAATAAAAATTACATGCTCACATATCGAAGTTCTGGTAAGTTAGAGATCATCAAGTTTACAGGCTTCGATTCTACTAGAATATTGATGTACTTCAGTTATTTTATGACAATAAATATGCATCATTTATTCTATAAACAATAGGAAAACTTTAAAATTTTGTTTCTAGTTGTTAAAGAAAATTCAGAGTATTTGTGTGTCTATAGAGCATATTGGTACAAACTCCATAATTGCGCACTTATTGAGAAACTGTCACTCTAGGTCTTTCATGAACACATTGCTCATACGAGTGTAATATTATTTAAGTATATTCAGTTTTAGTGGGAGTTAGTTATTTTGATAAATGCTCATTCGTTTTAGACACAATTTCGGTTACTTCAGTTTAAAGTTAATTTCTGCAGAAATAAAGTTATTTTGGCTTATGCACACACTGAATTTAGTAAAGTTTGATCTCACTAAAGTTTAGGAGGACCAGTTGGAAATAGGCATGTTCAGTTCACATTTACATGTAATTTCCATGCTACGCATCCATGATTGATCTATGTCATTTGATTATGTTTGTATACGTGACCTTTGATGGGTCCAGTCATGATTGATATGATGAGGACCGCTTTGATCCTATATGGATATAATTGATGGACGAGATTGTTTTAGAATACCTATTACATGATAGCAAATTTTTGAGCTCATAAGGTTATACATTTGTCAAGAAACATATGTTGCCCAAGTGGGAGATTGTTGGATTAAAATTCAATAATAGTGGGCATATATGTATAATGTATATTGCTATTATAAAATTTAACACGTAATTAAGTGATCAATTATGTTACATGTGTTATAGGTATTAAATTATCATAGAATTAAAAGTGTAGATACCATAAGGTGTATTTATAATTTGATGAGGGGCAGAGTTATAAATACTTAATAGTTGGTTATTAAATCAACTATATAAATGGGTTATGGTCCCCAAGAATTAAGTTAACTTGCATATCTCTTTTCTCCGTCTGAGAGTTGTGTGGCAAGAGATAACCTAACTTCTTAGAAGATCAAACCCTCTAGAAAAACTTTATCGATTAATTCAGGTACGCTTCCGCATTCAGTTTATTTATTTTTATTGTTCTTGATGATTTGACATATATAGATCTTGGGTTTATATTCGTATTGAATATATTTTAAATCTAACACTCACATCCTATTGATCGATCAATTTATCAACGTTTTATCATATTTAATACCAATACCAAAAACAAAACACAATGATCAAGTTTTAAGACAAAAATAGTGAATCACAACTCATGCTTCCCATCAATACTTGCATCAAGTGCAAAAAAAGAGAAAACCTCTTTTTATCGAATTTTGAAAACAAAACCATGATAGCATCAAAACATTATAAAAAAAAAGTATCATGAGCATCTAATCACGTGCATAATCTCTTATGAACCATTAAAACATGAATATGACAAAACACATAGTAAAGAAAGGCGTAATATGGGATTTTCAAGAGAGCAAAAATTAAAACACTTACTCCAGAGTATAGGGAGGTTTTTACACCTTCCCCACTCCCCAAACCTTTGTAAAACAAATTTAAAATACTACCGAAGCAACCCACTCTCAAAATCACTCACTGATAATTGTTTCTTGCTTGCCAAGTCACCGGTTTGATCCAAAACTTCTTCAAACGAGATTTCCTACTTGTTGACCTGATTCAAGCATTAAAAAAAATAAGGTTTTAGTGCTCCAATTCGCACACATAAAACCCCAAGTCGGATAACCCCTTAAACCTATCAAAATCATAACTGAAAACTTTCCGAAACTAACCAAACTTCTTTTAAACCTTTAGTTCGGGATTATGGATTTTAAAAACACTATATAAACATCTTAAAAAATTGAAAATCATCCTTTTAAGACCCAAAAACAGTGATTAAAAACCCTTGAAAGAAAATTGGATATTTTGACTCAAAAACCAATTTTTCTAAAACAAAGGATTAAAAAAGTTTTTACCAAGCCAAGAACTTTGAAATTTCAGTAAAGAAATTCAAATTTTTAGAAGGTTGATGAAATCTCACCTCCAAAACTTATCCAATTGCTTTCTGGGTTTTAAAACGTGAAAACGATGAGAAAACTAGAATTTTAAAGAAGAAAAAGTTATAATAATTATTTAAAACGAAATTAGATGAAAGAGAAAAGGTTTTTACCTTAAAGTTGGTTTTTTTGCTTCCTCCAATGAGGGAAAACGAAAATAATAAAAATATGTTAGGTTTATAGTATTTAAATAGTGTTTTGGAGTTTAAAATCAAGTAAAACTAGTCATTTGAGATAAAATAAAATTATTGGATTTAATTAATTAAAAATTGGAAAACCTAGACCATCTAGGATTATAATTGGATTAAAACCCCTCAAAGATTCAAAGTTTTGGCTTGATTTATAAAATTTCCTTAAATTTTCAATTTTTACAAAATAGTCACTAATTTCAAAATCGTAGGGTTTCAAGGGTCAATTTTCAAAATTTGTTTGACCAAAGTCAAATATATATTAAATATTATTTTAGAAATTTTTTCATATTTTATTTCAACCAAAAATCAATTTTTAAGAATTTAATCCCGAATAAGGCTTAACTGGTTAAATCGGCCCACTAACTTCTAGGCCCAATTTTGGGGCGTTACAAGTTGTATATGTTATGTGGATAACCTGTATTTAGGAATGGAATTTGAGATGCAAGAATGTAATGAACCTAATTAAATATTGGTAACACTAATTTCATAATTAGTCCTGTAGTTTTTAAAAAATGCATTTTGGTCCCTGAAGCATGTTTGTACGTTTTAGGACTCATTCCTTATTTTTTTCCGCTACAATTGAATATAATCTATGAATGGACATGTAGGATCAAAACAAAGCATTAGATAAAATAAAAGAAAAAAATAGTCGTTTAATTTTTAGGGTTATTTATCAGGGTGAGTCTCCGGATTAGCCTCAGTATTCCTTGTGTAGATCGTTCGAGTCGGTTGGTGTCTAGACCGGGTCGAGAGGGTTGCATTTCCCGCTTAAAAAGGAGTTTATACCTCTTTCAAGAAGATTTCTCGAGCTTATTGTCGAAGCAGTCCAACTTTTTTAACCAAGCATAGAAAACCAAAATTTTGGGGCAAAATTTTGTTGGGGCATAAAGTCACCCATTTAGCTTAGCAGTAAGACTTTCCTTGAAGTTAGAGTTCGACCAAGTTTAATCCATGACGGGAATTTTGAATAGAGGTTTCGATCAAGCCAAACCCATTTTGAGAAGATAGAATCCACTAATATTTGAGGCATGATCAATTGCAAGTTTGCACATGCAATGCAACATTTTAGGAGTTATACTAGATGTTTATATTTAGGGGGCAAGTTTTCACCTTAGCTTCAAGGGCACTCATCGAAAACAAATTCAACCTTGGTCTTGAATCTAGTATACCTCATTTTGACTAATGGAAGCCAACGATCTTCTATCTAGAAGAAGATTCATTGAATTTGAAAGCTCAAAGTATCCAAGGGTGATCAAAATTGTGAGATTTAATCTTCAAACACGAACAAGGAAAAAATATTCATCATTCAATTTGGTATTTTCTAGATTTTGGGGCATACTAGCATATGCATTTATTTATTCATGCATCATCTATAGTTAGGCATCCTTAGAATTAGAGGGAATACTAACGCATGCATATATACATTTTTTACTTATTTTAAATTGTACTAAGAAGAAAAAGAAAAAAGATTCCAAACATGTGGAAAAACAAATCCCGAGAAAGTCAAGATCTTTGAATTTATCAGTTTATGAAGTCGTGAGATGTTATTTGAAAAAATAAAATATCATGCTTTGAAGTCTTGATGTTAAAGTTTCGAGGTGTCCTTTTGAAGGTCCAATGTTATGAAGTTACGAGGTTTCCTTTTGAAGGATCGATGTTATGAAGTTTCGAGGTGTCCTTTTGAAGGACCGATGTTATGAAGTTTCAAGGTGTCCTTTTGAAAGACCGATGTTATGAAGTTTCGAGGTGTTCTTTTGAAGAATTGAGGTTATGGAGTTAGGTTTTCTTCCGTTGAAGAAGTGAAATATACTATTCTAGGTTATGAAGTTTTGAGGTGTTCTTTTGAAGAACTAAGGTTATGAAGTTAGGTTTTTTTCCGTTGAACAAGTGAAATATCCTACTTAAAAGTAAAGATGTATTCGAGGTTATGAGGTTATTTGAGGTTACGAGGTTGCGAGGTTTTCTTATTTGAAGAAGTAAAGTATGCTATTTTGAAGTGTCGAGATATTAAAGGTTATGAGGTTTTAAGGTGTCCATTGGAGGTTTCAAATTTGCTCAAAATATTAAAATGGGAAATCAAAGTTCATTCTAAAAGTTTTCTTTTATGTGTTCAGGTGGTCTCAAGTTGAAATATCGTTCGTGGCAGAGCTAATCAGTTTTTTAAGGAATATAAGGGCTATCAGATTTGTGGAAAAAGGGCTTTCAGATTCGAGTCTTCGAACAAAAAAGTCGGATAAAATTAGTACTTATTGTCTTTGCTTCATCATTGTTCTACAACGATAAGTAAAAAGGAGCAACTATAATCACTACATTTATCTGGGGGTCTAAACCCGGTTTTAATTTTGTTTCATTTTCAAATAAACAGGCTCTAATTTTATTTATTATTATAAAATCCAAAAAATAGTATGTGTGTCTTTATGCTTGTAAAATTTTTAATTAGCTTTTATTATATATATATTTGTTAATTAAAATTCAAAATCCAAAAAAATATTATATGGATACATATATTTAAAAGTAATTAATATAATATATATTTTATTGTACATAACGTATATGAAAATTCAAAAAAAAAGAAGCACATATATGGATACATTTATTCTAGTATATCTTATATTTAGAATTACTATTTTGCTTCTATTATGTATATATTCCTTTTTTTTAATTCATTTTTATTATTTTATTTAATTTTTGGTCTTTTTTAGCTTATTTATTTATTAATATTATTTTTAGTATTATTAACTAAGTTTCATTAACATAAATAAAAAAATCAGATAAATAAAATAAACTAATAAATTAGCCTAATATTTATTAATATATCAATCCAAATACTTTTAAAATCCAAAAAAATAATTGAATTACACTTAGCCGACTTGGGCCCATTTTTCGTTAGTCCCAAATTATAACCGAAACCCTAACATAATCCCTCTTATCATTCATGCGCAACCTATTTTTCACCTTTAGATTTGCTTCAGATTTGACGGTCCAAAACGAAAGAGAAGAAGCCTCTAGATCCCTCACGCTCACCACATGTGTCTGCTCGAGTCTCCCATGCGCGTGTGCACTGTATTTGCACCTTCTCGAATTCCCACATGAAACTCACGATCGACCCTCTAGCTCCCACGTACGATGGTCCCCGATTGTTCCGACCACCATGTCACATAACCAAACAAGCATTTTCAAGGTTACCATAACCAATTTGTAGAAATACAAAAATAAAAGACACATTTTAGAAGATAATCGAGTAATTCTAGAGAGACAATCAAAGAATTTTCAACAACACATGGCCAAAATTAGAAGAAACAAATAGGAATTTAGATTTCATTTTCTCATTTTTTTCGGATGTAATTTCTATCGGCTATAAAAAAAAAGCCAAACTTTGTAATCGGGGTTCCCCCACTAACATCAAAATCAATACAAAGAAAAAACTTTCGAGGTATATCCTATGTGTTATTTTATTTCACATGCAATGATAAAAAGGGAAAAAATTTTACCTTCGACTTCGATTAGGTTTTGTTCGACTCCTCATTCCGGTAATAATCCACGCGCCTTCGGGTTGTTGACGGTAAGCCAAAGAAAAGGAATGGACATCAATCAGAAGATAAAAGTTTTTTCAGTTTATTTTTCTAAAAGGTTTTCTGTTTTCGAATCTAAAAAGGGGTCTTTCGGTTTTGATATTTTAAAACGTGAAGGTTTTTTCTGTTTTCATTGAGGATTCGAGTCGTTTAGGTTTGAAAAAAAATTGAAGCAATTTTGGTTCCCTGGCGGCCGCCAATGGAGACCTGAATCTGAAAATCATGGCGGCTTTCTGGGTTTACGCGGTGGTACTGAAAATAAGGATGAATGTTCATTCGAAATTTGGAAAATGGTTTAACACTTCAGAGAAAAGCTTCTTTCTCTTTTGGTTGTGAAGAAAAATGAATTGGCTTATGTACGAGGTCCCTCATTTAAAAATGAAAAAAATAATATTTTTAAATCTCTCCTTGTGAGGGTAACTCTTTTCGCGGTCCTTGAGTTCTTTTTTCGCTTTGCGATTTGTCACTGGATAGATAATAAATCTCTTTTGTTTCAAATTTCACCCTAAATTTCCTTTTATTCATTTAATTTGACACCCCTAATTTTGATCTTATTCCATTGTAGTCACCGATTTCGAGTCATTGATGGACTTTCCTTTTAATTTCGTCTTAACATTTTTTTCTTTTAATTTGGTCCTTTACACTGTAAAAATTGTTTTTTTATTAATTTATTTTATATATTTATTTTGTGTTTCATTTTGTTGCATTATGCCTACTTATTTATTTATGTATCCTTTTATTATTTATTTACAACCATGCACTTTGTTGTTCACGTTGTATATTCTTGCTTTATTATGCTTTTTAATTTATTTTGTCATATGATGTTTTTATGTTTGTATTAGACATTAATTAACTAAAATGATGTGATGTCTCCTTATTCGATCATAACGGGCTCGGTATCAGGCGTAATGGTAGCGGTGTATGCGTTTACTTTCGAATAAAGAGACGATTAAAATATATTCAAATTTCTAAACAAATATTAATTTAATTACACTTTAAATCAAAAAATTTAAAATTAATTAAGCGGTAACTTTGTAAAGGTGTCAATTTTTGGGCGATTTTAAACGCTAACACCGTTTTTAGTTGTAACCGACTCCCGAACCTAATTTATTTTGAATCTCTAGTTTTACGGTGTCCGATCTACCAAAGTGATCGGTGGTGACTCCAACTTTTTTTGAATCTTTTTCCTATTGTTTTCCAATTATTTTTCAAATCCATAATTATAAACTTTAATTTTTTAATTTTCAATCTCTAACCCTAATTTCAAAATTACCCTTTTCAAATTAAAATTTTTAAATCCTAATTTTCAATTTCTTTTTTCAAATTCATTTTCTAAATGACAATTCCAATTTTAAAACCTAATTTTAATTTTTTTTTCAAAATAGTGACATTTTATTAAACAATGAATTTTTAAAGGGTCACTACATCAGTAAACAACATCCAAATGACCTAAAAAATTTATATGCTAATAGATTTACATATTTTTTAGATAGACTCAAATAAAGACATCAAGAATATGTTCGACCAATTTTTCTTGATTATCAACAAACTTAAAGGTCTTAAAAAGGATATTCCAGAAGACAAACTCATTTAAAAGTTGATCTTAACTAATCATAAAATTTGAAGAAGATAACAATTATTGAAGTAAAAGACTTAAAGAAGCGCAAGCTTGATAACATCATAGGATCTCTTCTAATCCATGAGATGATGTCTCAACCTTTGAGGAATAAGAATGAAGAGCAAATCAAAAATCAAATAGTACATCTTAACATTATTACTCTTCAATCTTTCATAAATCAAGAAGTATTAAGTGAGAAGAAAAGTGAAGATGAATAGATAGCTCATATCCTCATGGAATTTATTCAGTTCATAAAGAAAGACATGAATAAATCTTTAAAGAATGAATCGAAAAAGAAGATTATGGATCTTCATAAGTGTTAAAATTGTAAGAAGACAAGGTACATTATATATGATTGCCTTCACTATAACAAAAAGGGATCATCATCAAAGAAAATATTTATGACAACATAGAGTGATAAAGACTCCACCGATAAAGGTGAGGTAGTCCACTTATGTTTTATCACCCTCAATGAGGGGAAGATCACTTCTAACTCATCTCATTGTAATTTTTATACTTTTGATGAGTTAAATAAATCCTATGATAAATTGGTTTTTGAATTTAAGGGTTTATTTTCTAAAATAAGAAATTGATTTTAAAGTTAAAATTAGAATATGATTTACTCTTAAATCCAATTTGAAATGTGAAGAAAAATGAAGAATTTTGAACTTAAAGTTTTTTATTTATAAAATTTGCTTTAAAAAATTAATAAAGATCATCAAATTGAAGTAAATGATCTTATAGAGAAAAAAAATGATTTTCAAAGAATTTAATAAGAAAAAATGATTTAGAAAAATCATACTTTTATTTAAGAAAATCTAGTGATCCTAGATTATTTAATGAAATTTTTTCAAAAGGATATATTATTGAGATACTTATTTTGATATAATAATTAAAAAAATATTTTTAGACTAAATTAAGAATATTATAAAATTAATTTTAAGTCCAAACAACTTGATAAATATGTTGAAATAAATTTAGAACATTTTTAGTTAAAACCTAATCTTTTTAGGTTCATAATATGAAAGCTAATCCCTTATTACACTCAGACTTTGTTATCGATACCAACGAGCTAGTATCAATATCCCTTTGTTTCATATCGATACCTCTTGCATTCCAATTTTTCTAGAATCAATTCATTGATGTATCGATACTCCTTGGATGATATTGATACCAACCTCCTAGATATCGATACCCATAGACTAGTATTGATACCAACCATTTAGGTATCGATACCATAGACCAGTACCAATATGCTTATGTTTTTTTCTCAAATGTCTCTTTCCATATTAGGCAGATATTGATATCCATTCACAAGTACCAATATCGGTAGCTTTAGAAGTGTAAATTCGGTTGGAAATTGATCCCCCAATGGCTCCAAATCATCCCAACAATCTAGAAAATCATTTTAGAAGATAAAATGACCCTTCAAGCACTTAGAACAACGAGTGATCATCAAGCCAACATTTATTATGATAGAAAGAATCTTAGAGCTTTATTCTTATAATTTTTGTATGGACAACATTTGTGAGTTTTATTTTTATTATAAGTTTAAGTGTATTAGAATTGGGGTGAGAACTCACAGTGAAAACACATACCTTATAGAGAGGATTTCGTGTTTTATTTTATTTTTCTTTTGTATAAGGCTTTTCGCTTGGCCTTGGGGAATAGATCAAGTGTTTGTAACGGTTATCTCTCGAACCGGTAATAAGGTAAAAATTTATAATGAATTTGAAAATCCTTAGTGAGAAAGCTAAGGTGGTGAATGTAGAGTTTGGTTATAAGGTCAAACCACTTTAAATTATCGTGTTCGTTATTTTATCTTTTTGCTTTTAGCGCGATCGCCCAAGAAAGCAGTTATCTACCACTCAGGGATCAAAACGGTTGAAACATCGAGCCTAACAAAAGGTGTATTAGTACCTATTTTGTTCATTGGAATTTGTTGAGTTTGTAGTCCAAAAAAGGTTTCGTGCGTACAAGAGTCGTATCGGTACAGGTAACGTATTTTTAAAAGTTTTTGATTCCAATGATTGATAAGTTAACGGACAAAAATTTATTACAAAAGATTTATGAAATCTAGGCTAACTGTATCGATGCGTTGGAAAGTATACCAGAACGGTGAATAAAATATTGATTTTAGATAAGGAAGAGGTATCAGTACAGTGAAACCTTACTGAAACTTTTTTCTCATTTTGTAAAAGCAAAATTAAAATGGCCAAAATTTGTATCGATATGGCAAAGCCCGTATCGGTACACCTGGACCAATTTTAATTGGGTACGGTCAAACTTTAACATGGACAATCAACATTTATTGGGGAAGTCTTCGAAAACGTCCCAAAATAAATTAATTAAAAAATTAAAAAAAATAATTTCTTTATTTTCTTTAAATTGAACTAAATTAAAGTTTAAAAATCAATTAAAGCTTAAAAAATAAAGTTTGAGTTATGAAATTAAAATTCGAATGAATCAAAATTTTAGTAATTAGTTTATCAATTTTTATATTCGAGTTAAGTCTGTTAACTCTGCATGATATTATATATATTACATATAAAAATATGAAAAATATATATGTATCTCGTATATGCAAATAGAAAGCCATTAAAATTGGAACAGATATGTGCACCGTTTAACCCTAAGTATATATATAATTAAATTATGAATTAGAAAATTATTTTAAATTTTTGTTAATTTAATCATTTAATTTTAATAATCTATTAATCTAATCATTAAAATATAACTTAAAAATCATTATAAATAAATTTAAATTACTACAATCTTCTGCGGCTGGGGGTCTCTCTTCTTATCGCAGGTAGCCTCAAAGTATGACAAAGTACTGGTGGGTATTCTTGAGTGACCGTATTATATGCGGATAGAGAAATCGGTTATCCACGAGAATTGATAAAACTGACTCCCAAAAGTATTTTGGTGGGTTTGGCTGCAACTTATGAGAATCGGGATAGAAGGTCGGCCAAGAGCCAGACTCATGGTGAAGGGTAAGTTTGTGATAAAATTCGTTTGGATGCTACATAAATTTAAGTGATTTTATCTATCGATTATTAAAATTAATGATTATTTTAATAATTAATTCGAAATTTTAACCTAAACTTAAACTCATCCCCAATTCTGAAATTTTAAAACCCAATCTGCTTTGCCTGAAACTCAACTTTATATTAAAGGCAATCTATTTTATAGAATAGAATCGAATTAAAATCTGTTAAATCCTGATTAAATCACCATCCCTAATAATTGACCGTGGAAGTTTTATTTTGGTGGGGAAATTGAAACATAATGAAAAAATTTGAGGAAAAATGTTTTTCTTTAAATGGTTGAACAGTGGAGGTAAAAATGATCGAAAACGGATTTGCAGTGTAAATAGACGGGCTTTCTTGATTAATATTTTTTTCGGTTTAAGGGCCCGGTTAGCTCTTAAACTTTTGAAAAAAATCAATTATGTTTTTAAATATTTTTTTCCTATTTAAATCTGCAAATTCAAGAAAAACTAATAATTTAATCTTTAATTTTTTTATAAAAAGTCTCTTTAATTTTTTTTTACACAATTAAATCCTCAAATTAAAGAAAAAAAATTAATTTGACCCTTTTATCAACTATGATTGTTAACTTTAACAATATTTAAAAAAAAAAATTATCACGTGTCACAACAAGATAATAACACTTATCGATTTTACGAAATTTTAATTTTTAAATTTAAAAAATATAAAAATCACAATAAAACCTAAAAATTTTATGAAAAAGGAAAATTCTAAAATTATTTTAAAATATAAAAATATTCTTTTAATTTACAAATTTATTTGAAAATAAAAATAATAATTTTTCAAAAATTAAAAGATTAAATATTATTATAAAATTATAAAAATAAATTATAAAATATTAAAAAATAAAATTTATTGTAAAAACCAAAGTAAATTTTATAGTTTAATATTTTTTAAATTTTTTATAATTATATATTACTCGTAATATTTAATATTTTTTAGTTTTTAGTGTTTAATCTTTTGTAAAAATATTATTTATAATTTTAAATTAAATTTCAGAATTAAACATATTTTTATATTTTAAAAATAATTTTTTTAGAATTTTTAATTTTTTGGATTTTTATATATTTTTTAAAAAATCCTAAAATTGACAAGTGATATTATTTTGTTGTGACATGTGTTAGATTTTTTAAAAAAAAACTTTAAAGTTAACAATTAAAGGGCCAAATTGATTATTTTTTTTTTGAATTTGAGGATTTAATTGAAAAAAATAAGGGTTAAATTGACATTTTACAAAAGTTTAAGAGTTAAATGGAATTTTTTTCTTGAGTTTAAAGGCTTAATCATAGGGATGACAAATGGGCGGGGCGGGTGCGGATACCCCCTCCCCCATATCCATACCCATCTAAATTTTTATATCCACCACCTACCCATCATCCACGGTGGTTATAATTTTCAAATCCACACCCGCTCACGCGGGTACATTCTTAAATCCATCCTCACACCCACCACTCAAAACGTATCCGCTTGTACATGCCTACAAGCAACTACTAATATCGAATTATGTAAAAATAAATCAGACTTTTATAAAAAAGAGTAAAATTTTACATACTTTATTGACTGATTAAGTGTATATATAACATATTTACACATATATAAATTTAAATACATCTAACTAACTAACGATAAGTAATTTAACTAAAACATATTTTTATTGATATAAATTCTACTTAACTACAACTAACTAATATATATAGCTAGCTTAGCTAAAAATATTTACACTTTTATAAATTTTACTTATCTATTATGCATTACAAATTTTTAATCTAATTAATTCAAGTACGATAATAAATCATCAGTTTTTCAAACTAAATAATTGAGTTAAAAATACGACATGTTAATATTTGGACTGATATTGTGCCTGTTTGTGTGGTAATAAAAGTGAGGAAAAACATCAAGCAGAGGCCTAATCCTTTAATGTTTTTCCAATGTCAATCACAAATCGGTATTTAACATCAGCTTTGAGAAGGCGTTCCATGGCGGTGTTCACATACTCCATTGCTATAACTTCAATGTCTGGTTTTACGTTATGTTTGGCTGCGAAATCAATCATCTCTTGAGTCTCCTTTATACCCCCAACCATGCTTCCTCCCACAAGTTTCCTCCCTGCACCCAAATTATGACTCCGATTTATGAGATCTATGAAGAATTGCAGATCCCATATATCACTCTATACAGACATGTTAACAACGTATTCTTACCTTGGAGCAAAGGAAAAACAGGTAACTCAAGTGGTTTTTCCGGTAAGCCAACAAGAACAAGTTTCCCGTGAGACTTCAACAGCCCAAGCAATGGCAGCACAGGGTGCTGAGCCGATACTGTGTCGATGATTCCATCCAATGTTCCATTGGCACCCTATACAACAAATACTGGATTTAGAACAACTATATATGTTTTGTCATAAATCATTGAAAATAATTATAATATAAACCTGAAGCTGATCTTGGTCTCGGCTGACCAGAAACGAATCTGCACCGAGATTCTCCAAAGCTTCCTTCTTTTTATTAGGAGAGGTGCTAATCACTGTCACTTTGGCTCCCATTGCCTTGGCGAATTTCACTGCAACATGACCAAGTCCACCCAGTCCAACCACTCCAATATGCAAACCAGGGTTATCCAGTCCATAATATCTCAATGGACTGTACACTGTAATCCCAGCGCACAGCAATGGAGCTGCCGCATCGAGAGGCAGGTTATCAGGTATGCGGATGATAAAATGTTCATCAGCAACCATGGTGTCGGAGTAGCCTCCATATGTCATAGTTTCGTCATAGTATTTGGCACCATAGGTAAGTAACGTTTGGGGGCAGTAGTTCTCCAGATCGTCTTTGCAGCTATCGCAGGAACGGCATGATCCGACCAGGCACCCAACTCCAACTCTGTCCCCCACTTTGAAGTTTTGGACCTCATTTCCCACCTCGGTCACTTCGCCAACAACCTCATGCCTGCATCCAATAAGAAGAATAGTTCAAATCTGATCTATATGAAGATCAGAAATTGAATGGCCAAAACATCAAACAGATGAAGAGCATACCCGGGGACAAGAGGGTAAACGGAAGAACCCCATTCATTCTTGACCATATGAAGATCCGAATGGCATATCCCACAATAAAGCACCTTGAAAGCTACATCCTTTTCTCCTGTTGCCCTGCATGTGCAAATGTACATCATTTTTTTATCAAACAAACAAGGAAAAACCTTAAAAGAAGATCAAACATGGGAACCAATTCAATAATGGATTAATGATAAAAATAAAACCTTCTGGAAAACTTGAAGGGAGATAAAACACCGGAGCTATCTCTGGCTGCCCATCCAAAAGCCTTGTTAGGGTGTACTTCTTCGGGCAATCTTGTCATTTTCGTGCGCTTAAATGTTCCAACTCTTTCCAAGTTTCAAAGCAAAGCAAATGAGCGTTCAGAACTAATACGTGTTCTTGTGGTTAATGGTTAAAATGAGGAAGTATTATTTAGAGCCAAAGGCTTTGCTGACGTATTGGGTGAGGAAAACAAGCATCTGGGATCTTCGGAACTACCAGACCCGAATCATTTTCAGGACCAGAAACTATATGATACTCTATTTTAAAAACAGTTACCTTTTAAAAGCTTTTAGTGGAATATTAGCATGTGATACTCTATTTACAAAATCGTTCTATTAAAAGAATTTAGTGGAATATTAGCATGTGATTGGCTACCGATATATCGATCTATATAGTAATATGATTAAAGGTAAACTATATAAATGATTATCGAATCATTTAAAAATATTTATTTTAATCATCGAATTATAAAATTTATCAATGATCTATTTTAATCATCGCTGTTAAAATTTTAAAAGAAGAACGACAAAATGATAACGTATCAACTAACAAAATTTTGTAAAATTATACATTTATATCAATTTCAACATGATTTTAATTTAATTAAATAAAATTAATTACTCAATCGGATAATGACATGTATCCTAACATGATAAAAAGAAAATTACTGAAGGTTGGAATGCAGTGTGGAAAACTAAACCTAAGACCAATTGGGTGTTATCCCACACCCTTAACACTATACCAACCTACTCTTGGTAGGATAAGATGTACCATTTTATATACATATCTTATAATACATTAAATGTTGGGAAAAATATTGAAAGGCAAATCAAACCTAAATCATTTAGGATGCATAAAATAACACAAACCACCAAATTAAATCAAATAATTCAATTTAAAATAAAATAAACCTAATTTAAAATATTCGATTTAAAGGAAAGAATTTTGATTTAAAATATTAAATATTTTAATTTAAAATATTTAATATTTTAATAAATATAATTTAAAATATTCAATTTTAAAAAAAGAAATTTAATATTTTAATATAAATATTATGATTTAAATTTATATAGAAATTTCAATTTTATATCAAAATTATATAAAATTTCAATTTAATCTATATATAATTCATTAATTTTTATTTAAATTTATTATTTTGTAAACCCCTTGTATTCTCATAGACATAACACTATTGTATGTTCATATATAACGTATCATATCATACAAATAAAAACAATCCATTCGAAAAATAAGTTTTACAAAAATTATTAATCGCAATTTCCCCTCGTGGTATACAGTCTTGTTCAGCTAACAGAACAGAAATAAAAAGTTTTACTTCCACTGTTTATACGACAAGGTTATTAATAGGGGTGTTCAAAAATACTCGACTCGATTGATTCGATCCGATTATCCGAACATAAAAAATCGGTTAATTTCCTTAAAATTTTTTTATTCCGGGTCGGGTATCCGGCCCGTCATTTTCCATGTCGGGCCCGGGTCAAAATTTTATAAAAATTCGGGTACCCGGTTTCTAACTTTTTTTTATCATTTTATTTTAAATATAATTATTATTTAAATAAAATGCACTTATATTCACTATATTTCTAAATCAAATAACATAATTTCTAAATCTTGATCCCTCAAATGTTAATTTTAAAAAACAATTAGGGATTCATTGTAAAATTATAAATTTAGTTTTTTGAGTTGATAAAATTCGAACTTTACTCGTTTAGATATGCACTAATTTTGTATGTCCATTAACCAATACGAAAATCAACTTAAGATTCATTAATACTTAAATCATTAATTTATATATATTAAAGTAAATTATACTAATTAAAAATATTTAAAAAAATATTAAAAAAAAACTTTATTTAGACCTTATGTTTTGTTTCGAATTAGATTATATAATTTGGGTCTTAAAATTTATGTTTAGATTATATAATTAGATATTTAAAATTTTATATTTCGATGTTGGATTATGTAATTTAAACTTTTAATTTTATTTCTATTTTTTAAGATTAAATTTGAGATTTATAAAAAAAACTGGATATCTGATTACTCAAATTTTCAGATATCCAAGTATTTGGATACCCAAAGTACCGGATACCCGAAATATCCAAGTCAAAACACGAATCGATTATTTTATTATCCAAGATCAGGATACCCAGATTTGAACACGCGTAGTTATTGAGATGCAAACCAATCTGAACTCAGTCATTTATTAGTCTTGAAATGTGGGCGACAATACCGTCAGAGATGCTCTCACCCAAGTCGTCAGCGTTCTTTCTTCCACTGTTTATGCAATGCATTGCATGGGTGATACATTTTACTGTTCCTATTCAATTATCATTAAAATTAATAAAATAATAACATAGGATTGGAAATCAAGATATCAATATGATTAAATTATAAATTATATAAAAAATTAAATAGGGTGGTTACGTAATTGTTTATAGATATTATGATGATGATGATGATATGATGGACATAATACTATTTTATGTTTATATATCATATTATAAAATTCATATATAAAATTATAAAAACAATATCTAATTAAATAGAGAATTATGTATAGATTTAATCCATAAAAAAAAACATGTATGAAAAGTTAGAAGCCCCAATTTCGACGCTAGGTTAACCGTTAACCGACAAATAAGAAAAAGTGAATTTCAAATGTTTAGACGAAAAGGTTGGTGGTATTCAAACAATTATTAACTCTATTATTTTTTATTAAATAAAGATTATTATATTATTAAAATAAATATTTAAATTTATAAATTATTTAATATTAATTATTTTATTAATAAGTTTGAAAATTCGTACAACGTTCTGGGTGTTTAATGTTGGTATTTAAGTTTTAGGATACTTAAAGTATTAGCATTCAAAATTTTAGTATTAGATCTTTTGATTCGTTTCTCATCCTGTTTTAATTAGATATTTGTTATTAGGGTATTCTTGAAATTCAGGAAACAAGTATCTACTATTTATTTTTTAAATAATTTATTTTATTAATAAAAAAATTCATAATTAATAAAATTTTGAATTATATAATATAGAATCAAAATGGCATAGATATCAAGAAAGATTAAATTTCATAATAAAATTAACCATGTTATAGAATCCTGTTAAACTCGAAAACAAACATTGTTTCTTTATTTATAAATACTTTAAAACCAATAAATTTAGGTGTACAAACAAGGTCTATCCCTGATTGACAATATCTATTTTTAATATAAGTTCAAATTATATAATTTAAAACCAAATAATGTAGATACCAAGAAGGATTACATTCATTATAAAAACAACCCTGTTGCATAATATAAATTTTTTGTTTGTGTTCCGATAATAGAGTTTAAGATTCAAAATATTAAACTCAAACAATTTTAGAATATAAATTTTATAATTCTTAAAAATTAGATCTATAATTACGTTGTTAATGAAAGAAAATTTCCTTTCTTCCATGTTTTAAATATTTTGTATAAAAATTTTAATAAAAAAAACTAAGATCAACAATATATTTGAATCGAAAAAATATATTAAAAATATTATAATTTATTTTTTACTCGTAAAAAATATTAGTTGATTGTGGATTTAAAGGAGAAAATAGATCACTTAGTGAATTTAAAACTCTAATTAAAAAAAATGAAAGTACAAAGATGAAAATTTAAACAACTAAATATATTTTATCCATAGATTTTTTAAATTTGTTAGTTAATAAATGTTAAAATAATTAGGGGTTTAGGGTGATGACTCCTAATATACAGGGCATGGAACATGTCATTCAATAAAAGAATTGAATAGATGTTGAATCAAAATATTAAATTAATTATGTTTTTAAAAAATTAATTAATTAAATAAATAAAGAGACCGAATCAAATTAAGTTCTTTGACCGATTTAGATCATAAAAATTTAATTTTTTTTTTAAAAAAATTGGTACAGTACGTATAATGAGTTGTGTCACATTGTTTTTACATGATATTTTAAAAAAATATTTTATTTAAAAAATTATTTAAAGTTTTAAAAATTTTAAAAAAATATAAAATTTATTAGAAATATATATTTTTAAAAATATAGTTGCAACATGATAAAACTTTAGTATATTATGTGTCAACAATATCTAAGGAAAAACTATCGAGATTATAAGATTAAAATTGCCCAAAATACCTAATTGATTCAATTTTTTAGTTCAATAACTTAATTGGGTGAAAAAAATTTAAGATCTCATTTTATTTTTAAAAAATAAAATACTTAAACCATCAATCAATTTTGTTTTATGACTTATTTTGATTACCAAACTTTAAAAATAATAATTTACTCAGTACGTTGAGCTATTTTAATCGATAATAAATGATATGAATTATTTTATTATTATTTTTATCTTGAGACATATTTTTATTAATATTAAATGTTAATTGTGATTTTAAAATATAAATAAAACTTAAACATGTGAAACACGCTAATCTTCAAATCAAATCAAATCAATCATTTTTAATAAAAAACAAATACCAAGTTTCTTTGACCAATCAAATGTTGATCATGCCAAACCTTGCCACAAACTAAGTTGTCTCTATTCCCCAATTCTTCCTTCATTGCATCATCATCATCGAAACCTAATACTATTTTCATTGGTGTTGAGGCCAACAACAAATTGATTATACTAGTAATATATAGGGTCAGTTTAGCATTGTTTTAAAAAGTACAGGAAAAAAATTATTAAAAAATTCCTTTTAAAAATAATTTTGGAATTTTGAATTTAAGATTTAATTGGGAAATCGGGTTATTTTTCACTAACTTCAAATCTGAGTTAAAATATCAAGATTGAAACCATCAAAATTTGTACAACGGATGAAACCGTCAAACTATTGAATATTGTAATCCAATGAAAATCTTAATATTAAACAACCAAAATAAATAATGGAGAGAATAAAAAGTTTCCGAGGTTCGACAAAATATTTACTCCTCGGGCACCACCATCGAATGATAACTTCACTATTACCAAAATAGTACAAACAAATAAAATTCTTAAGAATTCCTAAATACAATAGACGGGAGAAAAAAGAACTAAGTGGGAGAGATGGTTGAGGGTTTTGGGATGGTTTTAAATTATTATGGTTGACCCTATTTATAGGTAAACTATAGGGACCAACCTATAAATAACCTAGAGTTTAGGGATCAAAAATCAATTTCCCCATACACCTATAAATAACCCAACATATGTCAAGTAGCGTTCGATTCATACGCTCTGTCACACCCATTTTGTTGTGTTGTATGTCTAATAGTGAAGTGTCGAACAATATCATACTATTGACAAACGTCAAAGAGCGGATCATTTCTATATTTTCCTCCATTGTTCGTCTTAAGTCGTTTAATCTTCTTTTCAGTCTGGTTCTCGATCATATTTTTTCACTTTAAAAAAACTTTGAGCACTTCATCTTTAAACTTCATTGTATACACCCAAACTCTTGAAAAAATCATCAAAAAGAAAGTTTTAAAATAGTGTTTTCCTCCCAACGATGCTATTTTGGTAGGACCATATACATCTGAGTGAACATAATTCAAAAATACCTTTCGTATTATCGATACTAATGCTGAATTTCACTCTTTTCTACTTTTCCAAAACACAATGCTCACAAATATTTAATTTGCAAGCCTTTGCACCATTAAATAATCCTTGCTTTGCTAGAAATTTTACAAGGATTTCTTGCCAACGTGTCCCAACTACATATGCCATAACATGGTTGAATCCAATTTGTTTCTCTCGAAAGCTACTGCTCCTGATCCGATAATTATACTACCTTGATAGTAATACAAGTTTTTTTTTTCTGATGCCCTTATTATCACCAATTCACCATATGTGACTTTTAAAAATCCATCTCTCATAGTAACGACTAAGCCTTTAGATTTCAAGGCTCCCAACGAGATGAGATTCTTTTTTAAATTGGGCACATATTGAACATCAATCAAAACTATAGTTAATCTTTCTTGATTTTTCAATTGAATTGAACATATCCCAATAGTTTTATAAGCGTTGTTATTGCCCATATAAACAACTCATCCATTTAGTTCTACTAAATTAGAGAATCACTCCCAGTTAAGGAACATATGATAGGTACAACCCGAATCTAATATCCACCGATCTGAATGAAAAATTGATGATGAAGCAACTAGTGATATTTTAGAGTCACTAGTATCATACTATGCAACACATGCATCTGGAGTAACTTTTTCTTTCCTCTTTATCTTCGGACAATCTTTCTTCTAATGACCTTTCTCATGACATAAAACACATTCATCTTTTTTTTCTAATCTGGATTTTGACTTTGATCTCCCTCTTCACTTTGATCTTTGGCTTTTCGAACAACCTCCTGTCACCATGGTCTCTCTTGCATTATTGTTATACTACAGCAAAACAGGTCTATAGCGGCGTTTTTAAAGATAGCGGCGTTTATATTAAAAACCGCCGCTATAGTACACGAACTTTGGCGGCGTTTGAATACTAAAACGCCGCTAATTTACAAAGATATAGCGGCGTTTAGTTTCTAAGACGCCGCTAAAGTTCGTGTACTATAGCGGCAGTTTCTTTCAGAAACACCGCAATTGTCATGTACTTTCGTGGCGTTTTCCTATATAAACACCACTGTTTTAATTGGTTTTTTCTGGCGTTTTTTACAAACGCCGCAAAAGGTACTGTATTGTAAAAAACCAATTTTATAATATTATTACTACCCAAAATTTTCTTGTAATAATCTAGCAATAATATAATTAAAAAATAATATATCTAACATATAATAAATACTTAATCATCAAAATAAATTAAAGTCTAATATCAAATAAAATTAAACATAATTCATTGTTTAAGTGAAATAACAGTTCAGTAACAAGTACAAACCAAACAAACCTAAAATCAACTAAGGTGACGGATTCCTTGGTTGGTTCTGCTTTAACATCGCCATCATATCTTGAAATTGTTTTTGAAGATTCTGATATACTGCTTCTCTCTCAGCTTTTTTCCGTTCTCTCTCAGCTTTTTTAGCTTCCATTTCTGCTTTGAATTGAGTTAATTGTTGTTTTAAACGTTGAACTTCCGCTTGAGAAGACTGACTTTGTGATGGCATGTACTGGGATGAGTTTGATCCAAAATATTTAGTTGGTGTCACAAATGACCCTTGACAGTGCACTCGACCATATCTTTCAGGACCCAAAACTTTAGCAAAAACTTGATTCTCGATATCAACAATATTAGTAGAACCATCAGTTGAAGCCGTAGCTTCAATCTCTGTCCTTTTTTCCTTCATTTTCGTCTGATAATCATTTATGAAAAATAATAAATGAAAATATTATTTACAACATAATACAAATTTAAGAGCAATGAATATACCGGAATTTTTTTAGCTCCAGGATTCATTGGAGAGCCATCCTTTTTAGTGTGAGTAATATCGAATAGCTTTACCCGTCCAATCCTAGAACTAGTCGTCACAAGCTACAAAATATAATAAACATGAATATTAACTTTAATGTAATACAAGTAAAAATAATATTTAAAAAATAATAATACCTCTTCATTAGCTATGCGAGCAAAGCTCTTCGTCCCTTCCGTGTGAGTAAATTTCTGTTTTTGTCTACTAGTAACTCCTACGCACTCTCTTTCTTGTTTAATTTCCAATTTTTGTTACATTAAAAGTTGAAATTCTAATGATATAATGTTATTTTTACAAATTGTAGATGTTACCTCCCCTTTTGTTGAACTCCAAAACCTGACTGCATCTTCCCATTGATACCGTAGTATTCCTGGGGGAACATTTTGAAATTTCTCTTGAAGGCTCAGATCGTTCTTGAAATATGTCTTCTTCAAGAAACTCTTATGGTCTCTCCATTTCTTTCCTAAGGCATGCTTCACATAATCGTTAGAGACTTCTAAAGAAAATTTATCCTGAAAATCACAAAATCAAAATTAAATATTATTATTTAAATATAATGAATTAACTACTATAATAATATTATTACCTTAACAAGATCAAGAGCTTGGTTTTTGTTACTATTTGGCATTTGATGCCATGACTCATAATTGATTGGCAAAATTGAAGCATTGCGTGCAACAATGCCTAAATAACTTGCCAAAACACCTGCTTTTGCCCCAATAGGTTGGCCGACATCGTTTCTTGAAACTTTTACACGTTCTCCAACAGGGAGATCGTATAATTCTATCAAAGTCGTCCTCCCTCTAGTCTTCCGCCTTCGACCATTTCCACCTATATATCAAATATATCAATTCAGAACTTATAAAAATAATTTCAACAATAAAAAATAAGTATAATTCAAATAAAGTTTTTAAAAAATACCTTCTATTTCTATATTTTCAACCGTTTCAGGAACTTGTGAAGATCCAAAACTAGACAACTCATCTTCATTTGTTTCTTCCTCTATTCGAGGAACTTGAACAATATTTAAGCTATTTAATTTTTTCCTCGGCATAATACATGTAATCAACGGAAAAAAGTCATTAGTAACAACAACTTTACTAAAAAAGTTAATAAGGCTGAACAGAAATCTTACTACAATATGCAGTTAATTTTCATTAAAATCTCCATCAATGTTGTCTCGAACCCATTGAAATTGTGAAATAGAAGTAGAACATGTTCCATCTAAGTTTTGTGCTGCAAAAGGCAAAGTTTCTGATCTTGTTTCAATGTCATCTCTACTTCCATCCCCGATATCAATCAAGTCTCTAGGGGTGTTACGGAGTACAACATACCAACCATCTTTTCTTGGATCATGAGAACAAAAAACTTGTTTGACTTGAGAAGGGAATACATATGGTTCGTCCATCAATTGTTGGCCCGTATAAATTAATCGAGAAAAGTTCACCATTGTAAAACCAAATTGATCTTTTTTAATTCCTCGAGTACTATTTACATCAGCCCAATCACAACGAAACAACACAACCTTCCGTTTCCCATAATAATCCAACTCAATAATGTCGGTAATAATTCCATAATATTCAACATCTCCCTCCACAGGATGATTGTCCCTAGCACTAGCACAACTTGTAGTTGAAGAACTAACAACCACCCCACAATTTTGCGTCCTCCTTAATTTTTCTCGAGATTTCATATGGAACCTATACTCGTTAATGAGAAAGGCATTATATCTCCTAACAATTATATCCGGGCCTTGACAAAGCCATTTGACCTCTTCACTAACTTCTCTCCCATCCCAAACCTTTTACAGGTGAAATAAAACTTTGATTAACATTCATATTGATATAATAAGACAAGAAAAATTATATATTATGTTACTTACCGTCTTCCCTAACCATTCATGAAAAGTTTCTGCAAACAACTTATGGCTCTCTCGTAGATTTAATCTTCTTGCGCGTATACGAGATTGTAACTCTTCTTTATATTCACTATAAAGTAAGTTACGTGGTTAAAGAATGTTAAATATAAAAGCTTAAGTAATTACATTATGGATTATAGAAACTTACATGCGTAAGGGCTCTATTGACTCATGATGAAAAAGAATATATCGATGTGCTTGTACCCAAGACTTATCATCTAACTGTACAATTTCAACTTTGCCGAGTGGTTCACCATAGCTTCTAAACAAATAACTCTCAACTAAGCTATTAATGCTGTATACTTCATTTCTATTTGGTCTATTAAACCTCGTTTCGACATCTTTCAAATATCTAGAGCAAAAAGTCATACACTCCTCTGCTAAATACCCTTCAGCGATTGATCCTTCTGGATAACGCTTATTACGACAATAAGACTTCAACTTGCATAAGAACCTGACACGCAATAAACGCAACATTATATAACTAGTTGAAATAAAAAATATTAAATAACTACAAAAATCTTATACCTCTCTATAGGATACATCCACCGATAAAAAACTGGTCCACCGACTTTAGCTTCGTGAGGTAGATGAACCAACAAGTGCACCATAATTGTGAAGAATGAAGGTGGAAATATCTTCTCCAAGTTGCATAAAGTCAAGACTACTCGATCTTGGAGTTTCTCAAGTTCTTCAACCACCAAAACTTTGCCACAAAGAGCTTTCATTATATTGGAAAGCTCAATTATACAAGATATGACATCATTCGACATACAACCACGTAAGGCAACTGGCATAAGATCTTGCATCAGTATATGATAATCATGTGACTTTAGAGAATAAAGTCTTCGATCTTTCATACTGACACATCGAGATATATTTGATGCATACCCATTTGGTACTTTTATATCTTTCAACACCTTACAGAACATTTCTTATTCCCTCTTCGACATCACAAAAATAGAAGGCAGTAACGATGACTTTCCATTAGCAAGAATCTGAGGATGAAGATCATGTCGAATTCCAAGGTCAACTAAGTCAAGTCGACTCTTTAAATTGTCTTTAGATTTTCCATCGACATTGAGAATGGTTCCGATAATATTCTCACAAACATTTTTCTCAATGTGCATGACATCAAGATTATGTCTCAAAATGTTATACTCCCAATAAGGCAATTCAAAGAAAATACTTCTATTTTTCCACAACTCTGCCTCATTTGGATTATCCTCTTCATCAGAGTCATTATCACTAAACTGCTCAATATCACCTCTGTACACCTCTTTTATCTTTTTCTTTGATCGGTGGTTCGGTGGTTGATTCTTCTTTCCATAAGTGAACTTCGTATCTTTCAACATTGACAAGATATCAGACCCGATGGTTTGTTCAGGAGCGCTTCTAAATTCTTCAGTTCCATCAAACATATTCTTTTGATATCTGAATCTATGATTTTCATCTAACCATCGTCGATGCTCCATATAAGCAAACTTTTTTCCATTATACAACCACTTTGAACATGTCTGAGCAGCACAACAAGGACAAGCATAACGACCTTTGATACTCCACCCAGATAAATTTGCATAAGCAGGAAAATCATCAATAGTCCACAATAAAGCCACAAGCAAATTAAAGTTCTCCTTCTTAAACACATCATATGTTTCGATACCCACCCATAATTGTTTCAACTCTTCAATCAGGGGTTGCATATAGATGTCAATATCATTTCCAGGGCCTTTCTCACCATGGATTATCATGGATAAGATGAAAGACGATTGTTTCATGCAAATCCACGGTGGTAAATTATAAGGAATAAATAGAACAGGCCAAGTACTATACGAAGTGCTCATGATTTTGAAAGGATTAAACTCATCAGATGCTAGTCCGAGCTTAACATTTCGAGGATCTCTTGCAAAACATGGAAATTTTTGGTCAAAGGACTTCCAAGCTAAACAATCCACAGGATGCCTTAATAATCCATCATCGGTTCTTCCATCATAATGCCACCTCATAGACTCAGCAGTCTTTGAAGACATAAATAACCTTTGAAGCCTTGGTATGAGAGGAAAATATCGCAGAATCTTGACTGGTTTTTTCTTGATTGTGCTTCCACTACTTCCTCACTCACATTTTCTGCGTCCACATTCATCCACCGAGATTTACCGCATACATGACATGACTCTTTGCTTTTTTTATCACCTCAGTACAACATGCAATCATTTGGGCAACTGTGAATTTTTTTCATATCCAAGGCCCAAATCTTTGATCATTTTTTTCATATCTTTTCCAGATTGAGGAATTTTTGCAAAAGGAAACATTTCTCTTAAAAACTCTAATAACTGCATAAAAGATTTATCGGTCCATCCCCCCAAGCATTTTAAGTGGAAAAGACGAATGCAAAATGAGAGTTTTGAATGTTCCGATCCCTCATAAAGTGGTTCATTCATTTCATCAAGTAAATTGTAAAACTTTGCTGCGTCTCCATTTGGCTCTTCATCACATTCGTTTCTTCTTATCTCTGTAAAATGCTCAACACCAATATCACAATCTTCTCTAACAGATTCTTGATAATCATGCATATTAAATGCATCTCGCAACATACCCTCAATGCCATCTTCTCCAACAGATCGACGATCATAATTAGGAGGAAAAGATACCTTACTCCTCGAAGAAGAACTACAAGATGCCAACTCTCCATGGAATACCCATTTTTTATAGCCCCAAACAAAACCATAAACAATTAAATGCTCATGGAAAACTTCATGAGTATGCCAATTAATATTAACACACTTCTTACAAGGGCAAAGAATCATATTCTCCTGGCTTGCATTCGCAAAACCTATATTTAGAAAAGTTTCTACTCCATTTCGATACCCAGCGCTTACCCTTGACAAATCCATCCAACTTCTATCCATTTAGATACCCAGCGCTTACCCTTGACAAGTTTATGTAATATACATTCAAATGTTAAATCATAAACCTAATCCTAACAAATAAAGAATAAAATAAGAGATTAATTACCTAATAGCAACAAATATCATTGGTTATAGCCATTTTCTATGATTAAATTTATTGCTTTCGCAGTTTGATCTCTTTTAGTCTACCATATGCTTTTAAAAATTTTAGAGATTTTTCATATATTTTGGGAAATCATGCTCTCCTTTAATCTTTTTTTTCTTCAAAAGTGAATATTCGAAGTAACATTTTCAAATATGCATGCATGTTTACAAGAACAATTTCATTAGTCGAAAAGACAAAATTATAACGCATGTTGACAAACTATTAAAGAGTTCGTAATTCACTAACCTGTATATTCCAATAATACAACAATGGATCTGACTCAGGTTCAAGCTCCAACAATAACCTTATTGTATTCTCAAGCTACATAAGATAGAAATATCAAAAATATTTTTGAATAAATGTTTCTTTCTAATGAACACGAATTAAAGTAAACTAAAGATGAATAAAATAATGACAAAGAAATAGAAATACAAAGAAAACAACTTTACAACTTTGAACACATATTTTATTACAATCAGACCTATTGTCGGTTCACTTTCCAGTTTAAACTCCCTCTTTATGTATAGAACAATGCCTGCAACATGAAACACAAAGAGCATAACTAATTAATCAATCTAAAGAGATGGCATAACACACTTTACAGAGAAGTAAAGAACGATATATATAATCATTAAGGGAATAAAACCCCCATCAATCCAATTAGTTATCAGCTTGAATTTACCATGAATCTTTGACATATAAAAATTAATCAATCTAAAAAGATGGCAAAACACACTTTACATTTATGTAGAGAATAACTGTATATATTAATCATGGAAGAAAGGAAAACCACATTAGTCCAATTAGATCAACAACTCGAATTCACCATAGATCTTCGATATCCGAAAGCTATCATTTTAGTCCCAACAAATAGCTGCAGCAACCGCTACAAGCAAAAATATGTTTGAGTTTGGGGTATGAATTTATTTAATTTGTTTTAAACCAATATTAGTTTACTAAAAAATTCATACCCAACAAATTAAATAAATTACATCTTCAACTAAAAATACTCATGTTTTCTAGTCCAATAATTTATCCTTGCATTATCTTCACCAATATGTTTTCTGAATTGACCATGTATACTTGCAAATTAATTTGAAATTAAAACAATCTAACAATCTCAATGAAAAAATTAATTAATATATAACCTTTTATTTTCAAGTCATTGTAATGTTAAGTGTAATGATTCTATGTTACTGTAATAAGCAGCTATATAACAATTCTTCACCATTGAGCATGGTAGATTATTTCTGTAGAACAGAAATCTTTTAAGTTTTAAAATAATGGGAGAACGAAAAAACCAAAGAGAGAACAAAGTTGCAAAGTTGTATCTGGAAATATAGAGATATACTTCATTATTTGCGCTTTAACATAATTTAATTCCATCATTACACAAATGCAAATCAATCAACGAAGGGAATCTCAGCGTGAAGACAAAATGATGCTATGAAGAAACGATATTAGGCAGAATTGTAACCTGTTGGACGAATGACATGGATGGACGACCGAAAATCTTGGATGACCGGTGAGGAAGAAACGATGGTAAACGATGGCTGAGGCGGCGACCGTGGATGACAATTTCACGGGGAACAATGGATGCAGGGGGGAAATAGGGTTAGAATATTTGGGGAAAGAGGGATTCCGGGGACATATATCACATTTGCGGCGTTTTAATTAAAAACGTCACTAATGTACGATTAACTGCGGCGTTTTCATTAAAAAACGCCACTACTGCACAGTTCATTGTGGCGTTTAGTTAAAAAACGCCACTAATGTACGATTAATTGCGGCATTTTTTAAAAACGCCACAAAATTACAATCTATTGCGGCGTTTTTAGGAAAAATGCCACAAATATACAATCTACAGCGACGTTTGTTGTCAAAATGCCACAATCTTACAAGTTGTTATGGCGTTTTTTAATAAAACGCCACAGATGTTTGAGAATTATGGCGTTTGTAGGACAAAACGCCACTAATATAGGCTTATTTGTGGCGTTTGATGTAAAAACGCAGCTACGGACGCCGCTATAGAACAAGTTTGGTGTAGTGTTATTCTCTATCTTGGTTATTTTTTTTCCTGAGTTTGTAACTATACAAAACAACAATTACATCTTTAAAGGAAACCTCTTGCTTTCCATGGAATAATATTGTTTCTAGGTGCTCAAATTCATGTGGAAGTAATGACAACAACATTAAAGCTAAATCTTCATCATTGAAAGTTTTATCCATGCTAAATACGTCTGATACTAACTCATTAAAGGCAATAATGTGTTTATCTTGGTTGATAATCAAATCTAAACATTTTTTTTCACATAGAGACGATTCTAAGAGCTCTTATTTAAGAGATTCCTCTAATACTTTCCACAGCTTGCATGTAGAAGTCTTATTCTTATACACTTATATCTTCTCGTGAAGGTGAGGTCATCGAGGGTAAAGAAGAGGGTTATGATTTCGGGTCTAAGTTTAAGTTTGATTTTTAATTTTTAATTTTAAATTATATTCAAAACTTAATATTAATAAAAATGTCATGTTATAATAAAAATAATAAAAAAATCTATATCATCGGAGAGTGACTAAAATATATTAATGTGTAAAGTTTAGTGACTAAATTGGTTGTTTTTAAAATTTAATGACCAAAATAAATCATAGAACAAAGTTGAGTAATAATTTTGATATTTTACATTTTTTTTAAATGTTTAATGACTTATTGCACTCCCCTAGACCTTAAGAACCGATACGTGCGGCCTTGGACGCCTTGATCTAGTTTTGACGCCCAAGTTAGCCTTGGAAAACTAAGCGAGAAGACTTAGTTTAAGCGGAAACGGGTTATGATGGTAAAAGAAGAAGTGTGCGGGGAAAATATGGAAATCTTATTATCCGAATAAAGTAACAAAGCCGGTGCCTAATGAATCCAAGAGTAATCGAGAAAATAATGAAAGGTGAAGTAAATAATGAGGTGGGGGTAAGCCTCCTTAAATAGCCCCCTTTAGTCCTAGTCCTAGTCTAACTAGGATTACTAATCCTCTAAGGACTAAAACTCCTTGGTTCCTAACTAAGGCAGGACTCCTTCATGGAGTGAAACTCGTGGCCTCCTTTAGGTTCTTGACGAATCGGGCCCTAAGGTGTGATCGGGCTTAGCCCTTGATGGTGCGGCAGGGTTGGCCCCCATGGTACTATTGTGTTCGGCCCTTTGATGTGCGCTGGAATCGGACCCTTGGGTGCGGGTTGTGACATTCTCCCCCACTGGTTCTTGCGACGCCCTCATCGCTCGGCTACGATGGTATCAACTGATTTAGTCCTTAAATTGCCATAGTCCCTCGGCTGGTTCCCAACTAGCTTCGCTGTCGGGAAGTCCTTTCCATAGGAAAAGGTATTCGTGCGTTGGTCGATGTCCCGGTTTTCGAATGGCTCGCTCTGCTTGAATGTCCCTAATTTCATTTTCATATGAGATTTTTACTCCAATTGGTTCTTGGTGTGACTCGGCTCGATCCGGGTCTGTTTCATCTTGGTGGAATGGTTTTAGTAAACTTAAGTGGAATACCGGGTGTGCTCGGATGGTTGTTTTAGTTCCAATCGATAAGCCATGGTACCTATTCGCTTTAAAATCTTGAATGGACCCTCATATCTTCGAACTATTCCCTTGTGTACGGTTGGGTTTCATAGGATCCTTGTTAATTTGGCAAGGACTAAGTCTCCAACTTGAAAGTTTACGTCCCTTCGTTTTGTGTCTGCCCACTTCTTGGTCTATTTTCCTGCTTTGTGTAAACAAGCACGGGCTAAGTCGTGGTGCTCTTGCCATTCTGTGGCGAACTTGTGTGTTGCTGGATTTGGTCCGTCATACTTTGTAGTGACTGAATTTGGTGTGAGCGGTTGCTGTCCAGTCACGATCTCGAATGGGCTTTGATTTGTTGCCTCGCTTCATTGCAAATTGTATGAGAATTGAGCCACATCTAGTAGTTTTGGCCAATTGAGTTATGTGGCACTTAAATAGTGTCTCAAGTAAATTTCTATTAGGCATTTACTCGTTCTGTTTGCCCATCAGTTTGGGGATGGACTCTTGTTAAAAAATTCAAACTTGATCCCATGAGTTTGAATAGTTCGGTCCAAAACCTACCCGTGAAACGGGTGTCTCGATCGCTAATGATTGTCTTTGGCACTCCCCAATACTTTACTACGTGTTTGAGGAAAAGACGTGCAGCCTCTTCGGCGAGGCATACCTTCGATGCTGGGATGAATGTTCCATACTTGGAAAACCTGTCAACAACGACCATGATGCTAGATAGACCGTCGGTATTGGGTAAGCCGACTATAAAGTCCATGGATATGCTTTCCCATGGTCGTTCGGGGATTGGCAATGGTTGTAGCAAGCCTGCTGGTTTTCTCATCTCGATTTTGTCTTGTTGGCAAACAAAGCAAGTTTTCACATATGCTTCCACATCTTGACTCATGTGTGGCCAATAGTATTATTCCGTAACGAGTGCTAATGTGCGGTCTATTCTGGGATGGCCGACCCACTTAGAGTTATGACATTCTTTCATGATTTCCTTGCGTAATTCTCCAAATTGCGGCACATATAGTCGGTGTCCTCGAGAATATAATAGATCCCCTTCACTTCAGAACTTTCGTGTTTTTCCTTCCTTGCTATAGTTGAGGAGCATCTTGGCTATTGGGTCGTGAGACAACCCTTCTTTGATGCATGGGATTAGCTATCCTTTTGGTGTGCTAACATGCTCTATGTTATACCTTCGGGTTAGAGCACCTGCAACCGAGTTGGCTTTTCCTGGAGTGTATTCCATGGTGAAGTCAAATTCGGCAAGGAATTCTTGCCAACGGACTTGCTTGGGAGATAACTTCTTCTGGGTCAAGAAGTAACTGTTGGCAGCGTTGTCAGTGTAGACGATGAACTTGGACCCAAGTATATGGTGTCGCCAAGTATGTAGACAATGTACTACCGCCGTCATCTCTTTCTCATGGACCGAGTACTTTTTCTCAGTTTCATTAATCTTCCGGCTTTTGAATGCGATTGGATGTCCTTCTTGCATAAGGACTCCATCGATGGCTGTGTCCGAGGCATCGGTAAAGATTTCAAAGGGCTTACCATGATTAGGTAGTGCTAGCACGGGTTTGGTGGCTATGGAGAGTTTTAATTCTTCAAAGGCTTTGCGGCAGTCTTGGTTCCACTCCCATAACTTATTCTTTTTGAGTAAGTCGGTCAAGGGGGTGGTGATTTTGGAATAATCTTTGATGAATCTTCTATAGTAATTGGCCAGTCCCAAGAATGATCTTAATTCGGTTACCTTGGTGGGTGGTTCCCAGTTGTTAATTGCTTTGATTTTGGCTTTATCCATTTGAATTTTGCCTCTCCGACAATGTGACCGAGAAATGGAACTTTCCTTTGGGCAAAGGAGCACTTCTCTGTTTTGACATAGAGTTCGTTTTGTCGTAGTACTTGAAACACTTCTCGTAAGTGTTCGACATGCTCCGCGAGGGTCTTACTGTAAATCACTATGTCGTCTATATAGACTACAACAAATTAATCAAGAAAGGGTTGTAGTACCTTGTTCATGAGCGTGCAAAATGTTACGGGAGTATTCGTGAGGCCGAAAGGCATCACAAGGAATTCGTATGAACCGTAGCGTGTTACGCATGATGTTTTTGGTTCATCACCTTCGGCAATTCTTACTTGATAGTATCCCGACCGCAAATCCAACTTGGTGAACCATCTTGCTTCTCCAAGTTGATCAAACAATTCGGCAATCAATGGGATTGGGTACTTTTTCTTCACAGTGATTTTGTTTAAAGCTCGATAATCTATGCACATCCGCATTGTTCTATCTTGTTTCCTTTGAAAGAGTACGGGTGCGCCGTAGGGTGCTTTTGATGGTCTAATGTATCCCTCTTCGAGGAGTTCCTTCAATTGTCTGCGTAACTCCTCGAGTTCGGGTGGAGCCATTCGGTAGGGTGTTAGGGCCAGTGGTTCCACGTTTGGATCAAGCTCGATCTTATGGTCGACTTCCCGTTTTGGTGGGAGGGCCTTGGGTAGTTCGGGAGGCATTACATCTTGGAATTCGGCTAAGATTTGTTTTACCTCCGTTGGGATTTCGTTTTTAGATGGCTCCTTGTGTACCAGTGTTGCTAGATATGTTGTCTCTTCTTTGCGCATGCCTTTACTGAATTGGATAGGGATATCATCTTTACCTTGATTCTGGATTGTCGGCTTAATGGGACCATGCACGAGTGTGCTGGGTCAAGTATGCATAAACAGTTCATGAATGAGACTGAAAATGCTTTGAGTCGGTCAAGGAAGCTTATTCCTATGACGTAGTCGAAGTCATCAAGGGGGATTACCTTGAATATTTCTTTGCTGGACCAATCGCCAATACTGATTTTATTCCTTTTGCCACTCCAGCAATGGGAGTCTCTTTGGAATTCACGGTTTTGATAAATCCGCTTGCCTTCTCCACTTGAAGGCCAAGCTTGTTGGACATTTGTTCGTACACAAACAAGTCGGAGGCACCGGTGTCGACTAATGCACTGACTTGTTGGTTTGCTATCGTGATATTGACAAACATTAGTCCCTTTTTCTTGGAACCCTTCTTAATTTCCATGGAGCTTATAATGAAATTAAGCTTAGGGATCTCCATTTCGACGAGGGCTTCGTCGTCCTCTTCTTCTTGAATGGCTGTTGCTTTCTCAAGTTGGGGACAATCCCTTTTCATGTGATTTCCACCACAACTATAACAACTAAAGTTGTTCTTTTCCCAAGGCTTGCGGAGTCTAACATCTCCGCTGGATTGCTTCTTGAGTCCTTCTTTGGCATGAATGTCTTTGCCCTTTCCGCCACTGGCTTTGTGCTTTGGCTTTTGCTTTGAGTTATCCGATTTCTTAAATTCAAATTCCGCAAGAGAGTTGGCTACGTTCAATGCTTTGGATAGGTCCTGGACACCCATTCGGTGTAGTTCCATCTTTGCCCAACGCTGCAATCCGTTTTTAAAGGTAAAAAGGGCATCGACTTCGCTCATGTTATGAATTTGAAGCCTAAGTTCCGTGAATTTGTTGACATATTCTTGGATGGACTTGTCATGCTTCAATTTATAAAGCTTTTATCGGGCTTCTTCTTGAGCATTCTTTGGGTAAAAAAGCTCCTTGAACTTAGATTTGAACTCTTTCCAAGTTTTTACAAGAATTTGGTCGTCCCTTGATTGAGAGCACTTATGCCGCCACCAAAGGAGTGCGGCATCCACCAAGTAAACTGAAGCTGTGTTTACTTTTGTGCTTTAGTCTTTGATGCCCGTGAGTCGAAAATATTATTCCAAACCCCACACGAAGTTGTCCACTTCTTGAGCGTTTCTTGCTCCTTCGAACTCCTTCGGTTTCGGCACATCGATCCTTGGCTTAGCTATCGTTGCATCTCCTACCATGCCGGTTATTACGGCACTTTTGTAGAGGGATAGCTCGGCCTTGAGCTTTTGAATTCCCCCCAACAATTCTCCCTTGATCGCTTCCATTGCGACTTGAATGGAGACATCCTGTTGGTTCAATTTCTCATACGTTTTGTTGAGAAGACCTTGAACCTCTTCCGTGACTTCATCTTTGATGGGTTCAATTTTGGTTTCGAGTTCTTCAAAGCGATCGTTTACATCGTCTACAGCTTCCATCAAATCTTTGTCATTGATTTCGAGTTGATCTATCTTACCTTCAAGCGTTGTAAGTCGATCCTTCGAGGCGGCTCTCTTTTTATCGATGGTTTGTGTTTCCGGGGCCTTTGGTGTAGCAGAGCCGGTTTTGGCTCGCTTCTTGTCGATGCCTTGTGTTTCCGGGGCCTTCGGTGCAACAGGGTTGGTTTCTTCTTTCTTGGCCATCATGAATGAGCAACCTTAACGCTATGATACCACTTGTCATGCCCCTGAATCTTAAGAACCGAGACGTGAGGCCTTGGATGCCTTGATCTAGTTTTGACTCCCAAGTTAGCCTTGGAAAACTAAGCGAGAAGGCTTAGTTTAGGCGGAAACGGGTTATGATGGTAAAAGAAGAAGTGTGCGAGGAAAATATGGAAATCTTATTATCTGAATAAAAGTAACAAAGTTGGTGCCTAATGAAGCCAATCGTAATCGAGAAAATAATAAAAGATGAAGTAAATAATGAGGTGGGGGTAAGCCTCCTTAAATAGCCCCCTCTAGTCCTAGTCCTAGTCTAACTAGGATTACTAATCCTCCAAGGATTAAAACTCCTTGGTTCCTAACTAAGACATGACTCCTTCATGGAGTGAAACTCGTGGCCTCCTTTAGGTGCTTGACGAATTGGGCCCTTTGGTGTGATCGGGCTTAGCCCCTGATGTTGCGGCAAGGATGGCCCCCATGGTGCTATTGTGTTGGGCCCTTTGATATGCGCTGGAATCGGACGTCCCTTGGGTGCAGGCCGTGACACTTATTACACCTTAAGATAAAAATAATATGATTATATTTTTTAGTTTGTTAATAAAAAAATTAGTATTAAAATTATTTTATTTGTTTTTTAGGTAAAACATGGACAAATATCAACTGCTCATTTTCTATACCTTTCTTATACACAACTAAAAGTCTCATTTTCTATATTTTTAACAAATGATTCATTAAACTTTAATTAGTTAATTAAAAAGTATCTTTAAAAATAATAAATTAAGATTCAAAGAGTCGACCATTAGATTTTGGAAGAATAACCCCTTAAATATTTTAAGATTTTACCTTTTTAAAAAATATCTAATTAAAAAGTTTTATTTTTATATTTTGTTCACTAAATCTAAAATGTCTTTTTTTTTTCAAAGCTCAATTTTAAAAAATGTTTTCAACAAACTCATTTATATATATTTCTCATATTTTATCTTGTCTGAAAATATTTTTTCTAATTTTAAATTCTAAATCAATTCGAACCACTAAATTAATTCTTAGTTTATATGGCCCATTAGCTAGGAACAATTGTTTGTGTTTCTCAAGCTTCAAAGATTTTGGCTGAAATATTTTGATAAACATATTGATTCGTAACTTAGAAAGTCCAGTTTTAATCATTTCACTTGTTTAATCCATCGTATTGTGAAGGTGAAGGTCGTCGAGGGTTGAGGGTAAAGAGGAGGATTATGATTTGGGGTCTAAGTTTGATTTTTATTTTTATTTTTAAAATTTATTTGACTTTAAATATTAATAAAAATATATATCATAATAAAAAATAATAAAATAACCTATTTTATTAAAGAGTGATCAAAATAGGTTAATTTATAAAGTTTAATAAGTAAATTGGTTGTTTTTAAAATTCAGCGATGAAAACAAGTCATAAAACAATGTTAACTGCTGATTTAGGTATTTTATCATTTAAAAAAAATCAATTATTTCTTACTCCTTTAAACTAAAAAATATGATTATATTTTTTAGTATCTCATTACGAAAATTTGGTATTAAAATTTTTGTATTTATTTATTTGACGAAGCATGAAAAATATCCTCTTTCCATCTTCTATACCCCTTTCTATACACATAATTAAAATATTAAAATATACACTCTAACCCTAATTTTAAAATCAATAACCCTTAAACTTAAAAATAAATCCTAAATTATATCTATAACTTCGATGATAAACTCAAAACCTTATTATTTTAATATAGGACAAAGTTACGATAGTAAAAGGGATAGAGATTTCTGCTCGGAAAGCATATAGTTTACAATAAAATTATAGGCTAAAAAGATATTTTTGTCCATGAGTTTGACAAAAAAAAAATAATTCAACCTCTTATCGAAAAACGCATCCAATTAGATCTTTCAATTCATAAATTGCATCAAATTAAATCTTTGATCGATCGTTACAATATTGACATGATGTTAACAATGTTAACATAACAACCCATGATACTAACGTGTTAGTCAACGATGCTGACATGGTAGTACATGTATGACGATGATGTGAAAGAGAGGCTAGATTAATTATTTTAACCAAATTTAAAGATATAATAAATTTCTTTTACCGTTTTGGGGCATAATTGATTTTAACCAAAAATTTATTAAATTATTTAATATTTAATTTAAATCATAAGAATTAAATAAACTATTAAAAATTTAAAAATATTAAAATTGGATAAATAATTTATTTAAATTATAAATTAATTTAGTTGACATATTCAATTTTGAAATAAAATTAGATAAATAATTTGGTTTTAAAGTTGAATTTTGTAAATAGAATATATGAATGTAGCAAATTTTTGAAATTCAAAATCGCTAAAAATATGTATTTCTTCGGTTTTTCTTTCCCTTTTCGGAGAATGCTTGAAAATGGGAAAATAATTTTAAAAATGAATGTGATTGAAAATAAAATATTTGGAGTCACCACCAGTTATTTAGCTAGATCGAATATCATAAAATCATAGGTTCAATTAAAAATAATTTCGGGAGTTGATTACCTATAGTGAAGAGTTAACACCCCATCATGCCCTAAAATCGGTACAAAAAATATATAGTGCTTTTTATAGATGTGTAGCGATCCTAAAATTAATAGGTTTCGGGTTTAATAGGATGAAGGTCACTATTTTAAAAAAGATGAGAAATTAGGTTTTGAATATGAAAGATAAAAAATAGGTTTTGAAAAAATGGGGATTTTGAAAATTTGAGAAATTAGGATTTAAAATAAAAATTAGGATTTTACCTAAAAAGAGATTTAAAATTAGGAAAGGGGATTCTGAAATTAGGGTTAGAAAAAATTAGGAATTGGTGAAAAATTGAGAATTTATCCCGAAAAGGGAAATTTTAAGAATTAGGGATTTAAAATGGAAAAAAGAAAATTGGGAACTTAGAAAATGATGTAATAAAATTAAAAAGCCTTAGAAGACAATTTGAAAAATATTCGAGAAAAGATTGAAAAACAACTTAGGAAAATAGTTAAAGTCGCCACCAGTCACTTTGTTAGACCGGACAACGTAAAATCAAAGATTCGAAATTAAATAGGTTTGGGAGTCGGCTACGGTTAAAAATGAGGTTAGTATTTTCAAACTGCCCAAATTGGTACCTTAAAAATATTTATCACTTATTTAATATTAAAAATTTCAAATTAAAGTGACAATTAAGTTGCTATTTAATTATAAATTCGAATTTATTTTAAACGTTTCTTTATTTAAAGGTAAACACATACACCGCCTCCACTACGCTTGGCGTCGAGCCCGTTACGACCGAATAAAGATTTTTATCTGAAATATTTTGATAACCACTAAATCAATTCGAACCACTAAATCAATTCTTAGTTTATATGGCCCATATTTTTATATTTCGTGTTTCTCAAGCTTCAAAGATGTTTAGCTGAAATATTTTGATAACCATATTGATTCGTAATTTAGCAAGTCCAGTTTTACTCTTGTTTAATTCACCGTATTGTGAAGGTGAAGGTCGTCGAGGGTCGAGGGTAAAGTGGAGGATTATGATTTGGGGTCTAACTTGAGTTTGTTTTGAAATTTTTAATTTTAATTTTAAATTATATTTGACCCTTAATATTAATAAAAATATATATCATAATAAAAATAATAAAATAACCTATTTTATCAAAGAATGATTAAAATAGGTCAATTTATAAAGTTCAATGAGTAAATTAGTAGTTTTTAAAATAGAGTGACGAAAACAAGTCATAGAACAATATTTACTGATGATTTAGGTATTTTATCATTTTAAAAAAAAAATCAATGATGTCTTACTCCTTTAAACTAAAAAAATATGATTATATTTTTTAGTATCTCATTACAAAATTTTGGTATTAAAATTTTTGTATTTATTTTCTTGATGAAGCGTGGAAAATATCATCTTTTCATCTTTTATGCCCATCTTTTATACCTCTTTCTATACACATAATTAAAATATTAAAATATACACTAACCATTTTAAAATCAATAACTCTTAAAACTTATAAATAAATCTTAAATTATATCCATAACTTCCATTATAAACTCAAAACCTTATTATTTTAATGTAGGACAAAGTTACGATATTAAAAAGGATAGAGATTTCTGCTCGAAAAGCATATAGTTTACAATAAAGTTATAGGCTAAAAAGATCTTTTTTCCATGAGTTTAACAAAAAAATTAATTCAACCTTTCGTCGAAAAACGCACCCAATTAGGTTATCAATTCACAAATTGCATCAAATTAAATCTTTGGTCGATGTTGACCGTTACAGTGTTGGCATAGAATTAACAATGCTAACATAACAATCCATGATGCTAACGTGTTAGTCAACGATGCTGACATGGTAGTACATGTGTGATGATGATGTGAAAGAGAGGTTAGATTGATTATTTTAACCAAATTTAAAGATATAATGAATTTTTTTTTACCGAGTTTTGGGGTATAATTGATTTTAATAAAAAATTTATTAACTTATTTAATATTTAATTTAAATCATAAGAATTAAATAAACTATTAAAAAAATTAAAAGTATTAAAATTGGATAAATAATTTATTTAAATTACAACTTAATTTAGTTGACATTTAATTTGAAATAAAATTAGATAAATAATTTGGATTTAAAGTTGAATTTTGTAAATAGAATATATGAATGTAGCAAATTTTTGAAAATCAAAATCGTTAAAACTATGTATTTCTTCGGTTTTTCTTTCGCTTTTCAGAGAATGTTTGAAATGGGATAATAATTTTAAAAATTCATGTGATTGAAAATAAAAGATTTGGAGTCACCACCAATTACTTAACTAGATCGGATATTATAAAATCAGAGATTCATTTAAAAATAATTTCAAGAGTTGATTACATGTGGGAAAGAGTTAACACCCCATCACGCCCTAAAATCAGTACAAAAAATATATAGTGCTTTTTATAGATGTGTAGCAACCCTAAAATAATAGGTTTTGGGTTTAATAGGATGAAGGTCTCTATTTTGAAAAACTGAAAAATTAGGTTTTGAATATGAAAGAAAAAAAAAAGGTTTTGAAAAATTAGAGATTTGGAAAATTTGAGAAATTAGGGTTTAAAATAAAAGTGAAATTGAAA
Source organism: Abelmoschus esculentus (assembly GCA_035048815.1). Classification (NCBI taxonomy): domain Eukaryota; kingdom Viridiplantae; phylum Streptophyta; class Magnoliopsida; order Malvales; family Malvaceae; genus Abelmoschus; species Abelmoschus esculentus. The sequence goes on from JAUCBN010000044.1 coordinate 7,683,042, forward strand.
ATTGAGATTTTACCTCAAAAAGGGATTTAAAATTAAGAAAAGGGGATTCTAAAATTAGGGTTAAGAAAAATTAGGAATCGGTGAAATTTAGGAATTTATTCCGAAAAGGGGAATTTTAAGAATTAGGGATTTAAAATTGAAAAAAAAGAAAATTGAGAATTTAGAAAATGATGTGAAAAATTTAAAAAGCCTTAGAAAACAATTTGAAAAAGATTTAAAAGATTGAAAAACAATTTAGGAAAACGATTGGAGTCGCCACCTGTCATTTTGATAGATCGAACACCGTAAAATTAGAGATTCGAAATTAAAAGGGTTCGGGAGTCGGGTATGGTTAAAAATGAAGTTAGCATTTTCAAACCGCCTAAAATTGGTACCTTAAAAATATTTACCACTTATTTAATATTAAAATTTTCAAATTAAAGTGACAATTAAGTTGGTATTTAATTATAAATTCGAATTTATTTTAAACGTATCTTTATTCGAAGGTAAACGCATACACCGCCTCCACTACGTCTGCGTCGGGCCTGTTACGATCGAATAAAGAGACAACACATTAATTAATGATTTACCGATTTTATTTTCAACTTAAACAAAAGGTAAACAACATTACAAGACAAAAATATAATGATGATATACACATTAATCAAACAAATAAACATATGCATCACATGGACATAGTGTAGATTAATGTTTAAAAACACAAATATAATGGGTGAAATGTATGATAAAAATGCAAGAAAAAATATATACATAAATAATAAAATACATAAATTAAAGACAATGCACAACTAAATACAAATATGTATAATTAAATAAAATACATAAGTAAAAGGAACATATGTATATAACATGCAAATAAATAAGTAAATATGGGTTAAATTAAATAAAATTGAAAATTAAGGGACTGAATGAAAAGACTAGTTGCTGAAAAAGGGACTAAATTCAAAAAGAAAACAAAAATTTAGGATCGAATTAAAAGGAAAGGGAAAATAAATCAAAGTCAGTGCCCAAAATTGAATAAAAGTAAAACTAAAGAGTTGATTTAAAACGCAAAAAGACCAAATTGAAAGAGAAACAAAATGTTAGGACAAAATCGAAAGAGGAATAAAAAAGACTAAAATCGATGCCTAAAATCGAATAAAAACAAAACTAGGGTGTTGATTCAAAATGAAAACAAGATTAAATTAAAGCATTTAAAATATTTCATAGCCAAATTGAAAGCAAACAAACAAGTTATTTAAATTAGTGATCATGTTGCAAAACGATTCAAAAGTTAGGGGATTGCGAAGCCGATTATTGATGAACGGAGGGATTTAAAAAATAATTTTCCTATTTTAAAACGGGGACCAAGTATATAGCACAAAACAAAAGAAATTAAAATTCCTTTCTTTCATTTTCCTTCAAACCGAAACCGAACACCCTTCAAATCCTCTGTTTTGTTCTTATTGAACCAAGAAAAAAGATGAACATCATGAGTGTTTATCTGAAGAACCTAGATTCTGCCTTGTTTTTTTAAAAAATGACTGCGTCGGCCGCTGCTAGCGGCGAAGCAAAACCCTCTTTTTCTTCTCTCTTTCGAAATCAAAACAAAAATAAATCCCTTTTGTTCTCTTTTTTTAAAACCGAAACACCTTTAAGCATAAACAGATTTAGAAAACCTTTTTCTCCTTTACTTTTTTTAAAACCCGAAAATAAAATAAAATTTTCTTTTCGAATCAAAGAGAGAGGTGAAGAACGCAACTCTTATTCATTCTTGGCTCACTAGAATGGTACAAGGGTCAAGGCTTATAGCCGAGGGTAAAACTTAAGCTTTCTTTTTTTTTAGGTTTGATGCATGCAAGAAGAAAACGAGAATATTACCACTGAAATTTCTTGTTTTCTATTGATTCAAGTGGTGGGGGATTGAATCCCTTTTACATTTGCTTTGGTTCTCTTTTATAACCGACAATTACATGCCGAATAAAATGGAAATTCGAAGAAAAATTCCTATTGGTTCTATGAATTTTTGGTTACATTTATGTGTTGGTTTTGTCGATTGTAGCTCTGAAATTCTTCAAAAATATGTTTGTTTTGATTCTGATTTTGCTGTACAATTTTTCTGATTGCACATGTGAAATTTTATTTTTCTGCCTCTGAATATTTATGAAAAATGACTCTGTGATGATCGTACTAATCTGACATTGGTGTTTGTTTTTTGTTGGTTTGCATGTATTGTTGTAACTGTCGGAGATGATCAGATGGCGACCGAGGACGGTAGGAGGCGAACTGTTATTTGACATTCGAAAGGACACTCGTGTGGATTGCACGTGTGCGTGGATGAATCCAAAAGTCGCGCGTGGGCGCGTGACGAGTTCCAGAAGATTCTCTTCTTTCAAATTGGACCGTCAGATCTAATCTAGATTTGAAGGCTGAGATGTGGCTGCGCGGAAGAAACAATATGGATGTTAGGGTTTCTGGTTTAATTATCAGATGGGCTAAGGGTTTTGAGTTCAATGTAATTAAATGTGTGTGAGCTTGTAATTAATTAATTCGGTCATGTTCTAATTGTTTTATTATTGGGTTGTATGATAGATTGAAATTAATAAATAGACTGTATATTATTTATTTTGTTTCATTAATCTGATATTTTTTTATTTATTTAGGTTTGTTTTATTTAATTTACTACTAATTAATAATAATAATAATAACGAAAATACAATAATAAAAAAGAATAAATAAAAAAGGAAAACATATATAAAAAAGAAAACAAAATAGTAATGTATCTAATATTTTTGAATTTTTTTGAATGAAATAGTATATATATATTTTGTTTTTCATAAGTCATATAATAATAAAAACGGGCAATAATAATGTATATTTTCTTTTTATCTAGTTATAATATATAAATACACTACTAGTATAATATGTAATATTTTTGTATTTTGATTTAAAAACAAATATATAGTAATATTTTTGATTTTTATCTTTTCTCAAAACATAGTATATTAATATAATATTTTTGTCTTATATACATTTTTTAAAAGAATAGCCCAAATTTGAAAAGAAAAAAAAAATAACACCGAGTTTATACCCCGGATAAAATTAGTAATTACAAGATGAAATTTTTTAAATTTAATTTAAATTTAATTAAAGGTTCTTAATTGAATATGGACCTTAATTTGTTAGTCTTTTTGTCAAATTGGTGGGTTGAATTACTTAAACAGTTTGGCGATACATTAGACCATAAATTAAATTGATATCGAATAAGTCTGACTATCATGTAAACATTTAATAAATGATTTTATGACTACTCAAATTTTATTTTTTACCTTTGGACGGTAAAAATTAAATAAAATATTTGGTCAACATTCATTAAGTCATAAAATAAAATAATATGTCCAATTGAACAAAATAAGATGACATGAATGAAAAATAAAATGAATGACATAAAAAGACATGTAATAAAATACAGGCTCACTAAAGTTCTAACCTAAAAAAAACCAAAATTATAAAATATTGATTAGTGATCAAATTTTTACTTAAGCTTGTCTAATATTAACACTAAATTAATTAAAACATAAAATATAAGAAAATCTAATATATTAGGAATTATATTGAATCAAAATAAGTAATTTGATTAGTTTTAAACTAGCATCTTATTAAGCAAGGACACTACTAAAAATGAATCAAATTAATAATTATAATTTTAATTATTTTCATCTAAGTAGAACACATATTTTATAATAATTAAAAGAAATTAAAATTAATTTAACTAATTTAAATTCCATCCAATTAAGTTATGAAAAATTTTAAATTACTTAAATTAAATAGAACCATAACTACTTAAAGGCTTCAACTAATCTAAATTTAATTTAAACTCACACTCCAATAAACCAACGATAAAATTTAAATTAATTTAATTAAATTTTAAACCTAATTCTAACACGAGAGGCTTCAACTAATTTAAACCTAAATTTGATTAAATTAATTTAAAATTACACCCCAATAAGCCAAGAGCATAATTTAAATTAATTAAATTGAAATTTAAACTTAATTCTAAATAAGGATTCAACTAACCTAAAATCTAAACTTAATTTATTTTAATTAATCTAAGCACAAGTTAAGAGTATGATTTAAAAGTTAAATTATCCTAAAAATATACAAGCAAATAATCAAAATAAATCACAACCAACCAATGAAATAAAACACATAACACAAACAAATAAATAGAATAAAGGGTAAACTACATAAATGGTCCCTTGATTATACCTCAATTATCTTTTACAACCCCTGACTATTAAATGTTACAAATTGGTCCGTTGACTAAGTTTTTTGATACAAAGTAGTGGTCCTGTACCTTTAAAAAACAGACAAAAATCTTATGTGGACGTTAACAAGTTGATTTGGATACCGATGTGGCCTCCACAATCTCTATAATCCCCAACCTCTTAAAAATTGGTCTTTAAAAAACTCTAATCTAAAAAATCCCCAAAATCTTCTATCTATTCTAAATTTCAACTTCAAATTTCTCTGAGTGAAAATGATATCTTTAAGGGAGATTCTGAATTGTGCTTGTGGATTGGTCGTAATTGTCATTTTTCGGCTACTCTAAGATTTTTTCGGTTTGATATCGAAATGAAGGATTCATTCATCACAAACTTGATGAAGATATTCGATTCCCTTAGCTATTCGAAGAGCAATGCTATAATGACCCAGATTTGAGATTCGAGTGTCGAGTTAACTCGGAATGTTGGGCTTTGAAGTTTGGGCCTCGTTCGGACCCAAGTTGAATGTTGGGTTGGTTTTGGTTTATACTTGACCCAAAGTGGTTCTTGAAGGGCTTTTTGGTCTTTTCCCTTGTTGAGGAAAAAGAGGAGGGAGGAAGAATTATGTTTTCTGCAGAAAATCTTAGAAGGTGAAGTCACCTTGCTTTTCTTTTGTTCTTGACCCTTTCATCCACCCAAATCATCAAGCAAAGGAGCTAACTTTAGGATTTCAAGTGAGAATCAAGTTTTGGGCCTTTCGGGTAAGTTGTAGAGCTTTGAGTGATCTATAAAACAAGATAAAAGTGGTGTGTTTTGGTAGTGGATTTTGTTGAAGAGTTTAAAGAGGTCAAGAATGGGAGAAGGGTTTTGAGGAGTCCTTATCTGTTTCTTTGGTGTTTTTAGCTTCTAAAAACATCCTTAGCAATGTCTAATTAATTTTTTAATTTCTTTCTTGTAGAGAAAGAAGTTGGGAAACCTTCAAGAAGGCTTGGTAAGGAAAAGACTTAAAGGATAGGGTGCTGGATCTTGAAGCTTTCGTTGCTCGAGGTTGGTACCCTTCCAAATCTTTTTTGCTTTAAATATATCATGAATAGGTTGCATTGCTTGTGTATGAATGCATGATTGCTTGGCTGGTAGCTTAGGGACCTTTAATGGTGAAATTCTTGATAAGATGTTTGGTGGCTTAAAAATGATAACAAAACACTTTAAACACTTCCAATAATGTATATGATTAATTTGGGGTCCAATTTTTGGGTGCATACCTGCAATTTCTTTCAGGCGGATCGATACCAAGTGGCCCCGTATCGATACCATAGAGAGAAAACTAAGGCTTAAAAGGCAGGCATTTTGATACTAAATTTTCCAGTAGCAAATCATTTCATGCTTTAGAAACCAAAATATAATTTTCCAAAAACTAAAAGACTAATTATGAAATTATTATTACCAATCTTTAATTATGAAACGTACAATCATATAAAACCCTTGAACGAAAATCAAGAAAACAATGAAATTTTTATCAAGAAAACTGATTTTATTAATTCAAGACTTTAAAGATTGTTTCAATAAGCCAATAAGTTAGGAATTTTATTAAAGAACTTTAGGTTTCATAGGTTTGAATGATTCTGACCTTCAAAATTGATCCAACCTCCTTCTAAGGTTTAAAAACAAGTAAAATCGAAGAAAAATGAAGAGATTTTGAAAAAGAAAAATATAGAAAAATAAACCAATGAAATTTTATTAAAAAAATGGATATTTACCATGAAAATATGATTAAGAATATGTCTTGGGAATGAAGAAACCGAAATCTTGGAGAAGGGTTTAAAGATTGATGCGAAAATAGAGTTTTTTAAGTAAAATCGAAGAAGAAAATTATAAAGAATTAACCAAACAGATTTTTATTGAAAATATTGATATTTACCTTTGAAAATATGATGGAATTACTTCCAAAAAGATGAAAAGTCAAAATTTTAAAAATAGGTTTAAGTTTATGACATAAAAATAGGTTTTTAAGATTAATATTAAGTGATTTGGGTTATTAATTAAAATTATGGGTTATGAGTTATTAAAATAGTCTCTTGGAAGGCTTAGATCAACTAAGATTATAATTGGATCAAAGCCCCTTAAAGATTTAAAGTTTTGAATTAGTTTATAAAATTGTTCATAAGTTTTCAATTTTTACAAAATAGTCACAACTTTCAAAATCTTAGGGATTCAAGGGTCAATTTTTGAAATTGAGTTTACCAAAGTCAAATAGATATCAAATAAGTATTTAAGGATATTTTCCATAATTTATTTTGATTTTAAATTAATTTTTAAGTATTTAATCCCGAACTAGACTATATTGGCCCATTTTGGGGTGTTACACCTCTACCCCTACTTAAAAAATTTCATCCTCAAAATTTTTACAATGGGAAAAGATAAGGAAACCGCTCCTTCACAACTTCCTGTCACTCGCACTTAACTTTCCAAACACCAAGATACCACTAAAACTCTCTACCTCACACGAGAATCTTACCACAAAGGACCTTTGCTACCAAAACCAAGATCTCAACACACATCTCATAAAGACAAGATTTAGTCTCATCCTAACACCACATGTCACCACAATTTGCAGTGATTCACAGAACAACGAGTACACAAAAGCACCATGGTCCATCTCAACACTCATTGCACTCTCAAGCCAAAAGCAAAACCTTTTTTTTTCTTTTTTGACGGCCTAACCTTTCCTTACTTAAGGTTGGCATCCAACTTTCGGAAAAATGCAACAGTTTCCAACTACCACTAACAAGCTTAACTTTCTCAAGCATACTTGAACACATAAGGAAAAAAAAACAAAACTTCCTACCAAACCTCGCTTAAGACAACAACATACCACAACTCTACTATCAGAATCGTTTGAGGGTTCTAATCCAACCACTGACACGGTTACAAGTAAACTCCACCGAAGGCAACAACTTCACCAAGAAATCAAAAGATTTATGTCACAGTACCTTAGCACACCTTTCAAGAATAGGATAGCTCACTTATACCGGTTACATGCCTATTGACGAGTGAACACCCAAAAATTCAACAGAATCCCAACATCTATCTCAAAACCTTGACACAATAAACATACCGCTCAACCAACTTAATGGAAGATCTCAAAACACCCGGAAAACCGTGTACACATTAGCAACAAATCCAACTGTTCTTAAATGAAAAACTCTCTCTTAACTATTGAGAAAACAATGTCACAAAACTTACGGAGATTTGTTCACACATCTTTACTCTAGAATCTTTGACGACAATGTCATTCTCAAAAAAATTAGACCTCAAGCTCAACTTAGCAGCAAAACAAACATTCACTTTCAACTCAACCACATCCAAAGCAAGTCTACTTAATATTAACAATTTTCAAACTTCTAACATAACTTCTTACTTTTAGATGCATAACAAAAGACTATCACAAACTTTGATTAAGACACCATTCTAACTTATAACACCATACAGCATAATCACTTGCCTCATAGACCTAAAAGACAATCAACACCACAACTAAAACCCATCAACATAACCTCAACTATTCCCTACACACACATCTCCACCAAACATCCGATAACAACTTACCTCAAAACATCTTAACCATGAAAAGTCTCACCTACAACTTTTTCACTAGACCCACACTCTTCAATAAACTTAATTGAGTCAACACTACTCTTCACTCCACTAAACCAACACCTGTCAAGACATAACCCTTAAGCAACCCAAGTCAGACTAAGTAGTTCAGATTTAACCCATCGTGCAACAGAATGCACTTCTAACCCATTTATATTAGTACATAACATCGTGCTCATCCAAAAGACAATGTCTCATCTAAAGACTAGATCATCATAACCAACTCGGTAATGCACCGTTAACAACTTGGATGGACTACACACAACTTTTCCTAAAAAAAAAACTCACTGAATGGACCATTAAACAACATGGCACTGTGGTCAACCAACTCTTATCTCACTTAGATTATTACGAGCTCAAAATTGTGCCTTTCTAACCTAGCCAAGCTCAATGCTACTCTTCCGTACATTCACCTTAACATCCTTCTTAACGTTAAGCAACAACAACATAGGAGAAAAGCAACTGTAAATGGAAAACTCAACAACATAAACCCTCACAATACCTCCTAACGATAAAAGAAGCCCAAAAGATTCATTACCCATTAAAGGTTACAACACCTTAGTAAAGAGGTCACCAAGGATAACATCAGATAACTCCACAACAACCTGACCATACCCAAGTAAAACCCGACACACCTTCTTTAAGAACACAACATGCAAAATCTAGGCCAAACGGCATGACCACAACCTCTCAAGGTCTACACAAGTCCGTTACGCATCCTTCAATACCTTAATATTTTTTCTGATATATTTATTTCCTTTCCAAAAACCCAACCAGTACTTCCTAAAATGAAACACTAGATTAGTTATACCCCTGACCTAACCACTCCCTAAGCCATACCAAATAGAGGATACCAAGCGATACTTCTACCAAACATAAGGGTAACAAAAAACTTCTTACACAAAACGAACTTCCTCCGAAGAAACCTTGTGAAACTTAGCCTTCTGCTTCACTAACAACCAAGCCCAACTGACATTAAACTCAAGGCACTCAACCTGGGTTCAACTATCCACAACTCCAAGCCCAACTAAACAATCCTTATCAAGAATTACTTCTCAACCAGAATAGTAACTCGACCCACTTCACAATAGGCTCAGTACCAACAAGAGTATCTTCCAAGTACCTTTATAAACCTATAACTTTTCCCTAAAGAACCAACCTCAACAAAACTTCCGTTTTTAAGAGGGAAACGTTTGCAAATACGGAAAATGTATGCTTGAGTCCTATAAGTCACCCTAGATGCTTATGCAAGTGCATGCAAATGCAATCTAATATCATGCTCAAGAATACATGCTTTTCCTAAGATGTTTAATGTATATTGTAACCCCCTTAGCCCGGCCTAGACGGAAACGACACTAACGGGTTACACAGGGAATATCGAACCAAACCCGCGAAGGTCCGATTCGATAAAAACCCTAAAAACCGATATGTTTTTTTCTTAACTAGATGCATAATTAAGTTCCTATGTGTGTCGAGGTCATGCATAACGAAAATGGAAACATTCGATAAACAATTGATCATTCAACTCACATATAAAACATAAGGACCAAAACACAAATAACTTTAATTCCTATAATAAACCAGAACTTCAATCTGCCAAAGTTCAATTAAACATGCACAAAACACGCACATTAAAATTCAGATAAATCGGATCATTATAGCATCGTCAATTTCATGATTCAATGATTAAGGACCAAATTGTAAAACACACAAATTCTAGGAATTATAACTGACATTGATTAACCAATATAAAATTAGATTATTTTCATGCAATATGGTGAAATTGCATCTCAAATAGATATCCTTAGAGTCCATATTCATTTACGGATGGATAACCGAACCTACACGAAATTTCAATTCGTGGAACATCATTTTTGGTCAGGGGTATCTATACCTTTGGTACCGGTATCGATACCTTGACAATGGCTAGCCAAATAATCCATTCGAAGGCCTGTGGTATCGATACCACCTTGGATGGTATCGATACTCCAGAGTCCAGTGGCATAAATGCATCAAACCATGCTTCGGTACTAGCCCCAAAATAAGCCTTGGGTATCGATACCCTCACTAGAGGTATTGATACCCCCTGTGCAATTAACAAAAGTCGAACATTTTAAAAGAGTTTCATCCACTTAAACACAACCATTAGTCACCCTAAGCTACATGCATGATATCCAAGCATAATGAGCAATTTATTACACCCAAATACCACATCAAGAACCCCAATATCATCTATAGGCATGCTTCCTATGTTGAGATTAAAACAAGAGACATACATGCATGGACATACTTCAAACAATCCAAAACATTACCACAATCCATCAAACAACAACCAAAGCGAAATAAGGTCTTATTAAAAGTCATTAAACAAAGCAAAACACATTCTCATAAAGGATAGGTTTAGACATTGCCGAACCCCTATTTATTTGCCAAATCATACCAAAAATGTGAGATCTTTCTCCCTTGGTCCTCTTGCTCCAAATGCAGCCCCAAAAGTCTCTATTTTTCTACAAAGATGAAAAGAGAGCTTAAGCAAAACATGCTTAGTGAGGAAGCTCTAAACAAGATCATCAATGCATCAAATTAAAACCATACTTAAATCATAGTTTGTAATGCTTTCCTTAACATCAAACATGCTTTACCAAATCATGTCTATGTTCACATTCCAAAACATTTCCTTGAGTATGAAAATCAATATGAAATCATTTCATAAATGATGCACATAGCTCCAAATTGTTTCATGTATGCATATTGGCTTTTTAGTGATCACTTGTTATGAACCTTAAGTTCACCGAATACGCGGATCCATTGTTTTAGAGACCCTTGGTCTCGTCATGACACAAAGTCACCATAGACATGACATGAAGTCACCATTGACATGACACGAAGTCACCATTGACAAGCTCTACCACGCACGGTTGGACACAAAGTCACCCTTGTTACGTGTAGGCGGCTCTACCACGCACGGTTGGACACATAGTCACCCTTGTTATGTGTAGGCATTTATTTTCCTTTATTTCCATAATATTTATAGTGCACTCAATCCTAATGACATGTCATTTGTATTTGAATCTAAAGTTAGTGTCACTAAGCCAATATCAATTCCAAATATGCATGTTAATTTGCTACTCATAATGCATCCATAATGTGTTCAATAAATGAACCGAAAGTCATGCCCAATGGCACCATCAAATGTAAGGCAAATAACCACATATTATTTCAATTCATTTCCATGCTTCCATAAATCATGAATATCTTTATAAACCATGTATTTTCAGCAATTAACACATGCATGCATCATTTCAAAATCATGATTATGCATTTCCAAAATCTCATTGAATCATCATTATAAATGCCATTATCGAAAATAGCCGAAACTTACAATAATACATCAAAATCATTTACTTTAATTACTCTTGAAATATGGAAAGTTTTCACACTATTCCATAGCCCCCAAAATAGAACCGAACCATTGTGAAACACTTTTAACCCGAAATAATTCACCGACTAGCGAAACGAGCCCTCGCCGACGCTCCGACGGTAACACCAATGCACCAGCCACTTACGGACCTTCTTGCACTTCCTCTACAACATTAAAAATAGAGCATATACACATCATAACATGCTCAAAACAGCAGCCACATTAAACCTCCACAAAACTATCGAAAACCTTGCCGAAAAGACCGAAAACTAAGCCGAAACTTATCCGAAACAACATCAGCCCTTAACCTTATGAATCTAACATCTAATCCACCTCAATTATGAACTAAAAACACTTTCAAACCATCCTTATACCTCCAGCAAGAGCAGAACACCTAAAATAGCCCCTAAAACAACCGAAAACCACCTTAAAACACCACCGATTACATTATTCCGGGATTAATTTGATGTTAAATCATTTCAAGACTCAATCAATCATTTAATTGAACTAATATAATAATTAAATCATCCTAATTCCAGTATCAATTGAGATCTAAAAAGATTTCACAAAAACCACCATAAAACTCATAGATCTTGAATTAGAAACACAAAATTAAATATCAATTGTTGATTAGCAAGCCAATACTTAGGAACTTCAATAAAAAACCTTAGAAAAAGATGATAAATCATAATTTTACCTTCGAGATTAGTTCCACCAAAAAGATGAGAGATCCTCTCTTGATTTCCTTGAAAATGGATGTTGATTTTGCAAAATTGATGAGTAGGTTTTGTAGAGAATGAAAAGATGAGTAAAATGAATTAAATCTTGTTGAAAATGAAGAAGAAATCAACAAGTAATTGAAGAAATTTAGAGAAGAAGATGGAGAGAAAATGAAGAGAAAATTTTGGGAGAAAAGATGAGAAAATGGGAAGTTACAAAAGAAAATGAAAATAACCTTTTTATTAAAACTAATTAAAACATATTTGGTGGATAATCTTAAATTAAAAATAAAGTGGATTAATGGCCCTCTAAGGATTCTAAGTATGGCTTACTTTCCAATTTAGTCACTAAAAATCTTAATTTCCAAAAATTACCAAACCAACACTCAAACTACTAACCCCAAAACCGGGATGTTACATATATGCATATAAATGCTCTTATACTATGCATGATTATTGTCCATAATCACAAACAACATCATCAACTCCAGAACTTCAACTTTCTACTTTTTCAACGTTTAGAAAGATAGAAACTTAGCACTCAATAGTACACAACCACACCATAAATCGCACGTTTCCAACACGTTCGATTCATCTTGCACACAAAGCACTTTAAAACTCCCAAAGACACTCTTAGTGATGTAGTCAACTACAACTCACTAGCATAACAGATTCTCTGACTAAACTGATTTGAATCCACTTTACACTCAAACACTATCGAGGACCCAGTCGACTCAAGATCGGATATCACAACACCACAACACAGATTTGTCTACACTTTTTGATCTCCACAAATCCTCTATTACCAAATTTTAGCTTTCTTTTCGGTCCCATACCAAGCATAATAAAAAGAAAAAAAAATTTAACATGCAAAAATATTTTGCAAAACTTGTGAGGCCAACGCGAAGCAAGTTCCAAGTAGCTCAAGTACAATATAAAACAATTTCCTAGTGGTAGTTCAAGCAATGAGTACCCAAAATAAACCCCAACAATATATACTCAATCATCACATAACACAACCATCAACTATGATTAGCATCAAGAATATATAAACATGTAACAAGTGTATTTTTTTACAACATGCATTAAGCATCATATAAAACCATCCCAATATCTCATGCATTAACCAATGCAAATTCAAACTATTTTCCTATGCTACATGACATATCAAAAATCACAAATCTCATGGGATGTTCAAATTATTTTTTAAAACCAACTGACAACAATGTATTCAACATTTAAAATCTAAGCACATTTCCTTTTATAAATTTCATATGTAAGACAACCTTGAAAGATGGTCAAAACATCTCTATATAGCTAATGTCATAACATTGTAATAAGATTTCATCATGCTTACAAACAAAAATTCATATAACAACATGGAAGCATATCAAAATTTAATCATGCTTACACATACCGTACTTCTCAAACAAGGCCTAACTTACTATGTCACAACACAAATCAATCACATATAGCAAATATCGTGCATCTCATACAATATCATAGCATTTTTTAAACATTCACCATGCATAGACAACATTAAGCATAAATGAACATTACAATATATCAATTAAACAAAACATCCTAATAGGTTTCGTAAACCTAAACTCTGATACCAACAAATGTAACCCCCTCGACCTGGTCTAAACACAACCCGACTCGAACAGGCTACACAAAGAATACCGAGGCTAATTCAGAGACTCGCCCTAATAAACAACCCTAAAAATTAAATGGTTATTTTTTTATCTTATCTAGATGCTTTATTTTGATCCTACATGCTCATGCATAGAGTATATTCAATTGCAACAGAAACAAATAAGGAACGATTCCTAAAATATAGACACGCTTTAGGGACCAAAACTTAATTTTCCAAGAACTAAAGGACTAATTATGAAATCAATGTCACCAATCTTTAATTAGGTTCATTACATGCTTACATCTCAAATTTCATACCTAAATACACGTTATCCACACATCATATACAACTTACTAGATATATTGTAACCTAGTTAACAACAATTGATTCAAATCATAAATAGTCATGCATCCTTATCAACAACACTAAAATTCACACATAGGGATAATAAGAATCAAACTTCAATGTAAATTTATTGTAACTAAAGGTATACCAATAGACAATTCAATTCCAAGTCACAAGTCTAACATTATCTCGACTAATCAAAACATATCATCCCGGCTAAAGGCATCATAACCTAATTTTATCATAAGGTTCATGACTTTCAAAATATTCGTACATTAAGCTTTAATTCAAGAAAAATCAACATTGAATATCACATCAATATGTATAAGCATACAACTTTTTCAAGTCTCAATAGCATAGACAATATTCACTATATGATAAACCCATCTCCATTGCTCTCTCACTACTACTAATGTTATAAATATAAAATTGAGCTTTCACTTGGCGGTTACCTAGATCCTTGCTTCCCTTTGCTGCATCCACATTAAATACTCTACATTTTAAGGTAAGTGAGAGGGTAAGCATAAGCTTAATGAGAAATAAAAACATATTTAAAAACACATTGCAATGTAGCCCATAATATACCAAAATCAATTTTAAAACAAGTCATGCTCTAAGTAAAGACAATGTCCATGACCATCAAAGCCACTATTTGAATAAGATCAACAAGTGCAAATAACCATGGCTCATAAGCCACAAAACCTTTTCAAAAATACCTTTTTGAAATAACATGCTTTGTAAGCAAAATCAAGTATTACATGCTACACATAACAAGGCTTATAAATCATTTGAGCTCAATATCAAAACACATGCAACTCAATTTGCACTAAAAACAATAATTACATTACACTTTTGTTTTTCTCGTGTTGAAATATTAGTGAACCAATTAGACTCACCTCTAACCGTTAGGATAAACAAAAACTCGCATGAAGAAATAAATGCCAAGTCATGCCACTTATGGGACTATACCATCACCATACCACGCATGAGGGCTTTATCACTTACTCATACCACGCACGAGCTAAACTCGTGCACAAGAATGGATTAAATCCAATCATTTTTATAACCTTAACTTTCGAGATAAGCTACGCTTGAATGTAATATAACACATATACCACAATTCAAGCAATAACTCTAATGAATTAGTAAGGAATTTACCCACGTATATGAATTTTGTAATATATAGTACAATGAACATCATATTGATCGATCAACTTATCCACTTTACCATCATCTTTAATATCCAATACAAAACCAAAACAAATGATTAAGTTTTGTAGTTAAAAAAAGTGAAATAAACTCATGCATCCCACCAATACATATGCATCAAACACATAAACTGATAAAAACTACTTTTTTCACGTTTCAAAATAAAATCGTGGGAGCATTATATGTATATAAGAACTTTTGAAAAACCATTTCATGAGCATTGAAACACATGCATATTCACATATGCACAAGTATAACACGAGCATGACAAAACACATAGTAAAAACAAGGCATAATATGGGAACCTTTAAGAGAGCAATACTTAAAACTTACTTTTGAGTATAGGGAGGTTTTTCAAACCTTAAATACACCACAAGACTTTGGAAACACATTTAAAAAAATGTCAAATCGACAACCCTCATAATCCACTCATCGATTTACCAAAACTTACTCGAAAAGTCACCCGATAACGCGATTCGACTTTCAGATCTCCCTCAAATTTGTTCCTATATCTCTTGAACTAATTCAAGCATTAAAACTAAAGGGTTTAGTGAATTATAAAACACTCGAACTTCTCTGAAATCGAACCAATAAATGGCAGCCCCTAAAAACACCATTAAACCTAATCGAAACTCATCAAAAACCTCTCCAAACACCACCTAAATCTTATGTACGAGATTAGACAATTAAAAAATATTAATTAAGTCTAAACGCTTCAAGAGTAATGTATTTAGGAATAAAAAAAAACCATGTAAAACCCTTGAACGAAAAATCATGAAAACAATGAAATTTTTATCAAGAAAACCGATTTTATTAATTCAAGACTTTAAAGATTGTTCCAATAAGCCAAGAAATTGGAAATTTCATTAAAAATCTTTATGTTTCCAAGGTTTTAATGATTCTAAACTAAAAAATTGATCCAACCTCCTTCCAAGGTTTAAAAACAAGTAAAGGCGAAGAAAAACAAAGAGATTTTAAAGAAGAAAAATATAGGAAAATAAATCAACAAAATCTTATTAAAAATAATGGATATTTACCTTAAAAATATGATGAAGAATATGTATTGTTAAGGAAAAAACCGAAATCTTGGAGAGGGGTTTAAAGATTGATGCAAAAAATAGAGTTTTTCAAGTAAAATCGAAGAAGAAAATTATAAAGAATTAACCAAACGGATTTTTATTAAAAAGATTGATGTTTAACTTTGAAAATATGATGAAATAAATTCCAATAAGATAAAAAGTAGGAATTTTAAAAATAGGTTTAGGTTTATAACATAAAAATAGGTTTTTAGGATTAATATTAAGTAATTTGGGTTATTAATTAAAATTATGGGTTATGGGTTATTAAAATAGGCTCTTGGAAGGCTTAAATCAACTAGGATTATGATTGGATCAAAGCTCCTTAAATATTCAAAATTTTGACTTAATTTATAAAATTATCCTTAAATTTTCAATTTTTACAAGATAGTTACTACTTTAAAAATCTTAGGGATTCAAGGGTCAATTTTCGAAATTGAGTTTACCAAAGTCAAATATATATCAAATAAGGATTTTAGGATATTTTTACATAATTTAATTTGAATTAAAACTAATTTTTAAGTATTTAATCCCGAACTAGGCTATATCGACAAAATCGATTCACTAACTTATAGGTCCATTTTTTGAGCGTTACAAATGGTCTTAGTAGGGGACGTTTGGCTGCGTCTTAATGAACTAAACCATCTGGTTTTGATACTTGAATTAGGTCAAGGGGTAGATGAACAAATTTGAAGGAGATCGGAAAGCCGAATCACGTTTTCTGGTGACTTGTCGAGCAAGTTGTGAAAAACCTCGTTATACCCGAAAATAAGTTTAAAGTATTTCTTTCTTAAATATTATCATATTATGCCTTATTTTACTATGTGTTTTAGTTAAGCTCGTGTTGTGATTTGTATACTTGATTATGCATTGTTTCAATACTCATGAGATGTTTTTACAGAGATTTATATATATATATATATATATATATATGATGCTCCCATGCTTTTGTTTTGAAACATAAGTGTTACAACCCCTTTTTCAAGCGGTTCGACGATTTTTTCTTTAAAAAAATAAAAACGGAGTCGCCACCATTTTTTAAAAAAAACAAGGTGTGATTGGATCACCTAAAAAACTAGGTCATTTTAATAAAATCATTTTTTTAAAACAAAAATTTTGGTTCGCAAAAACACAAAAACGGGTTCGGGAGTCGGTTACGTGTGGGGACGGGTTAGCACCCCCACAACGCCTAAAAATTGGTACCTAGCCGATTACGAAACTTTTTAAAGTCAGAATTTGCAAGTACGTATAAAATTTAAAATATTGCCATTTATGAATTTGATTCTATTTTAACGGTCCCACTGCCAGGAGAGTAAACTTTAATGATCGCCAACATTCTTGACGCTAACTCGTTACCTCCCTTTGGTAAGACACCGCATTAATTAAGTTCCACTTTTTAATCACAAAAGAAAGCAAAGAAAATTAAGTGTGTTGAAGGTTTTATTCTAAGTTAGTGATTATTAACCTAAAAAATATCTAAAGTGAATTTTATCTATTAAAGTTAAAATGTAGTTAAGTGTAATTTATTAAAGTGGGAAGTATTTTTTTTAAAAAAAAAGCTCTAACTATGACATTTAAGTACCTAAACCTAAGGTTTTTATTTTAATTAATAAAAGGTAACATATATTACAACGGATAATAAATAATAAATAAATAAAGGTAATAAAGGTTAAACAAATATTAAGAATAAGATTTCAATTTATTCTTTACTTTTATCAAAGATGGTAATATTAATAAAAGGTCGGTTAGAATAAAAATAAATAGAATGAGTTTTAATAAAAGTGATTGGGCCATAATTATGAAACCCAATTTTTAAACAACTCAAAAACTTTATTTCAATAAAAAATGGATCAAAATAGCATCTTTTAAAATTCCTTTAAAGTTCTTCAAGAATGAAGAACACTGGGAACGAACCACCATGCCAGCCGCCTTTCACCGGCGCCGACCGTCGTTGCCGATGGTGGAAATAAAAAAATCCTTTGATAAAAATAACACTTCAAATCAAATAAATCAAAATAAAAATACTCAAAATCCGAGAAAAAGGGTGATATTTAAATTCTTTGAACAAGACAAATTTTATTATTCTTTATAATATACATCCAATAATAATCAAATAAAAAATAAAAAAATAAATAAATAAAAGGAGATATCTCAAAAAAGCTTCCAAGTTCTTATTCCAACACAAATCCAAGTACAAATAAAAGTATTCTCTATAGAACTTTCGTGTGAAATCTCTTGTGCAAGTGTTGTGCTTCAATTGTGGTTGTGGTTTCTTACAAAGGTGATGGAGAGGAGTTTTTATAGTGGAATTCATATCCAAAATTACAAAAATTCGGAATAAAAAATTCCCTAAATTTGTGTGATTCTTGCCCTTTTCAATTGGTGAAAAATTGGAAGTGATTTGGGGTTGATTCCTTCTTAATTTTCGTCCAAATCTGAGCAAATTTGAGGTTGAATATTCCCCTTTTCCTTTCCATATTTGAACCAAACTTGATTTCTTTGATTTCCTTCTTCAAATTAAAGATCACGACAACCAAACTTTCCGTGTTTCCTTCACTACACTATTGGCGTGAGCAGTGGGTGGGGGAAAAGAACCCGTGTGGGTCTCACGTGTGGTGCGTGGTGACCACACACTAGGTTTGACAAACCCTCATCTTTGATCCAATCTGGACCATTGGATCTTATTTGGATCCAATGATTAATAATTGGATGCACATGGATATAAAATAAATAGTTAGGTTTTTATTTGGGCTAAATGGGTCTCATTTAAAATTAAATGGATCATTTTTTTTATTGGGTTAAATGGATCTTATTTAAAATTAAATGGACCATTATTTTATTAAAAATAAAATAATAAATAAAAAATTATGGTGAAAGTTTCAAAAAAGGGTTCCATTCTCCTCATGCACGAATGGATATGCAGGTTCTATTCTCCTCATGCTCGAATAGATAAGCAGGTTCTACTCTCCTCATGCTCGAGCATATAAGCAGTTTAAAAAAATAGGGGTTCCATTCTCCTTATGCACGAATGAATATGCAGATTCTATTCTCCTCATGCTCGAATAGATAAGCAGGTTTTACTCTCCTCATGCTCGAGTAGATAAGCAGTTTAAAAAAAATAAGGGTTCCATTCTCCTCATGCACGAATGGATATGCATGTTCTATTCTCCTCATGCTTGAATAGATAAGCAGGTTCTACTCTCCTCATGCTCGAGTAGATAAGCAGTTGAAAAAATAAGGGTTCCATTCTCCTCATACACGAATGGATATGCAGGTTCTATTCTCCTCATGCTCGAATAGATAAGCAGCTTCTAATCTCCTCATGCTCGAGTAGATAAGCAGATTAAAAAATAAGGGTTTCATTCTCCTCATGCACGAATGGATATGCATGTTCTATTCTCCTCATGCTTGAATAGATAAGCAGGTTCTACTCTCCTCATGCTCGAGTAGATAAGCAGTTGAAAAAATAAGGGTTCCATTCTCCTCATACACGAATGGATATGCAGGTTCTGTTCTCCTCATGCTCGAATAGATAAGCAGGTTCTACTCTCCTCATGCTCGAGTAGATAAGCAGTTTAAAAAATAAGGGTTCCATTCTCCTCATGCACGAATGGATATGCAAGTACTATTCTCCTTATGCTCGAATATATAAGCAGGTTCTACTCTCCTCATGCTCGAGTAGATAAGTAGTTGAAAAGAATAAGGGTTCCATCCTCCTCATGCAGGAATGGATATGCAGGTTCTATTCTCCTCATGCTCGAATAGATAAGCAGGTTCTATTCTCCTCATGCTCGAATAGATAAGCAGTTTAAAAAATAAGGGTTTCATTCTCCTCATGCACGAATGGACATACAGGTTCTATTCTCCTCATGCTCGAATAGATAAGCAAGTTCTACTCTCCTCATGCTCGAGTAGATAAGCAAAAAAATGGTTCCATTCTCCTCACTCACGAATAGATGTGCAGGTTCTCTTTGCTGAGAGCATTTTCTATACTTGTCAAAATTGAACAAATGATACAATTATGATGAACATTCCCCTAGGGTTGCCTAGTATGCATTTTTTTAAAGTTTCTTATTCTTTTCTTTGGGTTTCTCTTTTCTTTTCTCTTTGAGATTTTTCCTCTTCAAGATTCTTCTTCTTCATTTCCAAGTATATTTGCTTGTTCCACCCAGATAGATAACCATGCTTTACTATTCATATTTACTCAAACTCATTGCTTTCGCGATCATGGTTGTAAGTACCAATTCTCATGAAGTGTTTCTTCTTCATTTCCAAGTATATTTGCTTGTTCCACACAGATAGATTTTTATTAAGATATATTTCCCATTTTTCGCCAAAATCATCATTTTACGTAACTTCCCATTTTCTCTCAACTTCTCCCAATTTTCTTGGTTTCCAATCAGATTTCTCTTTAATTTTATCAAGGTAAATCACATCTTTTTGGTTCAATTTCGTTCATATTATTTTCTCCTTATTTCTCTCTAATTTCCTTATATTTTACAACTTGTTTTTTCATGGGTTTTTCAATTGGAAGGAGGTTGGATCTTGTTTGGAGGTAAGAAACCATTCAAACCTCTGAACTTTGAGTTCTTTATTGAAATTCTCAAGTGTTTGATCCATTGCATTGAGTTTTTTATTTGTTTTATGGTTTTAATTGATGATTTTCGGTTTTTATCGATTAATTTTGATGGAATTGATGCAATCCCGTAATAAGGTGATACCTGATGGTTTTCAATGGGTAAATCAATGAATTTTGATGTGTTTTAACATGGAATTAATGGTTCTTCGATTGGTAAACCCGGATTATAGATTTGGGTGATGTTAATTGGCTTAGATCTTCAGTTTATGGCTTGTTTAGGTGGTTGAATGTTTGTTGTTGTTTTAGGATGTTTAGATCGTGGTTCTTGGTTGTGTTTTTTTGCTGAGAGGTTTTGGTTTTCGTTGGCTAAGGGCTGGAGGTCATTCGGATGAGTTCCGGATATGTTTGGGATGTGTTTTCGGTTTTCTTAAGTGTAGTTTTTGGGGCTGTTTGTTTGGAAAGTGTGGGAGTTTGATTAAATGCATTAATATGCATTAATACCTCTGTTTTGATATGTTAAAAACAGGTCAAGGTGTTGAGCTAAGTGTTGAAGGTTGATAAGTGCTCAAAAGATCATTATTTTATACACCTTTCATGGGCAATAAGCACTTATCTCACACTTACTTGGACTGATGCATGTGCTTAATATGCAATATTTAGATATTCTGCTATTATAACTTACAAAGATAATATTTACAGAAAAATACAGAATTTACGATATCTTCTGTACATGCAGGAACAACTACTGCCGAGGTAGGGTTGAGGCCGAGGCAAAAGTTGGGCCGCGACAGCAACTAAAGCTCCAACATCAATACTATAGGCGATTGGAAGAGAAAAATACGCTGGACGTTCCTGGACACGCAGCACATGGATCGAAGCTGGCTAGCACGAGGAAAGCCCAAGTCAAAGTCCACAAGGGAAAAACCGCCTAGTTGAAATAAACTTGGAAATATTTGATTTATGGGAATAATTGTAATCCTACTCCAAGTAGTATTCCTACTTAGGAAAAGTTTGCCCTAGACCTAGACTATATATATCATAGCCGTCCAATGTATAAGGAGGCGGATTTTAGAGAGAGTTCAACCCTAAGAATTATTGTGTTCTTTCTTTCATTATGTTCTAAGCTTTCTTAGGGTTAGGTGAAGGTTGTCGAGTACTTGTGAGAGGAGATTATACTTTGTTTCTCGTTTCAATGCAATAAAACATTAAGATTTGCTTACTCTTTGCCATTCTTTGTTCTTGCATCCAAGCCCGGGAGGGAAGTTTGTGAGTAATCCATTTATCTAGACTCGGGAGAGTTAGATTCACGAAAGGAGTAAGTACGGTATTTGAAAAATGCTAACTCGGCCTAGGGATAGGTTGGAGTTTCAGCGGCTAAAAGAAGTGTGAGATTGGTTGATAGTTAGAATTGATTCATGCCGGGAGGTATCATCAAGGACTGATTATCAACAGTGTTTCGACTTAGGGATAAGCGGAGCCATCCAAGACATTTTGCCGAATCTTAGTGAGGTCTACCCAAGGGCAAGGGATTGCCGCGGCAGACACGTATTGTCGCTGCCGAGGCAGTAATCTGCAGTACTGCTGAGGCATAGTCATGCGATAGCATTGGACAGAAACAAGGCGATCGATTCCACAGTACAACGCAACTGGATCTTGCCCACTCTTCTCATTCGTTCTCATTACCTTTATTTAGTTTTTATTTAATTAGTTTACTCAAACATCCTTCCTACTTGTGTTTTTACTTTACTTTTACAGGACAAGAATATTAAAGAAGACATATTAAGTACACCAATCCCTGTGGAGACGATACACGATAAATACTTATCACTTTATTACTTGCGACGTGTACACTGCACAATTTGCGCTATTTCTACACGCAACAAGTTTTTGGCGCCGTTGTCGGGGATTGACAACTAAATTTTGTTTTCTTTATTTTCTTGCTTTAGTTATTTTATTTGTATTTTTATTTTACTTTGGTTTCTTTTTGGTGTATGACCAGGGCCAACCCATCCAATCCGTTGTACGAGATTGACCCTGAAATTGAACGTACACGGAATCGGTTGAGGAGACAAATCCAACAAGCAATGGTAGGAAATCAAGTAGATCAAAACATACCTATTGACCACGGAGGACTTCAGTAGCCACCCATGCCGCAGCAACCACTGCCGCAGCCCATACTGCCGCAGCAGCTCACTATTAGAGATTTCCTGGTGGATGATCTGAATTGATTAAACCCTGGAGTCGTTGCACCGGAAATAGAAGCAACCCATTTTGAACTCAAACCTGTCATGTTCAATATGCTGAATACTATTGGAAAATTTAGTGGGTCTGCAACTGAAGATGCCAGGCAGCATCTCAAATCTTTCATGGAAGTTTGTAACTCATTTAAAACTCAAGGAGTCCATGAAGATGTTTTGAGATTAAAATTGTTTCCCTATTCACTGAGGGATAGGGCCAAGACTTGGTTAAATAGCATTCCAACAGGATCAATAGGATCTTGGAGTGAACTCTGCCGAGATTTCATTACGCGCTTTAACCCTACTAACTTATATGATCGTATCTGTAATGAAATTACTTCTTTTCGACAGGCAAGTGATGAACCAATGTACAAGGCATGGGAGCGCTATAGAGAGTTATTGCACAGATGCCCATTACATGGATTTCCCTCGTGGACACAAGTGAAAATGTTCTACAATGCCACTAATGCCCCCACAAGGATGATGCTAGATGCCTCAGCCAATGGGACACTCCTTGACAAAGCTCCTGAGGAGGCTATAGAGATTCTGAACAAGCTCGCAAAGAATGATTTTTAGTTCCCTACATCTAGGCGAGGAGGAATGAGACGCTAAGCCACAGTGAATGAACTCGAAACATCCAATTCAGTGGCAGCACAATTGGCATCTCTAACCAAGATGGTTCAGAACATGCAATTACAAAAAAATACTCATGAGGTTAAAACGATCAATTCTTCTGAGTATGTGCAAGATGAGGAAACTGTTTTTTATGTGGGAAACTACAACCGGAATAATAATATGATGTTTAACACATATAATCCGGCATGGAAAAGGCACCCAAATTTTTCATGGAGCAATCCTAAAATGCCTTGAATCCCACTAATCAGACTTCAAGTTATCAGCAGCCGATGCCGCAGCAAAATATACAGCAGATGTCGTAGCAGCAGATGCCGCAACAGCAATCCGAAAGTTCGTTGGAGAACACTCTCAAAGCCTTTATGATGAAAACAGAATCATACATGACAGAGAATAGTAATTTCATCAAAAGGACGGATGCTTTCATGAACAGGACTGATATGAGGCTGCAAAATCAAGAAGTGGCTATTAAAACTCTAGAAACTCAAGTTGGTCAGTTTGCTCAAAGACAAAACACTAGACCACAAGGAGGATTACCTAGCAATACTGAAGTTGCTAAGGGAATGGGCCATGAGCAATGTAAAGTGATCACAACCAGAAGTGGCCTACATTTAAAAGAAAAAATAAGCAGTTCAGCAAACAAAGTCCCATAGGCAATACAAGAGGACTCAGATAGGGAGGACCAAGATGCTGAACCAGAAAGTTAGGCCTCAAAAATCCCAGCAGAAAACTCTTCCGAGGCAAAGGTGTTTCGGAAAAGGCGAGAATGTCGATTGGCTTCGGCAAGCTAGTTTCGGACAAGTGGTGAGTGGGCTGCCATATCGGCAAGGTTTTACTTGTTTTATCAAAGGTTTGGGAGTGTAGGGATGGTGTGAAAAACCTCCCCACACTCGGAATTAAGTTAAATGGTTTCGCTCTCTTAATGGTTCCCATATCGTTCCATAATTGCTATATTTTAGACATGCTCTTAATGTAGTTTTTACATATGTGATTTATGCATGAGAAATGATAAGTGCTTTGTCCAAAGGATATTTTCATTATTATCCATTGATATCGGATATGTTTCGAAAATTGAATACCTCATGAGTTTTATTAATTTCTATACTTTGGTAAAATATCCAATGATTGGTAATGTTGCATTGGTTTTATGAAAGATGCATATGAAGGAATAGTTTCCAATTCATGAATTGAATTTGGAAATGATGCATGCATGTGTTAGCTGTTGTATATGCATGGTTAATGATGGCTTCCATGACTTTTAAAGCATGAGAATGATTTGAATTAAAGTATGGTTATTTTCCTTTTCCCGAATAAAGTCGTTGAGCATGATTTGGTTCATCTTGTTGAACATATAGTGAGTGCATTGTATAACAGTAAGCTACCATGCATAATGAGTATGATATTGGCTTAGTGACACTATTTAAGACCACGAATACAAATGACATTTCATTAGGATTAAGTGCACTATAAAGATTATGAGAATAATGATGTTGCCTACACGTAAACAAGGGTGACTTTGTGTCCGACCGTGCGTGTAGAGCTTGTCTATATGTAAAAAAGGGTGACTTTGTGTCCGATCGTGCATATAGTTGACCCATACGTAAACAAGGGTGACTTTGTGTCCGACCGTGCATAGTGGGGGTAACATGTATACAAGGGTGGCTAAATAGCCCATACGTAAACAAGGGTGACTATGAATGGTCTAGGGTATTGAGTCAAAGTTAGGAGGTATGCCTATAGATGTTATGGGGTGTTGATGATTGTAATCGAGTGATTAAATAGCCGATTATGTTTAGGAGTTATGCCTATAGCTGATAATGATCTTTGATTAAGTTTCGGATGGAGGAAATCCACTCAAAGTGTCTGAATTTTGTTCTGGGCACAGGGGGTATCGAAACCCCTAGAACTGGTATCGATACCCCAGGCAAAATTTGAGTGATTCGGACCATGGTTCGATGCTTAAACCTTACTAGACTCCCGAGTATCAATACAGTCAAGGGCAGTATCGATACCCATGAGCTTTGGTAGGTAATATGGTTACTGAAACTTCACAGTATCGATACAGGGCTTGGCTATATCAATACCCCTGACTAAATAATGAGTTTTAGGTGTCGAAATTACATGTTAGTCCCAGATATCTTCCTATATTCAATTATGGTAGCTACATATGTTATTTTGAGCTGAAATTTCACATGGATGCATAAAGTTAACTTAATTTCAAATTGGCTAACTTAATTTGGACGAAGTCCTTAGAATTTGAAAGATTTACATTTTGGTCCCTAATTAGTGAAGTATGAAATTGATGATGTTAGAATACTCTGATTGGTCTGAAATTTATCATGAGTGCTATCTGTATGTTTAATTGAACTTTGATGGAATGAATTTCTACCTTAACAATAGAATTTAAGATATTTACGTTTTAGTCCTTGAATCTTGTAAATGAAATTAAATAAGTTGTAGACATCATTTCGAGTTGAGATTTGATATTATAGCATGTAATAGACTTAATTAAAGATTGATAATACTAATTTTATTTTTGGACACTTAAATTTGGGAAATTTACAATTTGGTCCTTTTTACTTAAATGTCCAAATTAAGGCTCGTTTCACTTCTGTTTTTGTTACAATTGGAAAAAAGCTATGTATGAACATGTAGGACTTAAGTGAAGCATTTAGATAAGATAAAAGAAAAAAAATAGGGTCGTTTATCGGGTTAAACCTTTACGGGTTTAGCTTGGTATTCCCCGTGTAACCCGTTAGTGTCGTTTTCGTCTAGGCCGGGCTAAGGGGGTTACAATCTAGGCCAAGCATGTCTTGGTATGACCAAGCAAAATTATCTTTGTATTCTTTCAAAAGCTCTATCAATTTTCTCGTGTTTCTTTAGTGATCGTGGTGCCAATTTTTACTTCTCGTCTTTCTTCCTCGGTTCCAAGATTTAACACCTCTAATTATTTTTTATGTGGCAAAATCTGTTTCTCTTCACTTTCTACTATCCTGATCAGATTAGTAGGTAGATCATATTCTCTTCATCTTCGTAGTTTTTAACTTCTACTAAGCACATGGATAGTTCAAAATCAATTTCTGATTCTGACTCTGGGTCATTTATACCATTGATATCTGGAGACCTGCAAAGGAAATGGTCGAAAGGATACATACAAGGATACCAAATGAAAAGAATGAATGAATGTAATGAATCAAAAAAAAAAATTGTGTGTGTTTTAATGTTTTATTTATGGGTACATGTTTGCCACAACTGATTTATTTGAAAAACATCTTTATTGAAAGTAGAACCATAGAGGCTTAACATAGGCCCTTTAAAAAGATCCCTTGTTGCCTTCGGGCCTATGAAAAAGGGGCGGTTTTGAGAATTACTCGATGAATGATTTAAAGACTACAGGAATTTCTTTAGCAGCCCAATTGTTAAGCTTAGGGCAGGAACAAATCTTGGACAAATACACATTCTCTTCCTCATCATCCATTATAACATTGATGCTTAAATCTCTGAATATCTTCTCAAATTTGTTCTTTCTTTTCTCCTCCTGATCGATCATTTTCTTGGGATTAATGAATCCTCCCGACTAAAAGCTATAGCTCAAAGGTGGGAATGTCATCTTTTCCCACTCGATTTCTTCCCCATTTAACCTAACAGTCCTCCTTTCTTGTTTCCTATTCATTGCAACTTTTCTTTGTTGGGAATTGGGCTTGAAACCCAATCCAAATTGATCTCTCTTTTCTGGTATAATTACAGGGTATAACCTTCCTTGAAGTTGCTTTCCAAAGCCTTTTCCAATTTTTTCTCCCTTTCCAAACGTTTCTTTCACTTGAATTTTAGCACACTTGGACATGCCTGAATTAGGGACCTTACTCCCCTCAGTAACAAAAGTGACATTGATCAGCTCAAGTGTTCTAAACTGACATTCAAGTGCGCCCTCGTCAATCTCGATATATGGTGCATCAATAGTTATCAAAGCAATTATGTCCTCCTCTGCTCCGACAGTAACCAGTTAACCCTCAACCATGAACTTAAACTTTTGATGTAGTGTACAAGGGACTGCGCCTGCCACATGTATCCAAGTGCGTCCAAGCAAACAAATATAGGTGGGCTTGATTTCCATCACCACGAAGTCAACATCAAAGATAGACGATCCGATTTGCAGAGGCATTTCTATTTTCCCCAACACGTCCCTTTGGGTTCTGTCAAACGCTCTCACAGTATTCTGATAAGCTTTCATATGAGAGCTATCAATTTGTAACTTTTTCAATGTTGCCAATGGTAAGACATTAAGGGATGAGCCATTACTGATAAGGACTCCTGGCAACATATGTCCCTTGCACCGGGTAGTGATATGGAGGGCTTTGTATGACCCTCTCCCTCCTTCTGGGATTTCTTCATCACTGAACGAGATAAAGTTATCCACAACGATATTGTTAACTATACTATCCATCTTGTCTGTCGTTATTTCCTTAGGCACAAATGTTTGGTTTAAAACTTTTAAAAGTGCATCTCGGTGTCCCTCAGAACTTAACAACAATGATAACATAGAGATTCATTCTGGGAGCCTATGAAGCTGTTCAACCACACTATATTCACTGTGTTTCAGTATCTTTAGAAACTCTTGAGCCTCAGACTCTTTTAATGGATCATGATACATTGGTGTTCGTTCTAAAAAGAAATCTTTTTTTAATTTCTTTTTCTGGTTCATTAGCTGCAGCCCTCCTCTAGGTTGCATCTCCTTCTTCTATTGCTTGGGGTAATCAATCGTTCACTCCTTGTGAGATGACCTACCTCATTAACCGGTTTTTCTCCGGACTCTTCATCGTTCGACGCATTTCCTGGGGTTGTTACTGTGCAAGCGTAGTTCTAGGGTACTTGTTTGTTATCCTTATATGGGAAAGGAGCTGGTGTCCTTATTATTATTCGCGGGGCTGTATTCTTTGGTGATTTGTTGACTCTCACCTTGGGCTTGATCACTAAAGGCTTAACCTCCGTAAGATCTTTTCTAACTGGTAACTCCTCTAATGCACATATTTCCAACACTTGGTTCATGTTTCTTCTCTCGAAGAACTCAAGTTCTACGTCATCCATCATGATTTGGACCAATTGTCTAAACTCTGGGGAAAACTTGATTTCGTGACCTTCTTTTCCGTGGTATTCACAGTAGAGCTTGTCATCTAAGTTCACCTTCTGTGTTCTTTTCTCTAGTATTCCAACCTCAATCATTTTGGCCCATACCCATTCTAATGGTTCTTCGACCTCCGAGATGCACTTCTTGACTAATCTATCATCTTCCTCACTTTATCGAATTTACCCTGGCCTTTTGGTGATTTGGCAAGGGATTCCCCTTTTCTTTAGGTGTATCAAATGATAAGATGCCCGATTTTAGTAAGTCTTCTACTACTCTCTTGAAAGCAGTACAATTCTCAATGTTATGTCCTCTAACTCCAGCATGATACTCACATTGCGCCTTCTCATCATACCATAATGGATATGGGGGTGAGAAAGGAGGAACGTGTCGTGGTAGCACCATACGTACTTCAAGTAGTTGTGTGAACAAATCTACATATGTCATGGGAATAGGAGAAAAATAGGGCTTCCTATTTCCTTGGTACTTTCGTTCCTCTTTGGGTGGATTTGAACTCGGGGCTGGAACATTGGGCTTTATTAAGGACTACCCCTTTCGAGTAATTGGGGTTATAAATACTTGTCATACTAACTTCATTATCCTTTTTCTTGTAAGGTTTCTTTGTGTCACCTCCATTGGTGTGTTTCTGCGTAGTGCTATAAATGATGATGTAAACACACATGTATGTGCAAGTATACACAGTCATAGAAGTAATAATAGGGTGAGTAAGTATCGTTCACACGAGGATCTCAGGTAAAGTGCAAGGTAATTTTGTCAAGGAAAAAAGGTGTCACTAACTAAAAAAGAAAAACAAAGTAAAAGATATAAATGATAAGTGCTCAACTCACTATCACTTTTTACACCTTTTATGGGCATTAATCACCGAATTTACACCCACTCGGACCAATGTATGTACTTAATGTGATATATTTAGAAGTTAAGCTTATAAAGATAATATTTGCAGAAAAGACAAGTTTTATTACATTTTTATATTTGTGCATGAGAACCAGTGCCGCGACAGCAGCATGGTCGAGGCAGGACCTGATGCCGAGGCAGCAACTGAGATCCAGGAAGCAAGACTGTAGGCAATTGGAAGAGAAAAATCTAAGGGACGTGTCTGGACATAAAGCATATGGATCAGAGCTGGCTAGCATGAGGAAAAGCCCAAGACAAGGCCACGCGAGAAAGCCTCTTAGTTGAATTAAACTTGGAAATATTTTATTTATGTACATGACTTGTTCCCTACTCCAAGTTGTATTCTACTTAGGAAAAGTTTGCCCTAGGTCAACCCTATATAAAGACCTAGCCGTCCAATGTATTAGACACCAATACCTAGAGAGAGAGCCGATTCATAAATTCTTTGTTTCTCTCAAATTATGTTCTAAGCTTTCTTAGGTTTAGGTGAAGGTTGTTAGTATTTGTGAGAGGAGATTGTACTTTGTCTTTGTTTCAATGCAATAAAACTATCAAGGTTTGCTTATCCTTTGTTATTCCTTGTTCTTGTATTCAAGCCCGGGAGGGAAGTTTCTAAGTAATCCATTTATCTAGATTCGGGAGAGTTAGATTCACGAAAGGGGTAAGTACGGTGTTTCAATCGCGAAATACTAACTCAGCCTAGGGATAGGTTAAGAGTTTCAGCGGCTAAGAGAAGTGTGAGATTGGTTGGTGGGTATAATTGATTCACGCCGGGAGGTATCATCAAGGACTAGTCATCAACAGTACTTCGACTTAGGGATAAGTGGAGTCATCCACGGACACTTTGCCGAACTTTGGTAAAGTCCACCCACGAGCAAGGGATTGCCACGACGGACAATATCGTCGCTGCCAAGGCAGTAATCTGCAGTGCTGCCGAGGCAGTGATATACGATTGCATTGGGCCGAGACAAGTCAATCAAATCCACAATACAACGCAACTGGATCCTGACCTCTCTCTACTATCAAATCTCTTTATTTTATTCAGTTATTTTATTTCAGTTTATCAAACCAAAAATTACTTGTGTTTTTATTTCCTTTTACAGAATAGGAAAACGAAGAAGACATATTGAGTATACCAATCCCTGTGGAGACGATAATCCGATAAATACTTATCACTTATTACTTGCGATGTGTCCACTTGCACTAAACGCGCAATTTTGACACGCGACAAGTTTTTGGCGTCGTTGCCGGGGATTGAAAACTAAATTTTTTCTTCTTTATTTTCTTGTGTTTAGTTATTTTTACTAACATATTTTCTTTTTCTTTTAAAAAATTTATAGGTGTGTTTCAAGTTGAAGGATTTTCAAGATGCAAGGAGAAAGAAAGAAATCTATTCGGGAGTTGATGTTTGAAGATATGAATCGAGCCAATCAAGAATTTCCTAGATTACATGATGATTATCTATGTCAACCAAGAGCAACCCAACAAGTTTATGCCTGGGCAAATTTTTGTTTTAATTGTGGAGATGATCATTTGGTTAACAATTGCCCGTATAGTACTGGAACATATGGCCACATAGAGGACCATAGATGAAACCAACAACAAAATCCTTCATGGTATGATCAAAACGCTTAAAATTTTTTTTACCATGACAATTTTGTTGATGTTACAGATATGCCATGGCAATATAATTCTTCTCAAGAGTATCCAAATTCATTTGAGGAAACATTGAAAGCGTCAATGGCTAGAATTGAAGAATTAATGACAGAACAATCAAGGTTATTGGATGCACATATAGCTAGATTGGACACACCCTTGAAAGATTCAGACGATCAATTGCAGAGATCCATATATGCCATGGATAACATGACCCAACAATCAATCCTTAGGGATACTTCCCAACACTAGAAGACAAAGAGGGAATTCCGGAACCTCCGAATCTAAAATATGTTGATGAGAAAGAATGTCAAACATTGGATGAGTTTATAGAAATAATTGTCTCGGCAATGGAGAAGCCTGAACAGGGCAATATCACGACACCATTCAATGAGGCTGATGAGAGTAATGCTATAGAAAATTCTGAGGAGTCTGATTCCCAGGATGTAACATCAGTACTGATGCTGAAGAAGGAATCTGAGGATTACTCTCACTCACAGTTGCCTGGGCAATTACATGACGACATGCTCGATCAACAAGATGGCGATGCCGTGATAATGGAAAATGAGAAGGTAATAATTGAACCTTTTGAATTCTTTAAAAACTCATCTCTTCCATTACAGGTATCTTCCGAGGAGTCAACATTACAAGATTTGAAGTCATCCCAAACACGATATGATTATTTGGAAGATAAAATTTTATCTGTGATAATTCCATCTAATATTAGTTCCAAACCAAAGTCTCTACTGATGGAGATTTTTTAGAAGCATAAAGAACAATGTGGGTTGATTCTTGAAGACTCAAGAAAGATGGTTCTTCATTTGACATACACAAAATTTTGACAAAGGATTGTCACGGCAATTGGCTAGCACAGCAATTGCCTCGACAAAAAAGGCTATATCCAACCATTCTGAAAGTCAACGAGATATTCATGCCTTCAGGAGTAATATCAAGTTGGAGGATAGGCATGGACTACAAAAGAACACAAACGGAAGGCACCTCCACCATGATTGCACAAATGGGAGTATCCGCACTTGCATTAACCCATATTTTTTTGAGTAGAATTGTCACTCGATGGAGAGTGCAGATGGACTATAAGAAATATCGGAAACGACCCTCCATAAGTTTTCTTTATATTCTTATTTTATATTAATTTTCTCTTTTACTTTATTTGGTATTTTCATGAATTCTATTAATTATGGTGTTTAGGAATAATTATCTTCTCATTACTTAAATGTTTCTTTCTTTATTGATATTTATCTTTTTAGGTTAGGATAATAAAACAAGAATAAAGGAGAAATAGTTCACAACAGGAATTCTGCCGAGGCAGCACACAGTGCCGCAGCAGTTTCAACAGGCAGAACAGTGTAACGGCTAGTCTGCCGAGATTCCTGCCACGGCAGAAAAGGAAACGACAGTAAAGAATAACGGCTACAAAACGGCTAGTGGATTCAAACGGTCATAAGGGCGAGGCCTATATAAGCAACCCCTCCCTCTTGAACTATTCACTCTTGCATTCTTGTTTTCTTTAGAATTCTTAAAAATCTTGCTCTCACAATACTCTCTGCCTACTCACAACTCTTCGTGAAAATTCCAGATTTCTTCCAAGAAAATCTCCAAGAAATCAATCTCTCACAATCTTGATGGCCACTTACAAGCGATTTGCCCCAGCCAATGTTGAAGACCGCTTCAACAGGTCTTTCATTGCTCGACAATTGTGGGAAGATCAAGGTTTCCAACACTCGGATGACAAAAAATACAGCATCGAGCATTATCTCTTCGACAGAATCAAGTACCAAGATTGGGAAATCTTTTGTCTACAACCTGCCTAGGCAAACGCTACCATCGTGCGGGAATTCTATGCGCACGGGCCCAGCAAAGATTCCCTCTTTGTCCACTACCGAGGCAGGCCTGTCTAGTTGGATGTCGAGACCATCAACGATTTCTACGGCCTCACTCCGACCCATGATGTTCACTCTGAATTCATGGAGGATGTCACTGCCGAGGACTACGAGTTGATCAAAGACGACCTTTGCTACACGAATACTCCATGGGAAACCGGTGCCTATAGAGGATCGGTAGCAAGGCAAAGACTAAAGCCCGAGGCCAAACTTTGGAACACCTTCGTCAAGAGACGACTTATTCCCACATCCCACAACAGCACGATGGACCAAAAGAGATTGGTGCTCATCCAATCAATCATCAACAAGAGGAGCATCAACGTTGGAGAGATCATCTGACGAGAAATTCACGAATGCGGTAAGAAGGATAGAGGACCATTATATTTCCCATGTTTGATCACTGGTTTGTGTGTTACCGCAGGTGTACCAATAGAAGATACGGACGAATACACTCCCCAAAGGTGTGGATGGACCAGAGAATTTTGCCACAAAGTTATGCAAATCACGCAGGCGGAACCAGTTCAAGCAACGCCCCAGCAGTTCACTGCTGATACTGTTGCTGGGGCTCAGTACACGGCAGACATGTCAGACACTGCCCACACCTCTGCCACAACAGACCCGTACGAGGAGATATTGCAAAGGATGACAGCGATGGACCTCAGGCAACAGAGATACATGGAGTATCAAAGAGACTTTAACGACACATTAGCCCAAATGATGCTACATGCTTTTCGAGACCAAGGGGGCGCAATTTCCAGAATTCCCCGGCAATATGTTTGTCACAGTCGCCCCTTATACCGAGACTACACTAGCTCCGGGAGGACCAAGGCCATTCTTCCACGCAGACCCTTAACCACAGTACCATGCTGCCGGCCCATCTAGGGCAGCAGACTCTGGTGCGGCATCATCTGCCAACAGAAGACCATCAAAGCGGAGGGCAGTCTTCAGCACTCCACCACGATCCCCAATCATCATGGGCAGTCTATCAGCTGAGATAGTTGCCTATATGCACCAAAGCTCAACCGCCGCCGGACCGAGTACACACCATACAATGGCAACCACAACAATGGAAGGTGGAACGGACATCATGATCACCGAGGAGATGGCCGACGTGGAAGAAGGAGAAGAAGTGGAAGCTCCGATGCAACGGACACCACCCAAAAGAGTCCAACCGCCCCGGCAAGCAAAAGCTCAACCATCGCCCTCACCAAGAACAAAGCAATCGACAGCAAGACCAAGGAGAAAAATTGTTACAAGCAGCTTTTCGGAGTCTCTTTAATTTTTTTTTCATATAATTCAATATTATTTGCTGCTGGTTTCTTTATATACTGCTTATCTCTTTCATAATTTTTGTTGTCTACTATTCTCTTCTAATATAAAGCATTGAGGACAATGCTTGGTTTGAATTTGGGGGTGCAGATCCACTACCTAGGCAGCAATCTACTGTCGAGGCCATGCCAAGAAAAGGAAGTATTTAAGTGAATTTTTTTTAATTTTTTCATGCTCCCCGCCTTACTTGAATTAACTGCCTATACTTTTGCACTGCTTATCATCAGTATTGCCTTAGTTTATTCTTTAAGGCTATAGAAATCTTTCTCCTTACCATGATTAGGTCCTGTTAAGAAGGTTTAACCTTTGGATACTTAAGGATGAAAACTTAGAAGCTTACTATAAGATGAATTTTTTTAAACACTTTTTGGACTTGTTGGATTATAGGAATTCTTTTAATGAACTTAGGTGATAAAGACTTAGATTCTTGGGAAATTAACTAGAGGTGCCTATCACCGGCTCTAGGAAGTACTCTTCTTCATGCTAGAGGTGCCCGAAATTGGCTCTAGTGTGTTATAAGGAATATCTAAAAGAAGGAATTAGTGAAGAGAAAAACACAATCCTTGAGGTGCCCGAAATTGGCTCAAGAATTGGTTGTTTAGAAAAGAAGATAACACTTAACCCAATTGTACTTGTCTTGAACTTAGAGTTTATCTAAGAAAGCCTTTAATCAAACTTGTCCACAAAAACGCACACACTCGCCAATTCTTATAGTTTGTTTCTAGGTAAAGCCTTGGGTAGCCGAAAGGTTAAGTCTAAAGAATAGACATAGTTATGGTGGGGAGAATAGATGGAAACATAAGAAAAGAGAGAGTAGAGTTCGGGAAATTGATGGTTTGCATTGCTTGAGGACAAGCAATAGTTCGAGTTAGGGGGTATGATAAGTGCTCAACTCACTATCACTTTTTACACCTTTTATGAGCATTAATCACCAAATTTACACCCACTCGGACCAACGCATGTACTTAATGTGATATATTTAGAAGTTAAGCTTATAAAGATAATATTTGCAGAAAAGGCAAGTTTTACTGCATTTTTATATCTGTGTAGGAGAACCAGTGCTGCGATAGCAACATGGCCGCGGCAGGACCTGATGCCGAGGCAGCAGTTGAGAGCCAAGAAGCAAGACTGTAGGCGATTGGAAGAGAAAAATCTAAGGGACGTGTCTGGACATAAAGCATATGGATCGGAACTGGCTAGCATGAGGAAAAGCCCAAGACAAGGCCACGCGGGAAAGCCTCTTAGTTGAATTAAACTTGGAAATATTTTATTTATGTACATGACTTGTTCCCTACTCCAAGTTGTATTCTACTTAGGAAAGGTTTGCCCTAGGTCAACCCTATATAAAGACCTAGCCGTCCAATGTATTAGAAACCAATACCTAGAGAGAGAGACGATTCATAAATTCTTTGTTTCTCTGAAATTATGTTCTAAGCTTTCTTAGGGTTTAGGTGAAGGTTGTTAGTATTTGTGAGAGGAGATTGTACTTTGTCTTTGTTTCAATGCAATAAAACTATCAAGGTTTGCTTATCCTTTGTTATTCCTTGCTCTTGCATTCAAGCCCGGGAGGGAAGTTTGTAAGTAATTCATTTATCTAGACTCGGGAGAGTTAGATTCACGATAGGGGTAAGTACGGTGTTTCAATCGCGAAATACTAACTCGGCCTAGGGATAGGTTAAGAGTTTCAGCGGCTAAGAGAAGTGTGAGATTGGTTGGTGGGTATAATTGATTCACGCCGAGAGGTATCATCAAGGACTAGTCATCAACAGTACTTCGACTTAGGGATAAGCGGAGTCATCCATGGACACTTTGCCGAACTTTGGTAAAGTCCACCCACGAGCAAGGGATTGCCGCGGCGGACAGTATTGTCGCTGCTAAGGTAGTAATCTGCAGTGCTGCTGAGGCAGTGATATACGATTGCATTGTGCAGAGAGAAGTCAATCAAATGCACAATACAACGCAACTGGATCCTGACCTCTCTCTCTACTGTCAAATCTCTTTATTTTATTCAGTTATTTTATTTCAGTTTATCAAACCAAAAATTACTTGTGTTTTTATTTTCTTTTACAAAACAGGAAAACGAAGAAGACATATTGAGTATACCAATCCCTGTGGAGACGATAATCCGATAAATACTTATCACTTATTACTTGCGATGTGTCCACTTGCACTAAACGCACACTTTTGACACGTTAAAATAAACAAGAGAATGCAAGAAATGCTATGGCAATTATAGAATGCAAGCAACTAAAATATGCCACGGCAAAATGGAATGGATGGTGATGGCAGGGTAGATATATGGAAGTGGTGTATGGAGTGTATAGTGATGTAATTGCAAGATAACAAGTAAAATAAAGGAAGCAGTTTGTAAATGTGGAGGCAAAAGCAGGATGCAAGAACACGTTTAAACAATATGTTGGACTATCCCTCTATTGACGAACTCTCTCGGGAATGACTGGTGGTGACTCCAATGGACTTCTTACCCTCACTCCTACAAACATAAAGCAACTATGGTGTATATCTACTCGAAAGAAGTTTCTAAAGTGTTCTCGCTCTTCCGAGTCATAGGAACCTGACAAACTAAAATGCCATGGCATCTCGAGTCACTCGAGTAGCACTAGTCTATCGATAAAGCATACTCCTTTTAGTCGTTGAAACCCTCACCTACGCCTATTCCAAGTGCTCTAGGCTTAGATTGGGCTCTATTTTCAGTATAGAACTCATTGCTCACGTAGATCCTCCCTTAGCTCCTTCCGGATGATCTAAGGATCTATAGCTACACCTCTTCCGAGTGCTCTAGCATGCACCTAAACACGGGACACTTCCGTGCCTCTTACAATGCCTAAATGATTATCAACAATGAGCAAAGCAAATATACAAACACATAGAAGGCAATATATTAATAAAAGCAAAAGATAATCATCTACAAGTTTAACCACCTAAACAAAGCTCACATGGTGGTAAGAAATGTTAAAGAAATATCGTCCACATAAATCTTAAACAATCAACAATCATCCTCATCAAAATATGAAAAATAAAACAAAAGAAGGAGGACTAGAAGGCACCTTCGATGTGCACAGGCTACTGGCTCTTCAACCACCACGAGACACCTTGGTGTGATAGCCCCTGTCGGGTGCTTAGCACACCATTCCCTTCGAGCTCTATCAATGGAGGTCCCTTCGGCCGGAGTTTGGAGGAGAAAGGTGGGAGCTTTCC
Organism: Abelmoschus esculentus; assembly: GCA_035048815.1. NCBI lineage: Eukaryota > Viridiplantae > Streptophyta > Magnoliopsida > Malvales > Malvaceae > Abelmoschus > Abelmoschus esculentus. The sequence continues at coordinate 7,720,934 of JAUCBN010000044.1, forward strand.
TCCGCCGCAAAACCACTCCAAAGGTCTTTTTTTCTGTGTTTTTGTTTCTCAAAAAGGCCTCTCCTTTTTCTTGTAGGTCACCGTGCTTTAAAAGGGGGTGAAAAACCCTAAAAGATATGAAAATTTCATTCCTGACCCCTTTCACGTGATGACATTTCTACAGAGCTGGCAGTGGTGACAGTGGTCCCCTACTGAGGTGACTCATTATCAAGCAATATTGGTTGTGGTCCCCTACCGAGGTGGCTGTGGCCAGGCTGTAGTGGTCCCGACCGGCTTTAATGGCACCAGTTGACACTCTTATAAAAATATCTTCTTGTCGTTTAGCTCAGCACAAGAGTCCTCCAGCTTTGCCATGACATTTTCCCATCGCTATCCTTCTGCGAATGCCATGACAAATTGCCTCAACTTCCATTTTTTAATTACCTGCACAATACAACTGGAAAGAACTACCTTTCCCATGAAACATCACCTATTACCACATAAAAACGCCAAGGCATAACTACAAAGCTACATGCAATGATATGAACCTAAATGCATCTAAATGAGTCTATATGAGCTTAAGAACACTCAATAACTTAAGTAAAAAGGCCAAAACTATAGCCTTTTTGTGGAGTTATCACACCCCCAAACTTAAGTTATTGCTTGTCCTCAAGCAATGGATAGCAGGTAGTAGAGAAGAAATTTCATGATAATGTTCAATAACTAGGCAAGAAAATGGTTAGAGTTTCAGCCCTCAGAAAATGTCATGGCATAAACATATAAGACTCGAGAAATTTTCAAGAACACTACCCTAGGACAAGGTCGAATGCGAGTGTGTGTGTGCATGAGTGAGTGTATCTAATTTATGCTTAGTTAAGTTAGAAAAATTCTAAGGAATATTCACTATCCTAGCAAAGCATGTTTTCTCATATTTAAGCACAATTTACTACTCCCCATGTATAACTATATATATATTTTCTTTTTCTTTTTTTACTCTTTTTTATACAAACACATATGCACGACATCCTGCTACGATAGGATCCAGCCTGTCACACTACCTTCTACTCATGTCATGGCTTCCATTTATTTAAACGTAGTATCCAGACAATGCCATGACAAGTTAAAAGTGTAGCGTCACCCTGTGCCTCTTTCAGTAACTCATATGCACATGGATATACCATGGCACAACGGAGTATCCCTCTACAGATATGTCCATGCATTTATACACAACTTCTAATACTAACTAATGGGGGTTCTTTATTAACAAGTGAATTCATTAAAACATGCAGGCTATTTAAGTTTTCATTCTATAAAATTTCCTAACTTTACTAAGCAAGGAAGACATACACTCGTGTAACAATAAAATAAACACAACCACCAAGTCCTAGAACAGGTTCTATCCACATCTCAAGTCATGCATTTTCAATTTAATACTGGCCATATAAAGAATATCGTCATCGGGCATCATTAACTATAATCCTATAAACTTGTCCTAAAACTTGCACAAATGTCATGGCATAATTCTACAACTACTGCTATCATGCACATGCAAATGAAGTAGAGAACAATACCTCCCCCAAACTTGAGGCAAGCATTGTCCTCAATGCATCTAAAAAAAGCTAAGTACAATGCAATGCAATGCAATGAAATGAAATGTAATGTACCTTGGCTATGCTGGTGGTGCGGTGGCAATTCGGCGCGATGCTCTTCTCTTCAATGGGGGTGGACTGACTTCAGGATCAGTCTCATCATCTACTCCCCGTGATCTTGATTTTTCAGCAGCTGGTGGTGGGGTTGATTGTCTCCTGGCCGACATCTTAAGACGACGTTTAGATTTCTTCCTCTTGGGAGAGGGCATTTGTGATTCCTCTTGTGAGGCTGCTGGTTGTGGTTCTTCCGGTTGTGTTGGCTGGGCGGATCTTCAAATAGTGAAGAGATAAAACTGGCTTCATGTTCCTTTGCAGCAGAAGGGTCTGGTTGATCTTGTGACTGGGCTTACTCCTCTGAAAATGTCGTGGCATTCTCAGGAACTTATTTTAGTGTAGGTGACTGGGCTTCCTGAGCTTGCTCCTCGGTTTCCGGTTCCATGAGCCTAACTTCTTCGGATGGATCAGTTGGGGATGGTATTTGATTTAGATCAGGTGCAGTTGGCCTAGTCAGAGTTGGGGCAGCTGTAAATGCGGAGACATTTCCCGATGCAGTGGGTAGGATAGACTCTGAGAACACAGGGAATTCCTAATCTAGTGGAGGAAGTAGCTCTTCCAGGTAGGCTTGGATGACCTCGTCTCTTTGCTTTGTGTACTTGAAAAATCCCTTTAGTTCTCTTGACAAGTCATCAACTTTTGCCATGTCATTTTTGGATATCTCCAGTGCATCATCTATTTCGAATGAGCCTCTTCCTCTAGCAGCAGCAACATGAGAAGCTTTCGGCTGCTCTTCTATGTTTCCCATTAAAGCAGTCACCTTTTCAGTAGATAAACCTTTCATTCCTTCCAAAATTTCATCAAAATCATCTTCCGGAACATCCTTCTTCCGAAACAGTGCAGTAATCAAGTTTGGGAATATGAAGGGGCTCTTGGGTCGTTTCCAACAAGCATACGTCTCATGCACAATTATCCTTCCTATGTCCATTGGACAACCAAAGAGAATAGAATTTAACAGTATAAGTATAGGTAAACTTACAGTAGTGTGATGCAAAGTGGGCATCAGCTTATATCTCATAAAGTGGTTCCACAACCGGGAGTTGGAAAGCAAACACTCGTGGTTCACCATTCGTCTCGATGCTTGTTCATCGTTACACTCGGTCTCTGGCAGATAAAGATCCTCCTTCACGCCTTGATATGTTTCATAGTCAGCCTCTTCTTCCTTCTTCGCGTCTGTCCACTCCTTGAGGGATTTTGAAGAAGCGGTTGATAGCCGTGTTTGTGAACTGATGTTTTTGCCCCAGACATATACAGATTTCTGGTCAGGGCTGTGAATATTGGTATAAAACTCACACACCAGTGTGGCGTTGACAGAGCCTGGATGGGCAGCAAACTGCTCCTAATGGTGGCACGCCACCACATCCTTCACCTTAGAAACCAACTCATTGGAGAGGTTGAAGCCAAGTTCAAAGAAAAGTCTTCTGTTTTTAAGAGTTTTATACCTCTCTTCCACCGCATCGTCCACAAAAATGGCAAGAGGTAGTGGTGCGGATCTTGGGGGTCTGGTTCGTACCATCTTTAGGTTGAAAGATAGGAGAGAAAGTATAAAAGCTTGAAGCTTTGTTAATGGTGGGGGGTGTTTTTCGTCTATGGAGGTTGGGGTAGATGAAGAAGAAGAGAAAGAAAAAGAGAGAAGGGAAAGTAATAAAGGTAAGACCTTTATTTTTTTACTGGGAAGGTGGGAATAAAACCTGTGGAGGAGGTTGATTGGGTAGGTGTCAGAAAATTAAAGAAAGGATAGAAAGAGTGGTTTTCAAATTTCAAAAGAAAATAATAAAAAGTGAAAAACTCCCTTTTTTTTTTGCCGCCCAAAACTTTCAAGGTAGGGTGTATATTTAACCTAAAAACATTAAAAGAAAAGATTAAAACAATTAAGCACAATAAAGAGAATAAAACAAACTTAAAAACAATTTATTTATGAACAGGAGTAAACTGAAAATGCCATGACATTTCAGCATGTCATGAATCTATAAGATATGCGGTAGGTTTATCCCGCATCACATGGGCTCCAGTGTAGATCTTCAGGTGCTTGCCATTGACTTTGAAAATTATCCTGCTATCAATGTCCTTGATGTGTACAGCTCCATGGGGATATACATGGTGTATTTCAAATGGCACGAACCACCTCGATTTAAGCTTCCCAGGGAAGAGCTTCAGACTTGAGTTTAATAGGAGCACTTGTTGTCCCACATGAAAATGTCGTGGCAAAATCGCTTGATCATGCCAACGTTTGGTTCTCTCCTTGTAGAGTTTAGCATTTTCATAAGATTGGGTCCTGAATTCCTCCATCTCATTCAACTCTAGTAGTCTTCTTTCACCAGCTAACTCGAAATCAAAGTTGAGCTTCTTGATTGCCCAATAAGCCTTATGCTCTAGCTCGACCGGGAGGTGACATGCCTTGCCATAAACTAACTTAAAAGGAGACATCCCTAGGGGGTTTTGAAATTCGTTTGGTATGCCCACAACGCTTCATCAAGCTTTGGTGACCAATCCTTCGTTCTTGGATTCATCACTTTTTCCAAAATTTGCTTGATTTCATGGTTGGAAACCTCGGCTTGCCCATTAGTTTGGGAGTTATATGCTGTGGCAATTTTGTGTCTCACCCCATATCTTTGCAATGCCTTGGCAATCAACTTGTTGTCAAAGTGGGTAGCTTCATCACTAATGATAGCCCTTGGCATGTCAAACCTTGTGAAAATGTGCTTGTGAAGAAACTTAAGCACGGTCTTTGAATCATTCCTTGGCGTCGCAATGGCTTCTACCCACTTGGACATGTAGTCCACTGCCAAAAGGATATACAAATCTCCAAATGAGGATGGGAATGGTCCCATAAAGTTTATGCTCCACATATCAAACAACTCTATCTCCAAAATATTTTGTCGTGGCATTTCATGACGTCTGGAGATATTCCCAGTTCTTTGACATCAATTGCAGGCTTGGTAAAATGCTTGGGCATCTTTGAATAAGGTAGGCCAATAAAAACCTGATTGGAGGACCTTTGTAGCAGTCCTCATACCTCCAAAATGTTCACCACACGGGCCTGTGTGCCAGTGATGCAGAATAACTCTTTTCTCCTCTTCCGGCATACATCTTCGGATAATTTGATCGGCACAACGCTTGAACAGATACGGCTTATCCCTGAAGTAGAACCGCACGTCATGTCTAAATTTCTTCCTTCCCTGGCTAGTCATGTCAAAAGGCAAAACACCACTAACAAGAAAATTAAGAAGGTCAGCGTACCACGGAATTGCCGTGGCATAAAGAATTTTCTCATAAGGGAATTCATCATGTATTTCAATTTTGTCATGACATTCCATGTTAACTTCTAGCCTAGAAAGATGATCAGCAACTTGGTTCTAGATTCCCTTCCTTTTTACCACTTCTAGGTCAAATTCTTACAACAACAGTATCCATATAATAAGCCTAGGTTTGGCATCCTTTTTAGTCACTAAGTACTTAATTGCTGAGTGATCGGTGTGAACAATGACCTTAGTGCCTATCAAGTATGACTTAAACTTGTCAAATGCAAATACCACGGCAAGTAGCTCTTTCTCTTTGGTAGTATAGTTTAATTGTGCATCATTTAAAGTACGGCTAGCATAATAAATAAAATGAAAATTTTTACCACGACGCTGCCCCAAAACTACTCCCATGCTGCAATCGCTCGCGTTGCACATCAGCTCGAACGGTAAAGTCCAATCTGGGGGAACAATAATTGGTTCAGTGATCAGGCTTTGCTTTAGCTCTGTGAAAGCGCCATGACATTTTTGATCGAACGCAAAAGGTTGGTTCTGCTGCAACAACATACACAAGGGCTTAGAGATCTTGGAGAAGTCCTTGATGAATCTCCGATAGAATCCCGCATGTCCAAGGAAAATTCTTATGCCCTTGACATTTGTTTGTGGTGATAGCTTCTCGATCACCTCAATCTTAGCATTGTCTACCTCAATGCCTTTGTGTGAGATTTTATGGCCCAACACAATACCTTCCGTCACCATGAAGTGACATTTCTCCCAATTCAGCACAAGGTTAGCTTCTTCACATAATTTCAGGACCTTTGCTAAATTGCCAAGACATTTCTGGAAACTGTCTCCAGAAATAGTGAAGTCGTCCATGAATATCTCAAGAGAGTCCTCAACCATATCAGAGAAAATATATTGCATGCAGCGCTGGAAAGTTGTTGGGGAATTACACAATCCAAAGGGCATCCTTCGAAAAGCATAAGTTCCATAAGGACAAGTGAATGTAGTCTTCTCTTGGTCCTCCGGTGCTATGGCTATGTGGTTATAACCCGAATATGCATCCAAGAAACAATAGAATGCTTTGCCCGCCAAGCGATCCAACATTTGGTCGATGAATGGTAGAGGAAAGTGGTCCTTCTTCGTAGCCTTATTGAGCTTACGATAGTTGATAAGTGCTCAACTCACTATCACTTTTTATACCTTTCATTGAAAATAATCACTAAATATACACCTACTTGGACCAATGCATGTGTTTAATGTGAGATAATTAGATATTCTGCTTCCTTAACATATAAAGATGATACTTATAGAAAAGGCAAATTTTACTGTACTTATGTGTCTGTGCAGGAAAAACTATTGCCGCGACAACGACTGATGCCGAGGCAGGACCTGATGCCGAGGCAGCAGCTTAAGGACAAGTAACGATATTGTAGGCGACTTGATGAGAAAAATGAGCTGGACATTTCTGGAGAAGCAGCACATGAATCGAAGCTGGGTAGCACATGGAAAGCCCAAGTCAACGGCCACGCGGAAAAGAATCATAGTTGGAATAAACTTGGAAATATTTTATTTATGGACTTGACTTGTGTCCTACTCCAAGTTATAATCCTACTTAGGAAAGGTTTTCCCTAGACCAAGCCTATATATTCCCTAACCGTCCAAGGAGAGAAGAGGAGGAGAGATTTCGGCACAAAACACTTAGCATCATACAAAGCCGACTTCATCTTAGATTTTAGAATTCTCTTTTACTTTTTTATTATGTTCTAAGTTTCTTTAGGCTTGGGTGAAGGTTGTAGAGTATTAGTGAGAAGAGATTGACTTTTGTTTCTTGTTTTAATGCAATAAAATATCAAGGTTTGCTTATTCTTTGTCATTCCTTGTTCTTGCATCCAAGCTCGAGAGAGAAGTTTGTGAGTAATCCATTTATCTAATATCAAGAGAGTTAGATTCATGAAAGTAATAAGTACGGTGTTTCAATCGGGAAACACTAACTCGGCCTAGAGATAGGTTAAGAGTTTCAGCGGCTAAAAGAAATATGGGATTGGTTGGTGATTATAATTGATTCACGCCGAGAGGTATCATCAAGGACTGGTCATCAACAGTACTTCGACTTAGAGATAAGCGGAATCATCAAAGGACACTTTGCCGAACTTTGATAAAGTCTACCCAAGAGCAAGAGATTGCCGCAGCGGACAAGCATCATCGCTGTCGAGGCAGTAATCTGCAGTACTGCCGAGGCAGTGTTGTGCGATTGCATTGGACAGAAACAAGTCAATTGAATCCACTATACAACACAACTGGATCTTGGACACTTCTTTAATCTGTTTATTCCCTTTTTATTTAGTTTTCTTTATTTAGTTTCATCAACCCCAATTTTACTTGTGTCTTTATTTTATTCCTTTTTTAGAGCAAGAAGATAAAAGAAGACATATTAATTAGATCAATCCCTATGGAGACGATATCTGATATACTTATCACTTTATTACTTGAGACGTGTACACTTGCACCAATTGCGCACTCTTTTTACACGCAACAATAGTCCATACAAATCCTCCATCCGGTCACTACTCTCGTCGGCAATAGCTCATTACCTTCATTGCTTAACACGGTCGTGCCTCCTTTCTTAGGCACACACTGAACCGGGATCCCCTTTAAATCAACCATGGTCCATCCTATTGCTCGTTTATGTTGTGACACAACAACAAGTAAACTTCTCTCTTGATCAGAATTTAGATTCGCAGAAATAATAACAGGTAGGGTCTCGTCTTCACCCAGATAAGCATATTTCAAATGTTGTGGCAAAATCTTCAACTCTAACTTTGGTGCATTGAGTAACGAAGGCTTAGTAGGACTGAATTCCTCGTAGTCAAGAGGTTCGAAGCTCAAATTGTTTCTAGCTATCAGTAGACTAGATTGGTGTTCCTCCAATGAAGATTCATTAGCTTCCTCTTCCTCTTCTATAAGCTCTTCATACTCATCTGGTTGCACAAAATTGTTATGGCAAAAATGATTAGCTTCTGTTGATATCTTAGAGTCTGCTTCCAAAATGCTATGGCATTCTTCAGAATCATCCATGAACTTGAGAGAACTGTTAATGTTCACGGTCAATATTTGATTTTCTACTCGCATTGTGAGCTCACCCTTATCACAATCAATGAGAATGCGACCGGTTGCTAGAAAAGGTCTCCCTAAGATAATGGGTGTATTTGCATCAGCCTCACAATCAAGTATGAGGAAGTCGGCTGGAAATACGAACTTGTCCACCCTCACTATGACATCTTCGATCTTCCCCTCGAATCTCACATGGGAAAGATCGGCTAGTTGCAATAAGACGGATGTGGGTCTCGCATCTCCCATGCCAAGCTTCACGAAAATAGACTTGGGCATCAGATTTATACTCGATTTCATCGTTGTGCTTCTTCGGCCTATGGGGAAAAGGTGGTGGGGGTCTAGCTTTTTCCACTGCTGGTGTAGTAATTGATTTTACCATGGCATTTCTGCTCGCTCCATCGGCAGGTTCCTTCGTCAAACCTTCCTCCTTCTCTTTTTCCTCGAGAATTTGCTCAGGCATTTCTTCTTGCACAGGTTGGGGTAGGTATTCATCAGACTTCTTCCCCCCAAACTTATCTTCTTGATTAATCTGCTTGCCACACCTTAGTGGGATCGTGCTACATTTCTCTTTACCATGTGACTTAGTGACTTCAGTGTCACTCGGTAGACGTCCAGACTGACGCTCTTGTAATGTCGTGGCAATTTGGTCAACCTGACTCTCCAGACTTCGCAACGAAGCACTGTGGCTTTGTAATAGATTTCCTTGGTTTTTGATAGCAGTAGTATGCTCTTGAAGCATCGTCTTGGTACTTAGAATAAAATCTTGCATAGTTGCCTCCAAAGAACTGGTATTTGATGATGATGACGCCCCTTTGTTCTGATTATGCCAGGGCATATTCGATTGGAAATTCTGGGTCTCATTCTGATTCCGCACTGGGGATTAGGATTGTTGGATCCTTGGTTTCCCCATAAGAAATTTGGATGTTGTTGTCATCCCAGATTATAGGTGTTTGAGTAGGGATTGTTGTTTCTCTTGTTGAAGTTGCTCACTTAATTGGCTATCTCATGGTTTCCTGGGCACTCACTCTCAAGATGATTGTCATGGGATAATAGACATGCTGAATTGGCCATCTTCACTTCCTTCACTTCATTGGAACATTGTATGCTATTCAACATGTTGGTGATAGTTTAGGGTTGGGCGGATAGTGAATCTTTAGCATCAAGCTCGAATGTTCCTTGTGTCTTCCTCCCGGTTCCAAGTCTTGTAGAAGGGAATTGATAGTCATTGTTGGCAATTCTATCAAGTATGTCAAATGCCTCCTCGGGTGATTTGTCTAACAAAGTTCCATTTGCCGAGGCATCTATCATCATCGTTGTAGGCGCATTGACTCCGTTGTAGAACATTACAACTTGAGTCCAATCTTGAAATCTATGATTTGTAGACTTGCGAAGCAATCCCTTGTATCGATCCCAACATTCACACATCGACTCATCATCACCTTGTCGAAAAGAAGCTATGTCATTCCTAAGCTTAGTATTGAGATTCAGAGGATTATACCGCAGCAAAAAGCTCTTGCATATATCAGCCCATGACTCCATCGATCCGGCTGGTACTCCACTCAACCATCCCCTTGCTCAACCACATAGAGAATAAGTGAATAACTTAAGCTTCAAGACATCTGTCGTGTGTCAAAAGTGCGTGTTTAGTGCAAGTGGACACATCGCAAGTAATAAGTGATAAATATTTATCGGATTATCGTCTCCACAGAGATTGGTATAATTAATATGTCTTCTTCGTCTTCTTGTTCTGTAAAAAAAATAAAATAAAACACAAGTGAATTGGGTTTGGATGAAACTAAATAAATTGAGATAAAACAACTAAGTAAAAGAATGAGAGTTGATTAATATAGAGAAAGGTCTGGATCCAGTTGCGTTGTATTGTGGATTTGATTGACTTGTCTCTGCCCAATGCAATTGTAAATCACTGCCTCGGCAGCACTGCAGATTACTGTCTTGGCAGCGACGATACCGTCCGCCGCGGCAATCCCTTGCTCGTGGGTGGACTTTACCAAAGTTCGGCAAAGTTTCCTTGGATGACTCCGCTTATCCCTAAGTCGAAGTACTGTTGATGACTAGTCCTTGATGATACCTTCCAGCGTGAATCAATTATACTCACCAACCAATCTCACACTTCTTTTAGCCGTTGAAACTCTTAACCTATCCCTAGGCCGAGTTAGTATTTCGCGATTGAAACACCGTACTTACCCCTTTCGTGAATCTAACTCTCCCGAGTTTAGATAAATGGATTACTCACAAACTTCTCTCCCGAGCTTGATTGCAAGAACAAAGAATGACAAAGGATAAGCAAACCTTGATAGTTTTATTGCATTGAAACAAAGACAAAGTACAATCTCCTCTCACAAATACTAAACAACCTTCAGTTAAACCATAAGAAAGCTTAGAACATAATTTGAGAGAAAGAAAACATTGAATCTTAGGGTAAGCTCTCTAAGAATCGTCTCTCTCTAGGTATATCTAATACATTAGACGGCTAGGTCTTATATAGGCTTGGCCTAGGGCAAACCTTTCCTAAGTACAATATAACTTGGAGTAGGGAACAAGTCATGTACATAAATAAAATATTTCCTAGTTTAATTCAACTAAGAGGCTTTCCCGTGTGGCCTTGTCTTAGGCTTTTCCTCGTGCTAACCAGCTCCGATCCATATGCTTTATGTCCAGAAACGTCCCTTGGATTTTTCTCTTCCGATCGCCTACAGTATTGCTCTCTAGCTCTCAGCTGCTGCCTCGGCATCAGGTCCTGCCTCGGCCATGTTGCTGCCGCGGCACTTGTTTCTCCTACACAGATGTAAAAATGCAGTAAAACTTGCCTTTTCTATAAATATCATCTTCAATAGCATAACTTCTAAATATATCACATTAAGTACGTGCATTGGTCTGAGTGGGTGTAAATTCGGTGATTAATGCCCATAAAATGTGTAAAAAGTGATAGTGAGTTAAGCACTTATCAACATCCTCATGAACTCCTTGTTGACAAAAAGAATCACAAACTTCTAAAAATGTTCTAATGTGTTGCCTTGCATCCTCGTGTGCCATACCTCCAAATTGACCAATAGAATTTAGCATATTGAACATGATAGGCTTGAGTTCGAAATGTGTAGCTGTAATTTTTGGTGCCACAATGCCAGGATTAAGATCATCCAAGATAGGATTTAAATGATCCCTAATAGCTCCCGGTCGAGGTGCATCAACATGCTGATTTGCCTCGGCATTTTGTGTTGGGACCGCCGGCACACCCCACGGCGCAGCGAAACAAAATTACGATGGTCTTTCCAGTGATCCATGTACGTTTAATCCGAAATCTGGAGGAAGAGATGCGATTACTTACATTGGGTTCCTTGATAAACAGCAAAGACAACAACGGGATCTGCTGCAGTTACGATCGTTCAACAATCGAATCTTTAGCCTCCACGAATATCGTCTCGGCCTCTACTCAGTTCACCCGGTGGAGAGAGAAAATCTCGAAAAACTGTTTTTCGTGATTCTAGGGTTTGGAATTCGGAATTCTATGTTATGGCTGCTAGACCAAAGATCCTTTATATAGGTGTAACCCTATGTATAAGAGTTTGATTCCGAATTTGTTTATAGGAAATAATTACTTTAATTATTTCCTCAAATTTTAGAATCTATATATTTAATTCAAATTTAAAAGGGATACAATTACTTTAATTATATCCTTTATTAAAATTCGAGATTAAATATATTCTTCTTATACTTATATATATTTTTGCTCCTTTTCAACCATTGGGTGTGACCCTGTAGGCTCATTGTAACGTTAGTAGTAATATTAGAACAATTCTAGTATTAAAAACAATGAGTGACATCTAGCAATATATCATTTTCATCTAAGTTACAAGAGATCATGATTCGATATATCATGTCCGTGACCAACTATCTTAATGTATTATATCCTTTTGTACTTTTATATCTTTAATAGGCACAAGTCTTGGAATAGTCAAACTTGTATAGCCTATTTTAATGTTTCTTGATATCTAGAGTGGACTACTTTTAATGAATAATTTGTGATATCTCATATCAACGTATTCAAGCATGGCCATGCATTTCTAGTCTCACTCAATCAAGTGGCCTTTGATATATTTTCCTATTATGTAGGAAGGACAAATCCTATTTTGATTATTCACCTCTCACTACATACATTGTAATATGTCCAATGTCAGTTTTTATAGTGTAACTAATTACGCGATACGTTTAACTGCATCAAAACATAAAACAACATATGTTGAGATAGTAATAATCTCAAGTCTAAGGACTATACATATAGTTTTCACTATGAGCAATATCGTGACCGTCACATAATAATCCAAGATATATGCTCATAGTGGGTCAATCCAATATATTATTCTCTATTAATATATTCATGTATTAATTCTGACATCTCTATGTCAATGACAACTCATTGTCATCAATTAATCACATGTTAGTCTTAAGCGTATTGTTATTGTCCATACCCATAATAATACTTGACTAAGGATCTTTTAATAATAATACATATATTATTATATGGACCTTATTGTTTCTCAGTTTATGATATACATTGACACATATCTGAAAACAACAATGGCAATGCCTTTATTCAATAAAATTGGTAAATAAAAGTATCCTTACAATCATCATATGATTGGTATTTGGGCATAATCTAACATTTTGAACTACTGGGTTCTGCATTGCTAGTGGGTCCATAGCTCTACGTTGATTACGCCTTCTTTGACGAAACAAACGCTCAATTTTAGGCACTATAGGATAGATAGGTCGTTCAGTAGACCTTCTGGACATGCACTGAGAATGACACTGGAAAGAAAAACAAAAGAAAAGAGTAAAACTGAACTAAAAAACTTAACTAAGCAAAACAAAAATGCCAAGATAAAAATAACCAACTTTACTCTTGATAGATCTCCGGCAACAACGCCAAAAACTTGGTGTGTTTCTGTGTAGTGCTATTAATGATGATGTAAACACACATGTATGTGCAAGTATACACAGTCATACAAGTAATAATAGGGTGATGAGTATCGTTCCCACCAGGATCTCAGGTAAAGTGCAAGGTAAATTTGTCAAGGAAAAAAGGTGTCACTAACTAAAAAGGAAAAACAAAGTAAAAGATATAAACAAGAGAAAATGGATATGTACGGTGAGGTGTTATGTAGAAATGCTACGGCAATTCTAGAATGCAATCAACTAAAATATGCCACGGCAAAATGGAATGGATGGTGATGGCAGGGTAAATATATGGAAGTGGTGTGTGGAGTGTATAGTGATGTGATTGCAAGATAAAAAGTAAAATAAATAAAGCAGTTTGTAAATGTGGGGGCAAAAGCAGGATGCAAGAACATGTTTAAACAATATGTTGTACTATCCCTCTATTGGCGAACTCTCTCGGGAATGACTGATGGTGACTCCTATGGACTTCTTACCCTCACTCCTACGAACATAAAGCAACTATGGTGTATATCTACTCGAAAGAGGTTTCTAAAGTGTTCCCGCTCTTCCGAGTCATAGGAACCTGACAAACTAAAATGCCATTGCATCTCGTGTAACTCGAGTAGCACTAGGCTATCAATAAAGGATACTCCTTTTAGTCTTTGAAACCTTCACATACGCCTTTTCCGAGTGCTCTAGCCTTAGATTAGGCTCTATTTTCTGTCTAGAACCCATTGCTCACGTAGATCCTCCCTTAGCTCCTTTCGGATGATCTAAGGATCTATAGCTATGCCTCTTCCGAGTGCTCTAGCATGCACCTAAACACGGGACACTTCCGTGCCTCTTATAATGCCTAAATGATTATCAACAATGAGCAAAGAAAATATACAAACACATAGAAGGCAATATATTAATAAAAGCAAAAGATAATCATCCACAAGTTTAACCACCTAAACAAAGCTCACATGGTGGTGTGAAATGTTAAAGAAATATCATCCACATAAATCTTAAACATTCAACAATCATCCTCATCAAAATATGAAAAATAAAGCAAAAGAAGGACTAGAAGACACCCTCGGTGTGCATAGGCCGTTGGCTCTTCAACCACCACGAGACGTCTTGGTGTGTTAGCCCCTCTCGGGTGCTTAGCACACCATTCCCTTCGAGCTCTATCAACGGAGGTCCCTTCGGTCGGAGTTTGGAGGAGAAAGGTGGGAGATTTCCTCCACCGCAAAACCACTCACAAGGTCCTTCTTTTTCTGTGTTTTTGTTCCTCAAAAAGGCCTCTCCTTTTTCTTGTTGCTCACCGTGCCTTAAAAGGGGGTATAAAACCCTAAAAGATATGAAAATTTCATTCCTGCCCCCTTTCATGTGAAGGCATTTTTATAGAGCTTGTAGTGGTCCCCTACTGAGGTGGCTCGCAATCAGGCAATATTGGTTGTGGTCCCCTACCGAGGTGGCTGTGTCCAGGCTGTAGTGGTCCCAACCGGCTGTAATGGCATCAATTAGCACTCTTATCAAAATATCTTCTTGTCGTTTAGCTCAGCACAAGAGTCCTCCAGCTTTGCCATGGCATTTTCCCATCGCTATCCTTCTGCGAATGCTATGACAAATTGCCTCAACTTCCATTTTTGCCTTACCTGCACAACACAACTGAAAAGAACTACCTTTCCCATGAAACATCACCTATTACCACATAAAAAAGCCAAGGCATAACTATAAAGCTACATGCAATGATATGAGCCTAAATGCATCTAAATGAGCATGTATGAGCTTAAGAACACTCAATAACTTAAGTAAAAAGGCCTAAACTATAGCCTTTTTGCGGAGTTATCACCCATCAAGTTTCCCACTTTCTATGGCTGCTAAAATTAATTCCTCGTTCATCAGCATATCCGCAAAACTTTTGGTAGCGTGATGTATCATGCGATCATAGAAAGGACCCTTTAGAGTTTCTACGAACATAGAGAAATTTCACTCTCCAACAATGGGGGTTGAACTTGGGCGGCCACGTCTCGCAATCTTTGTGCATATTTGCTCGGCTTAAATGGGTATACCAGCGGGATGCAGACCTTGATAAGCTATCTTGGAAACAATGGATTAACAGCTTCTCATTGTCTAGATGCATTGACATCTTTTGACAATACATGGTTAAATGTGCCAAAGGACAAGTAGTTCCATTATACTTCTCGAACTTTGGGACCTTGAATTTTGGAGGAATTACCAAGTCGATCACCAAACTCAAGTCTTTAGCATCCATACCACCCTAGATGTTCCCTTCTTGGAAGGCTTTGAGGATCCCTTCTAACTTTTCATAACGATCTTCCCATTTTTTATCATTCTTGACCCTATCAACAGCTTCATCGAGGTCAGGCAGCTCATAATCATGGGTATCTTCATAATTAATTATTTGTTGGTTTTGGGCGCTAGCTGAAGCTCAAGTAAGGTTAAGTTGGAATTTAGCCTTGGGTGGAATAGATTCATCCAGAGCTCTTGGAAGAGTGTAAGCAATCCCTGGATATTCTGGTAACGCATCTGCACCTTCAGTAGCTTTTCCCCTCTCCAGATCCCTAAACCCAAGCATGGTTGCTATCTGGCTAACCGTATTATTCTTTGCCAATGCAATTTCTTCTTTTAAATCCTTCTCTATCTTTTCTAGTCTATCTTGGGTACTCTTATGATTGATTTCAAGCGTGGCCACTCTATCTTCCATGGCTTTTGTTTTAGAGCGGGTACCGTACTTGTGTGAAGTTTTATCTATTTTGAAATTTCTGTCATATGATTTTTTGGTTAATCTCTTGTTATATGCATGTAATGATGCAAAAACAAACAAAAGTACAAAAACAAAATGCAAATGCGTGAATGCAAACGAAGGACCATCAATTCCATAAATAGTTGCTCATAAAACAAGCTTTTATTGAATGCCAAAGGTCCTTATTACAAAATAAAAGTCTAATGAGTCTAAGAATACATCTCAGCTCGGGCACCTAATTCTTTTATCTCCTCTATCAACCATACGAGTCTTGGTCCCACTTCCCCTGCTGGCTTGATGTACTGGCGAAGACATGTGGGTTCCTTGGCTAACTTCATCACGTGTTTAGCTACATCTTGAACCTGATTCATGACATATCTATCGAACTCATCCCTTTATCGGAACCTCCTAAAATTGTCTCTAAGTCGAGTGAACCAGTAATCATTGCCTCCTTCATTGATATCTTCAAGAACTAAAATCTTCGTTCTGTACTCCTGAATGATATTTTCCATAGCCTATACTTGCTTCTTTAGCATCTCATTCTCATTTTGGGTAGCCTGAAGCTCAGTGTAAGTGTGACGATTTCGAAGCATTCGAAGAGATTGATTTAAGTCTGCTACCTTGGCTTGCAGCTCAGCTACGACAGTCTATATTTGCTTTAGCTTTTCACTAGTTGTATCATACAAAGACTGCAACTCTCCCACGCAAATTTTATTGTCATTGGCTTTTCTCTTCCATGCAGCTGCAATCTTATTCTCTCCTTCACGGACTCGTTTGCTACCACTGACTCGCTTTCCCTTCTTCTTCTCATTTATCAGCATTTGTTTGTGTTTTTCAATTTCCTTCACGCCACGCTCTCTTTCATTTTCTACAGCTTGTTCAATCTCTTGTTTCCAATGCTTAGGAGTCTTCCTCAAATCTGCATTTCGGACTATTTTTGGAACTTGAGGAACTCTACTTTCTGGATATAAAATTTCTCTTCCAAGTCCTTGTATAACTTTAGTATTCGGTTTGTCTCTCCCTTTTGCTTTTCTACATCCAAACTTGTCTCGTACAAGTCTCTCATATGTTTTTCTTGTAGGGAATCTATCTTAGCCTTAGCTCTTTCTAGTTCGGCTCTAAAAATATCAACTTCGGATGGGATAACCTTCAAGTGCTTTTCTATAGGCTTGGTTTGGCCAGTGGGTAATAAAATCGGATCATTTACCCTTATCTGTCTCCAAACATCGTATTCAAGGGTAAGCATGTGTTCACTATCATACTCTAACTTCATGATATATAACGCTTCCATGAATCATTGATAGTTTGGATCTTTTCTCGAAACTCCCCTTGAAACTCTAATTTAGATGAATCAACACCTGCAGTGAAGGGAACAAATTGTCTTGAGTTATACTATCGTGAGACTAACAAAGGAGAGCAACCAATTCCACCCCATAAACGTAACAACATCAAATGATTATAGTCTCCACACTTGTACAACACCTTACAATGACCCATCCAAGGAACCTTCCACACGATGTCCTGATCACGAAGGTCTCTAAATATGTAAATCCACTTATTCTTCTTAAATATTGGTCATTCTTTGGCTAGAAACTATCGGAGTTGAGAGAAGTTTGGAGAGGACCTATTAGGTAATGTTAGTGTTAGGCACTTCTAAAGACATGAGCCGTAGATTGCTATGGCTAAAAGATTGCTATGGACCTTAAATATGTCAATCCAAACTTGAAGCAATGTAGCACATCCTCTAAAGCTTACACACTTTAATTTCCTACATGCATTCAAAGTAATAAAGGTCTTTGCTAGTACTGCTGGTGCTGGGTTAACTCCCCTCTTCAACTGCTCAAAGAAATCTAATAAAGCCACATCAATATACCCAAGGACCCTTGGAAATATGACCAAGCCGTAGATTGCTATGGCTAAAAGATCTACCCTTTTCTCTTCATCTGGATGAGCATGGATTATGTTTCGAATAGGAGATCAAGGAAAAGAAAAGCTACCTCCTTTGTTTCGTATTTTACCTTTAACTCATCCATCACTCATCCGATAAAAGACATGAGCCTTTGGTGAGTATTTTTATTCTTGGGTGGTTTGACATAGACCCAGTTCATATTAACCTTACGTATATTGAACAATGTAAAATACTCTTCGAACGTTGGCATCATATCCTCCCCATTGAAAGTGAAGCAACAATACCTAGGATTACAGAATTGAACTATAGCTTTGAAGAATGGCTCGTCTACTTTCGCATACAACAAGTAGGCTATGTCTCCATAAGTTTCAAAGAATAATTTCTTAGTGGCATAGTCCATATGATCCCATATCTCTTTCAACTCATGTATCCTGTTATGTTTGAAACTGATGTGGGCTTCCTCCGATGTCTCTGTCATATGATCGACAATCAAATTATCCCCAAACTCACGCTGATTGACCTCAGACCAATGACGCACTCTTCCATGTTCTTCTTCCTGTCTTAGGTACCTCCCATACATTTTTAAAATTTGTTTCCTAATTGAGAAAATACCTTGAAATTCAACCCCTTCTAATATTGAGATGTTGATGCAAGGAACGAAACATGCAAAACAATAAAAGAAAAATAATTAGCATAGAAATAAAACTTAAAAGGTCTAAAATAATTCTATTGTATGAATAATAACTGGGCAGCGTATTCCAACATTTCTGGACATGTCTCCACTGACTATTCCTACAAAATTATTTTGACCAAATTCTAAATCTAAGGTTTTCCACATGGCTCTAATGGGTAGGTTCCTAATTTCACACACATGGTTTGGTTCTAGAAAGGTCCTCAAGCGGTCCTCGGTGTCCCCTACTAAGGGTAGCAAGGCCCCTGATTCTCACCCATTATAGGCTTTCAATGAATCAAGTTCAACTTAGGAGGACGCATTTTCCTAGGTCTATGCGAAGGATAAATATTCTTACGAAGACTTAGGCCATATGAGCCCCGAAGGTACTTACTAGGCCCATGCGGAGAATTAGATTCTCACGAGAGCAATAGCATGTTCCCTTCACTTAAACGATCGGGACAAAGCTCGTATATAGATCTTGAAAATAAGTTTTAAATGCGTAAAATAGAATCAAATTCATAAATGGACAATTAAGTTAAATTTTATATAAACTTGCAAATTTCTAACATTAAAACATGTTGTAATCGGCTTGTGGCTTGACTCTCTTTTTTGAAAAAAGTCCCCAGCGGAGTTGATAAGTGCTCAACACACTATCACTTTTTACTCCTATTATGGCATTAATTACCAAATATACACCCACTCGGACCAATGCATGTGCTTAATGTGATATATTTAGAAGTTATACTCATATAGATAATATTTACAGAAAAAGGCACGTTTTATTGCGTTTTTATATCTGTGCAGGAGAACCAGTGTCGCAGCAGAGACAAGGCCGAGGCAGGACCTGATGCTGAGGCAGCAGCAGAAAGACAGAAGCAAGATTATAGGCGATGGAAAGACAAAAATCCAAGGAACGTGTTTGGACTTGAAGCCCATGAACCGGAGTTGGCTAGCACAAGGAAAAGCCCAAAGGAAGACCACGCGGGAAAGCCCCTTAGCCGAATATAAACTTGGAAATATATTATTATTATGTAATTGCCTTGTTCCCTACTCCAAGTTGTATTCTACTTAGGAAAGGTTTGCCCTAGGTCTAGCCTATATAAAGACCTAGCCACCCAATGAACAACATACGAAATACCTAGGGAGAGAGCCGACTTCTACTCTTGTTTCTTTCCTCTCCATCACGTTCTAAACCTTCTTAGGGATTAGGTGAAGGTTTTAGAGTATTTGTGAGAGGAGATTGTACTTTGTCTTTCATTCAATGCAAAAAAGTTATCAAGGTTTGTTTATCCTTTGTTATTCTTTGTTTTCACAATTGAGCTCGAGAGAGGATATTGTGAATCATCCATTTATCTAAGCTCGGGAGAGTTAGATTCACGAAAGGGATAAGTACGGTGTTTCAATCGCGAAATACTAACTCGGCCTAGAGATAGGTTAAGAGTTTCAGCGGCTAAAAGAAGTGTGAGATTGGTTGGTGAGTATAATTGGTTCACGCCGGGAGGTATCATCAAGGACTAGTCATCAACAGCACTCTGACTTAGGGATAAGCGGAGTCATTCAAGGACACTTTGCCGAACTTTGGTAAAGTCTGCCCACGAGCAAGGGATTGCTGCGGCAGACAGTGTTATCGCTGCCCAGGCAGTAAACTGCAGTGCTGCCGAGGCAGTGATATACGATTGCATTGGACAGAGACAAGTCAATCAATTACACAATACGACGCAACTGGATCCTAGCCCATCTCTCTCTACTATTTCAATCTTTTACTTTTATTTTAGTTATTTTAGTTTAGATAAATCAAATCAACTTATTTGTGTTTTTATGTTTCTACAGAACAAGGAGTTGAAGGAAGCATATTAAGTATACTGGTCCCTGAGGAGACGATAACTCGATAATATACTTATCACTTATTACTTGCGATGTGTCCACTTGCACTGAACGAGCACTTTTGACACGTGACAAGTTTTTGGCGCCGTTGCCGGGGACTGGCAATTAAATTTTATTTTCTTTATTTCCTTGTTTATTTTTATTTTTATTTTACTTTTGTTTTTCTTGGTGTATGTCCAGGGTCAATCCAACCAACCCCTTGTACGAATTAGATCTAGAGATCGAAAGAACAAGGCAAAGGTTGAGGAGACAGATCCAATGAGCCATGGCAGAACACCCGGCAGGACAAAACTTACCTGCCGGCAATGCAGTACTTCCGCCGCCACCTGGGCCGCGGCAGCTCACTATCAGGGACTTCCTGGAAGAGGACTTAAACGGATTAAACCCAGGAGTCGTTACACTGGAGATAGAAGCAGCCCATTTTGAACTCAAACCCGTTATGTTCAATATGTTAAATACAATTGGACAATTTGGTGGGTCTGCAACTGAAGACGCAAGGCAGCACCTCAAATCCTTCATGGAAATCTGCAACTCTTTTAAAATCCAAGGAGTCCATGAAGATGTCTTGCGATTAAAGCTATTCCCCTATTCACTGAGGGATAGGGAGAAAGCTTGGTTAAATTGCATTCCAGCAGGATCTATTGGATCCTAGAGTGAACTTTGCCGTGATTTCATTATTCGCTTTAATCCTACTAATCTATATGATAGAATCCGTAATGAAATTACTTCTTTTCGACAGGCTAAAGATGAACCAATGTACGAGGCATGGGAACGCTACAAAGAGCTATTGCACAAGTGTCCACTGCATGGATTTCCCTTATGGACACAAGTGACAATGTTTTACAATGCCACGAATACCCCGACAAGGATGATGTTAGATGCCTCGGCAAACGGAACACTCCTGGACAAAGCACCTGAGGAAGCTATTGAAATATTAAACAAACTCGCAAAGAATGACTTCCAGTTTCCTACATCTAGGCGAGGAGGAGTAAGACGCCAAGCCACGGTACATGAATTAGATTCATCAAGTTCAGTGGCAACACAATTGGCCTCTCTTACCAAGATGGTGCAAAACCTACAGTTACAACACAATACCCGTGAGGTCAAGGTAATTGATTCATAATGTGACTTATGTGGAGGAAACCACAGTTCCACTGACTGCATGAATCAAGAAACTGGTATGTATGTTGGAAACTATAACCGCAACAATGTGATGTCCAACACATACAACCCCTCATGGAAGAGGCATCCAAACTTATCATGGAGCAACCCAAACAATGCCTTAAACCCAATCACCCAACCATCGGGATTTCAGCAGCCGATGCCGCAACAGTAAGTCCAACAGTCGATGCCGTAGCAGCAGATGCAGCAGCAACCGGTAAGTTCATTGGAAAACACGCTAAAGGCCTTCATGATGAAAACTGAGTCATACATGGCGGAAAATAGTAATTTCATCAAGAGGACAGATGCCTTCATGAATAGGACTGAAATGAGGCTGCAAAATCAAGAAGCGACCATAAAAACGTTGGAAACTCAGGTTGGGCAGTTTGCTCAATGCATAAACACTAGACCACAAGGAGGACTACCTAGCAATACTGAAGTTGCTAAGGTAATAAGCCATGAACAATGTAAGGCAATCACTACTAGGAGTGGTCTACAGCTGAAGGAGAAGATCCTAGAGAGCCAAACTCAATCAGCAGATCAAGCAAGAGAAGAGGCTGAGCAAACGGAAGCTGACAACACTGCCCCGGCAGCAAGCACTACAGCGCTTGAGCAGCCTGCCGAGGCAGCAACACTTCCAGTGGTGCCAGGTATAAAACTTCAGACTAAAGAAACCCTGGAGGAGATAAGACCACCACCACCTTTCCCGCAAAGGTTGAAAAAGCAAAAGCAGGATCAGCAATTCAAGAAGTTCCTCGACATCTTGAAGCAAGTCCACATCAACATACCGTTCGTTGAAGCTATTGAACAAATGCCCAACTACGCAAAGTTCCTAAAGGACATGGTGTCAAAGAGAAAACGAATAGGTGAGTTTGAAACAGTGGCTGCTATCGAGGAATGCATGGCAATGCTGCATAACCGCATGCCACCAAAGTTAAAAGATCCTGGTTGCTTCACTATACCTTGTGCGATAGGAAAGAGTTATGAAGGAAAGGCCCTATGCGACCTTGGAGCAAGCATAAACCTCATGCCTAAATCAGTCTTCCAAAAGCTTGGAATTGGAAGGCTGAAGCCTACAACAGTGATGCTCCAACTCGCGGATCGATCCTATGTGCAACCTGAAGGCAAAATCGAGGACATACTGGTAAGAGTTGACAAGTTTATTTTTCATGCCGACTTCCTTGTCCTTGATTGTGAAGTAGATGACAATGCACCAATCATCCTTGGGAGACCCTTTCTAGCAACTGGATGCACATTAATTGACGTGGAAAAAGGAGAGTTGACTATGCGGGTCAATGACCAACAAGTCAAACTCAACGCATTCCACAACTTAAAGAAGTATGATGATCCAGAGGAATGCAAGGCCATCCACACAGTAGACAATAAGATATCCTGCCTGAGCAGTCTGCTCGGTAGAATATTCGGTAAGAAAATCAAGCCCAAGATGGATGGACAGACAGCACAAAGGAGTGGCCCACAACCGATTCATAAATTGGGCCTAAGGGAGAAAATAATTCTGGGAGATGCATTTGCATGCTCTCCACCAGTAACCTAACCTCTCCCCTTTTCTTTAAATAGTATATTAGGATTAGTAATTTATTTTTATTTTTCTAATTATTTTCGTTTTTAGTATTTTTCTTTTTGTGTGTTTTATTTAGGAATAAAAAGTAAAGATAAGGGAAAAATAGTTCACAGCAGGAACTCTGCCGAGACAATAAAATAGTGTCAAGACCGCAGCAGTCCCAACGGGCAGAACAGTGTAACGGCTAGTCTGCCGAGATTCCTGCCACGGCAGAAAAAGGAAACGGTTACAACGGCTAGTGGTCTCAACGGTCACAAGGCCGAGGCCTATATAAGAAACTCCTTCCTCTTGAACTATTCACTCTTACATTCTTGCTTTCTTTAGTATTCCTCACAATCTCTCTCTCAATTACTCTCTGCATTCTACAATCTTCAGATTCTCTTCAAGAAAAACCTCCAAGAACACACATCTCTCTATCTTGATGGCTACATACAAAAGATTCGCCCCAGCAAACGTTGAGGATCGATTCAACCGATCTTTCATCGCTAGGCAACTTTGGGAAGAGCAAGGTTTCCAACATGCAGACGAAGAAAACTACGGCATTGAACACTACCTCTATGACAGAATTAAGTACCAGAATTGGGAAATTTTCTGTTTGCAACCCGCCCAGGCGAACGCCACGATCGTGCGGGAGTTCTACGCTCATGGGCCCAGCAAAGACTCCCTATTTGTTCACTGTCGCGGTCGCCCGATCCAGCTCGATGCCGAGACGATCAACAACTTCTACGGCCTCACCCCAGACAGTGATATCCATGCCGAATTCTTGGAAGATATCACTGCCGAGGACTATGAACTCATCAAAGATGATCATTGTTACGGGAACACTCCATGGGAAACCGGTACCCATCGAGGATCCGTAACAAGACAAAGCTTGAAGCCGGAGGCCAAGATGTGGAACACCTTCGTCAAACGACGCCTCATCCCAACATCACACAATAGCACGGTGGATCGCAAGAGATTGGTGCTTATCCAATCCATCATCAACAAGAGGACCATCAACGTTGGAGAAATCATCCTATGGGAAATTCACGAGTGCGGTAAGAAAGATAGAGGACCATTGTATTTCCCTTGCTTGATTACGGGTTTATGTGTTTCTGCAGGTGTACCCATTGAAG